>JALIGW010000002.1:187054975-187701225 GCA_023053685.1 Diadophis punctatus similis | reverse complement strand
GTTGTAGATGTTGCTGTTGTTATTCAGGAATAAGAGATAAATTGTTAACCTGAGTAACATTTGCCAATCCTACTTAAGTATATCCAGAGAATAATGGCATATATAATATGAATATACAAAAACAGAATATACAGTACAGTATACTGAATGGAAGAGTAGCATTATTAAAAAGAATGTGAAAGTATTGGTACCAGCAGCTACTGTATATTTAAAGTATAAAAATAAGGCCTAAGGCACCAAGAACAACTCATGGAGTTACTTCTGAGTAGTTCTTTATTGTTGTTTACCTATTAATAGAATCTTGCCAGTCTAAAACAACTATCTGCATAACTATTAGGGAGAATCTGCCTTCGCCCTCTTCCTGCCTACCAGACATTCTAAGCTCTCCTGACTCTTTGTCCTCTGGGAAAGAGATCCTTCCTCCTGCCATAGAAAGAAAGAATGTAGGAGTAAATAGCAGCCAAATCCTGGTGTACATGTATAAAGGACTGTAAAAATAAGCACGAATAACTTAAACTGAACTATGGCTCAGATAGCAAACCAATGAAGCAATAAAGCAAGTCATAATAATCAGGTAGAAAGTCCAGTACAGCCTGAATGGTACTATTCCAAACTACAATCAGGATATAGAGAAAAGAAAAAGGAAGAAGTCCAGGGGACTATTGTAATAATCTAAATGAGAAACAAACAAGGTATATGCACCACTACCGCTACAATCTCTTTCTACAATCTCCAGAAATCCTGGAACCTACATATGAATATTTTCAAATGAAAACTAGTGACATTCACTGTAAGATAAATAAACAGGCACAAAGTTAGCTTGAACACCATCAGCCTGGGGCTTGACCAGAGGAAACTGGGATGATCAGGGAGCCCTGGAGACAAATGAGGAAAAACAAAATAAAGAACGGGAAGGACAATCAGATAAAAAACAGTCAGTCATTTCAACCTAAGGTAACAGAAGATCATCCAAGGGGAAACACTAATAAGACACATTTCACCTTAGGAATTCTAGTTTCATTTTCTGTGTGGAAATTAATAAAACCCACAGAAGGAATGATGAGAAAAAAGAACCATGCTTGTTAACAATTTATTTTAGAATGATAATGCACCATCATTTTTCCTGCTGAAATTTTTCTGCAGAAAATACCTTAGGGATTTTTCTCTTAATGCACTGTATAATTGCCCCATACAGTAGAATTCATTGTCTTCAACCATAAAAACTTCCAGATGAGGATCCACCATTTTGTACCTAAGGTACATAATGCAGAACCAAGCACTAGTCAGTACTTAAAAGTATCTAGTCGATTTAGTCCTGCAACAGCGCCTTTGATCAGTTTCTTAAAAAGTGTGGTTGCATGGTGCAAATGAAATATAGGGCAGTGAGACTATATTAGTGCTTTTCCTAGCCCATTTTTTCATTCACTCTCTCTTATATCTACTGTTCTAGGCTTTAATCCAATAAATCAGATAAACTCTATGCCATGATTTAGCCATCTTGAGAACATTGTTCATCTATGTTCTCAAGATGGCTAAATCATGGCATAGAGTTTACCTGATTTATTTATCCAAGACCAGAATTTCTGTGGATGAATTTCTGTGGAATCATTACCCAACTAGGTAACATCAGTGCTAGAAGGGAGTAAGTCAGAAATCACTGGTTCTTCAACCCCTTTGCTACTTTCCCAATTTGCTATCTTTTGTGTTGGATGGGACTTCTGGAACTATACTCCAAGACATTGGAAGACTACCAGATTGATATTTCTGGGTGTTACTATTCTTTCTGGCTCAATGAAGCCACCAACAGCAATTACAGATGCAGGAACCAGATCAATGGTTGTTGTCAATTGATTCTCCTGTCCTACTTTTTTGGTATAAAAACGCATGTAAGCATTCAACAATGAAGACTTCTGCCTAATATAATTTCATACATACTAGCTATCTTCAGAAAATGGCTGAATATAAGATTTTCTTCCACATTAGTGCCCAATGATTAAGTGAAACAATTCATAAATCTATAAAAAGTTAAGTTTAAAAGGCAAACTTGTGAGATTCACAGCAGCTTTGCTCCTATTTCAGAGGAATAGAATAGAATAGAATAGAATAGAATAGAATAGAATAGAATAGAATAGAATAGAATAGAATAGAATAGAATAGAATAGAATAGTTTAAGTTTTAAGTTTAAGTTTAATTAAATTTATATACCGCCCTTCTCCAGGGGACTCAGGGCGGTGAACAGCCAAGTAAAAAACATTAAAATACATTTAAGCCAAGTAAAAAACATTAAAATACATTTAAAATAAAATATTCAATGTGGCCCTAATTTAATACAATTAAAATTTAGTAAAATCTTAAAATTTTAAAAACCCCAAAAACTTTTTCACGCCAGCCCGGCTTGATAAAAATAATACGTCTTGAGGGCACGGCGGAAGGTGGACAGGTCGTGAATTGTTCTTAAGTCTGGAGGGAGCTGATTCCAGAGGGTGGGTGCTCCCACAGAGAAGGCCCTCCCCCTGGGCGTCACCAGCCTACACTGCTTGGCTGATGGCACCCCGAGGAGGCCCTCTCTGTGGGAGCGCACTGGTCAATGGGAGGCAGTTTGTAGCAGCAGGCGGTCTCGGAGATACCTAGGTCCAATGCCATGGAGCTCTTTAAAGGTAGTAACAAGCACCTTGAAGCGCACCCGGTAGACCACCGGAAGCCAGTGCAGCTCGCGCAGGAGGGGTGTTATATGGGAGCGCCAATTAGCCCCCGAAACCACCCGCGCGGCCGCATTCTGGATCAGTTGGAGCCTCCGGGTGCTCTTCATGGGGAGCCCCATGTAGAGAGCATTACAGTAGTCCAGACGCGACATGACCAGGGCATGGGTGACTGTGCACAGGGAATCCCGATCCAGAAAGGGCCGCAACTGGCGTATCAGGCAGACCTGATAAAAGGCCGCCCTGGTCACAGCTGTCAGATGGTCCTCTAAGGACAGCTGTGGATCCAGGAGGACACCCAGATTGCGAGCCCTTTCGGCGGGGGCTAGAGACTCGCCCCCGATAGTCAGAGATGGAATCATCTGACTATATCGAGACGCTGGGAACCACAGCCACTCCGTCTTGGAAGGGTTGAGCCTGAGTCGGTTTCTCCCCATCCAGATCCGCACAGCTTCCAGGCACCGGGACATCACTTCAAGGGCATCATTGGGGTGGCCTGGGGTGGAAATGTACAGCTGTGTATCATTGGCGTACTGATGGTACTTCACCCCAAAGCCACGGATGATCTCACCCAGCAGCTTCACATAGATGTTGAACAGAAGGGGCGAGAGAATCGACCCCTGGGGCACTCCATATGTAAGAGGCCTCGAGGACGACCTCTGCCCCCCTGCCAATACAAACTGCGACCAGTTGGAGAGAAAGGAGGAGAACCAACGAAGAACGGTGCCCCCTATCCCTAACTCTTCCAGCCGGTGCAGCATGATACCATGGTCGATGGTATCAAAAGCCGCTGAGAGGTCTAATAGGACCAGGACAGAGGAACAACCCCTGTCCCGAGCCCTCCAGAGATCATCAACCAATGCGACCAATGCCGTTTCCGTGCTGTGCCCGGCCCTGAAACCCGACTGGAACGGATCTAGGTATGATGATTCCTCCAAGTACTGGAGAAACTGTCATGCGACCACACTCTCAACAACCTTCGCCACGAAGCAAAGGTTGGAGACAGGGCGATAGTTAGCTAAAGTTGCTGGGTCCAGGGAGGGCTTCTTGAGGAGAGGCCTCACCACCGCTTCTTTCAAAGCCGTGGGGAAGTAACCCTCCCCCAAAGAGGCATTAATAATTCCCTGGAGCCAGCCTCGTGTAACCACCCGGGTAGCCAGCACTAACCAGGAGGGACACGGGTCCAATAAACGTGTGGCTGCACTGAGCCTCCCCAGAATCTTGTCCACATCCTCAGGGGTCACCGAGTCAAACTCTTCCCAGATAACGTTCTCAAGACTATTCCCTGTCACCGCGTCCGTATCCACCCAGTTGGAGTCCAGTTCCCCCTGAATCTGAGCGATTTTGTCATGTAGATATCGTCCAAAGTCCTCAGCCCTGCCTTCCAGGGGATCCTCCCGCGCTTCTTGATGGAGTAAGGAACGGGTCACCCTGAACAGGGCTGTTGGACGATTCTCTGATGACGCGATAAGAGCGGAAAAATACTTCGATTTCTCCGCTTTTATCGCCACTAGGTAGGTCTTAATATGCGACCTTACCAGTGTTCGATCAGATTCAGAGAGACTGGCCCTCCAACCGCTCTCTAGGCGTCTTTTCTGGAGCTTCATCTCCCTCAGCTCCTCAGTAAACCAGGGAGCCGAGCGGGATCGGAGCCGAGTCAGAGGCCGCAAAGGCACAACTCGGTCCAAGGCCCCACCGGCCGCCCTGTCCCAGGCGGCAACCAGGTCCTCGGCCGAGTTGAGGGCTAGATCATCAGGAAGTGGCCCAAGCTCTGTCTGGAACCTGTCCGGGTCCATCAGGCCCCTGGGGCGGACCCATCTAACTGGTTCTGCCTCCCTGCGGCGTGGGGAAGCGGTATGGAGGTCTAGGTGAAGGAGTGAGTGATCTGACCATGACAAGGGTTTAATGACTACATCCCCTATATCAAGACCACTCAACCACTGGCCAGAGACAAAAATCAAGTCTAGAGTGTGTCCTCCCTCATGTGTGGGGCCATGAACTAACTGGGTTAGGTCCATGGCCGTCATGGAAGCCAAGAACTCCCGAGCCAACTCAGATGTTTCACCAACGGATGGCAGGTTGAAATCTCCCATGACCAAAAGCCTGGGTGTGTCAACCGCCACCGTGGCTATCGTGTCGAGTAGCTCAGGCAGGGCAGCTGCTACGCGGCAGGGAGCCAGGTACGTAAGCAGCAAGCCCTTCTGAACCCCATGGCCCCATTTCACAAGGAGGGACTCACAACCAGCTATCTGTGGCACAGTGGTCTCCCTTGGCCCAAGACCCTCATTAATAACAACCGCCACCACCACCCCTCCCCTCCCCTGAGCCCTCGGCTGATGGAATGCTCTGAAACCTGGTGGGCAAATCTCCACCAGAGGGACACCTCCCTCCGGCCCCAACCAGGTCTCCGTGATACCCGCCAGGTCCATTCCCCCCTCAACAATAAGATCGTGAATGAGGGGGCCTTTATTTACCATGAACCTGGCATTGCATAGCATCAGCCGAAGACTCGGGTCCTGAGTATCTAAGCCACCCAGTATCCGGGGTGAGCTGCTGCTGGTGAGGCAAACAGCATTCACACTGACATTCAAATCCCCTTCAGTTTAAATATCCCTTTAAATATCTTGTGTCAATATCCCTAGAAATGGGCCTGGACATATTTATATTTTACTAAAATGTCATAGTGAATTTTCACTACCTACCCTGTTGATGGATGTGAGGTTTTGTCAGACATGGATGACACATCTCTAGATTTTCAGGAACTTTTGATGGTCAAATTTCACCTTTTGCAAAGCCCATCCCACCCCTACTGAGATATAAAACAAGTCCTATTCAAATGGCTGCTCTGCTCCTAGAATTCTGGGTTGTTGTTGGGATTTATTGCTGGTTGTTCCTTCCCACCACATCTAAATAAGTTTTCCTTATGTGGGGCATGCAGGCAGGCCTCAGCTGCTTCCTTTCTTTGCTTGTTAAATCTCAGCTGGGTCATGTGAAAAGTGTGAGAAGGACCAAAAAGAGGCAATACAGAGAAGAAGAGGTTTATGGGAGAGTAGTCAACAAAAAGTAAGGTTCTACATTTAGGCAAGAAAAACAAAATGCACAGGTACAGTATATGTGGTACCTCGCTCAATAGTAGTAACTGTGAGAGGGATCTTGGAGTCCTAGTGGACAACCATTTAAATATGAGCCAGCAGTGTGCAGCAGCTGACAAAAAAAGCCAACACAGTTCTAGGCTGCATAAACAGAGGGATAGAATCAATATCACATGAAGTGTTAATACCACTTTATAATGCCTTGGAAGGCCACACTTGGAATACTGCATTCAGTTTTGGTCGCCACGATGTACATAAGATGTGGAGACTCTAGAAAGAGTGCAGAGAAGAGCAACAAAGATGATTAGTGGACTGAAGGCTAAAACATATGAAGAACGGTTGCAGGAACTGGGTATGTCTAGTTTAATGAAAAGAAGGACTAGGGGAGACATGATAGCAGTGTTCCAATATCTCAGGGGTTGCCACAAACAAGAGGGAGTGAAGCTATTCTCCAAAGCACCTGAAGGTAGGACAAGGAGCAATGGGTGGAAACTAAACAAAGAGAGAAGCAACTTAGAACTAAGGAGAAATGTCCTGACAGTTAGAACAATTAATCAGTGGAACAGCTTGCCTCCAGAAGTTGTGAATGCTCCAACACTGGAAGTTTTTAAGAAGATGTTGGATAACCATTTGTCTGAAGTGGTGTAGGGTTTCCTGCCTAAGTAGGGGGTTGGAGTAGAAGATATCCAAGGTCCCTTCCAACTCTGTTATTCTATTCTATTCTAATTTTAGGGCTGAGTAAACAACCTGTGACCTGTTGGGTCATACCTTTAGAGGTATTTCCTTACCTAAACAGAGAAACAGAAATTAACATAGATGGGTTGTTATTGGTTTGGCTTTAAAATTAAAGGAAGCGTTGTTTTATTAAAGAAGAAAGATGCATAGTTAAACAAATATAGATGCTTTTTATTTAACAAAGGACACTTTTGATAACAACATTTGTGGTTGATCTGCCATTCTTTAAGAATGCTCTAATGTTTTCACTTCTTTTTCCTTGGCTTAAGGTGACATATAGCCGATCATGCTGGAATACTAGTTTATCCAGATAAATCAGCACATTCTCCATGGTCTGTCCTTGTATTTTATGTATAGTGAGAGCAAAGCATGACTTTTTGATAAATTGAGTGTAATCTTTGGAATCATTACAGTGCCAATTTTGAATGCACCAATGTTTATCTTTGTTACGGTGAGATTTTTGTGAAGTTCTTTCACAATCATCTGTTTCTTTGCAATTGAAACTTGACAAAGCTTCTCCAACTTCAAACTATGCTTTTTAAAAAACCTGAATTCTTCACATCAGCCTCATTTCCTCCTTTCACAACTAGTAGAAGCTGAAGGAAGCCACAGCAAATGATTAAAATTCCCCCAATGACGTCATTCTTGCCACATATATTGCAGAGACCAACCTACAGTTTCAAATCTACTAATCATGGGACACACATCCCTGACAATAAGCCTTGCATGTTGACACAAATTTACAGTACGAAAGGTTTTTTTCAATGTCGCAATACACATTTTCATTCACTGAGAGCTATCTAGAATCCTGAATGTGCTGTTCTACCAGCAGGCATCAATGTTGCTGCAATACGGGATGATTCTGCAGCAATAGCTACACCTCTCCTAACTTTAGTGGGGCTCAAGATGGTAACAAATGTCTTTCCCATTCCTTCTAGTGCATCAATGAAAATTATTCAAGAAAGATTGTTTTGCAATCACTTACAGGTAGTTCTTGTCTTTCATTACGATGGAGCATTCATTACGATGGTGCTGAAGATAGGGAATTATGAACCTTACCTGAAATTATAAACATTGCAGCACCCTTGTGAGCATGTGGTCAACATTTGGTTGCTTGGCAATGCACCCTCCTTATGATCATGTGGACACTGTAACTCTCTCCCTCCTGCCTATCTCCTGTTCATCTAGGCTGCCCTGAACAGCAGCAATTGGCAGCAGCACTCAGGATGTGCCTGAAAGAGAGGCCCGGTGCCTTCAATGGCCTCAGCCAGCTGCCACTTCTCCAGGCTTCCACTTCAGTCCTAGTATTGCCACTGCTGCTCAGAAATTAATTAATTAATTAATTAATTAATTAATTAATTAATTTATTCATTATTCATTCATTCATTCATTAATTAATTAATTAATTAATTAATTAATTAATTAATTAATTAATTAATTCATTCATTCATTCATTCATTCATTCATTTGTCAAACATATACAGGATAGTAGGTGTTTGTATAAACATAACATAAGCAAAGAAGTACAGATAAATGAGGACAATAGGACAGAAGGACAGGGATGGTAGGCACAGTGGTGCGCTTACAGACCTCTTAGGAATGGGGTGAGGTCTACTGTAGACAGTCTAAGGTTAAAGTTTTGGGGGTTTGGGGAAAAAAACCACAGAGTCAGGTAGTCCATTCCAGGCATTGACCACTCTGTTGGTGAAGTCGTATTTTCTGCAGTCGAGTTTCGAGCGGTTTACATTAAGTTTGTATCTATTGCGTGCTCGTGTATTGTTGCGATTGAAGCTGAAGTAATCATTGACAGGAAGGACATTGTAGTATATGATTTTATGAACTACATTTAGATCAGATCGAAGGCGACATAGTTCTAAATTGTCTAATCCCAATATTTCAAGTCTGGTGGAATAAGGTATTCTGTTGCAAGTAGAGGAGTGGAGGACTCTTCTTGTGAAATATTTCTGGACTCTCTCGATTGTATTAATGTCCGATATGCAGTGCGGGTTCCAGACAGGTGAGCTGTATTCCAGAATTGGTCTAGCAAATGTTTTGTTCTTAGTGCCTTTTTGGCAATGTTGTTACAGTGGGCTCTGGCACTTAGGTCATTAGATATGAGTACTCCAAGGTCTTTGACAGTGTGAGGGTCGTTTACAAGGTTGTGTCCTCCAAGTTTGTATTTTGTATTCTGATTCTTTTTGCCAATGTGTAAGACAAAAAAATGTGTAAGAAAAAAGTAAGACAATGTGTAAGACAAAAATTATTTTTGCCAATGTGTAAGACAAATGCTGCCTCAAAGATATGCAAGCCTTGGAAACAGCATGATTTCCTCCCTGGCCTGGCACTCCCTGGCACTTGAGATTCTCTACAGGGTATTCAAGGCAACTCTGGGGCACATGAGGCTTTTCCTGAAGCGATTTCAGAGCATGTTCTCACACAGCCTCTGGTACCTGTGGGACCCACACAAAAATGAGACATGCTCCTGTGTAGCTGCTGGAAACCAGGTGAGAATGAGGCAGGCCCTCACATAGCCTCTGAAATTTCCACAGCAGCACAAGAGCAGCCAGTAGCCCTGAAACAGTCACAATTTTTATTCCCTTGGGAGTCATGGGTCCCAAATTTTGGAGACATTCTCTAAGTTAGCACATTTGAAGCACCTTGATTCAGAAATTTTTGCCGTATGATGCATGTTTTGCCCAGGTAAAGGTCATAACAATGAGAGTTTAATAGTATATAGATAAAAACATTATCCATTCTACACTATGTAAGGTAAATTTATATTTTTGTTGCTAATACTTCTTTAATTTCTTTTAAAAGAAGACAAGAAATAACATTTCTACTCTATGGTTTAGAAAATGTTTCACAGAAAAATGATAAAATTAACACTAATATGGCTTATTATACATTTGTAGAATGTCTCTTATTAATTCTCAATTTTACTTCCATTTAAGCCTGCATCCATGAAACATTTCTTAATAAAGAAGAGAATGAGGTTAGTAATCAGAACAATGGGAAGTTCCTTTTTTATTTTGTACCATATTAAGAAACTAGTTCCATTTCTTGATGTATGGAAACAAATTCTGTGACAATTATTTCCTTTCAAAATGCTATTTTTCTACATGTTTAGCATGCTTTCAAAGCTGCCACTTACCACAATACTGAGTTATTTTCTTTCTTGTTTGATTCAAATGAATGTAGCAAAAATCATTCAAAATTTAGGAGCTCTTTTGCAGCACAAATATGCCAATGTTTTCTTAAAACTTAAGTTTCATCAAGTTAATTGAGATGATTTCTTTAATTACCGTATTTTTTGGAGTATAAGACGCACTGGAGTATAAGACGCACCTTAGTTTTGGGGGAGGAAAACAAGGAAAAAAGGCCTCTGCTTCCCAGCAATTTGCCAAACAGCAAACAGCAAACAGTACAGATGATATACACTGTTTGCTGTGTATTTCTGTGCATGTGTGCCTGACCCATAGAAATGGCAAAGAATTGGAGAAATGTACATTTATGGCAGTATATTAATCCCAGAAAGTTTTCTTAAATGTAATCACACTAACTCCTCCCAATTATTTAAATAGATCTACTCCAAACATGACTAAGTCAGGGTTTCTCAGCTGCCTTCTTTTAATACTAATACTTAATACTAATACTTAATACTAAAACAGGACATTTCAGATTATACTTTTACAGATCTTTAAAATTGATGTGGCTTTCTGGAAGTATTCTCTGCTATTTAAAAGAAGATACAATAGCACTGGGCCTCTTCAGAGCAAGCATTTATTTTAAAAAGCTTCTTCTTGTCTAGAACAATAATAAAGCAGTCTTTAAAAAATAAGTCTTATAATTTGAACACTCTACAAACATTTAACAAAATAACATATTAACAGAATCTGCCTCTACCTAGGATAGAACTCACAACCTCCTGATTGTGAGGCAAGAGCTCTATCTCTGAGCCATAGCAGCTATAACTTGCCTTCTTGCAATTTCAGCAGTCTAATATTGCCAGCAGTTTATCTCCCAGCAATTTGTCACATTACAGCCACCGTAGTTAGTTTCATTTTACCACGTGGCTTGCAAGCCTCCGTCAGCTGTAGGTCGGGAGGCAGATCATCTCTTCTTGTGCTCTTCTTGTGCTTTGCCCTGTTTGCTGCAAAAAGGTAAATTGCTGGGAGGCAGAGGCCAAAGGGTGGGGGTGGCTGGGTGGGGCTACATTTGGTGTATAAGACGCACCCAAGTTTTCACCCTCTTTTTGAGGGTAAAAAGGTGCGTCTTATACTCCGAAAAATACGGTATATTTAAGTTTACAAATAAATAACCTGATCAGATGGCATATTTTATTCAGTATTATGTCCAGTAGAATTGAATAAGACTTCCTACCAAGGAAATGTACTTAGAGGTCTACCTGAAATTATATATATATATAATCTTTCTTTTAAAAAATCAATTCAATGCTTTGCTGTGTATGTTAACATCCAGGATTCTTAATATGAAGTGTTTGTGGCCATAATAGACTACAAGAATCTCTTAGGATCTCCTATATGAACTTGAACTGCAGATATCCAGCACTAATTGCTGTGTTGAGATCATCTACAGGTTATGGATTTTGCTATGTCCCCTCAGGACGCTGGAGAACTCCATCTACGTTGCTGATTGGCCAAGATGGGAATATTATTATTATCTTAAGGAATAAACATACCTCTTTTCTCTGAATTCCTAAGCAAAAATAATGACGTGTATGATGTTAAGGTAGTGTTTTGATGTCTGTACGTATGGAAACTAATCAAGAAAGAAAAACAGGGGACAGGAAACGGACCCCATAGTCCTACAGTACTTTCAGTATGGAATTGTGCCTCTGATGCTCAGACATATACCATAATGAAGTGAAAATCTGCTCTGCGCCCTAGTGCGTTGCTATAGTAACTATGCAGTAGTAGTGATAACAAAAACCAGACCTAGGATTACTGCTCTCTCAGTCCCATCAGAGGCAAACTGACAGACATGACGGAGCTTCCCTTATCCTAAAGTAGTTATAACTTCAAATTCTGAAGGGCTGAAAATGATTAACCTGGTCAGATTATAATCTGTTTACAAGCTATGCTTGTTTTGGGTCTGGTCCCCAAAGGTTCTTATTCTATCACTTCTTGCTGCATGAAAGTTGATCCAAGCCTGGTGTCTTCGGATCTGCCAAGTTCTGAATGAGGATCATTTTACTGTCTGAAAACAGAGCAAGGGTGAGTCTGAGGATCAGAGGATTCTTCCACCTGCACAACTTTCAGTTGTTCTACGGGATCTCTGAGGATGATAAAATATTTGCTAAAACGTTGGAAACGATGTCTGCTAGTCTACTAGTTAATTAATTGAAGGAATGACTTGAGCAATCTTTGAAAAATACACTGAGTATATTTCCTTGCTGCACACTCCTTGTGCTGTTATGTAATCTGGCTGGGTTAAAAGTTTAAAAGGAATATCTGCTTATGGTACAGTACTTTTACTGTGTTAGGCACCCAGCCACATTAAGGAATCAAGACCCTTTATTGACATGGAAAGCATGCTAAGATTTCCTTTACAAATATTAGTCTAAATGTAGATAATTGAAAATCTATCTCAAATCAAAATCTTAAGGAAAAATCCCTTATATTCAATGAACAGAAATATGGCATCATACAGGTTTGGTCACACGAGATTAAAATGGCTTTTACACCTCCACAAGTTATCTCTCTCTATTTAAAACATTCATGAAACTAATTATCATGCAGTTAGTCAAAACAAATCATCCTTTCCTCTCCATAGGAATCATAGTAATGCTTCATTTGTGTACATTACCCTTATAATTGAGAGGGGGGAAAAATCAATGACATGTTCTCAACTAGATAGAAACTGTTAAAAGGTTAATTTTAAAAAAATGACTTGTGTCTAGATACAAAAACAAAAAAAACCAGGCAGGTTCACTGATGATTTAATTTGGAAATCTGGATTTCATTGGGACTTTCTTAATGGTTGGTAACTGCCTATATCTTTGCAACAAAAAAAAGTCAAATGTTGAAGAGTTCTCTGTTCTAAGGCTACTTTTCACATACAAAACCATAGATTTTTCTGGAGTCTTACAATATAGAATATCTTGAGATTTAAGCTATATTAAGAATAGGCAGGCCCCCAGCAACAGAGGATCCTACATTGTTATAGGTCTGAAATGGCATTGCTTGCTTTGGTTGATGACTTTTGTTGAGCCTAGTTGGAGAGGAGTTTGTCCCTCTTGATTCTATTGAACTCCCTGGAGGCATTTGTTAGCATCAATCATGGTGTCCTTCTGGACCACCTGCAGGGATTAAGGCCATAATTTTATGTCATGTTATTCCTACCTCTGTGAGCAGTTCCAATCAGTGATCATGGGCAATCAGCTTTAAAGTTCCTTGGGAATTTCATTGGGTATGCCTCAAGACTCAGTATTTTCCTCCACAATATTTCACATCTATACACGAGCTCATAATAGATACAAACTTAATGTAAACATCTCCAAACTTGATTGCAAAAAATTCGACTTCAACAACAGAGTGGTCAATGCCTGGAACACTTTACCTGACTCAGTAGTTTCTTCCCCAAACCCCAAAAACTTCAACCTCAGGTTATCTACCATCGACATCACCCCATTCCTAAGAGGTCAGTAAGGGGTGTGCATAAGCGCACAATCATGCCTACTGTTCCTGTCCTAATGTACCCATATATTCATACCTCTTTTACTCTTATTCATGCTTGTACTATTACATATATATTCAATCATGTTTTACTGTTTATACTTTGCTTATAATCATATATGCTTGACAAATAAACAAATACAAATACAAATACAAATACATCTACATGAAGCTGCTGGTAGAGGTCGTTCAACACTTTGAAATGCCATTGATGATATCCAGTTATACATTGTTACTCTGTGCTGAATCAGAAATGTTGTCAAAGCCTTCAACTGATGCTGAGACCTCTGAGGAAAGCTGAAACAAGCTGAAATTAAATGAATTAAATCCAACATTATTGGATTTACTGGACATTAATATATATCTGGACTACCTAGTAGCACCCGTTCTGGTATTTGCTCTTGGCAAGGCTAGCCTCCCACTAAAAGAGTGGTTCATGACTTCAAGTTCCTTTTGAACTCTTGGCTTCTTTTTAAACAGCCAATGAAGGTCACGGCCAGGAAGCCTCTATCTAGCTTTTGGTGCACAACTTGTAATCTTAGTTGTCCTAGGATGTCCTGAGAACAGTAACTCCTCATCACCACCCAGTGGGACCACTGTAACATATTCCATGTGGGAATGAAAATGATCTTTGAAAATGATCTAAAGGCTACCGTTGATAGCACTTAGCACTAGCACTTAAATTTATATACTACTTCATAGTGCTTTACAGCCCTCTCTAAGCAGTTTACAGAGTCAGCATATTGCCCCCAACAATCTGGGTTGTTGGGAGCAATATATGATACCTACTGTTGAGGCTAAACTCCTGACAGGACAATGTTGATATAGCAAAATAGCACCTATTTGGAAGTCATTACATTTATTTCTAGTAGTCTTCTAGGTCCAATTCAAAATACTAGATATTTTGTACTAGACTATAAAATATTAGATTATCTTTATAACCCTTTGTGGCACATAACTAACGTATACCAAGCCAGGTTTCCTTAGAATTGAACTAGTCTGGTCCAGCAATCAAGAAAGGTATATGAAGTGTGGACTGGGCAACATGCCTTCTCATTGTGGTCCTCACAAATCCAGAGATCCAGATGGCCCTGACTCTTCTTGAATTTCATAAATAACCTAAAACAGTTCTTATTCCATTTGGTGATTAGATCAGTTTAATTGAAGAACAGTCTTGATGTTTACTCATTACTAAGTTTAGAATAGCCCTACACAATCTATTTTATCTTAATCTCTCTTTGAGAGATTATATCTTATTCCCATCTTTGAGGTTTTATGTGATTTCCACCCTTCCTCCTGGAAAGGGAAAATTACTCTGGTTTATGCTGTGTGGTATATTCTGTGTGGCATTTTTATTTATATTCATATGATAACTAAATATAAACATGTTATAACTATGTTTTGCAAAATTCAGCAGAACACACAAGTAGGCGTAGATATAGTGAAAGGAAGGTCACCATTCCAGATTTATCCTAGTTTTTGCAAGTCTATATACTTTTGATATGAAAGCATGAATTTAATATATAAATTCTCTGTATTAAATATACTTACATAAACATATAAAGAGTACAGACATATATTTAATCTTTGTATAGTTCTAGATTCTATAGTTCAATAGAATCAGTTCTATCTATAACAAGCCAACAGAGCAATAGGAAGAGAATCAATAAAACCTAGTCTGGCTAATAGCATGTTGATTATCTCTGTCTGTTACTATAGAACAAATAAAGGGAAAGGTAGTTTCATAACTCAAATGAAGCTGGATACAGGTCAAGGATTTAGCAGAAAACACAGAAAATGCTTTCTGGATAGTCAATTCCACTTTTTAGATAGAAATGCATATGGGCTCTTTTTAGTATATTTTATCTATTTGAAATTTTCTTTAAAAATATTATTATTACCCCAGAACTACTATATATTATACATTATATAAATTACACAAATACAAAACCTGGTTAGTTTTGACCTTATATTATTTTAGTTGGGTTTTCCGGGGCTTGCTGGGAAATCCAATTTTTATAACCTTATGAAATAGCTTCCTTTTCTCCTCTATTTTCATTGGTTCAGTGCCAAAATTAGCCACATATCCAGTAATTTCAATCTTCAACTGAATTTACATGTATAAATGATGAACCCAAGCAAACATATTGAAAAGGATACAATTATGATTTCAGAAAATTATTGGTATTTTGTATTAATGGAGCATACATAGCCCAAACCTATTCTTGGTTCTTTACAATTAAGTGGTGTTGGTGGGCCTCATTTGCAATAGTGAGTCTAGGATTCCACTTTATGGCCAGCCTATATATCATATATTAAAGGATGGAGCCTAACATTAGCTTCTTGACAAAACTTTGGTTCTACTCCAGTCGCTGGCTACTGTCTTTCCCCAAAGATACCAGGAAGCAGTAAGAATTAAATAGCATTGCTTCAGGGATAAATAGCTCTGTAGCAGGAAGCCCTTTGGAAGAACTGCAAAGCACCACCCTGGATTGGAAGCAGGATCCAGATTTCTTTATCTTCACAAAAGAAGTGGTCGAATCAATTAGATTTGAGAATCTGAATTAGATTCTCAGGTGACATAAATGAATGAACTTCTCATTCTATTCTATTCTATTCTATTCTATTCTATTCTATTCTATTCTATTCTATTCTATTCTATTCTATTCTATTCTATTCTGTTCCTGGTTTCCAACGCTGAATAGTATGGGAAACTTTGTGGATGTATGTGTATACCTTCAAATCATTGTTAACTCCTGGCAACTGCCTGGGCAGTCCCTGCAGTCTTCTTCGTAAAGTTCTTCAGAAAAAGTTTGCCATTGCCTCTTTCCTAGGGCTAAAAGGGTATGACTGGTCCACCATCACTTAATTGACTTTTTGCCTAAGGCAAGAGTAGAACTCATTGTCTCCTGGATTCTATACTGATGCCTTAATCATGGCACCAAACTAGCCCTGTGAAAAACTAGTTGATCTATAGGAGAAGAAAATGAGTGGGGAGGGAAAAAATCACTTGGCAGCAGGCAAAAAAAAAATCTGCACCAAACTGAAAGGAGAGACCATAAGTTTTCTCCCCCTTCCTCCTCTGTAACCTTTCAAAATCAACGGTTTTCACTCTCTCTTGACTTAGGTGGAGTTCTCTGATTTCCCGCTGCCATTAGTTATGGGAAAATAAATATTGAGCAAAGTCTTTGAAAGGATAAATCATCTTCATGCTTCTCAGTAACTGAAACTTTTTCCTCCCTTTCAATCCTTCTACCATGTGGGTGTGCCTGGGTGGTACAAGTGTGCAAACACAGTTACAACTGCAGAATCCATCTGCTGGTTCATGCAATCCAGAGATGGCTGGTTATTCCTTTTCTATTTCAAAAGTATATTTCAAACGACAGTTTGAAATATACTTCCCTTTATTTTGAATTTATGATAAAACTTTAACACATAATGATATGGCCTTGATGAAAAGACAGTGATGAGCATGGTATTGTCCCTTGACTTATGGCAAATCATGGCCTACACAGTATTCAGTGATCCATCTATTGATTTTATATCCCCAAAGCAGAGGTGGATTTCAGCAGGTTCTGACCAGTTCTGGAGAACCGGGTAGCGGAAATTTTGAGTAGTTTGGAGAACCAGTAGCAGAAATTTTGACTAGTTTGGAGAACCGGTAAATACCACCTCTGACTGGCCCTGCCCCCATCTATTCTCTAACTCCCAAGTCCCAGCTGATCGGGAGGAAATGGGGATTTTGCACTATCCTTCCCCCGGGAGTGGGAAGGGAATGGAGATTTTGCAGTATCATTCCCCTGGAGTGGGGTGGGAATGGAAAGTTTACAGTATCTTTCCCCTGCCATGCCCACCAAGCCACGCCCATAGAACAGGTAGTAAAAAAAATTTGAATCCCACCACTGCAAAGACTGAATCTACATTTGTGTATCCATCTCACACGTACTGTAATAGAATCCAATTTTGAATGGAAAATAAGTTAGATAAAAACAAAGATCTACACAAACAACTTATTTAAAAAAATATTTTTAAGTGCCCATCATTTTATTTCAGCTTATGCTATATTGAGAGCTGAAGAGGTGCAGTGGTTAAATGCTGCGACTGCAGGCTGACTGCTAGTTCAGCAGTTCAGCTGTTCAAATCTCACTAGGCTCAAGGTTGACTCAGCCTTCCATCCTTCCGAGGTGGGTAAAATGAGGACCCAGATTGTTGGGGGCAATATGCTGAACTCTGTAAACCGCTTAGAGAGGGCTGTAAAGCACTATGAAGCGGTATATAAGTAAAGTGCTATTGCTATATTCTGAAATATACACAGGCATTATTAACTTCTGTTTCCAGAAAACTTACCAGTGGTAACACTAAAAAAAGCCAGGTAGAAGTCCTTACTTCCACAATCTGAAAGACTATAATGTGACAGCTAAGCTTTATTTTATTTATTTATTAAATTTATATGTCACCCATCTCATTATCAGGCAACTCCAGGAGGCTTTAGTTCAAACAGCTTAGTCCAGGACTGTCAAACTCCGGGCCCACTGGTCGGATGCGTAACGCACTGGCCATGCCCACGCCCGGTTTAGCAAAGAGGGGAAAAGTCCCAATACTTCATGTGACTCCACCACAACGACATGAGTTTGACACTCCTGGTTTAGTCAGTAAGTATGGCTTGTAGATTTCATTAAGGATCTTTCATTACTACAAGGTTGAACACTAACCTTCAATTAATTCTGATCCATTCTGCAGACAATAGTTTAAGAGTGTGGGAAGGCTGTGATGGCTCCATAGAGAGAAAAATTGCCTTGGACTCTCTTGTATTGGCTTAGAACGTTCTGTTTCCCACATTGGCCTATATTTGTCGGTGAAATACTTTTGAGTTGGGAGTTTCTCAACTGACTGATAGATGTGCATGGAACATAGTCCAGGTATCTTTGAATCCCCCATCTGAAGGATCTGGAGAAGCTCTCACAGGCATATTAAGTCAACTTAATATTATAGCCTCAGCCTGAGAAAACTTGACAATGAAGGAAAACAAAAACTATCTTAGCATAAAGAATGGTTGTCCTTCACATAGAGGACAATATAGCTCCTCCGTTATCTACTTCAAGTCTTCATCGGGGGGGGGGGTGACAAGTTTTATTCCAAGACAAAATATTTTCTGAGTGTTTTGAACAAGAACTCCCAGCAGTCTCAGCCCAGCTGCATCACTGTATAAGGAGAACATTTATTAAGCTTTTAAAAAACGATTAAATGCAATTACAGAGACTGTTTCAAGGATATTCCTGTAGGAATGCTACCATACTATAGTAGATCACATAGTGGAATGCAACATCATATAAACAGAAAACCTTTCTTCCCCTCCTGCTCCAGTTTCCTGGACTAGATTTGACTACGTGTACTTGGACTGCAAAAAGAAAGGAAACTCACTACGTTTTTATTCAGCTTTTATTGAATTTTATTCTGATAGTTTGGGGGTGTTTGCTGTTTTTATTGTTTTGTGAGAGCTGCCCAGATTTGTGATTACAATATGGGTAAATATATAACTCTTTAAAATAAATAAATACATTATAGTTTCAGTGGGGGAATTTTCTCGGACCTTCCCACGCTGTACTCATGAAGAACAGAAAATATAGCGGCTGCTCTCCATTTGACCTGTTCATTTTATAGGCTTTATAAACTTCTTTATTATGTGACCCCCTGGAGAACTGATAATTCTATATTGTTTAAGTCATAAATATTTTTAAAAACTTCAGCAATTCCTAAAATTTTAGGGAAGTTTTCAGGAAAAAGAATCACTTGAGTACTGGATTTCAAAACCAACCAAGTCCCATGATAAATAACCATACCTTCATTTCAATGATTAATCGCTTATGTGGATTTACTAAAGGATAGCTGGTTTGCAAAATTTTAAAGCAAAAAGTATTAGAAATTTTTCTAATAATGGTTCTGACAGTTCTTTTTAAATATGAAGGTCAACCCATAACTTTTCTGAATTTCATAATTACCAAAATTTATATATTTGCACAATTTTCCTTATTTATTATGTTTTATTGTATTGGATGTTATTGTTAAATATTATTTTCCAAAGCATGGGTATAACTGTTAAAAGTAATATTCACATAAACAAAGTTTTAGATATACAAAATATACTGATCTCTAGAATCATGATATACTTTCTATAATTTATGGCTCTTCTGAACAACAGTAGACATATGAAGTGTGCCTTTTCTGTAATAGCACCTAGTGTCTGGAAAGAGCCCCACCCTCAAGATCTGGATGGCCCCTGCCCCCCCCACCAGCTGAAATGAATTGAGTCCAAATTACATTCCTAACAGAGTTGTCAACAAAGTCAGGAAAATGCTTATAGCAAAAGCACCATTGTCCATTATCAGCCCTAGCCAGCAACAGCAATAAGAGATAAAGTCTTACAGCAAAGGGACAATTGTCAATACAGTCACAAATCCATTAGTGGTTGGTAACCCAAGCCTGTCTGCATTGTGGACAAATTAGAGTGGGGCAGCAAGAGTAACAGGAGCTCTCCCAAGCCATATATGCCACTCTCCATGGTGTCAAAAGAGTGACTTGACTCATTTATTTCTGACCAGCATTTTACCATAAGCAAGATTACTGTCAGGCCGAAGCCATATCTTATTTGAGACTTTGGGCCTGCCACACTGGATGCTTTAGAATGTACTTTCGCTGTGGGAATTTGGGAGGGGGTGTTGCATGAGCATTGTAGACATGTAGCGATAACAAATTCCTTTTAGGTTTTCAAGGTCATCCTTTGTTCGGCACCTGGGCGGAAGCTGATGGGAGTAACGGACACGTTGGCAGAAGACGACTGGTTAACGGGATGAACTTGTGGGTGTGGGAACAAGGGAATGAACTTTAAACTAGGTGGAGAAATCCTCGGGGCTTTAGATTCGGGTTTCTCCCAGATGTGCCAACATGGCTCTGTTAATAAATTGGAACTTTGAGGAATACTTCGCCTCAGACTCTGATTTAATTTTGGATGCTATTTGGAACCCTGACAATTACACTACTGGAGAAGAAAAGCAAGGAAGCTTGGGTGACTGCTTTTGTCAAACATTCTCCACTTTTAGTTAAGTTTCTTATTGGGATCCTTGGCTTCTTCTACTTGGTGTTTTAATCAAATTTACTTCCTAAGGCAGTTCGTTAAATTGATTAAGCATGATAATTGATTTAGTCTGATTTCTTCTTTTTTAGCGCAGTGGCACGTTGACTCAGTGGTTAAGATGCTGGGTTTGTTGACTGGAAACCTGGCAGCCCAGGTTCAAGACCCGAGCACCAGGCGACGCGGTGAGCTTCTGTCCTTAGGTTTCTGCCAACCTAGCAGTTCAGAAGCATGCAAATGTGAGTAGATAAATAGATAAATACCTTCTGTGGGAAGGTAACAGTGCTCTGTGACATCATGCTGGCCATATGACTGTGGAAATGTCTTCAGACAGCAAAGAAATGGAGATGAGCACTGCCCCCTATAGTCAGCAATGGCTAGCAGAGTAAAATCTTAGTGCTATTTCCAGAGGAATCTGTGTTCTTCACTTTATCCCTGCTGACTGCTCTCCTTAAGTAGGACTAGAAACTTGCCATATCTGGGTCACATTGTTGCACTGGATCTCATGTTCCACAGAGCTTACCCCTTATTGGATAAACTCAGGGGAAAGGTGAGAGAAACCACTGCTGATTTGTCTCTTTAAGTCACCCTTAAGTCACAGAGAGCCAGCTCCATTCAATGTAACTGCTCTTAGATACTGTGTTTTCTATTTTAAAAATGGTTGGAGGGGTGCTCTCCTGCCTTAAAGGTAGTTTTTGTACAGCAAGTATGTGCCCACAAACACAATAACTCTATGCTTACTTGTCCATTCTTCTTTGCAAAAATGCAGCATTGGTTCTTTACTTCTAAAGAATGCCGAGGCCCAAGATGAAGGGAGATAAAAATATTAGAAGACAAGGTGGAAGAAAAATAAAACCAGAGATAATTTAACCCTAACTTTTTGTTTTAGTGCTTTGCTGTGGGAATTGTGTTAGCAGTAAGGATTTGATTATACAAAAGTTCAGGTGGTGAGGCAGAGGAGAAAAGAGACAACTATGTGGGAGGAGGAATGGAATGAAGCAACTGAGGAAGGAGGTGAAGAAAGAGATAAAAAGGGTCAGAAAAGAAATCTCTCACCATCTGGACTGATAATTTTGTGGTTCGCACTGAGAAACTATTTCAAACTTTCCTCAAAGATGGGAGTCTAGACATGCACAGCTGTGACTGTGCATCAGTTTATTCGCAATAAGTCCCTTTCCTGGAGAAATAGCAGTGAAGAGAGTTTCCTATTTTTTTCATACTTAGTTCTTGCGTAGTGTGAAACTTCTGAAAAACATCTTGCTAAATTACAAAGCCACACTGGAAGGAGATGAGGTTAGAAGAGAGCGGTTTATGCCAGACTTGCAACAGAGTTGAAATGAAAATAACTGCTTATCAAATCCCGAGTGTATTTTTCAGAAACTATTGTGTTGCTTACCAATATTTGAACTGTATTGTGCAGAGGATCAGCTCAGTTTTGTGATACTAACCATTGCTTTTAGCCCCATACTGCAGATTTAATTGCTAGAGAAGTATACAACATAATCTGGCAGTGTATTTCATTATTAATAGCTCTAAAAGCAATGTAGGAAGGCTGAGTTGAAAAAGTAGCTTTCAATAGCTTTGCAGTGCAATTCACAGTTAACCTCTCTTACAGTTCATGTAGCAGCAGAAAACAATTTATTCAAATTGTCTACTTATGCCTCCTTCCAGACCAAACCAAGCATACACTGAATTTCATTCAGAAACCTTTTACTACCCCATCAACTTTAATGATAAGTATTTGTATTTTTCAATAGTCAAAAGTAATTCTTTGTAAATACACATAGAAGTAGATCAACACTCAAGAAGAGGCTCTTGTTTATATATATATAAATAAAGGATAATACGACAGAAAAACATATATAACCCTTTCCTGATGAAGAGCTGATAGGGAATAGAGCCTGTGGCCTAGTGGCTAAGCTGCTGCCTTACAAGGCAGGGGGCCCAGGTTCAAATCCCACTAAAGGTATGGCTATCTGATGAGAGCTAAATAGCTCGAAATAGATCTATAATAGTCTCCCTTTATTTTCATTTATCAGCAAAAAATGCTACATACACACACACACACACACACGGACACACATTGTGTGTGTGTGTGTGTATACACACACACACACGGACACATTGCTAGTCCCCTAAGCAACATCTGTGGGTAAAAGAGGCAGACCAAAGACACATTGTAAGTTTTAGTTGCAAGATGCTCTTATCCGGTTATATAGTGACCTGATTTTCAGAGCACTATCCTTCTTAGTGAAACAACTTGTTTCTATTTGTAAAAAAAAAATAATCTTGAAATGTTGTTATAGTTCAGAAACTTTTTAGAAGATCTCTGCTAAATAACTCAGCGGAGCTTAAAGATATTCAAGGGAACCAGAATGTAGACAGATAATTGGGGGGGGGGGGGAATGGGAGATGGAGAAACAGAATGGAAATGTTGAGAAAGGTGATTATTTATTTTTATTAAATTTACATGCCATCCATCTCGCTAACCAAATATCCATAATTAGCTGGAATGCTTAACAGACACTTCAAAATGCAGTATTTTATTCAGGTTTCACTTTAGAATCACCTAAAGCTTATTCTAAAAACAGATTGGAAATCCCAGCCTTTCCTCCTTAAAGTTTCTCAGCCTCATATCCAACATTGAGACCTATGACATGTTTGTCAGCTTCCATAGTCACTGCTCTCAGCTATACACTGTCCTTTCTGGATGATGGATGGCAGTTTAATTTCTCACGTTGATCCACCAGTGCTTTATTTATTCCCTGAGTAGTCCCAGAGTAGATATTTCCGCATCCATTTCTTTTTGGAAACGAATATACCATAAATAAATCAACCATTTCTTTGCAAGCCAATGTTCATCTATGCTTGTCTCTTTCCAAACTGGCTGGCTGTCACAGATGGAAATGTATTTAATAGGAAAAACCTTTGCTGTAAAGTCATCAAAATTCAGCTGTGCCATCACACATGAGATTAGACCAAAGAAACAGAAAGTGTTCAACTCCTGGTTGAGTTGTTGCCTACATCATTGAGAGCAGTTTGTTGCTTTTTAATAACTGGACAACAAAAGTTCAATAGATGCAGCTCACTTTCCCCCATCTGTAATCTCCTCAGCAAGGAAAAAAAGCACATATGGACTTTTCCATTTTCAAGTAGTCTCCAAGGACCAAGCCATGCTTTATTCATAGTTTTTTTGGGGGGGGGATTCCTCTCTTTTTTATGCAAAGAAGCTAAGATAGATGCTCCAGAGTTTATTTAATGATTTCTCTCAACAAGTTGTTCCCATTGCAGTGGTTTTCTTCAAAGGAGAAAAATGGAGAATCTTTGTTACTCATGAGGGAAAGAAAAAATGGTATGAGTTGAAAATAACAACATTAGGGAGGGTCAACATAGCGAAACCCCATTTTGCTGTCCAAGATAAACTACTAGCTGTTTCACTTGTAGAAGTCAATCGCAGTGAGTCTGAATTTAATCCTTGGGTCACAACTTCCACCACATCTGAGGTCAGCGTAGACCTACCTATGCTTTGGGAATTTGATTGGAATTAAAGGTAAAGGTAAAAGTGTCCCCTGTCCAGTCATGTCAGACTCTAGAGGGCGGTGTTCATCTCCATCTCTTAGCTGAGGGAGCCAGTGTTGTCCAAAGACATTCCGCGGTCATGTGGTCAGCATGACTATACGCAGAGGCACACGGAATGCTCTCACTTTCCCACTGAAGTGGTACCTATTTATCTACTCACATTTGCATGCTTTTGAACTGCTGGGTGGGCTAGCAGTTAGGAGCTCACCCCATCACGTGGTGTGCGGGTTTCAAACCCAGGTTGTCAGCTATCCAGCTGACAAGCTCAGCAAAAGTTTGTAGCAAATGCAGCGCAAGGCAAGAAAGGTTAAAAGGGTTGAATTAAATTACTAGATTCCAGGATGGCAGATAATGGAGATACAGATTTTGGAAAAAGAAAATGAACAAATCCTGTTATGTCTTAGGATTTGCATATTAGCAGGGTGTTTCCAACCAGGTCCGCTCTTCTGATCGGGAACAGAAATGATGCTGATTGGTTCCTTCCAGCTTAGGCTCCCTATTTGAACAGGAGCCGATGGCTGGGCTTTTGCTGGAGTTCACTTGTCCTAATAAAGAGCTGTTGTCACTACGTGCATCTCCTGACTCCTGACTCCGGAACCCAACAAATCCCATATCTGTTGGCTTCAGGTTTTAGTTTAACTAACCCCAACCCTCACAATTGGGCAACCATAAAAGAGGACAGAATGGAGGAAATTAAGCTAATTTGAGAGAGAATAGAAAAACAGTCTCTTAGAAACATACATATATAGGATGAGAGGAAGACTAGAGAAATAAAGTCTGAAACAATGAAAGCAATAACAAACAATCAGCTGGAAAAGGTATTGCAGAAACAATCAGAGCAAAACATATTGGAAAAGTGAAGGAACAGAGTATGTTTTACTGTTACAGGACTGTTCATTCAATAGTGTAATATAACATCCATATTTTACTAATGTGTAATTTAATTCATATAATGTGTAATTTAGTTCATGTAATTCTCAACTTACAACCTTCCGTTTAGTGACCATTTGAAGTTACAATGGCACTGAAAAAAGTGACTTATGGCTATTTTTCACAGTTATGATTATTGCAACATGCCCAGGGGCATGTGATCAAAATTTGAATGCTTGGCAACTGGTTCATAGTTTGATGGTTGCTGGGTTCCAGGGTCATGGGATCACATTTTATAAACTTCTGACAAGCAAAGCCAATGGGGATGCACTTAATCACTTTACAATCATGTTACTACAGTAACTTAACAAGTGTTATGTTAGTGCAGTGCTTCTCAAATAGTGGGGCGGCCCCCCCTAGGGGGGCGCGGAGCGATGCCAAGGGGGGCGCATAGCCCCAGGGAACATGCTTTTTTTTGCCACATGGAGTAGGGGTTTTTTGCACCGAACAATAGCACACAGCACAGAGCAGGAGATATGAAGTGCAGATAACAAACCCTTAAGAGACACCATGGAAAAATATTTAACAGGGATGAAAAGAAAGGAGGAGAGAGACAGAGATAATGAGGCAAATGTAAGTCTCCTGAAAGCTAAGACGAGGAAATATGATGAAGCATAGGTAGCGCTTGGCTTCACTGTGACTACTGTGGGAGACAAGGAAAGACCGTTATGTTTACTGTGTCTAAAAATGTTGGCAGCGGACAGCATGAAGCCAAATAAATTAAGGCGTCACTTAAACACATTGCACCCCAATCACGCTGATAAGCCGCTTGAGTTTATTCAGCAAAAACATGCCGAATATTGCAAACAATCGTCCTGGCGGAGAGTTGGGTGGGGGGGGCGAAATGTTTACTTCTTCCTAGGGGGGGCGTAACAGAAAATAATTGAGAAGTACTGTGTTAGTGCAATGTTAAGTGCAGTGATTCACATAACAATTGTGGCAAGAAATGTCGTAAAATGGGGCAAAATTTCACTTAACAACTGTCTCACTTAGCAATGGAAATTTTGGGGTCAACTGTGGTCGTAAATCAAGAACTACCTGTACTTTTCTAATGACACAAGTGCAATCTCTAAAAAGTTAACTACCGGTATGTGTATGTGTATTATATCCTTTTACTTGTTGAATGCCCCAAGAAGATGGGGGGGAGTCATCCCTTAGGATCCCTATTGAGGTTTTAGAAGGTAGGGTGAGAATACATTCTACTGGAGCTGAAGAGATTCTGCTTGGAGACAAAGTAGACTCCTGTATTATAGATGTGGCTAAAGACAAGAACCCATTAGGTTGAGCATGTTTAAAGCTCACTTCCAGAACTTTAAAATAAATATGTAGAGGTCTCTAAAGCAGCCTCATTCATGGAGACATGCACTGCCTATTCCTTCGTTTCTTTCTATTCAAATTTGCAGACAAACACTTGCTGATGGACTGCAATTCTTCCCTTTAACAGAATGAAAGGAAGTGTCTCCCATCAGTGACATCTACTTCGGCATGCTTGACATCAGAAACAGGGGAATAGATGGCGGTAAAGAAATAGAGAAAGGACATCAACTGGCCATCTGGATTTTTGCAGCCCACGTCTGGCTGTGAAAAGTGAAAAATCTGTTGGGAGTCCACCTTTATTTTAACATAAATTGTTTTACCCCAGGGGCGGGTTGCTCACTTACCTCGCTGCCGGAGCCATGCGCGCGCATCTCCATGCTTTGGGGGAGGGCGTGCTTGCTACGCATGCGTGCCACTCGTGTGATTTTGCTTCTGCGCATGCGCGGAAACAAAATTGCACTGAAAGCTCATGAGGGAATGCACGTGCGTGCGAGATTTCGGTGCAATTTTGCTTCCGTGCATGCGCGGAGGCAAAATCTCACCGAAATCTTGCACACACGCATGTCCCCTCATGAGATTTCGGCGCGATTTTGCTTCTGCGCATGCGCAGAAGCAAAATCACCCGGAAATCACCGGAAATCACTGGAAAAAATGGCAATGCGCCGGGTAGACCGGCAGAGAGGGCTCCGGAGCGGTTGCGAAATCCGCCGCTCCCTACCGGAGCTGCGTACTGGGCAGCTCCGGCAGGAACCCACCTCTATTTTACCCCAATCAAGAAACTGCCAAAGAGCCATCAGTAAACAGCCCAACCAAAGAATCCCTAAGAGCACCCCCACCCACACAGACAGGCAAGATACCAAAATATAAACTGACAGCAAACAGCACTCCTTACTAGCACTGATGATGTTACCTAGTTAGGGTAATGAAACGTCTGCAAGGAAAAAAAACAAGCAAGCTCAGAGAGCACCAAGGATCCCTCATAAATTGTTTTTCCTCAGATTGATAACTTTGATTTAGAGACTATCAGAACATGGCAGTATATTCAGAAGGCCATATTTTCAAGCATCTCATAATAAATGAAACTTTACATTAAAAAAAATCATGAATATGTTCAATAGGTAAGAAAAAGCCTACAGCGCAGCCAGTTCCCTTCTGCTGCCTTTCACTGTGTTAATGCAAAGTTGTACATGTGCTGACAATGGTCGCCCATAGAGCAATGTATAGATCCTAAACTAGGAAAACCAGTTGTTTCCCTATGTGAAATCGAGCTATAATCAAAAATATATTATTTGATTTATTTTAATTCACTTGGATTTCTCCAAACAGAGGGATATCTTTACAATTCCAGTCTTAAGTTTCCATAAAACGCACTCTTTTTAAAGATAACCTTGGAGGTGGAATGCATCCATGGGTTTTAGCAAAAGAGCAAATTGAGCAAATTGTTGCTAAGTGAGACAGTTGTTCAGTGAGTTTTGCCCCGTTTCATGACCTTTCTTGACACAGTTGTTAGGTGAATCACCGCAGTTGTTAAGTGAATCAGGCTTCCCTGTTGACTTTGCAAAAGGGGATCACATGACCCCTGGACATTGCAACCTTCATAAATATGAGTCACTTGCCAGGCATCTGAATTTTGATCGCGTGATAACTCCTGCTTGAGCAGGGGGTTGGACTAGATGACCTACAAGGTCCCTTAGATAATAAATCTAAATCTAAAAAATCCTCACTTTGTGTATTGACACCTCTCCTTCCATGTGGGTCAGTTCTCCCTGCAGTTGTACGATAAAGCACAGGATCATATCTGCTGTACAGATAGCAACTGGTGCATCCAGCCATATATACTTTGCCCTCCGAATTTTCGACCTTTGATTATACCACCTGATTTCCTGATATATAGCTTTCTTTACTGAGTTCTTGAGTTTTTAAAGACTATTTTCATTCCTGGCTCAGAGACCAATTTTATCTCCTTTTCAAACTTCAACTGTATACATAGCAATTGCTCTAATGCATCCAATTTCTTCATATCTTTGCACCCAGTCTGATCCCTACCCTGTTGCTCCCAATTATACATCTTTAGGTGACACACGGTAAAAGAAAGAGGAGAAAAATCTTCCTTTCTCTATGTTTTGTAATGTAAATCATGCAGCAAAAAAGAGAGAAGGAAAGGGACCTTTAAAGATAAGAATAAAAAGGACACTTTAGATGCCCTTCAACTGGCTTTGAAGTTCAGAAAGGACCTTCTTAGCAAAAGGGGCTGAGAGAGAAATACTGCTGAGATAAGAAGATGTAAAAGAATGTCTCTGAATGCATATATGACAAGATCCTCACCTGTGGTAATTGCTATGCAATGAGATGCTCTGTATCACTGGGCACAGACAACATCATTTACAGCATAGAAATTAGTGGCAAAATATACAGCACACTTGTCTTTTCCTCACAATCCACTTTGGCTCTGAAAAAGGTATTTATTCCTCCTGGGCATTTGTATTTAAGACAAGTGCTTCACTGGTCCAATTGTGGATCAATTATATTTAAAAAAAATTTCAAAGTGGCCACAGGATATGAGTCAGTACTGTAAGAATGACATAAATGCAGGATGTCATATAGAAATCCAGTCAGCCCCACTGATTAAGAGGTGAGGATGAAAGGACCCAGGAAAAGATGGAAATAGGACCAAATACAAACCATTTATGCATGGGGGGATATGATTTCAGCACTTCAAAAAAAGAGAAGGGGCAATCAACTCAGACTATTCAAGCATGCCTTGTTTTGACTGGGATTTGAAACTACAGCTAACTTGGAAATTCTGAAACTTAGCATACTCCATATAGGCTTACATGGGATAATGAATCTTCAAGCATAATAGCCTTTTCTAAGAGAAAGAAGGCTCCCAAATTTCAGGCAAAATACTGTAGTCACTCAAAAATTTGTACTTTTTTTTCCCTATCTCTATAGATGGAGGTTTTGCTTTAAAGGAAAGGAACTAAGTATCCCTTGAGGATCTGCCAGGTGAAATAAAGAGGCTACAGTGAATATATAAAAATCCTGAACAACTGGAGGAGCAAATGGTTTGAGAGACATAGTTGCATCTCCTTTCTTTTTGAACTCATCTGCAAACATATTTACAATTATAATATTGATATCCTGTATCGTTATGGTTTTTAAAAAACTTCTCTGTCAATGAAGTATTTATGATAACGGTTTCTGTTGTACGATTGTGTCACATAGCACTATTTCTAAAGGCTTTTCATTTAGACTTAGTAATTTCTGAGGTCTTGTTCAAATCACCAATCCTAGAGGGGTGTTGCAGGAAATTCATAATTATATCGGCAGAGGATTATACCAGATAACCTTTAAGAGGATTTCCACTTTGACATATTGGGCAATACAATCTTTTATATATATCTCTTCAAAGCTTAATTACTTGAAGCTTAATATCTCTTAATCCCATTATAAGACTGCAGTCTTAAAATTATATTATGAATTTTGTATGGAAAAAATACAATATTTTTAAAGTAATAATGCCTCTAACTGATGTTCAAATGGGAAATCTTTTTCTTGAAACTGTGTTATTCCCCTTCCCCATGCTAAACCACAGATCCTTGAAATAATACACCGCCTCCTTATATCTCTTTGCTATTTGCTCTTATTAATAATATGTGGGAAAATGGAAGGGTTCCACTAATGATAAAAACAAGTCTGGGCCATATGGAAAAAAATGCTAGGGATCCTAGAGATTTGGGGGCAAGTCCTCCAAAGGTTGTAGGATTATACTAGGATTTACTGAGAATTTTATGAAGGGGGAATGCAAAGGGAGGCATCCTTTTTAGTTCATAACATTGCAACCATCCCCCTTTTCTTGAAGTTGGCTTATAGGAATGTCCAGAATTTTTTTCCCACGTGGACAAGCATTGCCTGCCTAAGTGAACATGAGTGTTGGCAAATGATTTATTATGCAAGGATTAGAAGCCCAGTTTAGGAATCAAGATAAAAATTGTTTGAATGATAGAGGAAAAAAAACACCACTTGGACCTGTGTTGATGGACACAACATACCAGCATTTCAGAAGGAGAGGGTGGGTGGATGGGGTGGAGATCCAGGAAAAGAGTAGAGAATATCATGTAGATGGGAGCAAGGGCTGACTTTTCCAACTGAGAGAATTCAGGGTTGCTTTGTGAAATTAATTTTTAAAAAAATTCCAAAAAGACAAAACTGAAAAGGAATTGTATTAGGATGTGGAAATATAGCGGAACATTTCTTCCAATAATATAATGTGCTATTATTCATAAAAATATATTCTGTGTGTTGAGTGTTATAATTTGAGGGATTAGTCTGAAATTTGCAATTTGTACTTAGTTTTCATTCTGCTTTTGAGCTGGGCTATGCCTCTAATAAAGTATCTTGCCTTGCCTTGTCTTGTCTAGTAATGTGAGATAGCAAAACAGTTCCATTTTTTTATCTTGTAGTTTTCAAGAGTTCAAGGCAATGCATACAATACTCCTTTCTTCAAATCTGCCCCCCCCCCCAAAAAAGCCCCACAAAGTAGGTTGGGCTAAGAGGCAGTGATCTGCTCGAAGTCATGAAATGAGGTTGTGTGGTTGAAGGAAATGGTTTGGATTTGAATCAAGTGTCTCTGGTTCTTATCCAACTATTGCTCCAGTAGAGACCTGTTTTCATAGATCTAACTATAACCACCCTGAGACACTTAAAACATGAAAAAGGGATGACAACCATACTAGCTCAATCTTATAATCCAGATATATATCAAGAATTACCAGAGGAGAGGATGTCCTATATCTGTGATGGTGAACTATGGCATGCGTGCCATAGGTGGCACACGGAGCCATATCTGAGGGCACACGAGGCATTGTCCTATGTCAGCTCCAGCGCGCATGCGTGCTGGCCAGCTGATTTTTTGCATTCCAGAGGGCAGGGGAGGCCATTTTCGCCCTCCCCAGGCTTCAGGAAAGCCTCCGGAGCCTGTGGATGGCAAAAAAACCGACCCAACAAGCCTACCAGAAGTTTGTAAACGAACTTCCGGTTGGGCCGTTGGGCCATTTTTCATCTTCCCCAGGCTTCAGGAAAGCCTCCTGAAACCTGGGGAGGGCGAAAAACGGCCCAACGGGCCTACCGGAAGTCCGGAGGCTTCAGTGAGGTCTGCGTGCGTGCATGGGGGCAGCGCGGGGGGGTTGTACGTGCATGCGCGGGGAGAGGGCACTGCATTATGGGTGTGGGCACATGCACGCATGCTATTGTGCACGTGCACCCCCTTTTGGCACCCAAGCAAAAGAAGGTTCACCATCACTGTCCTATATCAAGATCCTTAGTAATTTTGTGCTAGTGAGCATATTTGGAATTTTAAATTACAGGTAGTCCTCAACCTATGACCATAATTGAGTCCAAAATTCCTGCTGCTAAGTGAGACAATTGCTATGTGAGTTTTGCCCCACTTTATGACCTTGCCACTGTTGTTAAGTGAATCCCTGCAGTTGTTAAGTTAGTAACACAGCTGTTAAGTGAATCTGGCTTCCCCATTGATTTTGCTTGACAGAAGGTCACAAAACAGGATCACCTGATCCTGGGACACCACAACCAACAGCAACATGAATCAGTTGCCAAGTGTCTGAATTTTGATCACGTGACCAAGGGATGATGGAAAAAGTCATGTGAACTCAATCTAAGTCCTTTTTTTCCAGCACCGTTGTAACTTTGAATGGTCATTAAATGAACTGTTGTAAGTTGAGGACTATCTGTATGTCTTAAGCCTCTTGGGATATGACTGTCTTGTGGGTAGTTTTTGATTTGTGCCAATCTCAAAATGCCCACATATCAGAAGGCCTGCTGGTGTTCTTGCTTCCTGCCTATTCAATTTGCTCCCTATTCAATTTGCTTGGTTTTGGTTTTGGTGCCTTTGAGTTGAGTGTTGCAACTTCCTGGACTAATCACTGCAGTTTTCTTGGCAAGATTTACATAGTGATTTCCATTGCCTGCTTCTTAGGGCTAAGAGGGTATGAATGGCTAAAGGTGGAACTAGAACTCACAGTCTCCCAGATTCTAACTTGGTGTCTTAACCACTTCACCAAGCTTAAGGTGACCAGATATTTTTTTTTAAGCGGGACACCATTGACAGGGGGCGGGGCCACCTGGACGCCGCCATTTGAGTTTTGCCCTCTGTGCATGCACAGAACGCTGCGCATGCGCAGAGGGCAAAAGAACGCAAATGTCGGCGTCCAGGTGGGGAGGCGGGAGGCCTTTCCTCGCCTCCCGCCTCCCCTTCGGGAGCCGGCAGTGGCTTGGGCTGGCTCCAGATCTCCTTTCTCCCCCTGTCACTCCAGCAGCCCAGCGCTGGCGGAGGGGGAGCAGGAGAGCCAAGACTCTTGCGGCATAGAGCAACCGGTGTCACTAAACCCGTGCCTCACAGAGGGGCGGCCCAGGCTCCCTCAGGCCGGGCCGCCTTCGACGAGGTTCCCGGGGAGATTTCGCCCCGAATCCCAGACGGTGGTGGATCGGAGAGTCGCCTCACTCACCCCTTTTACGGAGAGGAACTCGAGGAGCGGAAAAACCAGGTGCCGGTCCAAGAAATGCGCGATCCGGTTAGTCAGATCGTATTCCGACATCTAGGACAGGCAGCTGAGGAAAAGGGGGGTCCAACGCATGCCGCCGCCAGCACGCCTAACCTTAAGTGTGCATGCGCTTCAGGGCGGGCCCGATTGATCTCTAAGCAGATGGGTTCAGCTGGGCGGTTCTTCAGCGGTCAGCATGAGTTACGCATGTGCATAGGGCATGCTTCTCTTTTACGTCATCCTTCTCCGTTGAAAACTTCAGCCCTAAGATAAGGTGACCAGACGTTTCTTTTCAAAATGGCATTCTTTCCAAAAAAGCGTGACTTTTTGGAAACAATGCGGGACGTGGGACACATGCTTGAAAAGCGTGTCTGTCCCGCCAAAAGCGGGACGTCTGGTCACCTTAACCAAGCTGGCTCTTACTTTTTCTTTTGGGGATGGTTAATGCATACAACTTCCCCAAAACTGAGCTGCAATCACCTTCAAGTTTTGTTTTCTAAAAATGCCTCTGAATTCAGCCTGAGATAGAAATCAAGGTGATATTCGAGTAACATGCCAGATCCTTCTTCGTTTGCTTTTCAAGTAAAAAAGGAATATAAAACAAAACTAAAATTTGGCAGAGAGCCTGCTTCATGTCGAGGGAGACCTCTGCCTTGTTCTGATACTAGGCCAAAAAGGAGTGAGTTTGTTCATTTTAAATCAACCTGAATTGGAACTGAGGAATAAAGGACAAAGTGGTTTTCCTCTCTACGGAAGACTGTCAGTTCTCTTGCAGTAGAATGAGGAACAGGAATTTTGGGATGTGAATGTTATGAATTATTCACCTCTGTCTAAATAGTCATGTAAATAAATCTTATAGTCTACAAATATGCCACCAGTCTCCAATAAATTGCTTCTATAGAAATTAATCTCTGGATAAACATTGTTACTTCTGAATTTTTTCTTCAATTGCATGTGAGGTACACATGTTATAGTTACCATAGTATTAATTTTAGTTCTTTTTTCCATCTTATCTGCAAGCTCTTGCTGTCCTTTTCAAATTGTGTTTTATCAATTGGGGGGTGGGTGGGTTGTTCTTATATTTATATTGCATTTTCAGAATTTTCACAAGGACAAAATAAATACATCTCCAATACTTGTATTGCAAAAATACCACCAGTAAAACATTTTGAATATTATCATGCCTAGATAGTGTAGGAAGTTAGTACCCACCCCCTCCTAGAAAAATGAAATATCCTAGGAAATATTGAAAAAGGAAAGAATATGTTTCCCTGAATGAGGAAAAGAGAAACATGTTTCAAATACAAAGCAGCTTCCTGCAGCTCCCTGCCCCCACCCTTGCCACATTCCTCCCACCTAGCCTGGAGCAGTCTTCTACATAACAAAGATTTATCTCCTTCAGTCATAGCCATATTAGGATTGCCCGAACCGGTAGCGACCCGCTTATGATGTCACTGTTGGTGCCGTTCCGTGCGCACCGCCATCTTTTTTTTATTTTGTGTGGATTTTTCCCCTTCCGCGGCTTGAAAAAGGGCCCTCCCGCTTCCCTGCAGGTGAATTCTGTCCTTTATTTCTTTGTCCGAAGCACAGCTGATGAGCTCCTCAGCTGTGTTTCGGGCTAATTCCTGCTTCTGAGCATGCGCAGAAGCCAAATCGCGCGAGGGGATGCGCGCATGCGAACCGGTGGCGAAGGTAAGTGGAACCCACCCCTGCCCTGAATCATTTCAGACAAAGTATGCTGGAGGTTTCTCTAGTAAAGAAATGTATTGTGGCAAAAATTGTATGGCTGAAATAGGTCTTGAAAGAAAAATCTAGTGGATTATTGGGTCGAGATTAACAAAAAGTGCTTGTTGTAACCATGGCAAGCTACAGTTCCCTGAATATTTATTTATTAAATTTATTTGCCACTCATCTCGTGATGAAATGACTATGGGTGTTTTTTTAATACCTTTTATACCTTTTTTAAGGTATCTTAGAAACAGGGAACATTATCTAAAGAGCATTAGAACTAAGGAACAATTAACATTTCAGTGACTATACATAATAATACATGTGAGAAAATCTTACAGCTGGCTTCTTCATTGCAAAAACACTATTTCAGCAAGAGAAATCTGCTCTGGAGTAAACACTTAAACTACTCTCAACCTGCCAGCTCCTGTCAAGACTTCCAAAGAAAAAAATTTCCCCTTGCAAAAACTGATCTGGAATGCTGCCTCTGTGTGTTTGGAAGGAAGAAAACTACCATATTTTCAGAGTATAAGACGCACCGGAGTATAAGACGCACCTTAGTTTTGGGGGAGGAAAATAGGGAAAAAATCTACCTACCAGGTATTCATCTGGCTAGCGTCCTTAGTCTGGTCAGCTTCAGCACATTATTTTATCCCCTGGTTAAGGCTGAAAAAAACCTTTTTCGGAGGGAATGGCAATGAAAACAAGCCTGCAAGTAGGGAAGATCATTAGCACTTCATTAGGGCTGAAAAAAAAGCTTCAAAAAAGCTACATTTGGAGTATAAGACGCACCCAAATTTTCAGCCTCTTTTAGGGGGGGAGGTGTGTCTTATACTCTGAAAAATATGGTAACTGGAAAAATATTGGAGTGCTGGCAGGGGATGATAAAATCAGAGTCCAATATACATCTTAAGCAGAGGTGGTATTCACTTACTTTCCCTATCAATTCGCAAATGTGAGCACGCGCGCTCGCTCACTCATGCACGCGGCTTCAAAACGTGCCTAAATAGGACGGCATAGCGTCACCGGTTTGCCCGAACCGGTCCGAACTGCCTGAATACCACCTCTGATCTTAAGGGCATCAGAATGGGAAAGGCTGTAGTAAGACTTAACAGGAGCCCCATGAAAATTTCTTCTCTTATCCCAGAGCAGGGAATTATTGAGACATCTCAATAGTTTTCAGATAAGTCATTTAACAATCACGTTATGGATAATAATGGCCGGATTGCTTTGAGGGTACACTGTTGGATAGGTGAAATGTGTCAGTAACCCAGACAGGGACTGCAGTGCTCCATCATCCTCTAGTCACAGCTGAGACAACTGCCAATCCAAAGAAGTAAAGTTATTATCCTGAGAAGGGAAAGTAGAAAATAATTTTCACGCAGAATGTTTTCTACTGTCAGACTCAGTTTGGTTCCAATGGTTTTGCCAGCAGGATTTTGGTGTTCTCGTGTGAAAGAGCTTTCCCAAAGATGCCCTTGGAGAGGATGCCTCCTCTCGTGGCAATGTGTGTTGGATTTGTATGGAAAACGTCATTAGAGCTGTTGTACTTTTGATCATCTAACGTCAGTTCAAATTGCATTTTATAGTGCATTTGATGCCTAGAACAGAACAGAACAGAACAGAACAGAACAGAACAGAACAGAACAGAACAGAACAGAACAGAACAGAACAGAACAGAACAGAACAGAACAGAACAGAACAGAACAGAACAACAGAGTTGGAAGGGACATTGTAAGTCATCTAGTCCAACCCCCTGCTCAAGCAGGAGACCCTATACCCATGATGGCGAACCTATGGCACGCGTGCCACTAGTGGCACACTGAGCCATATCGGTGGGCACGTGAGCTCAGGTCTGGGCCTTCTAGGCCCACTGGGAGTCGGGAAACAGCCTGTTTTCAGCCTCTGGAGAGGGTGGGGAAGGCCCGTTTTTTGCTCTCCCCAAGCTCCAGAGCCTTTCTAGGAACCTAGGGAGGGGAAAAATGCCATTCCCACCCCCCTGGAGGTCCTCCGGAGGCTGAAAATGTTCCATTTGCCGACTTACGGTTGAACCGGAAGTTCCATTTTTTTGCTCTCCCCAAGCTCCAGAGCCTTTCTAGGAGCCTGGGGAGGGCAAAAATGGCCTTCCCCACCCTCCGGAGACCAGAAATGGCCCGTTTCCCAACTTGAAATGGGCCATTTCTGGCCTCCGGAGGACCTACGGGGGGAGGCCGTTTTCGCCCTCCCCAGGCTGCTAGAAAGGCTCTGGAGCCAGGAGAGAGCAAAAAACGGGCGTGCCATCGTGTGCCTGGGGGGGTCACACGCGCATGCGTGGGGGGAGCCGCATGGAATTATGGGTGTGGGCATGCACACGCACGACCCTCCTCGTGCCTCCCCTTTTGGCACGCGAACCAAAAAAGGTTCGCCATCACTGCCCTATACCATTTCTTCTATTTTTATTTTCATTTATTTGGGGGACAGGTGGATTCTATTTGCAATCTAAGCTTTATTGTGAATTTTTCTTTCAAACATTCAAGATTTCCATGACCGCTGGGAGCCAGACAACATTGCAGAGATGTATTGTCACCGAGTTGCTGCTTCTTTTTTGAATCCATGAAGGCTGTAAAGATGAATGGAATCAGCATCGAGTTACTTCTGATTCTGAACAATAAAATGGTTTTAGAACATTTTAATAGTTATTATTCCATTCTAGGAATAAATAGAGCAACATATGCCAGTTAGAGATTTCAAGAAAGAGACTTGACATGACCAACCATTCATATCTGGTTACCATAAGCCCAGGGTCCAGAGCTGAAGCCAGTCAAATCTCTAGCCCCATTCTCCCATCATTGAGCATGTACAGTGTTCTCTCCCACAGGTAACCTGAAACTTCAGAGGAGAAAGCAGAGACTCAGTACTAAATGGATGCTTCTTTTCCTAGAGAATGTTAAGAATAGATTCCATTTTTTCCATTAGGGCTGGGAGGAAAGCAATCAGAAATGCCCCCCCACCTCCACAAAGTCCTGTGATATTCTGCTGGCTATAAATTTAGTCTCCAGTCAGAGCAGCTGCAGAACAGGTTACCGGATTGTGGTCGGTGCAGAAACTATGCTAAGGCCAGAAAAAGAGGCAAACAAATGCTGGGCCTAATTCTGTGGTTTCTCGCTCTCCACCCCCACACAGGCAGTTGTCCCCTGGATCAGCTCTGACTTCAGGAGAGCCCCTCTGCTAAAAATCAGTTTTCTTGCACTGCAAGCTGGCAGAAAGGAAACAGGTGGAGGAGCCTGGGCCAGACTCTGATTGATTACCCCAGTCTGGGGACCCAGAGAGAACACCTGCAGCTCCAGGTTTTCACCTCCCTAATAATAATTGTCAGTTTTATACGTACGTATGTTCAGAACCCTTTTGTATATACACAGTCTGGGACTCAAACTGTAATAAAGGTTCTTTGCTTCCCAGTTCCCTCGGTGGAAAGGAGAGCTTAGATTTGGCTCCTAGCTGCTAGCTTCCATTAAGAAGTAGCTAATAAAACTCAGTTGAAGGCCCCAGTTACTAGAAGCTGATGCTACATGACAAGATTCCGCTGTTTCCTTGAAGCCAACGACTTTTGCAGCAATGCTGAAATGGCAGAGTGGCTGTGACCTTTGCCTGGTATATCAAAGTTTGTTGGTTTAAAAGTCATGGTTACTGAACTCTTTCAATGGAACTATTATGGCAAGCTTGTTGTCCAAAAGTTGGTTCAGCCTGGCACAGAAGCCAATCAGAGCCAAACACGAGAGACAGCTTTTGCAAAACTTTCATTGAAGCACTTCAGCAAAAGGGTCCAATTTGGGAGCTGAGACCCCCAAACAACAGCATAGCACAATCTTTTATACAGTTGATTTCCAGAAATAGGGAAGCAACATTTCACAAAGCTATTCCCTTTTTTGGAGTTCTACCTTGCTTTTAGTCTACGTTTCTATTTGCATATGGAGTTGCACCTTGCCTGAGCTTACGTGTCCTTTTGCCCCTGTAGAGTTACATCTTGCTTAAGTTTTACGTGTCCTTCGTCCCTATTTGAGGTTTCTGCTGATCATCCTCTTGTTGCCAAATCTTGTAACTTCCTATCTATTTCTAAGTACATGTTGTTACACTTCCTTCATCTCTAACTGACACGTTGCACAGTTGCATTCTTCTAAATTTTTATTCTTTCCTAGGTTGGGGGTGTATTGCTTCTTAATGGGTAAGGTGACCAGATGTCCCGCTTTTGGCGGGACAGTCCCGCTTTTTAATAATTTGTCCCGTGTCCCGCGGCGTTTCAAAAAAGTCCCGCTTTTTTAATTTGAATTTGCCCTGCACACCCCTCTGCCTCCTGCCTCGCCTGGTCCCTCCTGCCAGGCGTGGAGGGAGGGCAGTGAGAGGGGCAGCGGCGGTCTTGCCTGTTCGTCGCCGCAGAGCCGAAGAAGCTGGTGGCGTTCGCGGCGCAGGGCTTCCCCCACCCGCTTTCCCCGGTTGCCGGGAGGCCGCCATTTGCGTTCTTTTGCCCTCTGCGCAAGCAGAACACTTTGCGCATGCGCAGAGGGCAAAAGAACGCAAATGGCGGTGTCCTGGCGGCCGGGGGAAGTGGGCGGGGGAAGCCCCGCGCCGTGAACGCCACCAGCTTCTTTGGCTCTGCGGCGACGAACAGGCAAGATTGCACCGGTAGGAACCCACCCCTGGCTGTGATGAAGGGGGGGTTGGGGGGGTGCACAAAGCTGCAGGATAAGAGAGACGGACCCCTCCCGTCTTGCTCCCTTAGAAACACCACCCCCGTCAATGGTGTCCCGCTTTACAAATATTAAAATCTGGTCACCTTATTAATGGGTGATCCATCAAACTGCAGAAGAGCACAACACAGTTGGGGCAATGGGAGAATTTTTATTTTCCTAGAGATTGTACTGCATCAAAAATGCTTTAACTTTGCATATAGGCATTTAACATAATTTTAAATATTTATATTTTTATGTATCTATGTGAATGATTGTGTGTGTGTGTATGTGTGTATTTTCTCTCTCTCTCTGTGTATGTGTGAGTGTGAGTGAGTGAGTGTGTGTGAGAGAGGTATGTATTTCTAGGAAGACCTGCCCATAAGAAGGAAGACAAATGGCCATTGTTTTCCTGTAATGAGAAGGTGAGACAACTGAGCAGTAGGGGAAATGTCTAATGGGAGGAATTGTTCAGTGGGAGGACATGATCTTGCAAGCCATTCAGTCCTTCAGTCTGCAAAATCTGGACTGAATATCTTGCAAACTATTGCCAAAGTATCTCAGTCTAAACAGGATTCCCTAAAACTGGCTTAGAGTCAAGACAGCATGAGCGCAGAGCAGCATAAGGTGCAGTGCAGGTATAAGTTGAAATTTTAACTGTGGTGGCTAGTTTCCCACTTGTTAAGCCACAATTTATATTTTACAAATGGATCTGGCTAGGTACTTACAGTAATGCTCTCCAGAAGTATTGGACTATAATTCTCTGTGTTTTCAACTGGAATCCTGGGAGCTTCCGTTTAATACATTTGAAGCTACTGGCCTGTAAAGCAGGTTTTCTCCACATTGACAACTTTAAGACTTGTGGACCAGGGGCCGGTTCCTCTTACCTTCTCCTACCGGTGCACATTGCAACATTGTGTGCGCGCGTGCACCCTCTCACGCAATTTCGTCTCTCTGCGCATGCGCAGAAGGACAATTTTACTTCCGTGCATGCGCAGAGAGCCAAAAAACGCGAAAAATTCCCAAAAAAAGATGGCAGCGCGCACGGACCGGCAAAAAAAGCACCGGAGCCGTCGCGCCGACATTACGCAATCGGCGGGCCGCTACTGGAACGGAGAACCGGACAGCACTGGTAGGAACCCACCACTGATGTGGATCTCAACCCAGAATTCTGCAAATTGAAATTCACACGTCTTAAAGTTGCCACGGTTGAGAAACTCTGCTGTGTAAAGAATAATAAAGAATTTAGACAACTTTCATTAATAGATAATACATTAAAATTCAATATTGCTTTATTAACAATTGCTGCAGTCATATGTCCTGCTAACTATTTTTACTTTCTTTGCTATTTTTTTTACTTTTTTTTATTTATTTTTACCCACAAATTGATACTACAGAATCTGAAGAAAAATATCTTCCTCTATTTATATCATATTATTATTGGTTTGATTGAGGTATCTGCCATAGGGGCAACTACCTACTTGAAAGCAGATCTCTTGGGTAGTAGCTTTCTATGGACCCCTGAAGAATGGAGCAGGGAGGGGCAAGGAATGAAATGTGTGTTGCGATGCAATAATGCAAGCTCCATCCCCCTATCTATAAAGCCATCATGCATGTATGAATGCACATATGAATGGGCATCGCTAGCCATGTGGGGGTGTAATGCCCATTTTGTCTCTCTGACATCATCATGGTTGGTTGTAGATGATTATACTTACTCAGAAAAGTGTACCTGGCATTCATTTCATTTGTTTTAGATTCTCCAAGCCCTTTTAATAATGTCTTAATGCAGCTATGATATTTGAGACAGCCAGTTTGATGTATTGGTGAAGACGCCGGCCTAGAAGCCAGGAGATGGAGAGTCTAGTTCTCCCTTGGACATGAAAGCAGCTGGGTGACTTTGGGCCAGTCATTCTCTTTGCTGTTGGGGGGAAATAAGAGGCAGGAGAATTAGGTATGTTCACTGCCTTGAGTTGACCAATACATATATGTATATGTGTAGGATTATGTGTGTAGGATGAATAAAAATCACGATTTCAAACTTTTTTATTGCCATTTTTTACTTTTTGTTAAGGTATCATATTTTTTAAAAAAATTGTTACTTTATTTTGTGCATTTTATGCAGTGCTTTACATGCTTTTATCAATTGTTTTAATCTACCAGTTTGTTTGAATTTAACTGTAAAGTGTTTGAACTATTTTTTTTACGAGGGAGCAGTATAAAAAGGCTTTATAATAAATAAATAAATAAATACAGGTAGTCTTCAACTTAGAACCACAATTAAAGCCCAAAATTTCTCTTGCTCAGTGAGTTAGTTTTTCCTCATTTTACGACCTTTCTTGCCACAGTTATTAAATGAATCACTGCAGTTGTTAAGTTAGTAACACGGTTCTTAAGTGAATCTGGTTTCCCATTGACTTTGCTGGTCACATGGTTGCAAATATGACCTTGGGACATTGCAACCATGATAAATATGAGTCAGTTGCCCAAGAATCCAAATTTTGATCACCAAAGAGACCAAAGAGATGGTGCAACAGTCGTGTGAGAAATAATCATGTCACTTTTTCAGTGCATTTGTAACTTTGGTCACTACGGCAAATGAATGGTTGTAAGTCGAAGGCCACCTGCAGTTTAATGAAACAGAGTTGGCTAGTTTCATATATGTTGTTTGTGCCAAGCAACTCACATCAGTGGCTCAGTGTAATGTGTAAGCCAGCCACATTGCTGAAGATTTTGTTTTACCGTCTGGGAAAAATCTTTTTTTTTTTTTACTTTGCAAAACTTTAACCTGCCTAATCATTTCTTGTTCCCTCAGCTATTCTAGCAGCAATAACTTTCCCTCCCCCAGTTTTTATTAAACCCATTTTACAAATGCCTGCAGGTTAGATGTGACTCATTCAAAATGATTTGCAAAAAAGTGCCAAGGTCACACAGTGAGCTTCAGAGCCAAGAATAGAGCGTGAATAGCTTGACTTGTCACCACATGTACGTGTTTTTCTGCAGTCCAGATTGGCCTGTGTGCATCCCCCTTTCTCTGTCAAAAGGGTGCAGGGAAGCTGTAACGGATGGGTTTAGACAAGGTCAAGGGTTCAAGGCTTTGTGGCCCTCCATCAATGGTAACCTTCTAAGTGACAGCTTTACAAGACAAGGTCCTTTCCCTCAGTTAATCCTGAGGCATGAAGGATGATGTTTGATTGGTTGCCAAAATCCAGTTTCCAACAACATTCAGGAGTTTGTGTCAGTTGTTTTGTATTTAGGGCTATGGAAAATCTTGTCAGGCTATTAATGAAAACTCCGGTGAGTTGTGTAAACTTGGAGAAGCAGAATGCCATATTAACACCCTTTTACTGCATGTCAGGGTAAAACAATGGAAAGTCAACCCTGTAAGCCATGTTATCCATCATCCCTCATAAACCAATAGGTAGATTTGGTCTTCCAATTCCCACCAATTCACCAGCATTTGCAGCTCTGGCAAATTACCTGAGTTTATTACACCTATTTATATGACTCTTATATGAATATGTCATGGAAAGCTATATTTACTTCATGAGGAGCTTTTATATATTTTAAATATTTACTACTATAACAAAAACTATATATCCATGATTACACTATGTATAAAAATCTATATACCTTACTTTGATTAAAGTAAACTTAACAAAGGAGGGAAAGAAACTAGGAAAAAGAAGATTTCAAAACTGGTAGCAAATACAAATCGTAATCCACTTGTTAACATCAAGAAAAGACATCTACATAAAATTATTCTCTTTGCCAAATAATACCAAAACTTTTTAGAAAATGTCACGTTCCATATTTAAGCAGTATAAACACATTTATATCCTTAGTTACTAATTTTTCCTATAACTGTCTTCAATAACTTGAAACTAAAATAGAAGAGTGGGCAAGACTAAATTATGTGAGTCAAAGACCCCTTAAATTACTTGCAACAGCAACGCACATGCATACACACACACACACAAAATCTAATATCCAACTGTTTTAAAACAAACATTTAAGAAAGCTGATTAACAATGAAGCAATATTTTCTGATCAATAACATCATTCTTAAATCATAAGAAATGTGTTTTACATTCCTTGAAACTTGGAACCATTAATTTTCCAACAGTAAATATGTTAATTCCTCATTCCACATTTCATATATATTGCTAATTCTAACCATCCTACTTTTTAATTCCACATAAAACCGAATGTTTGCCTTTGCTTCAAGGACAGGATTTCTTAAGGATCCTAGAATTCCAGAGGCCCCTGAAGCTGCTAAAGTATCTGGACCATATTATTTTGTCAATATGTGTTTCAGTTCCATATATTGCCAAGCAGTTGCATCTTTGACAGCTTCATAACTGTTGCCAGATTTTTCTCATCCCATTTTCCGATGCTTTTTATAGCATCATAATAAAGAAATAATGGTCTGACTACAGAATCAATTACCTGTAGAAGAAGTGATTGGTTTACCTTCCAAACAGAGCTGGACTGCCATCCGTCAACAATGCTCTGATTCAGATTCTCTACTGAATTAGCTCTAAAGGGCTCCTTCTAATTCCATGACAGTGCTTATCTCTCTGCCTTGAAATGCCTCATATCTCCAAAACAATCCAACAAAGGGGTGACTGATGGTTTTTTTTGGTCAATTGGCAACTCTAGACATAGCCACTCCCTGAAAGCTTGGATTGAACTTTGCACTAAATCATAGTTTACTTAACCACATTGTTGAATAAGCCATAATTGGTTGCAGTTCGCATAACAGTGAGTCATATACCTGGGTTTAACCCAGGGGTGGATTCCACTTACCTTCGCCACCGGTTCGCATCACGACGTCCCCTCATGCGATTTGGCTTCCGCGCATGCTCAGAAGCAGGAATGAGCCCGAAACACAGCTGAGAAGCTCATCAGCTGTGCTTCGGGTGAAGAAATAAAGGTCAGAATTCACCTGCGGACGGGAGGGAGAGCTCTTTTTCAAGCCGCGGAAGGGGAAAAATTCACAAAAAATCCGAAAAAAAGATGGCAGCACACACGGACCGGCACCGACAGTGATGTCACCAGCGGGTCACTACCAGTTCGGGCAATCCAGTCCGAACCGGGAGGAACCCACCCCTGGTTTAACCACAACAGCTCCACACTGTGCTCTGAGATAAAAGCAAGCCACATTGTCACTAACTGTGAATACAGTCAGTTATTTCTGAAAACTTGCATTCGTTCTTTGAGGAATGCAACCTAACCCACCAGCCAACTAAAATTGCTCCTTGTAAGCAGCATTTCAAAAGAGCTTCCATTGTTTTGTCTATTTTTCTGAAGTTTGGAGAAAGGCAAACCCCAGGAATCATGACAGCAGCTTCCCAACTGATATGAGCCATTTCACCAAGGGCATCCAATGGGATGGGTGTCAAAAAAGTCAAGATGGCAGCCACAACCAAGCAATTGAAGCACTACAATACGCATAAAAGGGATGAGACTTTGGTTGCATGGTCAGAGCTGCCCCTTGGCTTTGCCTTTCCCCTGCAGATGCCCTTGCATTTCATCAAGCCTTTTTTTCCTCCTAAAGCGAAAGCTGAAATTGACAAATCAACTGCTCTCTTTACACAACACACTGATCTGTGGTGAATTGAAGCATGCTTTAGGCAGCCCCATTTTAGACAAATGTGTTCTGCAAAACCACAGAGTTTGCCAATTAATTAAAACAACCACTAAAGCAGATACTTCTGGGTTTTTTTGTGGTTTTTTTTTTTTATGGTTTCAGAATCACAGAATCACAATTGGGGATATAATTCCTGTTTCTCCAGTGCAGGAGGTAGTGGGCATTTTCCCCCCACTGTATTGTTTTTAAAGTTTGCAAATAGTCTGCCATTTTCAGAACATTAATTCCAAAACTTTCCTTTCTGTATGGTTTTAAAAAACCCTTAAAAGAAAAATACTCATTAAATGGGACAAATGCTGTACAATGCCCAGGCCTAATTATCCACAAGGGAATTCATTGAATGCCCTACATAGCCCTAAATAACTGTTCATGAATCTAATATGTATTCTTTTTTTATTTAACCGTGTCTTGATTAACTCCTTCCTAACTGGTGTCCATTTTAGCCACTTCATTAGAGCTCAAGCTCTGAGAGGTGATTCGATGCTGCTCTGAACCACTGCTATGAACTAGCAAAAGCAGTATAATCACTCCCCCCCCTAAGTAAGGAATAGTCTGGAGAAACTTAACTGCTCCCTCATAATATGTGACTTGTAGGATGGCTCTTTATCACTTTGTTTTTTGGTAAGACATCCATGGTACCTGATATCAGTAGGATATCTACTTCCATATATAATATTATATATCATATATTATGATATAATGTTTTTTTTCTTTTGCCAGATCACCTGGTATACCCAAATATGGGAGGGAGCATACTGCTTCCTTTCACCTTTCAGCCCCACTCCAGGGGTCATGCAGACAGTCGCTTTCACGACAGACTATTTAAACTTTACATTTTACTGATAAAGAAATAAAGGGAGACTAGTATAGATCTATTTCAAGAACTTGTGGCCTAGAGGTTAAATCAACTGCCTGACAGGCAAGCAGCCCAAGTTCGAATCCCAGAAGGGTATGGCTAGCTGATGAGAGCTAAATAGCTTGAAATAGATCTATACCAATCTCCCTTTATTTCTTTATCAGTAAAATGTGTGTGTGTGTGTGTGTGTGTATAAAATATATACATATATAATATATACATATTATATATATATATATATATATATATATATATATATATATATATATATATATATATATATATATATATATATATATATATATATATATATATATATATATATATATGTTTTCTGAGGTTTTCGCAGGTGTTTGTATGTAGGTCTTTGGTTATTCGGGTTTTCTCCCGCGTGAAATTGGAAGTATCTTTGCAACGTTTCGACGAAATCCCATTCGTCATCATCAGGCTGGAGTCTTCAGCTTGCTGAATTGAATTGCTCCTAGAAGCAGCAAGCTGAAGACTCCAGCCTGATGATGACGAATGGGATTTCGTCGAAACGTTGCAAAGATACTTCCAATTTCACGCGGGAGAAAACCCGAATAACCAAAGACATATATATATATATATATATATATATATATATATATATATATATATATATATATATATATATATATATATATATATATATATATATATATATATATATATATATATATATATATATATATATATATATATATATATATATATATATATATGAATGTGTGCTAGTTATTACTTATTTGGGTTTAGGGATTTCTTTTTTCTTTTATTTATTGAGTTATTGAGATGTATTCTGTATTTTGGGGGGGGCTGCACCAAAGGAGGCTCATTCAATTTCATTGAACACATGTTGTGCATTGACAATAAAGGTTAGAATTCCAGCAAATGATTTATATTCTATCTTTCTAACGCTTTCCCACCACTCTAAGCAAATTCCAATAACTAAAAGCAAGTATAAAATATCTTCGTATTCCATAGAAATAAGCATAAAGAAGGCATGTTTAGCAAATAAACAAGCATATATACAATGGGAAATTATCTATTATGCTAAAGAAGCCTATCAGGAATGAAAATTGTATTTTGACTGAATGTAAAACTAATGTAAATCAGGGGTGTCAAACTCGATTTCATTGAGGGCTGCATCAGGGTTGTGTTTGACCTTGGGGGGGCAGGGTAGGCATGGCCAGGGTGGGCATGGCTAGCTTGACATTACTTATGTTGGGGGCATCTGTGGTGGCCCGAGTGCTCTGTCAACGAAAATGGGCTCCCGAGCTCTGTTTTTGGCTGCGACGGCTTCCTGCAACCCTCTGCCAGCGAAAAGGGAGCTCAGAAGGACTGCACGCAGCTCTTGTGAGCTCCGTTTTCACTGGCAAAGGCAGGGGTGAAATTCTACCACCTTGGCCCACCTTGGCGGAGGTGGTAGGGACAATTGAATCAGTTCGCCAAACCGAACCGATTCAAATCTCCCTCCCTGCAAGCTGCAAGCCTTCACACGTTGCTGGCTGGGTTTCAACAGCACATTGGCTTGAGGGGCTTTGGCAGCAAAGCGAGTGACTGGCCAAGCTTGCTCTCTCGATGCCTAGAGAAAGAGCCAAAGCTGCTGGAGCAACCACGCCATAACAAAAGCTGCTTGCTCAACCTGCTTGAAGAACGCTTATTAAGAATGCTTATTAAAGAGAGAGGACACGCCGACACTTCCCCAGTGCTGCTGCTGTCTCGCTCGGCTCCCGTTCACCGAACCGGTAGTGATGGCCAGCTTGCCATGCCCCCGAACCGGTTCCCCGGTCACTGCTGCTTGAAAGCAGCTGGCAATGAACAAAGGCTTCTGCGCATGCGCAGAGGGTCAGAACCCGGATGTAACCCAATGTGACGTGTGCACTTCCAAACTGGTAGGGAAGGTAAGAGAAACCCACCTGACAGACTCCCTTTCATTCCAGCTTCCTCCCTCTCATCTGAATCTTAATGCAGACAACTGCACTGCTTCTTTCTTCCCCTATCTGTTCCCACATCCCCTCTTTCCCAGGTTGCATTTTGGGCTGGAGCAAATGCAGCTGCAGAAAGTAGAACAAATGTTAACTATGTTGCCTGCTTAATATGAAGCTTTAGCAAATCGAGTTTAGCTGAGATTGGTACAGTATTGCATTGATTCCAAGCCATATTTACTTTAGACGGTTTATTGTAGGAAAAGGAATGTCATGAGCTCTGCCTTTAGGTTGTATGCAAACTCATGCTGACATTTTTATGTCAGTTATTTTTCAGCCAAGGTCAGCTTCAGATCTTTACTTTTGAGCAGAGTCTTGAAGGCCTTGTCAGTCATGAAAACTCAAAAGACTTCCTGGTTTAAAGAAAAGTTGTGTGGTAGCAGGGGAATCCCATAGCTGAGAGTGTTTCCAGATGACCAGCTCATACTAATAATCAACTTTTGCAAACACAAGCTTAAATGAAATGTTTTACTGTAGTTTTGGGATATCCGTGTCTTACTATAATGGCTAGGTCCACGCACACACTAAGCCATGGCTTACTGAACTAGCCAATTGGCTAAAATCAAACAATCCTAAAGTAGCAAACAATATTTATATAGCACGTTGAGCCATAGATTAGCTATTCACATTTTAGCATAACATCTTGTACGAAGCCTAACATTCATAATGCTGTATCCTGTCCAGTTCAGTAGCTGGGGAATGGCTAGATTTTTGTTAATCAAGCTGATCAAAGGATTACTTCGCTTGCTAGCTTTAAGTTTTTAATTGGTGAAAAATAACAACCACTACTTTTGGTACTACTACAAAATACGCCAGTGATCTTGTGGTTAAAAATAATCTGCATGCATTATAGTGATTTAAATAATCTAAACATGAAGAAGAAAAAGAAAGTAATAAAAAAAATGCACATAGTAACAATATAAAATTAACATGAAATTTATTTAATGTTTATTTGAAAACATTGCATCATCGTCATAGAGTATAAGACATTTCAAAATTAATAATGAACACATATTTTGAATCAATTTCTTTTTCAATAACTATATACCAAAAATGAAACAAAAATGTATAACTTTTTTAAATAGCTGAAAAAAGAGACAAAAACATACAAACGTACAAATATTTACATATATTTACAGGGTATGCATTCATCGATGAATTGAGGCCATAATTCCTTATAGTCATTCATGTTTGAACTATTAATCAATTCCTCAAACTGTTGAAAAGATGGAGCCAAATGTTTGTGTTTCTGATGCTGAAAAATACATCTTTTTATTGTCAATCCATTTCCTTTATCCAGTTGTCAAGTCCCATGTGACTGAAATAAAAAATATACATTTAAAAATATTGAATCTCAAAGTTGAGTTAGTACATATAATTACCTATGACTAAAATGGAATAAATTTTAGTTTAAATAAATTGTTAATTTCAATACAGCTCCAACAACTTGAAAGTAATAAGATCATTTCTAAATACTATTTCTTGTTTAAAAAGATGTAATCTAAAAAACTATTGAAGTTTTGGTATTTCCCAAAACGTTTATGTTTTTTTATTGGTTATGTAAAACATAAAAGAAAAAAGAAGAAAAAGATTTTATAAACATGTACCCTGTTTCCCCCAAAATAAGACATCCCCTGATAATAAGCCCAATTGGGCTTTTGAGTGCATGGCAATAAGGCCAAGCGCTTATTTCAGGGTTCAAAAAAATATAAGACAGGGTCTTATTTTGGGGGAAACACGGTATGTATATGAATTTTGAGGAAAAAAATATTAAAAATCGTAAAAAGAGCATTCTGGTAACCTCCCTTTCTTTCATTCTCATCCACCTTCCCCCACGCAGGCACCAATTGCTTCTTTCAATGTTTACTTTGAACATTGTTATTAAATTAAATTTGAATTATATTTATTTATTTTATTTTGTATGTATTAAACTCATATTACTATTCTTATTTCTTTAAAACAGTTTCTCTTTTTCTTAAAAACCAAATGCTTTCTTTTCCTATATGTTTGGGATATAAGGGAAACATTCCTGCTTGAATTTGGTTAGACCTCTGCTATGAATATATACTGTCAGATTTTCCATTGCTGCATATTTTTCAATTTTTGTCTCCTAGTCCTGTATTGACAGCAAGGTTTCTCTTTTCCAATATTGTGCCAGCTTGAGTCTTGCTGCTGTCACAATATATCTTAATAAATTTTGATGCTTTTCATTTGTTCTCTGGGATCATACCTAATAAAAATATTTGTGGCTATACAGTAATTCAAATTTTATTTTTAGAATGTTTTGGCTGTTTTAATATATTTCTTTCCAGTACTTTGGGGCTTTTGTTGTTGTTGTTTTTTACATAACCACCACATATGATAAAACTTGTTTCCTTTTTCGTTGTGGCATCTCCAACATTTATTGCTGTATGATTTATCCATTTTGGCAATTGTTGACAGAGTTATTTATCATCTGAAGAACATTTTGTACCAATTTTCCCTCAGATTGTGGCTTAGTGTAAATTTTATTGATTTTTTTCCCCAAAAGTTTTCTCATTGATCCACTGTTATTGCTTTTTGAACTGAATCAGTTTTATAACCTCAGGAAAACACATCCAAGCTGACCAATCAATTACTGTACTTACTGACTGTCCACAGGTCCTTTCCTCGTTGCAGTTGAGTATGGATGAGCAGATTACAGGTTGTCCTCGACTTAAGACCATTCATTTAGTGACTATTCAAAGTCACCACCAATCCAGAGTGGGTTCCTGTGGGAGCTGCCCGGTACGCAACTCCGGTAGGGAGTGGCGGATTTTGCAACTGCTCCGGAGCCCTCTCTGCCGGTCCACCCAGCGCGTCGCCAATTTTTTTCGGTGATTTTGGGTGATTTTCGGGTGGTTTTGCTTCTGCGTATGCGCGGAAGCAAAATCGTGCCGAAATCTCACGAGGGGATGCACGCGCAAGAGAGATTTCGGCAAGATTTCGTCTCTGTGCATGCGCAGAAGCAAAATCACGCGAGGGGGCATGCGCACGTAGCGAGTGCGCCCCCCCGAAGCATGAAGATGCACGCGCATGGCTCCGGCAGCGAGGTAAGTGAGCAACCCGCCCCTGCTGCAATCACATGATCACAATCTGGGCATTGGACAACTGGCTTGCATTCACAACAATTGCAGCAATCTACAGTCATCTGATTGCGATTTGTGGCCTTCCCAACAGTTTTCAACAAAGCAAGTCATTGGGGAAGATGGCAGGAGATTGCAAGTCACAATCACATGATGTCTCGCTTAATGACTGCAGGTGATTCACTTAACAACCATAGCAAAAAAAGGTCACAAATTGGGTGAGGCACACGATGCCTCATTTAATGATCACACCACTTAAAAGTGTCCCAATTAGAATTAGAATAACAGAGTTGGAAGGGACCTTGGAGATCTTCTAGTCCAACCCCCTGCTCAGGCAGGAAACCCATTTCAGACAGATGGTTGTCCAATCTATTCTTAAAAACTTCCAGTGTTGGAGCATTCACAATTTCTGGAGGCAAGTTGTTCAACTGATTAATTGTTCTAACTGTCAGGAAATTTCTTCTTAGTTCTAGGTTGCTTCTCTCCTTGAGTTCTAGGTTTGCTTCTCTCCTTGAGTAATCATAAGTTGTAATCATAAATTCAAGACAATCCATAATTCCTTTACTTCCACAAAAATGCAAGAAGAGAACTTGCTACTTAGCAATAGCACTTAGACTTATATACCACTTCATAGTGCTTTACAGCCCTCTCTAAGCGGTTTACAGAGTTCAGCATATTGCCCCCAACAATCTGGGTCCTCATTTTACCCACCTCGGAAGGATGGAAGGCTGAGTCAACCTTGAGCCTGGTGAGATTTGAACAGCTGAACTGCTGAACTGCAGTGCTGCACTTTAACCACTGCACCACCTCGGCTCTGATAATTATCTAATTATCTGCTTCCTGTTCTGTTTCACTTATTCTCTTTTATGATACAGTTATTTGTCAATTGTAAATATCTATAAGGACTTTTGAGCAAGACAGGTAGTTGAATGAACCCTGGGGGGGGGGGAGCGGAGGATGAATCATACTCAAGTAAAACCTATCCATTACTCAGACATCGCTTCTGTAACTTCATCTGCTAAAGGATCTCAGAAAGCCAAGGGACCCCTCTGTGGTGATCAGGTCAAAAGCCTGAGATAATGTTTCTTGCCAATGGTGAACCAGGTCATTTCATCTGCCAGATTGTTGGTGGTTCATCCAGTATCTCTTGGAAACCCTATGGCCAAGGCATACCATTTGAATGAATTTAGTTCTATGGAGAGAGGGAGCAACAATAAATCACTGACATATGACAAATGGTAATGTCCTTCACATCCAGATCATGCAACAGCTGCTCAAAGTTTTTTTTTTAAAAAAAACAGGCTTAACATGTGACATCCACACCATTAGAAACAAGATGGCTTGGGACAAGCTGATGGTTGCCATGGAGCCCATGAATTCCTGAGCTGTACTGAAACTGGGCTGGCAACCAGGTCCAATAGTTCAGGGAGTAATCCTAATGAGTAATAGGATAGCCATACTCCAGAGAAACTCCTGTCTTATTCCTTCAGTCTAACCACACATGTGGGCATACAACCCAGCAACCCTTGAGAAGTGATCTTGGCCACAAGACTCAGCTCTCAGTTCTCTGCCCTCTCCCATTTAACATTAATATAAAACCACTAGGTATGCAAATAATACTCATTTACTTGTCTCTGCCTACACTGCCCAAGCAATGTCATTAAGGTTCTTTTCCAGGTCTTGGAGGCTGTGAGGGTCTGGATGGGGAAGAACAGATTTCAACACAATCCCAGACAGACAGAGTGACTCTAGATTTTAGAACTCTCCTGGATCTGGGGATGTCCCATTTTTTTTTCTATTGATGGGATTGTACCCCCTTCTCTCTGACAGAGTTGGTGCAATTTGGGAGCCCTTCTGGGCTCACAGTTGCTGTTCAATAAGCAGGTGGCATCTGTGCCCAGTAAGGACTTAATTTAATTTAATTTAATTTAATGGATTTCTATGCCGCCCAACTCCCTGAGGACTCTGGGCGGCTCACAACATGTTAGATTCCATTACAAATATAAAATACAGTAGTTAAAAATACAAAATACAAAAGTTAAAAAGAGTATCTCATATTTACAATCAAGGGGGGAGACCCATATGTAATCTAGTTGGTCTCACTTTCACCCCGCCTGCCGGAAGAGCCAAGTTTTTATTGCTTTCCGGAAGGCCAGTAGGGTGGGGATGGTCCTGATCTCCGGGGGAAGCTGGTTCCATAGGGAGGGAGCTCCCACAGAGAAGGCCCTCCCCCTCGGTCCCGCCAGCCAGCATTGTTTGGTCGACGGGACCTGGAGGAGGCCGACTCTGTGGGCCCTGACCGGTCGTAGGGAGGTATGCGGCAGGATGCGGTCCCGAAGGTAACCTGGCCCTGAGCCATGTAGGGCTTTAAAGGTAACGACCAACACCTTAAATTGGATCCGGAGACTAATGGGCAGCCAATGCAGCTGGCGGAGGATCGGTGTTACGTGGGTGCATCTGGGTACACCCACCACAGCTCACGCAGCTGCATTTTGCACCAATTGCAGTCGCCGGACACTCTTCAAGGGTAGCCCCATGTAGAGCGCATTGCAGTAATCCAGCCGTGAGGTGATAAGGGCATGAGTGACTGTGAGAAGTGCTTCCTTCTCCAAGTAGGGTCGCAATTGGTGCACAAGACGTACTTGTGCAAAGGTCCCCCTAGCCACAGCTGAAAGATGTTGTTCCAATTTTAGCTGTGGGTCTAGGAGGACACCCAAATTGTGGACCCGTTCTGAGGGAGCTAATTTCTCCCCCCCCAAGAACCAAGGAGGGACAATTGGTCGAGTCCTTAGGAGGCAATATCCACAGCCACTCAGTCTTGTCAGGGTTAAGTTTTAGCCGGTTCTTCCCCATCCAGACCCTAACATCGTCCAGGCAGTGGCCCATTACGTCTACGGCTTCCCCGAATTGAGACGGGGTGGAGATGTACAACTGGGTATCATCAGCATATTGCTGATACCTCACCCCGTGTCGTCGGATGATCTCACCCAGCGGCTTCATGTAGATGTTAAACAGGATGGGTGAGAGGACCGAGCCCTGCGGCACCCCACATAGTAGGGGCCTAGGGCTCGACCTCTGCCCCCCTGTCAACACCGACTGCGTCCTGTCAGAGAGGAAGGAGGAGAACCACTGCAAAATAGTGCCGCCCACCCCCACCTCTCCGAGACGACGCAGAAGGATACCATGGTCAATGGTATTGAAGGCTGCTGAGAGGTCAAGTAGCACCAGGATAGAGGAGTGACCCTCATCTCGGGCTCGCCAGAGATCATCCATCAAGGTGACCAAAGCCGTTTCCATACTGTAGCCGCGCCTGAAACCAGATTGAAAGGGATCCTGAAAATCAGTGTCATCCAACAGCCGTAGGAGCTGGAGCGCCACCACTTTCTCAACAACCTTCCCCACGAAGGGAAGGTTGGAGACTGGACGGAAGTTCTTTAAATCTGCCGGGTCCAGGGATGGCTTCTTGAGGAGGGGTCTCACCACCGCAGCTTTTAAGGGCTGCGGGACGGACCCCTCTCTCAAAGAAGTGTTGACCAATGCCTGGAGCCAGCCGCATGAAACCTCCCTGGTGGCCGAAACCAACCAGAAAGGACACGGGTCCAATAAACAAGTGGTGGAGCTCATAGCTCCTATGGCCTTGTCTACATCCTCAGGAGTCACCGGTTCAAACCTATCCCATATAACTGGACTAAGACCTGCCCCAGTTGTCTCGGCCTGTACTGCCCAATCGGAGTCCAGGTCTGTCCGAATCTGAATGACTTTATCCACCAGAAACCGAGAAAATTCCTCAGCTCTACCCTGCAAGGGATCTCTGCCTTCCTCCTTAGCAAGAAAGGTGTGGGTCATCCTAACCAGGGCGGCTGGGCAGGAGTCAGCGGACGCAATAAGAGCGGAAAAATGCGAACATTTTGCCACCCTTATCGCCACTAAGTAAGACTTAATGAAAGTTCTTAAAAGTGTCCGGTCAAACTCAGCTTTACTAGATCTCCATCATTGCTCTAGGCGTCTCTTGTGGTGCTTCATCTCCCGGAGTTCCTCGGTAAACCAAGGAGCCCTCCTGGATCCACTTCCACGGAGAGGCCGCAAAGGCACAATCCGATCCAGAGCCCCCGCTGCTGCCTGATTCCAGGCTGCGACCAGAGACTCGGATGAACTGTGTACCAGGGATTCAGGTATTTCCCCAAGTTCCCTCTGGAATCCGTTGGGTTCCATTAGGTGCCTGGGGCAGAACCACTTCATCGGTCCCGCCTCCTTGCGGTGGAGGGGTGGTGCCATGAAATCCAACCTCAGAAGGAAATGATCTGACCACGACAAGGGTACTGTGACTAAACCCCTCAGCCTCAGATCATCTCTCCACTGCCCCGAGAGAAACACAAGGTCAAGCGTGTGACCACCCTCATGAGTCGGACCCTGAACTACTTGGGTCAGGTCCATGGTTGTCATGGAAGCCATGAACTCCTGGACTGCCCCCGAGGCTTTGCCGGGTGATGGCAGATTAAAGTCCCCCAGCACCATCAACCTGGGGAACTCAACCGCCAGCCCTGCAACCGCCTCGAGCAGAACAGGCAGGGCCTTTGCAACGCAGCTAGGAGGCAGGTACATTAGCAAAAGGCCCACCTGGACCCCTAAGTCCAACTTCAGAAGGAGCATCTCACACCCAACAATCTCCGGGGCAGGGCTCCTTCGAGGACACAGATTCTGGCGAGTTATAATAGCCACTCCTCCACCCCTTCCCTGGGGTTGCGGCTGATGCTGAACCGAGAACCCGTCCGGGCATATCTCCGAAAGGGGCACTCCCCCCTCCTGGCCCAGCCAGGTCTCGGTAATGCATGCCAGGTCCGCCCCCTCTTCTAGGATTAGATCCCGAATAAGAGGGGCCTTGTTGGTAATCGACCTGGCATTTAACAGCAGCAGCTTGAGCCCAGGGCCCTGACATCCCTGGTTACCAGGCACTCGGGTTGAGCTGGATGGAACCAAACCAGAGGGGCCAGAACAAGGAATCGCTTGCAAACAACGAATTCTCGTTCCCCGAGAGCGGCCTACCCCTCTGCTCCTGCCATACCTGCCTCTCCCCGTTATGACCGTTATGCTCTTACTCCCCGTCCCCCCAGAGATCCCCTCCCCCCCACTGGTCCCCCATTCTCCCGGCAGGCCATACACACCATTCATACTGAGCCTGGGGGTGGGCCAAAACCCCCCTCCGCTTCTGTTTCCACACTCAGCAGAGGGGGGCCGGGTCCAACCACCCAGCTCACTCATGTATTCATACAATCAAACCACAAAACATTTATTCATACCATCCATCCCTACACATGCTCACAGATACTCTCCCCCGGGGTGGAGACTTCATGCCATTTCATCTTGTACACCAATTGCAACTGTTTCTGGAAGAAAAGATGCTACTCTTAGTAACTCATGCCTTAAACACACCCTAACTGAATTCTTGCTATGGGCTCTGCATGAGGTCCAATCTTGGTAGACTTCAAAAATCTTTGAATACCTAGCCTTTTCTTCAGGCACTGAGACGAGGTAGAAGAGCCCAATATGTATAGATTTTAGAGAGCTCAGCTTTATTGTAATGCTTTGTTCTTTCTTGTTTTTATGTTTTGTACTGTGAGCTGCCCAGAGTCACATGAATGAAATACATGGCTGTATAAATGCAGTGAATGAATGAATGAATGAATGAATGAATGAATGAATGAATGAATGAATGAATGAATAATTGAATGAATGAATGAAACAAACATAGTAGCTTGAAGGCACAAGTCAAAAATGGCTTACTAGGCAACAATTGGCAGCTGGTGCCTCTGCAGCCAATCTGAGCTAAGGCTGCTGCTAGAATGAAACCAAATCATTGGTCAGAACCAAATGCTGTAAAGGGCTTAAGACAATGACAGTCAGAAACAGCAGATTTTTGCAGGACAGATGCTGGGTGCATTTTGCAGAGATGTTGGAAGTAGAGGATGATGATCCTATATCCCAGGAGTGGGTTCTAAATTTTTTACTACCGGTTCTGTGGGCATGGCTTGTTTTGTGGGTGTGGCTTGATAGTCATGTGACTGGGTGGGTGTGGCTTCATGGTCATGTGACTGGGTGGGTGTGGCTTCATGGTCATGTGACTGGGTGGGCATGGCCAACTCAATGTCACGTCAAGGGGTGCCTCATCTGGCCCCTCCCCTCCCAGCCATTCCTTGTCACACCCAGCCTCAACGTAACTATAGTTCTGTAAAATTGTTCACCTTTTTTCAACTTTATTATCTACATACTATAGATGTACTTTCATGGACCACTGAAAGGAGGAAATGGCTCACATGCTTTACCCAAGAGTGTGATAGGCAACAGGCTTTTAAGGGGCTGCCAGAAAGAGGGGGGGGCAATGTATTTTCCAAAGCACCAGAAGGCAAAACAAGAAACAATGGATGGAAACTGAACAAAGAGAGAAGCAACCTAAAACTAGGGAGAAACTTCATGACAGTGAGAACCAATATAGGTGCAGAAATATTTCAGTCATAATTTCACATGTAAAATAGCCATTTGTGTAATACAACCTGCATATTGTTCAAAACAGTAATTAGTATTATGGCTGATGTTTGACAGCAAGCGTAAAAGTCAAAGATCACAAGAGTGCTTCTTTCTCTATATGTATACAAAACATCACATACCAGGAATAGCATATTAAGCTGGATTTATGCAACCTGATGTACAAAATAAACACACACATATTTATGCTCTGGACTATAGACATTGAATGCATGTAAATCCCTGAAAAATATGTGGTAGCCCTGGGCAAAAGAGAGGCAGTAAAATCACTCTAGGTGTAGGGACAGTGTAAAATATTAACACACGATAAATAATGGAACAAGTAAAAATTTCTCTCTCTCTCTCTCTTTCTTTCTCTCTCCCCTTTCCTCTTTCTTTCTTTATCTTTATCTTTGTTTCTCTCTTTCTCTTTCTCTTTCTCTTTCTCTTTCTCTTTCTTTTTTCTTTTTTCTTTCTTTCTTTCTTGTCTCACTCCCTTCCTTCCTTCCTTCCTTCCTTCCTTTCTCTTTCTTTGTCTCTTTTTCTTTCTTGTCTCTCTATCTCCCTTCCTCTTTCTTTCTTTCTTTCTTTCTTTCTTTCTTTCTTTCTTTCTTTCTTTCTTTCTTTCCTTCTTTCTTTCTTTCTTGTCTCTCTCTTCTCTCTCTCTCTCTCACACACACATACTCTTCCTCTTTCTTCCTTTCTCTCTCTCTCTCTTTTCTTTGTCTTTGTCTTTGTCTTTCTTTCTTTCTTTCTTTCTCTTTCTCTTTCTCTTTCTTTGTCTTTCTTTCTTTCTCTCTCTCTCTCTCTTTCTTTCTCCTTCTCTCTCTCTCTCTCTCTCTCTCTCTCTCTCTCTCTCTCTCTCTCTCTCTCACACACACACACACACACACACACACACACACACACACACACACACACACACACACACACACACACACAGACCCCTTAAGCAAATTCCCTGGTTTTGGAGACTTTAGAATTGGAAGGTACATTGGAGGTCTTATAGTTCAACCTTCTGCTCAAGGCAGAAGACCTCATACATACACAAGTTTGCAGACATCCCAGATTGGCTACAAAAAACTGCACGCAGCCTTCCCAGGAAAGAGAAAGAAAGTGCTGTGCAGAGAGAAGCACCTAGGTTGAATGCTGTTTCCCTCTGCAGCCCACAGCGCTTTCCGGATGAGGCTTAGAGGAAAGCATGGCTCATGGCTGCTTAATTTCTCTGTGCTGCACAAGGCGGCTCCAAAGCTTGCCGAGCTGCCCCCCTGCCCCCACGGTTGCAACACCGATGGCTTCGGGAAGCGCTGGCCGGTGGGGAGGGGTGTTGGCTAGCATGAATGCTTATCTCTGTGTAGGCAGGAGGCAGTTGGATGCACATGGCGAAAGCAAGGCAGGGCAAGTGTTTGAGTGGGGACCGGTTCGGGGGCGTGGCCAGCCAGCAGTTGCTACTGGTTCTGTGACCCTGGCCAAATTTCTGCTACCTATTCGCACGAACCGGTGCGAACCAGTCGCAACCCACCACTGCTGTATCCTGCAGGCTGTTCATCTTCATCTTGCTCCTGCATCTGTTCCTGCACTCAAGTATGGTGGTGTCCTTATTGGCAATGGGCCAAGCAATTATTTACTTTAAGCCCTCCTCACACAATGACCAATGGATTGTCACTGAAATAGGCAGGGCTCAGAAGGCCCCCAATTCAATCCCCAATTTCTTTAGGAAAGCTAAGGAACAATTTTAGGAAAATTATGGCCTGTCAGCAGACAGGCAAATATTGAGCTAAATGCCATTGCTCCCTAACTGACGCCTCTCCAATCTTTCGTGCAATTAAGTCTACTGGGACTGCTTGACATATTAAGATGTGCCTGCATGGAGGAAATCTGTACCCAAAAGTATAGCTATGGCTTTAATGGGAGGTACTCACTCTGCACAGCATTATCATGCCATAATCCTTTTGATCCAGCAATCTGATCAGTGCCTTCACTCTAGGTTATACCTTACTGTAAAGTTGTAGTTTCCTATACTGACATAGAGAATTAATAATGTGAAATGGACTTAAAGCAATGGCCTCTTTTAGCTACAGAATCCTGGGTAGGTTGATAAGGTGTGATGAAAAAAATCTTACCTTTTGACAACTTAGAGAAGTTTTATATACCACAAAGTTCAACCTGGTTACTTATTTCCACTGCAAAAGTCCTATGGGACAATGGAATCTTTGGCTTCTTTCCCAGGAATATCTAAAGAGTAGAAGAGCAAATACTTGTTAGTCTTTTGCTTTGAGTAGGAGAGTAATTTTCCTGCAAAGTCTGCAGTCTGAGCGTTCTGTATATGTGTCCACTTAACAAAACACCATTCATCTTCTTTCACAGCAAATCTGGACCTCATTACCTCAGTCATCTGAACAATGAAAGCACAGACTTGGGGCTCTCTGACAGTGGCATCAGCATTCATCATGAATGGGCTGAAGACCAGGGAAATTTAACAGGCTAGCAGAACAAAAGACCCACCCGAGAAGAGACTTCAAATAGTAATCCTACTGTGTCCTTGCTTTGTGAAGAAAGAAGGGCGGCAGAGCTGTAGGATCCATTTTACAGGGTGCTCATTAGAGCGGACATGTTTGTTCAGATCCAGGGGCCTGTGGTTGGCAGCACGAAACTCTGGGAGTTGAGAAGGGAGTTGAGAAGGTGAAGAACAAAAAGCAAGAGGGTGCTTAAGGAAAGCATCCAGAATGTCATTTAAGGCAGGGGTCTCCAACCTTGGCAACTTTAAGACTTGTGGACTTCAACTCCCAGAGTTCCTCAGCCAGCTTTGCTGGCTGAGGAACTCTGGGAGTTGAAGTCCACAAGTCTTAAAGTTGCCAAGGTTGGAGACCCCTGATTTAAGGTACCTGCTAGTCAGATGTGATTCTTTTGGCTCAGATGTGGCCCGAAACACATTTGCAGGCTTCACATGGTTTTAAATGTATTTGTTGCCACACTTGGAATACTGCATCCATTTTTGGTCACCATGACATGAAATAGATGTTGAGATTCTAGAAAGAGTGCAGAGAATTCTAGACTCATTCTAGACTCTAGAAAGAGTGCAGAAAAGAGCAACAAAGATGATTAGGGGACTGGAGGCTAAAACATATGGAGAACAGTTGCAGGAATTGGGTATGTCTTGTTTAATGAAAAGAAAGATTAGGGGTGACATGATAGCAGTGTTCCGATATCTCAGGAGTTGCCTGCCACAAGGAAGAAGGAGTCACGCTATTCTCCAAAGCATCTGAAGGCAGGACAAGAAGCAATGGATGGAAATTAATCAAGGAGACAAGCAACCTAGAACTAAGGAGAAATTTCCTGACAGTGTGAACAATTAACCACTTGAAGGGCTTGCCTTCAAAAGTTGTGGGTGCTCCATCACTGCAGGTTTTCAAGAAGAGATTAGACAGCCATTTGTCCAGAATAGTACAGGGTCTCCTGCCTGAGCAGGGGTTGGACTAGAAGACCTCCAAGGTGTCTTTCAACTCTGTTATTTTGTTAATTCTATTAATTACGTTGTTGCACCTTTACATTAAAAAGCCTAAGCTTAAAGAGAAAATAAGATGGAACAGGTGGAGATATCACAAATGGGAAAGGAGCTGGATTCCCCTTCTTTTTTTAAAAAACTACAGACAGTATTTTTGTTTTCAACTTGTTTTAGTGTTTTAGTCCACTGTAAGGGTCAAACAAAGACTTTATTCTGGCCTTCTGACAACTGAAAACCAGACTACTGATTTTTCAGCAAGAAATTAGAGGTTTGGAGATTATATACATTCCTGTTTAGCGAACCTTTCTTATTCATCTATATGCGAGTTGAGATTATCTATGTGATATTATGTTTTAGCCAATTGGTTAAAGCATATTACTGTTGAGGTTAGTATATTTGCACAATTTGTTGACAATAACTGAAGGAAGATGAGTTCAGAGAACAAGTTAGGCTATTAATTGTAACCTCGTTGTCACAACTTCTGAAGCTTGGTTACTGTAATTTTAACTTGTTGTTGTTGTTTGGAAGCTTAACATGTCCTATAAACCCATAAAAATTGCTTAGTTTATAATCCAGCATATCTCATGAAGTTGGTGCATCTTCCTGAAGACCTACATATGTGTTCAGCTATAACCCACTTCTTGTTATCTATGTACAGAAATAAAGTGAGATAAGTTAAGTTGGGACAGCTCCAATTTCTTTACATCTGGATAAAGCAACAGAAGCATGGGAAAATATTGGACTTCAATATTTCAATACTTCAAAATCACCTACTTCACTCATTTTCAAATATTATTCTTTAAAGGAAGAAGGTCTGATTTATCAGAGGACATATTTTAATTGATCGTATACTAATCAAAAATTACAAAATTCCAAGTGATCAGTTAAGGCTTTTTCCTGCATTATGTTTGTCAAATCCAGTAGTTCCCTCTCAGTGCAGCTACTCTGCTCCCACAACAGGTGAATGCCTGTTCACAATAAATATTGTGAACAGGCATTCACCTGTACAAGTTTGAATCAATATTTCTGCAGAACGTATCTGCCTTCCTTGCAAACCAAAGATCTGAACAAGAGCTCGCCCAAGTGCCTTAACCCTAAGATTGTTATTGAGTTCTCTTGTGTGTGTACACCTGTGGGTGTATAGATAAACATCCATGTGCAAAATAAAGGGTAAAAACCTCTGCATAGAAAATTAGACTGAAATCACATCATCAAAATCACCCATTTAGGAGCCAACATTTGACAGCATAATTATATGCCACTTGAAGGAGAAAAATGAAAGTAGTTTTCCTCTCATATGCCTCTTGCTTCTTCTATTTATTCCTCCACCCACCATGAAAAACAGGCTGTAAAAACCTTCCCATAATGTTTCCAAAGTCTTCTCCAACACTTCAGAAGGTTAGGGGCAGAATTAAATCTCCTCACCCTTCAAATGTTGCTGTAGCCCATGCATCTGATGAACTGGGCTATGATCCATTAATGTTTCACTTGATAATATAGTTGTTAGTTTAAGATGCCAGAAACTCTGATATTTTAATGCAAAAGACAGAGCCACTGTTTACCTGATGACAAAAAGTAAAGCTAAAAATAATTGGATGGAATAATATCACATTTTAAGGCAGTGCAAACTGCAGGAGTGGGGAAGAGTCTGGCCATAACTTTGAGAAGGGAAAGAAAATTCCCTTTCTTATAGAAAAAAAACCCCCATGGGAACATTTTTCAGACCTAGCCTTCAACCGAAGGGCTGACCGTGTAGGGCAGGCAGATAAGCAGGCAAATCTCTGACATGTGGAGCAGTAGAACATGTAGTCCTCTATCTACTAAAACAAGATAGTTCTGGAAGAGTTGTATCAGTATAAAGCATGTGTATCAGAATCTGCCATGGTGTTCTGTGGAACAAACCACTGGAGACATTCTCCCCTGCTTATTTATTTGGTTGGATTATCTGATTAGAGTTGGATCTAGAAGACTAAGTGCATCAAATCTCAGCTCTTCTTTTTTGAGCCTCACTGTGCACCAGGGGTGGGTTATAACTTACCTCGCCGCCGGTTCGCTTCCTCTCACGGGGTGTGGTTGCGCGTGCATTGCGTGCCACGTGGGCATGCTGCACGGGTATGCACGCGCTTTGCAATGAAAACTTGGCTTTTGCGCATGCGCAGTAGCAAAAAAACAGCAAAAAACAAGATGGCGGCGGCCACTGACCAGCACCGACAGAACCGGCTCCATGACATCACCACCGGTTTACTACCAGTTCTATAGAACCGGTCCAAACCGGGAGCAACCCATCTCTGCTGTGCACTCACACAGTCTCTGGCTACTCCCAAATGCATGTATTAGAAAGCTGCTTGGTTTGTGGAAAAGAGATCTATAAATGGCTATCAGGCATGATGATTAGATGGAAGATTCACCTGCTGAGCTTCCATATGTGACTCTTAGCCAGAGTTCATGAAAGAAAAGACTTCAGTCGTCCCCCCCCCCAGTTGACAACTTGTACCAGACAAGGGACAAGCACTAGGACATGGTCGGTTATCTAATATTTGCATTATTTTTGCAGCACTATTAATGTGCCTGTGTTATATTAAATGTAATAAGAAAGGAATGTAAGGAATAAGAAAGAAATATAAGGGATTTACAGATTAAAATTGTTTTGGAATATTAGGGGAAGACAATAGAACGGAGGCAGACAGTAAATAATTTTTGTTTTTAATCTTGGGCTTAATGACAATATTGTACTTTCCTCAGCTTGATACTATTTAGGTATCAAGCTGAGGTATTTACTTGAAACTCCCACAACTGATTATGCTGCCTGGGAACTTTTTCTCCTCTGTGCTCTTATAGTTTCTGTATAATAACTGAAGAAAAATGTACATCCTCATCTGATCATTACTTGCACCCCAAATGGGAAATCTAAAAAAGTAAAAAGAGGGCAACATAGCTAGGAGGCTCCAGAGAGTGTTCTTGAGGAACAAAGAAGATAGAAAAACAGGGCTATGATCCATTAATGTTTCACTTGATAATATGGTTGTTAGGGGGACCTTGGAGGTCTTCTAGTCCAACCCCCACTCAAACAGGAGACCCTGTATCATTCCAGACAAATGGCTGTCCAATCTCTTAAAAGCCTGCAATGTTGGAGCACCCACAACTTCTGGAGGCAAGTCTTTCCACTGATAAATTGTTCTCAGTGTCAGGAAATTTCTCCTTAATTATAGGTTGGATCTTTGACAAATATGCTACTATTGATTGACATCATTTGAGGGTCTGAAGCCTAGTAATCAGCGTGGTGACAATATCCATCTCTATATTTGCCACTCAAGGGAATCAAGTACAGAAAGTCCTGAAAATTCAGCAGCCCTCTGAATGGGAGTGAGTCTAAAGGTTGTTAAGAGTACCACATGGGAGAGGCCTCGGACATTCAGAGACGATGCTGAATTCAGCACTAATCACAGCAGAACTTGATTATTAACAAGATCCCAGTTCCCAGTCACCAAAAAATGCTGTAAAAGTTTCTTTCATAATGGCCAACAAGGTGTTTCAGACGTGCTCAGCACCAGGAGAAAAAGAACATATCACTCTCCCACCAGTGTTCCCTGCAAATGTTATTTGAAACATGCTGCCTTCAATCCCAGAGCAAGTATTAAGTGTTCAAAACATAACCTTTGATAGACCTCTCCTTCATGAGCTATCCATTTTAATTCCATTTTAAAATCATCCATTTAACTGGCCATCAACATGTTGCATAGCAATGAATGCCACAAATGCATTATTACTTCTATTTTTCTTCTATTTTAAACTTCCTTCTACTAAGCTTCACTGCATGTTTCTGTTCCTAGTGTCATATTTTTATATACCTCAGTTATCTTTCCTTTTACTTCAGTATGTTCCCTTTTTTCAAGCTAAGTAAACCAAGTATGCTTTAGCCTTTTCTAATGGGAAAGGTTATTTTATTGTTTTATTTATTTTATTAATGGTTCTTATAGGCCGCCCAACTCCCATGGGACTCAGGGCGGCGTACAGCATAATATAAGAACAATATAAAACATAAAATGATTAAAAAATTACAACAAAGTTGTTTGGATGTGCTGATTTTGGTCTTTTTTCTGCACTTTTTCCAGCTCATATTATGTTTTACTCTTGTTTTCTAGTATAATAACCTAAATTGTACACAGTACATCATAGAATTGTGTAAGGGCATTACAATGTTGACTTTTTAATTTTCAGTCTCTTTGCTAATTATTTGTAGCATGGAATTTGCCTTTTTCACAGTAACCAGATACTGAGTCAACATTTTTATTGGGAAATCCGCTATATCCCCAAGATCTTTTCCTGATTAGTTACAGACAGCTTAGAGACCATTAGAATATAGTAAAGGTTTTCTGTTGCAAAAGTGAATCACTAGAAATTTCAATTTAATTGTATTTATTATTTGGTTGACCATTCACTCAGTTTAAAGAAATAGAAATTTGGTTTCTATTGCCCTGAATAATTTTGTATCATCCAGAAACCAGTTCAACATATTCCTCACCCCTAAATCACTTTTATGAACAGATGGAAAAGCATTAGTTCCAACATATATACTTCAGAGATTCCACTTTTAACTTCCTTCCATTAAGAAAATTGTCTATTTATTCCTCCTCTTTGCTTTCTGTTTTTTAATCATCACATTTTAAGTAAGTACAATGGACAGTAACACACAGTTCTCTTCCAAGATATCGGAGACTGCAATTAATGACAATGCCATTAGATCTTCTGGGTATTATATAAAAAGAAATGTTCAAGTACAGAGATTTTTGAGAAGATAATGGGTATTCCCTCATTGCCAGAAAACAGAAACCTAATGTTTATGAGTAAATGAAATCTTTTCTGTACAGTAAATGATTTTATGGGACTTTTATGGAAAAACTACATAAACACACTTTAAAACTTAGCATTAAAGAAAAATGAATCACTTTGCTGATTTTTTGAAGAGATCTAGATAAGCACCACATTAAACTCAGCAAGTATACTTTCCATGTTTTATTTTTAACTAGACTCCTTCTTTTCTTAAAAAAAATTATTGCATTTAGGCAGGAAATTAACAACTGCAATAAAACCCCACCCCCATACTTTTCTTAACATTTCACTGATTTCGTCTTTTTACATTAAAGTGGCACCTGCCACTCAATAATACCCAGCCTTCATTATCTTGCAATAATATTAGTCTCTTTTTGCAGGCACAAACTGAGTTATAATATTGAACGACTTTATTTAAAGTAATCCGGGGATCATATAGTCTGTGTACAGATTATTATTAACAGGATGATTTAGCTCTTTCAATACTTATAGCTGAAATTGGTTCCATGACTACCTTGAAGAATGGGGGAAAGGAGCAACATCCAGGCTGGAGGGTCTGTACAATAAAGGTAGGACAGACATTTGTTTAGTTTGAATTTGAATCTAAATTTATTTTGTATTTTCAGACTGGTACATAAACAAAAATGCAGTTATCACAGGAAAATCATTTTCTCCAGATTTTGCAATATAGTTATCAATAATAATTAATAAAAGTTTGTTAATGTTTTTATTGATGTTGGAATAAAGTGCAGATCAGTGGTGGGATTCAAAATTTTGTACTACCGGTTCTGTGGGCATGGCTTGGTGGGCATGGCAGGGGAAGGATACTGTAAAATCTCCATTCCCTCCCCACTCCAGGAGAAGTTTACTGCAAAATCCCCATTTCCTCAGCTGGGATTCAGGAGGCAGAGAATAGATGGGGGCTGGGCCAGTTAGAGGTGGTATTTACCAGTTCTCCGAACTACTCAACATTTCTACTACCGGTTCTCCAGAACTGGTCAGAACCTGCTGAATCCCACCTCTGGTGCAGATAACCATGGTTTAAGAGCCCTGGAGGCGCAGTAGTTAGAATGCAGTATTGCAGGCAAACTCTTCCCATAGCCAAGAGTTTGATCCTTATGGGGCTCAAGATTGACTTCCATCCTTCTGAGGTTGGTAAAATGAGGGCCCAGATTGTTGAGGGCAATATGCTGACATTGTAAATAATCCAGAGAGTGATGTAAAATACTATGGGTTGGTATATAAATCTAAGTGCTATTGCTACTTATGTAGATGCAATTGTATTATAGAAATAGTCATAGTGCAAAGTAATAAAATACAGTATTACAGTATTCCTACAAGCTGTTCAATAATCTTCCCCACAAATGGAAAACTTCAGACTGGGGTAACAGTTGTCAAAAATGGCCAGATCCAAATGGAGGCATCCACAGACTCCCCCAAAGCTGTTGGCAACATATACTCCTGCAGGGTGCTGTTGACAATCTCCTAAATCTAGCCAGTGAAACATACTCAACCCAGCTCCACACAGGAGCCAAGAGGGGCATGCCTCAAGCACACCAAGGGCAGAGGTTGTCTTAAGGAGTACCCTGTCCATCAGAAACCATAGGCCAGATACTGTGGCAAATGTGTCCAGTCATCACATTGGTCATGTTATTTTGCCTACTCCAACAAGGGACAGTATTTAGAAAGGACTTGTCAGAAAGTTTTCTTATAAGCAACTGTCAGACTTTATTGTTTGTGTGTTTATTTATTATTTCACATTTTTAGACCACCCATGTTCCTCAAGGAGAGACTCTTGATTTTCCTCCAGCTTCAATCTTGGATGTGCTTTATTGATAAATCTGAAATTAACCAGAACAGAAATTCCTCTGAATATTTTTTTTTAGCAGTTGGGCATTGGAGGGAGAGCCAGCAAATCTGGCAATGCTTCTGCTGGTCCTGCTACTGTTAAAAACCATGAAGTTAATTCCTCATTAACTCATTAATAAACAGATTATTAATGCCAGGAGAGAAGTAACTGCAATTTAACACTTTAATTAATATTTCATTTCTATTTCCAATTTTTCAAATAAGTTTGCTGAAAAAATGTCCAGAGAAGATGAGAATGTGCACAGTTGGTTTGTCTACATGCAGGGGTCTCCAACCTTGGCAACTTTAAGACTTGTGGACTTCAACTCCCAGAGTTCCTCAGCCAGCAAAGCTGGCTGAGGAATTCTGGAAGTTGAAGTCCACAAGTCTTAAAGTTGCCAAGGTTGGAGACCACTACAGGACCATGTCTAGGGCTGTGTTTCTCAACCGTAGCAATTTTCAGATGTATGGACTTCAATCCCCAGAATTCCCCATTCATCATGCTGGCTAGGAAATTCTCGGAATTGAAGTCCACACGTTTTAAAGTTGCCAAAGTTGAGAAACAATTGTCTAGGAGTTTGTATTAATTGATAGTTCCCATTAGAAAGCAGTGTTACAATAGCAGTATCATAAAGGACATAACTATATATTTGAGACAAATGATAGATTAAATATTGATAGATTAAATATTCTTAAAATAGCTGTAGTCTTCTAGTAATTAAAGGAATATTTCACAGTCTCTGTGTGTATGCCTTTGAGTCATTGCTGACTCCTGGCAATTGTCTGGACAAGTCCCTGCAGTTTTCTTGACAATATTTTAAAAGTGGTTTATCATTGCCTCTTTTCTAGGATTGAGAGAGAATGACTGGCCCAAGGTCACCCAGTTGGCTTTGTGCCTAAGTTGGGACTAGATATCTCCCATCTCTGTGTTTTAGCCTGGTGCCTTAACCACTACATCAAATTGGCTCCACATTACATTTTTTGTAAATGTAATGTGTTGGAACCGCTTTTTGTGTTGGAACCACTATATGAACTTCTCATGGAGTGCAAAAAGAAAAGCCAACCACTTTCTCATATTTCTAACAAATGGATAGTGACTTAGCCAAGCAGACACAGTGAAAGGAGATGTCTCCACAAATTTCCTATATAATATTGGCCATTAAACCAATATTGGACCCTGAGATTAGCATGCCAAAAGACTAATGGGCAATAGCCATTCAATGGTGTTGATACCCCAGTCCATACCAAAGTAGCTTTCAAGATAACAGCTTTACCGGAAAGTTTGGCCATTGTCCATAAAATAGTGAATCTTTTCAGAAACACTTGCAAAAATGTTCCTGAAGATAGTCTATGAGTGTATTTTGTAGGTACTAGTGAGCACCATCCTGGCTAGCTTTCCGATTTTCTCTGCATCATTCTAAAAGCTTTATGGCAAATTTCTTCAAATAAAAATGTATTTTTTTTAAAAAAAATGTAGAAGGCTTGAAATGAAGAAAAAATAAATTGGTGCTAGAAGGTTACCAGGAAGTGGAATCTAGTTTGGTCTAGTGGTTAAAATGCTGACTAGAAACCAGGAGACTGAGAGTTCTAGTCTGCTTCAGGCATGAAATCCAGCTAGGTGACCTGAGGTCACTCTCTCTCTCAACCCAACTCTCCTCACAGGGTTGTTGTTGTGAGGAAAACTGGAGAAGGAAGGAGTATTAGATGTGGTTGACACATTGAGTTATTTATAAAAATAATAAAGGTGGGAAATAAATAAATAAATAAATAAATAAATAAATAAATAAATAAATAAATAAATAAATAAATAAATAAATAAATAAATAAATAAATAAATAAATAAATAAATAAATAAATTTGATGAGGTAATGAGAAGAGGAACAGGCAGTATTTGCTATTAGTGAAGAACCCTGTGTGTTTGGGGAGATGTGTATAAAATTCAGACATGGTTTATGTAAATATTTTTTAAACACAGAATCAAAGTTGATGACCCAGATTTAACATATTTACAAAAATGAGAGAAACTGTAAGTGTTCATAATATGAAGAAACATTGCAGTGGAAATGTATGCTGATTTTAGACATTAAACACAATCACACTCTAAAATGAATCTCAGTTGAACTTGGATTAGCAGGTCATCCCTTTTAAGAAATTAGAAAACTCACTTCAATTTTCAAGTGAATGCAGTAAGCCATTACATTTGTATCTAATTAGAACTGTTATTGGTATTAGTATTACAACTAATTAGAACTGTAATTAGTATTAACTATGGATTAGGGAAATTGTATAATCATAACATGTAAATGTTGGAAGATACCAGTACCATATAATCCAATCTCCTGAAAGTGCAGGAATCCACTCCTAGAGCATTCTAACAGGTCGCCATCCAGCTTCTGTCTAAACATCTACAGTGTGAGAGAATCTACTATCTCCTGAGGCAATCTCTTCTATTGTTGAACAGTTCTAATTGCCATCTAATTATAATTTTAATGAAACAGAAGTAAAACATGCTAAATACTTAATCAAAATGCTTAATGGATTTAGATTAAACTTTAATTTAAATCTAAATTAAACCAAACATTTAAGTTTGAGCTTGGTCTTTTTGTGACGGGTCCCCATGCATACGAGGTCAAAATAGATGGCCATTCATGTGTTAAACCATGTAGTCATGAATTTAGTGAATGATGAGATGCTTCTCTATTCCACAGAGATTATTTTTTCTTTCTGATCTGCTGGCCCTCATCCAGAGGGTGCATCCTTTGCAGATGAACTCCACAGTTGTAGCACTGGCTTCCTCTTAGAAATACTATTTCCTGTAATGCCATTCTGGACATAGAAATAATTAAATTTACAGTCAACATTAAAAAAGAACATGTCAGCTTCCTCAATCTCTCACTAAATGACCCCAAGCTTTCTGTAGGCCTATAAAAGAGAAATCTGTCTGGCTTTCCCTCAAAGGCCCTGTATCACAGCTCGTTAGCACAGAGGAAACGGTAATGAATTTCTTGATGGACATCACCACAGGACTAGCTGAAGCTGAGCCATCAGCTAAGCCATCATGCCAAAAGGATGAGTGACAGTGAGTCAGGGGAGGCCAACAAAGTGATCATGTTCAAAAGTTCCAACAAAGCTCCAATGGGATGTAATTAAAAATGATTAAGCCTCCCTCCCCCTTCAGTGCTGGGTGATGTCACATAAATTCTTTCCTAACAAGTCCCAGGCTACCTTTCCTTGAGCCACACAGTTCACAGGGGCTCCAGGAAGGAATTAAAGACAGGTTTGTGTTCATTTATTAAGGAGGCAATAAAGTTTCTGCAAAGCCCTCTTGATGGTCAGAGGTCAGCAGCAGAGTATGGATTTTTATTTAAGCTTCTTATTACCAAAGGCAAAAGGTGGGCTATGTTAATCTCTTTGGACTTTTTCTTAGAGGAATGAGTGTGTCTTTCTGGCCACAGGAGAATGGAGCACAGAACCTGAGTCACAAAGCTGACAGGGGGCCCAGACTCAAAACCCCAACTGAGGCATGGGGAATATCAGGGCAGCACTTTCACTTATCTCATAAACATCATCAGACACCCTGGGGTACCATCTCTCAGAGCTGTCATATGATCTGGATAGCACCTTTCATAACCCCAGCAGTAAACATCAGGCTCAGAGCAGCCTACTTTACAAGTTAGAGTCACGTCAAAGTTCACCTATTAGAGGAAATGTTTCTTAGGAGATTTAAATGAATGAGCATTGTTGACTCTTCCTTCTTGTTGTGAGATATTAAGTCCTTGAACAATGCAATTAAATGGCTATATTTGTTGAAAAACCTAGGCTTGAAGGTGAAATATTTGCAAAGTTTCTTTCTGTCACAAAATATTTTTGGTTAAAATATGCAGAAAATTTAGAGGATGGTTGTTTCACTTCTAGTCTGTGGTAATGTAATTGTAGGAAAGGATACTTTCAGGCTGCTATTATCTGCTAATATGTTATTACTACTATATACTGCAGCACGTTTGGAAATTATGCTTTCAAAAAGTACTTTCCCTGCCAAGACAATAAAAGTTTTTTCCTCACATTTCCAATGACTTCTCCAATAATTCTTAAATTCATGCAAACTGGCCTCTCCACAGCCTGGTGGAACTTGTTACATGTGTGAAAATTTTGGCTATCAAAGAAATGTTTCTGGCAAAGCCAATTAACGGTTTCAACTGTTTAAGTCAAGGAAGTTAAGTTCCTTTTGCCAACCTGCCTGCCCTGTGAGTCAAAGTGCTCAAAATATGAATAAACAAACCCTGTACTTGAAGGCATCTGAGACCTTTGACATCATTGACATAGTGCTTATATGAGACACTGAATACGTCTGAGAATTAAATGACTTTGTATCAAATGAAAGCTGGCAATTTTTTTCAATCTGAATCACCCAGCCATACATATATGTAAGTTTCTATATTATCATCCTGGAGAAAATGTGGTCACTAATAGTCAACACAGAGTTAGTGACACATATTTAATTAATGGCACTTGTTGGAAAGATTCCACCAACTTTTTTTTAGTTTTTTATAGTAGTTGTATTCCTGTGTTCCAACATACATACGCTGAACAACTGAACAAGTCTATTCTGCAAGTTACTATTTTGTTTCTCTGCAAAATTATATTTCATATTTCCTGGCATTCTTAACACTCCCTCCCTCGCACATATATATACACAAGGCTAATACTTGCTCTCTAATTGCTGGAATTTGATAGCGCTCTGCAAAGTTATGGCATCTCAGTAAATTATGAAATAGGACTGATAGACTATCCTCTGGCATTATCATTTCAGACAGTAGCTAATTAGCAGAGAATGTCCCCATAAGCTCCAAGATCAGGATAACCACGCATTTCTATATTCAGATGAACCCTTGACTTGGCAGTATTAAGAGGTCAGAGTGCTAAGAAATCAGAATCAGAATTTCTCATTAACTAAGAACGTGCAAGAGATTTAAAAAAAACTTTGTGTAAGCACTTTTAAAGAGCATACATAGAATTATACCATCCTTTGTGGTTGATGACTGGGGCAAAACAGAAGAAAGAATGAGGTTCTCCAACAGTCATTTTCTTGCCTTCCTTGAAATGCACTTAGTGTTCAATTGACAGGCTGCATCTCCACTTTGTCAAGCAGGACTTGCACAGGCTTAAGAGAGGATGTCTCATACAATCATTTAATCCCTAGAATAGCCATTGAGCTCGTGTAAATTGATGTGTAGAATAACATTGCCTGAAATCTTGGAAAGCTGCCCTCAGTCAACAACAATGGAAAAGCTTAGATGGAGCTTCTTCTCTGGTAATATTGAACTGCAAACTAGGGTGTACAAAACTTTTGCTAGACCAATTCTTGAATACAGCTCATCTATCTGGAACCCACACAGCATATCAGACATTAATACAATCGAACGAGTCCAGAGATATTTCACGAGAAGAGTCCTCCACTCCTCTGCTCGCAACAGAATACCTTATGCCACCAGACTTGAAATTTTGGGCTTAGAACTTCGATCCGACCTAATGCATAGTATTTATGCATAGTACATAAAATTATCTGCACAATCAACCAGATATTCAGACTTGGCATTTTTGTCTATCTATTGAGTCTTTTCAAAGGGCCTGGGATAGGCGGATGTAGATGTTTGATGGTATTACAGGTGTTAAGTGGCAGGTACCTGTCTGTTTGAATTCTAAAGTCCCAGAGTAATTAGCTTCTTCATTTTCTATTACTTTCTCTATTTTATGGCCCCACCAGTTCTTGCCTGCAGGCAAATAATATTCTTGCAGGTCTTCCAGTGCACCATTATTGCTACTCTGTGATATTGATGTTGATATTGATGTTGATGTTGATGTTGATGATTCTCCGCACAATCAGCCAGATGTTCAGACCAGATTTGGCATTTTGGCTATCTATCGAGACCTTTCCAAGCACCTGGGATAGGCAGATCTGGATGCTTGATGGTGTTATAGATATTGTCTCAGAGTGGAAGCTGTTTTGTGTACAGCTGCCTTTTGCAGTTGACTGATGGTGAATTTGTCAATGCTGATGGTGTTTAAGTGATGTTCAGTTGTTTTGGGGTTGCACCATTACTACTGGTATTACTATTGTTGTTCTTCATCACACAGTCAGCCAGATGTTCAGACTGAGTTTAGTATTTCTGTCCACCCACTGAATCCTTCCCAAGGATCTGGGACAGGCAGTTGTTCTTGTTTGAGGGTGTTATAGGTATTGTCACAGGATATAATGTCCATTAAATCTGCTTTTTGCAATTGACTGATAGTCATCTCCTGTCTTAACTATTGCAACATGCTCTATATGGGGCTGCTCTTGAAAAGCATCTGAAAGCTCCTGGTGGTGCAGCAGCCCACATAGTTTTGTGTAGACTTCAGTGTGCACATGAGTCACTTTTACTGCAGGAGCTGCATTGGTTACCAATTTGCTTCTGGGTGCAATTCAAGGTGCTGGTTGTCACCATGGCTTGGGACCAGGTTATCTGAGGGACCATCTCTTGCAGTCACATCTACCTGACCCACTAGAGTGGGGAGGCAAGGAATGTTGTGATCTTGTCCCCTAAGAAACTACATCTGGCGGGATGCAAAAGAAGGGCCTTCTATGTGGTGGCTCCCTCCCTCTGGAATGTCATCTATCCAGAAATTAGACTGGCCTCCATTCTGACATTCTTTCACGGCCCTAAAGACGTGATTCTGCCAGTAGGCCTCCATCCTGCCAGAGCAGGATGGAGTCCATTAAATGGCTGGTATGAGTCTGTGTTGTCGGGGTGGGGGGGTTATTATTTTATTATTTTAATTTTTTATTTCTTTTATATTGTGTTTTTACTTCCTGTAAGCTGCCTTGAGTCGCTATGAGCGAGTAGGTGGCAATATAAATTTTCCAAAATGATGAGGATTATTTGATATATTTAAAAAATTAATATTTAAAAAATATTTTTATGTTTTGCTCTAAACTATTTAGATGAATGAAATGGCACAAAAGCAAATGTAATAAAAGGTGGCTTGTTAACATAGAATACCTTCTTCCCTACCAGATCCATGGGGCATTTCAAATAGTCAAGGCATTTCATATGTATTAAAATAGGCCTACAAATAAGGCTACCATTACTGACAGAGGCGATAATTAATCTCACAAAGGAGAAGTTTGATCTTTTTCTGGACATCAGACATTAGAAAAGAAACCGCAGTTTAGAAGTCTAAGTAAAAATATTTTATTTCGGTACAAAAACAAGAAATCCTCATTGTCTACATGTCTGATATAAAAGTAGGTCTTGCTTCAATGGAAGCCAGGAACAGAAGGAAAGAATGGAATGCACACATGCGTACAAGAACATATCAACCACGTGCTCAGGAATAAACCATTATAATGAATAGGGATGCATCTCCCTGCATATACATATAACAGGCAATAAAATCACTGCGTGACAATTACAGCCTAAGATTTGCCTAGGGCTACCTAACAAAATTGGATATGGGCCAAGAACTTGTTAGGCCACTACTCAGATACTCTAGCTAAATATCTTTCATTTCCAGATATGCCTGTTCCCTCTTATAAATCTTTTCTGAAGTTATTGTCATGATAAATGATAGACTTAGATGACAGTATGTGTCATATTTCAATGCAAAAAACAAAAAAAGTTAACAGCAAGCTCTAGGGATCCAGCTTGGAGAGTATAATAACAACTAGAAAGATTGGCAAACACAATGTATAACTGCAGCAAGTCCTTTTCATAAATATTTCTTAATGTACTGGATAATCTTCCCAGACAACTTTGACATGTACCTGCTTCCTATCACCCCTGACATTAATAATACAGCTACTTGCTTATCTTTGGCATTAATGTGGTCCATTATATTTATGTGAGTCCTGATGGCCTCAATCCATGGCCTCTGCATTCAACCTATCCCCTCTAAGTTCCCCCTTTTAGACTGACAATGAACCAATTAAGCTCTGAATGCTAACTTACTAATGCAGCCAGACGTGGACCCTTGCCACAACCCCTTCCTTCCCCTTCTGCAATTGCAGAGCCCCTCAGCAGCAGGGGCCAGGCTGGCTCATTAGTACAGAATCTGGGGCTCGGGAAAGCTAAGCTGCTCTGTCTTTCCCTCTGAACTTTGCAGTGCAATTATATTCTTGCCATTTCTGGTTCGTGTTTATCATGGTCCTTACAGGTTCCATTAATGATTCAAGGCCAAAGGGCCATGGATAAAACAGCCATTACACTGTGCCAGATAGAGCAACTTCAGTTAGTTATTGGAAAATTTACTGGAATGGAATTCAGCATCAGAGACAAACCATGGCATCAATTGCCTGCCGCCACAAAAACCACCAATTTGCCTTACTAGGAATAGGCTAGAAATTACTCAGGATCCAGAAACATCTTGAGATGTGTCTTGCATTGATCCTTGTCACATCCTGGCATAATGATGGAGGAATGGGAAATAACTCCCAAGCACAGAGCAATTCTGCCCTTGCTGGATTGCACCTCCATCCTATCTCCTTTCTACTATGCCCCAACCCTTGTCAACAAGTAGTAAATGCTACTTGCTTCAAACTGATTTGTGATTCTGAGGGTTAAATGCCTAAACTGAGCATGACGCTCTTAGTGTACAGTATAAGCAATGGTAATGCTGTGCTCTGCTAAAACAAGCACCCCTTGATTAGGGATAATTGAGTAAGGCAGCTGCCCAGCCTGGAACATGGTGAAAGTCCTTCAGCAAAGGACTAGGTTCCAAATGAGGAGCTTTTTAAAGAAATATGCTGTTCGATGACTTCATTGCATCTGCTTAGGAGCATGATCCACAAACACGTTTTGATCCACAAGCACAGGGTTCAGTGACAGCTGTTGTGCTATGCAAACATGGTGCCACCAAGTCTGAATTTTACATGGACATATATAATGTCTTAATTTTCAGGATTCTGAAGGTGAGACCACAATGGGGATACACGACAGTCAAGCCCTCCAATACTATAACCTATAAACTAGGGCAGAGGTGTCAAATATCTCATCTGCTGTGGCCTAGAGGTGGAGCTATTGCCTCACAATCAGGAGGTTGTGAGTTCAATCCTAGGTAGAGGCAGATGTAAGAGTCTCCTGCTTAGGCAGGGGGTTGGACTAGATGACTTGCAAGGTCCCTTCCAACGCTGTTGATCTGTTATCCTTAAATTCGATTTCATTGAGGGCTGCATCAGCATTGAGTTTGGTCTGGGGGGGGCAGTGTGGCCAAGGTGGGCATGGCAAGCTCAACGTCACTTGTGTTGGAGGTGCCATTTTTGGCTGCAACGGCCTCCTGCAACCCTCTGCCAGAGAAAACGGAGCTTGGGAGGGCCGCCATTTTTGCTGACAGAGGCACCACAGGCTGGTCCTTCGCTGTTTCCAGGGTGGCCCTGCAGGCCAGATCTAAGCACCCCGCAGGCCAGATCCGGACCCCGGACCTTGAGTTTGACACCCCTGAACTAGGACATCTCCTAGGGAGGTGAGCTATCAGCAGCTCTTCATTCACTGGATTGGCCCCAAAACCTGGACTGATAAACGACTCTTCCATTACAGAAAAATATTGGATAGGCTTGTACAACATACTAAGTTAAACTAAAAGACAGTTGAATATTTTGGGGTCCAGCATAGCATGGGAAATCAGTAATTACAGGTAGTCCTTGACTTACAACCACAATTGGGAGTGGAGCTTGCATTGTTAAGTAATGCATCATCAAGTGGGTCATGCCCGACTTTACAACCTTTCTTACCACAGTCATCAAGCGAATCACCACTTATTCGGGGAATCTCACGGTCTATAAGCAAATCTGGCTTCTCCTATTAACTTTGCTTGTCTGAGGCCTCTTAGGAAGCTCATAAATGGTGATCACATGACCCTGAGATGCTTCAAACATAATAAGTACCTGCCACTTGCAAAGCACTTGAATTTTGATCACATGACCACAGGGATACCACAACAATTGTAGGTGTGAGGATCATAAGTCACTTCTTCAGTGTCATCATAACTTTGAGCAATCATTAAACGAACAGTTATTAAGTTGAGCATGTTCTGGGAATCACATTCAACTATAAGATGGTTTACCTGTTTGAACATGGCTCATGATAGGAACATAATGTTTAGGATTCAGCACGTTTTGTGACCCCAGCCATCTTCTTTTTTAAAAAATAGTCGTATTGGATGGAAGTCAGAAGACTGAAAATAATGGTGGAGAAAGCTAATAGAGGCAGGATAGGGATTCTGGATAGCAAAGCTCAAACTGGTATTATTTTCTATGGACTCAAAAATGGTGAGAGTACTAATGATCAAAGGTCCCCAATTTTCTCACCTCTACTAATTTTTCAAGGCATGACTTAAATCAATCTGCATTTCTTGATAAATAAGTTGGGAAATTTGTATTTGAATACATATTTAAGTATGAAATTTTTTTTTTAAATGTGAATTAATGCAAAATGGGATAGAAAAAATATTATGACCCTGTATATGCAAACATGAAAAATGCATCTTTCTTTTGATTGCCATGGGTTGTCCTGGATTACAGCTGGCTGGCTGGCTGGCCGGCTGGATACTATCTCCACCCACCCGCTTACACAAACACACACTTTATTGGTACTGGAACAAGGAAATAGAAGAGCAAATCTGAATCTGATTAAATATGTTTCCTATGAAACATTAAAATTCAGGAAAATCAAGCTCGCCCTGTGGAAAGGACATCAATGCTTTCTTTTAGGACCCTGAATTGACTCTGCAAATCCCAAAGCTCTGCGCACGTTGGTTGATGTTTAATTCACTCAAGGCCAAACAACAGCTCATTTGCCCTATCCTTGGTTCAAAACCCTTCATTAAGGCTCTGCCTCCAATATCTATTTTGGGAACTGGGCTATATTCCAAAAAGGAGTGTTTAAAGAGGAAAAAAGGATATTTGCAGATTTTTTGGTACTTGTATTCATGAAATGCCTTCATGGAAAGGGGAAGGAGAAAGAGAGTGCTGGATTAAGTGACTACTGGAATGCTCTCAAATCAGAATGATCCATGTGATCAGACTATCATATTTTGTCCAATCACAGCATCTGGAGGGGAACTTAATAGTGAATCCTTTGTTTAATGCTTCTACTTACATTTCTCATTTCTATTTAACTGACTTGAGAACTATGTTTTTGTGTAAGAAAAAAAGAGACTTTTGTGTAAGAAAAAAAGAGACTCCCTAACCAACCATCAAGTCCACTGCATTTAAGAATGAGCCTTGCCACTATTCCTTCACTCTACCCTGGAACTTGACTATTCCTTCACTCTACTCTGAAACTTGTCAATCTGTCTGCTTGAAATTTGGCACATAGATTCTTCTCCATAGGGTCCATTTTCAATGCATATTTCATTACCTTAGGTCCCAAAGACAAATTTCATTATTCCTTTGTTAAAATTTAACATTTAAAGGAACAGTTTAAAAATATTGTTCTAATTTTGTATAAAATTTGGTATGCTTCATTTTTTACTGGAACTCAAAAGAATGATTCCTGAAAATCTGCCCATTGGAATGAAAATGAAGCATTTTAAAGGGACTTTTAAAAAATAGATTATATTATGTATAAGCTCAAAAGCTCTAGCACTCTCTCTGAACTTTGACACACAATTATAATGTTCTCGTGTTCTTATGAATTGTATTCTATCCTATTAATAGAAGAAAGAAATTAGAGCCACTTGGTTTAATTCATGCTCTAAGATTTAGATGAGTTCAATTTTCAGCACTAAAATTCTTATCACACTCCAGTATTTCTCAAGTGTAATCTGTGGCCTGATGTCAGCCTTTGTAAAATAAACACAAACATATATAATACCCACATTAAATTAATTAATACCCTTTAATTCTTAGAAAATATACAAACAAATTATCATGCTGCATTGCAGTCCCGGAAGGAGAAAAAGGTCTGTCTGCCTTTCTTTCTTTCTTTCTTTCTTTCTTTCTTTCTTTCTTTCTTTCTTTCTTTCTTTCTTTCTTTCTTTCTCTTTCTTTCTTTCTTTCTTTCTTTCTTTCTTTCTTTCCCTTCCTTCCTTCCTTCCTTCCTTCCTTCCTTCCTTCCTTCCTTCCTCTTTTTTCTTTTTCTCTTCTTTCTTTCTTTCTTTCTTTTTCTCTCTCTTTCTTTTCCTTCTTTCTTGTCTTGTCTTGATTTTTTGAAGTCATCAAATAGTTTCAAACAGATGTGCAATAATCAATTTTACATACATACATACATACATACATACATACATACATACATACATACATACATACATACAAGCAAAAAGCAGGACTAGAACTCACAGTCCCCTGGTTTCTAATCTGATGCCTTAATTACAAGACCAAACTGGCTCTTGTTATTATTAGTATACACACAATAATGTGAAATCACAGCTGTCAGTTCTTTAGCTGGTTTTGGCCTTCATATGCATCAAGTTCTGCCTAAGAACTTAGGATGTTATAATGTATCAATATGGTATATATGTGGATCAGGGGTGGGTTTCACTTACCTTCGCCAACGGTTCGCATCGCGACATTTCGTGCGCGCACGTCCCCTCACGTGATTTCACTTCTGCGCATGCTCAGAAGGTGGATTCAGCCCGAAACACAGCTGAGGAGCTCATCGGCTGTGCTTTGGGCAAAGAAATAAAGGTCAGTATTAACCCAGGGGCGGGGGGGGGGGGCTTTTTTCAAAGCACAGAATGCCGTGAAGCCATGCAAACACAGAAAAATCGGCCGAAAATTCAGAAAAAAAGATGGCGGCGAGCACGGACTGGCACAGATAGAACCTGATCCGTGACGCCAAAATTATGTCACCAGCGGGTCGCTAACGGTTTGGGCAATCTGGTCCGAACCGGGAGGAACCCACCCCTGATGTGGAGCCAAGCTTTGTCGCCTTTTGTAATTGACAAATGGACATTTTTCAATGCACATATTTTCCAACTGCGTCCAAGATATTTTGCTACTGTAGGGCACCCAGTATGCCAATAATCACTGGGATCACTACGGCTGGTTTATGCCATAATCTTTCAATTTCAATTTTCAGATCTTGGTACTTTTATACTATTGACTTTTGAATCATAGATTATGTATTATAGTATAGTGTACTACTATATAGATACCCTATTTTATAGTATCAATATGTCTTGATAGCATTACTGTTATTATTGCCAATTATTACATGAATTCTGCTCTTCTCCAAATTTGGCAGTTATTCATTTATTTAGCATATGGCGTACCATACATGGACTAGCAATATATATTAACATAGAATAGAATAGAATAGAATAGAATAGAATAGAATAGAATAGAATAGAATAGAATAGAATAGAATAGAATTTTATTGGCCAGGTGTGATTGGACACACAAGGAATTTGTCTTGGTGCATATACTCTCAGTGTACATAAAAGAAAAGATAAGTTCATCAAGAATCATAAGGTACAACACTTAATGATTGTCCGGGTACAAATAAGCAATCAAATCATATTAGGAACCAGTCAATATAAATTGTAAGGATACAAGCAACAAAGTTACAGTCATACAGTCATTTGTGGGAGGAAATGGGTGATGGGAACGATGAGAAGATTAATAGTAGTGCAGACTTAGTAAATAGTTTGACAGTGTTTCAACTAGATTAGTATAACCCAATAAAATATAAATGTTAAAAAGATCTTTGTTCAAATATCAATGTCTCAGCCATCTAAACATTGAAGTGTAGCATCATTTATATTTTTAAAAAATCAGATACTGGACCGATATATGCTGTCAGTTTACAGCTGGTCATGATGTGATCTACAGTTTGACATGGGACCTCACAGTCACAGTGAGGGGAAAATACTATGCCCCATATTTACAGACAGTCCTGGCAGACACCATGTGAGTGTGAAAACTATTCAGGATTGTCCATTGCTGATGTGGTAGTTCCAAGCCTGGCACCGTTTTTATGGGGTCATTTATATGCCTTCCTATGTCTGGGTGTTCAGCGACCTATTTGGCTTTCCATTGGGAATCAATGTTAAAGTTGTTGGGCAGATGTTGTGCAAGTTCCAGTGGGCGCTTCCTGGATTTGAGTCTTCCTGCTGATAAATGAGGAAGGTCAGCATGCACCGGTAGGAGTGAGTTGTTCATAATTTTTCTGAATTCTCTCATTAGTGCATCATGCCTTTGTAAAGCTGGTGGCGCTATATGGTTCAGAACAGGAAGCCAGCAAGTTGTAGTGGTTTTGATACATCCGCTTATAATCCTCATGGTGTCATTGAGTCTGGCATCTGACTTACTAGTATGGCAGCTGTTAAGCCATACAGGGCTCAGTATTCTGCTGCGGAGTAGACCAACCCTATTGCTGATGACCTGATGGTAGCAGCTGAAGTTCCCCATTTAATTCCACATAATTTCTCGAGTGTGTTGTTCCTAGTATTGATTTTTGCCACTGTATTCTCTAGGTGTTTCTTGTAGGAGAGAGTCCGGTCCAATGTTACTCCAAAGTACTTTGGATGTGGATCATAGGGGAGTAAGTTGTTCTTTAAATAGACCTTTGGGGCTTCATATCAAGGGTGGGTTCCTTTTACCTTTTCCTACTGGTACACATCGTGATGTTTTGTGCATGCGCAAAGGGACTATTTTACTTCCGTGCATGCTCAGAGAGCCGAAAAATCGCTGAAAATTAGGGAAAAAATATGGCGGCATGCACGGACAGGCACAGACAATACTGGAGCCATAACACCTAAATTACGTCATCAGCAGGCTACTACCGGAGTGCCCGCACTGGACTGCACCGGTAGAAATCCACCTCTGCTTTATATGCTAGTTTGTTGTTAATTTTGTTGGAAGCATGTAGTTATTATTTTGCTGGTGCTAGGAGTAAGCCTCCAGAGAGAGAATAATTTTCCCAAGATTTTAAGATCTTTGGACAGGAGGCTGTCAGCCATCTCCATGTGTTTTTCTTGTACTGCTATGGCCAAATCATCAGCAAATCCAAATTTGCATTCTCTTGTCACCGGCATATCTGATATGTATGTTGAATAGTTGGAAGTGCCATTATACAGCCTTGTGGGAGGTTCTGTCATTTTGCAGTAATTTTCAGCTACAGGCATTCATATAAAATATGCACATGGGTGTAGAAAAAATCAGTGTATGCCTACATCGGGAAATGTTCCACAAGTATCCTAATGGAACGTGTGTACATAAAAGTGTATATGAAATCAATTGGATGTTGTTGTGTATGCATTTTTAATTATTTTTAAATTTAATTTGCTATTGTGGACATTTGGCAAAATAGGCTTATGACTGAGAACATGCAAAACAGAAACAGATTGGATTTACGCTAATCCGCTCATCCCCAGCTCCATTCTGTGACAACCTATTAACAGGCTGTTTCTGTGTATTGCCTACAGGATGAGTTGTGGCCGATTATCCTAATCCTGAGTGACTGTGAACTGTCAGCATTGCTTGCACGTCTGTATTTTGCCTGTCTTGTTTGCACACGTGCAAGAGATGTGCTCCTTTCCTCCTTCATCACATTGGCTTTGCTTCTAACTCTAATGTCTGTCTTCATGTCTAGTCTACCCTTGGCCTTTAACCTTCTCACTCACTTTTCATCCCCATAAACTGTACACTGTAGTCTTAACTAATGACTCCTGGGAATTGCCCAGGGAATCTGCTCCAGAAAGCAGAGTGGATCACTTGACTGAACAAAAGGCTTTGTGTTTCCAACACTAGCTCTTTCATGCTTCCGAAAGTCCTGGACTTTTAACCCTGTGGATAAGGCTGTTTTCCTAACCCCAACAGGAACTCAGCTCTTCAAATCTTAACACAAGCTTTGCTTTCACCTTTTGACCTGGGCCAGTTTCTGGATTCCTTAATTCTGTCAACATCAGCTCTCTTGTGCTAATACATTGACTGTTCTTTCATGGATTTTTGATCCAGATTTCAGGTCTATGCCAAATTGTGATTGCACAAAATTTCTTCTCAACTCATCTGTCTTATTAGCATGAGGCTTAAAATCCCATTTTAATATACAGTAAGGAAATAATTATCAGATTTGTCAACACCATTATGTGTATGGGTATGTGTGTATGAATATTATGTGTGTCTATTATCACAGAAATAATATTTCCAATTCAACCAAGAGAGATGCTTGCTTGAGAAACTAAGGAGGTTGCCTTAGAGAACAAGCTGTCGAATAAGCTACAATAGCTTATTGATACCTATTTGTAAACCTGATACCTTTGAAAGGGAGATGACTACTGCATTATTGTAAGGACATTCCTAGGGAGCCACTATGCTGTCACTCTAAAGCAGTGGTTCCCAACCTGGGGGTCGGGACCCCTTTGGGGGTCGAACCACCATTTCCCAGGGGTCGCCCCGGCATCCTCAGCTCCCCCCCCCACTGCCGCAAGCCTGGCCATATTGCGCCCCACAACCTGCGCCCTCACCGCGCTCCACCCCGCTGCCGCCATTTGGGTTATTTTACCATCTGCGCATGCGCAGCACACTTTGCACATGCGCAGAGGGTAAAAGAACCCAAATGGCGGCGGCGGGTGGGTCACGGTGGGGGCATGGGGGCGGGGCATGGGTCGCGGCATTAGGAAGGTTGGGAACCACTGCTCTAAAGAGCAATGGATAATGAAACCAGGGTTATGAGCTTACATTTTCAGACCTACAACCCAGTGGTGGGTTGCCGTCTGGTGTGCTGCGCACGCCTCTCCAAGTTTTGGGGGCGCCCGCACTCACTACGCATGCACGCACCCCCTTGCATGATTTTGCTTCTGCGCATGCGCGGAAGCAAAATCGCGCCAAAATCTTGCGAGGGGATATGCGCAAGAGAGATATTTCTGCATGATTTTGCTTCCGCGCATGCACGGAAGCAAAATCTCACCGAAATCTCACACACGTGCGCGTCCCCTCATGAGATTTCGGCGTGATTTTGCTTCCGTGCATGCGCAGAAGCAAAATCAACTCAAAATCACCGGGAAAAAATGGCGACGCACATGATGGACTGGCAGAGAGGGCTCCGGAGTGGTTGCACAATCTGCCGCTCCCTACCGGAGCTGTGCACTGGGCAGCTCCGGCAGGAACCCACTTCTGCTATAACCTCAATGCTCCTTGCTGCTTCTGTTGCTTTCAACTGAACAAGTAAGGAGAAGTAACCTCCCCATTCGTCGCCATCTCCTTCCAAGCAGCCAAAAAAGGAAGGAGAGGCAGAGGCAGAAGGCAAGTGAGGGGCAAGCAGCTTCATGTAAAGGCCTTCTGGTGTTATTGGCATGGCTCAGCTCTGGTCTTAACTGCAGTGCTGGTGGAAAGTTATTCCAACAGTGCCTTGGGTACTGATTTAATATGTGTGCTTTCCCAAGCTGCCTTCACAGAGAGAAGGGCTGTTTCAACAGGCCTGCTCCTTTAGCAGGGAACAGCCTTCTCCCCCTGCTCCTCACTGCAGAGTCGGCCTCTCTTGGCTGATTGCAGAGGCTCGGTTTTGACAGTGCACAAGCCCCTTTATCTCTACCATCCCACTTTGCTTGTGGCACAAGGAGGAGGTGGCGTGTTCCTGGAAGGAAAGCGATAAAAAAGGAATTAAAGCAAGGGGAGAGGAGGGCAGGGGGAATTACCTGTCCTGAATTTAAAAAAGCACCCCAGGTTACTGTGGCAACTGAAAGATGCATCATGTTGCCATGACAACTGGGGAAACATCCTCATTTGCCTAGCCTTGCCACTACACAGACGATTGGAGGAGGAGTCATGGGGAGAAAGTGAGGTGGGATGGGCAGAAACCATTCTGGGGTTTCTTTTCTTCATCCCAAAGGATGTTTGCTGGAAACTACAATCATCCACGTATCCGGGCGGGCCACCATCCACCACCCCACCTTCTCACCTTGTCTCATCATGAAAGAAAGGCCACCTGCTGCCTGCCAGATGTTTTTAACTACATTTCCCATTGGCTGCTAGTATTTATGGTAGTAAATGATAAAAGGAAGCCGTCTTCCCTAGGAACATCTGGAACAGACTAAGTTGCTTGCCTATGTCAAATTGATTAGAAAGTGCAAGAGGAAGAATTTGGCTAGGATCAGAAACTAACTAAAAATAAAGTATTGGTAGTGTTCCTATTGTAAATTGCTTCAATCCTTGCCGGTGGTTGGTGGTCTTCTATGAAAAGACCACCAAGAACAATTATTTGTATTGTTCTTATCCTTGTTGTACGCCGCCCTGAGTCCTACGGGATTGGGCGGCCCATAAGAACTTTTAATTCAATTAAATGAAATGAAATGAAAAGAAGGGGAGGGAGGGATGGAAAAGGAAGGAAGGAAGGAAGGAAGGAAGGAAGGAAGGAAGGAAGGAAGGAAGGAAGGAAGGAAGGAAGGAAGGAGAGCCGAGGTGGCACAGCGGTTAGAGGCAGTACTGCAGGCCACTTTAGCTGACTGTGATCCGCAGGTCAGCGGTTCAAATCTCACCGGCTCAAGGTTGACTCAGCCTTCCATCCTTCCGAGGTAGGTAAAATGAGGATCCAGATTGTTGGGGGCAATATAAATATACATTGCTTACTGGTGCAAACTGCTTAGAGAGTTCTTGCACTGTGAGGCGGTATATAAATCTCACAAATAAATAAATAAATAATAAGGAAGGAAGGAAGGAAGGAAGGAAGGAAGGAAGGAAGGAAGGAAGGAAGGAAGGAAGGAAGGAAGGAAGGAAGGAAGGATGGATGGATGGATCTGTGGGCAATCAGGGCTGCTTTATTTACTAAAATGCTAATACTACTTTTAATACCATTGACCAAAGCAACAAATTATATAAATAAGCCTTTTGAAACCTTTGTGTTTTTGGAGCTATAAAATACCTTCTCGGGTCAGCTGACAAACCCTCTAACAGTCTCTGCATGACAGAGGGAAAGGTCAATTTCTCTGTGATGTCTAGAATAATCAGCTCAACCATTTTTTTTTCAACACTTGTAGTGTAGTACTTCCTGCCATTCTGAAGTTGTGAACATAGTCATGCATGCTAGAAAGTATAATTTACACTACGTAAAAAAGCTCCTGCTTTAAAAACAAGGGAGGGAGGAAAGAAAAAATAATGTGTAATGATCCATGTTAGAGTAATGTCATTGTCATCACTTTTAAAAGAAGAAAAATGTCCAAGGAACTAAAATATTTTTTGCTGTTCCAGGAGAGTACAGGAGATACACACAAATCATTAAAGATTCCATTTCTATAATATATTTTCCACTGGATATTTTTTTAAAATGTAGAATATGTTATAACAAGAACAGTATAGTATGTGCAGAAACTTTGTAAACATTTTCCCTATCCTTGGATTAGTGAAATTGGCCAAGAACTTTTTAAAATTCAAATCATTCTGCATTTGTTTGTCCTTTGATACATAGAATTAAAATGTGATTTCTCTGACATGCTGCATTTTAGGTCAAAGTTCCATTATTTACATGCCATTTGCATAGTATACCTTTTCAGATGAATACCTGTGGGTTTTTGGAAAATGACTGTTGATGCTCATGTGGATAATGTTGCAAAGACTCTTAAGAGTCTTTGGTTCAGTTCAGTTCTCACAAAAGTAAAATAGAATTATGTTATCTCCCCTCACCTGATTTGTACAGATACACTTCATTTTCAAGAGGCGTGGTGACACAGTGGTTAGAATGTAGCATTGTAGGCTAATTCTGCCGACTGCCAGCAGTTTGATCCTGACAAGCTCAAGGTTGACTCAACCTTCTATCCTTCAGAGATCAGTAAAATGAGGACACAGACTGTTGGAGGCAATATAGTGATGTAAAGCACTATGAAGCGGTATATAAATCTAAGTGCTATTGCTATTAGATACATTTAGCCCATCACCCAGAGCCATCATAACTGTAGAGTAAAGTTCTTCATGGTAATCCATCAGTGATATTATAGTAATAGGCAGATTTATTTATTTTTAATCATTCCCTTTATTGAGTATGCTAAAGTAATTAGTTTTTCCCCAATTAAATAAATACTAATGTTGTCTAGGTTTAAACAGAATTGCCCTTGAAATTCAAGATCTGATTTTGAAAGGAGCTTCTGCCTCAATGACAATTAGGTGTCTATTTCTTGAAAAGGCTCCCTTAGTATTCAAAGGTTCAGCTAAGCCTTACCCACTGCACATTTCACAAGAGCCCAAGGAAATGAAGAGAGCTTTGGAGATAGCAGAGGGACATTCCAATGTCTCCAAAACTCATAAAAGGTTGTGTGAAGGCATGATGGCAATCCTGTGATATCTGCACGACTGCTGCATAATGGTATGCAGAAATACACTATATATTAATCATCTGTGAGTTATTTTGACCTGGAATAAGGTTTATAAATTGGCAGCATCAGAAATAACATTCTCATAACAAATAGTCCCCCAAAAGAAATACCAGTAATAGACATTTTAAGGAAAATGTCGCAAAATATACACAACTGGTCATTTCTAAAATTAGCTTTCAAAATGTTGCTTCTGGTTAGCTTGTTAGCAGGTTTTCAGATAGAATGAGGTTTCTAAACTTGAGGAAAGTAGAACTTCACTTCTACAGCAGATTCTGGTAAATCTCACCCTCAGTTTCATTGATTTGCTGTGGGAAATCAGTCAAGACTTGGGCTTCAGTTGTTGAACTTGCTATTTTCAACCATTTCATCAAGAACAGTGGTTCCCAGCCTTCCTAATGCCATGACCCGCGCCCTGCCCCCGCCCCCACCGCGCCCCACTCCGCCGCTGAATCCGCTGCCGCAATCCCTGCCCCGCTGCCGCCATTTGGGTTCTTTTACCTTCTGCGCATGCGCAAAGCGTTCTGTGCATGCGCAGAGGGTAAAAGAACCCAAATGGTGGCGTCCAGGTGAAGTCTCCCGACCCCTGTGAAAGAGTCGTTCGACCCTCAAAGGGGTCATGACCCCCAGGTTGGGAACCACTGATCAAGAAGGACAGAATCAACAGCCCTTCTCCTGAGTTGCTTCAATGCATGCTGCCTGTAGTGCCAGAGATACTAAGAATTGATCACCAGAGCTGGCATAAGATGGTCCAGTCCTGTTTGATAATGTTCCATAGTGGAGTCAACACTACATGTCATGGCAGCAAATGCCACAGTTTAGCTATATAATGTGTAAATAATTACTTTTACTCAATTTCAATTTATTCAATTTAGGTACCTTCTGACTCAAAACTGACTCTGACTTCAGAGACCCAGTGCTGAATCTCCTCATAGTTTATTGTAAAAGATGAGTTCTAACATTATGAAGGAAGAAGAAAAATATATTGTTATTGACATTTTCCATAACATGCAGAATTTAACATCCTTCAATTACTTCTTTGCACCAGGCTAAAAACCTTCCCTTCAAATTGCTCTCTTATCTAATAATTTTGTTTGCCTTTAAATCATAAGAGATTCCAGGAAACTATTTTGATCAACCTGCTTCTTTGAGCAGACTTTTATTCATTTTCCATTCCTACAGAAGCTCTAAATCCTAACAGTCTAACTTCATCTAGCAATAACAATCACAAAAATTTATTCTGCACCCGGGCCATCACCACTGTTACTGTCTGAGTCTCAGATAATGTAACTTTACATACAATATATTTGCAATACAGGTATTGATCCAGATACTGTATAATTTTAGCCATTTGTTTGAATTGCTAGATTACAAATTTTATCCAGTCTGCGAATTCCCATATTTCATTAAGTGGACATCTTACAGTTTATTTTTATTTTTTTTTTGTCAAGTACGTGTTGGTAATATACATAGATATAACATTGTTTATATACATAAGATGAGTACTGGTAAGAGGGAACATTAGGACAGGGACAGTAGGCACGCTGGTGCACTTATGCACGCCCCTTACTGACCTCTTAGGAATCCGGTGAGGTCAACAGTGGACAGTCTAAGGGTAAAGTTTTGGGGGTTTGGTGACGAAACCACAATGTCAGGTAGTGAGTTCCAGGCATTTACCACTCTGTTGCTAAAGTCATATTTTCTACAGTCAAGTTTGGAGCGGTTGTGTGCTCATGTATTGTTGTGGTTGAAGCTGAAGTAGTCATTGACAGGAAGGATGTTGTAGCAGATAATTTTATGAGCTATGCTTAGGTCGTGCCGAAAGCGACGTAGTTCTAAGATTTCTAAGCCCAGGATTTGAAGTCTGGTTGCGTAAGGTATTCTGTTGCGAGTAGAGGAGTGGAGGACTCTTCTTGTAAAGTTTCTCTGGACACTTTCTAATATATTTATGTCCGATAAATGTCCTTAGACTGAACATGTCATATAGCCTTTTTGCAGCCCAAAGTGAATACAGAAGTACCCATTTCAAAGTAGGTGTATCCATCATTCATCATGACATCTACAGCTCATATGGAGTAGAGCACAAGTTTTGCATGCCAAAGATAGGGCTCAAGAGAATTCCTGTTTGAAACCATGCAGAACCACTGCCAGTTACTGCAGGCAATACTGAGTAGATGATCACAAACTTAGGGGGAATTGCAAATGGGGCACGTTCCTCCTTATGTGTAATGGAATGTATGAATGACTTTGGGGGAAGAGATGAGGAGATGCTACCTAAGAAACAATCAGACAAGAGAGCCTAAAGTCACTTAACAGAGAAAGAGACTTAGGAAAGTCCCACCCTAATGGATCAAGTAATTAAAAGTGTAGGTGGAAAGTTTGTGCCTTCAGACTTGCAAGATAACCTTACATTACTGTGGAATTATTCCATCTTGTGTTTCCTTGCCTGGTTTGCCTGGGAGGGCTGAAATCAATCTCTGAGTAGGTTTTTTTTTATCGTTGTTCACCTACAGGCAGAAATCTTGCCAGATGAAAACAACTATCTGCATAACTAAAGATACACTCTCTGAACTGCTAAGGAGGGGCTGTCTTAACCAGAGATGGGTTCCTCCCGGTTCACACCGGTTCTATAGAACCGGTAGCAAACCGCTGGTGATATCACGGACCCGGTTCTGTCGGTGCCAGTCCGTGGACGCCGCCATCTTTTGGGGGGGAAATTTTTTTTGGATTTTTTTTGCTGATTTTTCTTCTTCTGCGCATGTACAGAAGCTGAATTTCTGCCACTGCGCATGCACCACCATCTTGTTTTGGGCTCTTTTTGGGGATTTTTTGGGAATTTTCGGCACTGTGCATGTGCACACGCACGAAACCATCCTCTGCTACCATGTTAGCGGAGAAATAAATCCTCCGGAGGTCGATGGATCGTTGCTTCCCTTTTGAAAACATACTTACTTAGAAAATAAAACCCGAGATTCAAATCTAATTAACAAAATATTTATTTCAGTAGAAAAGTAATAAAAAGAATCCTCATTAAGCTTATTAAGCTACATTTTATCAGCTAAGGTATAAATCACTTCTACCTTGGTAGAAATGGCGGAGAGAAAGGGGAAACCTCTGGAATGCAGACATGCGTAATAGAACATATCATACAACTGCTTGACCATAGATACAAGAAACAGTAGAAAAACATAGAGATGCACAAACTGACAATATTCACATCGTGACAGTGTGCGCGCGGCAAGGCACGGCCACACGGCATGGGAGGAAGTGAACCGGCAGCGAGGTAAGTTAGAACCCACCCCTGGTCTTAACCCTCTTCCTGCACATCAGAATTTCCAAGCACTGTTGCCTCTTCACCCTCTGGGAAGTAGCCCCTCCCTCCTGGGACTCCAGACTATATTCCACCATACTGCCCTATCTTGTGGAACACCCTCCTTCCTTGGAGGCCCCCACCCTTTTAGTGGGGTTTTACCTGGCATTTTACCAAGGGTTGGGATCATATAGATAGAAAGTATGGAAGGAGAGCAACTGGAGCTTATGGTGGGACATCCTAAGGGGATGACTAATGTATAAAGTTTTTCATTTATTATTTTATTGTCTTGCTGTTTTTATGATTTTTTTTTAGCCATTGGTTTTACTGTATTGTTGTGAGCTGTCCAGAGTTGCTAAAGGTGCAGCCATACAAGTCTTTTAAATAATTACATAAATTAATTAATAACTAATAGTAATGGGAAATAAAAATCTGCCCCCTTCTCTGTGCTGCAGATATGGAAATAAGGACATTGGCCTCCAGGCATCGTCCTGTCAGTCTGCGAAAGATTTCAGCAGCATGAAATCCACTCATTTAATGGATAGGTACCTTTTCGTAACCTCCCCCCCCCCCGACTCCGGTTAGTTTTTCCAAGCTCTGTAATTAATCTTGCTCAGCATCTATAATTGAAGAGAACCTGTGCTTAAGTAAATTAGGTAAAGTTCAGCTACACCAGCCCCCAAAGCATTCCCTTCCGAGTCGCAACGGAACGGGTTGTTGAAGCACAGCACCATTTCTCCCCAGTGCTCCGAATCATTTAGCTTATTCAAATATCTCTGAGCAATCAGCTATGGCTGGAAGAAGCTGGTGCAAAGGCCCCCTCAGGGCTCCAAGTCAGATCAGGTGTTTTCCAGAGATACCAGCTCTCCATGGGTATTGGCTCCCTAGTAACAACTTTGACTCACGAAGTTGCAGTGCTTCCGTGCCTGAGCCAAGTACAATCTTCTGTGTTAGATCAGCACTCTGCCAATTCCATTTCTCTCCCATTAATCTCAGTCAAGAGTGTGTCAGGGAGGAAATACTTTCCCATTCCATATGCGTGAAAGGGGGAGGGAGAAGTTTGACAGAGAATGGCATTTCCTTTGATGCATACCACAAGGGGCACGAGGAAAGGGCTGTACTTTGCTCAACCCAACTCTCCCAGGACTTTTTACCGATACCTCATTAATTAGAAGAGGAAAATGAATAATTCTTTTTTATAACCCATCTTTTCTAGCAGCCTCTGTCTGACTCTGCCAAGCAGAAGCCGGAATCTCCCAGCAGAGCTATTTATAACCTGAGATAGTTTTCAGAGTGTCACTTTGATGTTCTTCCACCAACTCTGGGAAAAAATAGTCCATCCCCAAATAAATTGATATTGAAAAAAGAAGAAGTGGAGGAGGAGGAGGAGGTAGTTAACATTCTATTGTCGACATTATTTCACTAGGGACATGTTAACGTCGAGAGCAGAATAAAAATCTTCACCTTTACAGTATCAAATTCCTTTTGTGTTCCAAATCAGTTCAAAATTACCGAACACTCTTCACTCTGAGTTGGTTTATACAAGACAATTTTGTTATATGGAAAACATTTCCTTATAAGAAGCCACATGCTGCAATGCATTTGTGTCAGCAAAATCATGGAAATTATACAACACAAATGTAAAATGACATTTGGACTTACTCTGTTTTATCAGCAGAGTAACCATACTAAGTCGGGTTTAAACACAAATGTGCAACTTGCTAAAAAAAAAAATCCCGTTCACTTTACAGGAATTTGCAAAGAGCACCAAGTCAATGTTAGTGTATTCCTTTAAAATATAGAACATTCCATAACTCTTTACATTCACGTCTCATAACAGAAAGACAATTTTTCTGCATCTGCCCCTAATTTATATAACTGTTAACATAAACCAATAAAGAATATATTTTTAGAAAAAAATGCACAACACTACGCTTTTTCTCACTGACATGTTAACATTTAACTGATGAAGGTTTTTTAAATGCAAATCCCTCAATATAAATTATGGTTTTTAGAAAGAACTGCTATTTGAACGCAAGTTTATTTATTTTTTAAAAAATGTCTGAACCTTGGGGAAAGGGAGACATTTGATGCTAGCATTTCCATCACTGTGATCTGGTGAAAGCTGGAGCTGAAATTAATTCCTAAGTGTTTCAGGGCAACAAATCATGATCTGTAAGAGCACCTTACTCATTAAGCTCTCCCTGTGTTCAAAGTCCTGGATAATTTTTGTCCAGTTTTTGCCCATTTTTTTTTCTTTTTAAGAAAAGCTGTTACGGGGCCTCATAAATTTGAAATTTCAGTAAATTTAATTTCAGAACACTCTCAAAATGGTTGGATTAGTATCAACTGCAGAAAAAATGTGTTTGTTTTGTTTTCCCTTAAACTGTGAGTTTTACACATTCCTATTCCTCATCAACCAAGATCTGGTGATGGGTAGTGATTCACTAAGTTGTCATCCAACAGGATATTCATCATACAAATGCCCTGGTGATGTAATTCCCTCACCTTTCACATATGGTTGAGGCTGAGCAACTTTCTGTACCATCTGAAGAGATATCCACTCACCCAGCTAGTTAGTTAAACCTTTTGAAAATATTTGTTATTGTCCTGTAGTTTAGCCTTTAAACCGCTTATGGCTTAAACTTTGTTACTTTAGAGGATTCAACTGGATTGTGTATTTTTAAAGCTGTAAATGGCTTCTAACAGTGCTGTTGTTGTTGTGTTTAATGAACAACAGGTTAAAATTTATACACAATTAAACAAAATGAATGGCTGTCCTAAGAATCTATCAGTTGTTGACAGCAGAAGAGTCTGCTAATTGTCACCGTGGAATGTGGCATTCAACCAACTCCCCAGTCATCCTTGCTTTTTTGCAAAGGAGCGGGGGAGGACTCTGACCCAGGATAGCCCATGTTTTCTTCTATTCACAAAGGGAAATAGAAGGGAAATAGTTCTAGCCAACTAGCCAAACGGGAACAATCAAATTTCAGCTCTTTGAGTGAATAAGCTGCATGTAACATAGATGCCTCCAAATGGATGTGTCTTCATATGATGAACCAAAAGACATCGATTCCTTCTTTCCCTTCTTAATTTTTTTTGCCTAATTAAAAATAATGACTGAAGCAACAGGAAAACAATGATGATAAAATGAAAGATAAAATTTCATTTTAACCTCTTGCATAATAATTTTAACACAATGTGCTTGGTTTATGCCTGTTCCATCTCATTATGTTTTATACGAGGATGATTCAAAACGTAATGCCATTTTCTTTAGAACAGGTACAATTAGCAGCACAGGAACATGTAGCATACATCAAAATGAAGCTGGTCCTCTGTGGATCACATCCCTACTTCTCAACATAGTCACCGTTTCTCTCAATAGCAATGTTCCACCTTCGAATGAAAGCATGTATTCCTGCCTTGTTAAATTTTGTTGACTGTTCTTTGAGCCACTTCTTCACTGCAGTTTTCACTTCCTCGTCACTGGAATAATGTTTGCCTCTCAAACCCTCTTTCATGGGGCCGAAGTGATGATAGTCTGAAGGCGCTAAATCTGGTGAGTATGGAGGATTATTATTCCAGTGACGAGGAAGTGAAAACTACAGTGAAGAAGTGGCTCAAAGAACAGTCAACAAAATTTTACAACAAATTTTTTTAAACATTTTACAACAAAAGATAGAAGCTATGCAAGCTATCTTGCGTAGCTTCTTCTCTGGCAACATTACACTGCTAACCAGAGCATACAAAACATTTGTTAGACCAATTCTGGAATACAGCTCACCTGTCTGGAACCCGCACTACATATCAGACATAAATACAACCGAGAGAGTCCAGAAATATTTCACAAGAAGAGTCCTTCACTCCTCCGCTCACAACAAAATACCTTATTCCATCAGACTTGAAATACTGGGATTAGACAATTTACATCTACATCGCCTCCGATTTGATCTAAATGCAGTTCATAAAATCATACACCAAAATGTCCTTCCTGTTAATGACTACTTCAGCTTCAACCACAGCAATAAACGAGCACGTAATAGATTCAAACTAAATGTAAACCGCTCCAAACTCGACTGCAGAAAATACGACTTCTGCAACAGAATGATCAATGCCTGGAATGCACTACCTGACTCTGTGGTTTCTTCCCCAAACCCCAAAAACTTTAACCTTAGACTGTCTACAGTCGACTTCTCCCCATTTCTAAGAGGTCTATAAGGAGCATGTATAAACGCACCACTGTGCCTACCGTCCCTGTCCTACTGTCCTATTGTCCTCTTTTATCGTTACTTTTTACTTATGTTTATACAAACTACTACTATCCTATACATGTTTGACAAATAAATAAATAAATAAATAAATAAATAAATAAATAAATAAATAAATAAATAAATAAATAAATAAATAAATAAATAAATAAATAAATAAATAAATAAATAAATAAATAAATAAATAAATAAAAAAGATAAAAAAAACTTTTCATCTTGATTGGCAACAGGCCATTTGCAAATGATCAAGACAAAGAATTCATCCTGCTGAGCCACTGAGGAAAAAAAAAAGATGTATTTTAGCTTACTCCAGGAAATTATTGGTTTTGCTATGGGTGAGTCTTGAATACAGTATTTTTATGCTTCATCACCCTTTTTTTGTTATGAAAAACAATATGCTGCAAAGGAGAGGGATTAAACAGGTTATGCATTCCAAAGATCAAATCTCTCACCTTTTGCTGTTTGCTAATGATAATGGTATCATAATGTCTTAACATTCCCCTTCAGCCACATGATAAGAGCCTCATCTCATTCCCAGCAGATAATGCAGGTAGTGTAACTGAGATGAACATAGCAGGATCCCCATCGTTATATAAACGTAAGTGGTGCCAAATGATAACTATCCAGGTAAGTCCAAAGAGGAACTGAATTTTAACTTTCTTTATTCAAACCTCAAAGCTTCAATAAGTGTAGGACTGAGAGTGTACAAAATTAAATCCACCTTTCCAACTAGCAATTTCAATTTTTACAATAAAATCTCATAGCATGCTCTGCCAAAGAAAATTATTAAATAGCATATACATTTACTTAAAAGAATGGGAAAAATAGGAAGGCCTGTTAAAGCATAAATCAATGTTGAAATTAGTTTTATCCTAATCACCTTTATCTTATCCCAAGTACTCTAAGGAATGCTAGGCCATCTATCTAAAACTGATTTCAGTTGTGCCAAAACTAGGAATAAATTCATTATTGCCAGCTGAGCAAGCTTTCTGGGAATCCTAATACCCCAAATAAACACAGGAGTAAGTACTAAAATTGCCGCCTTAAATATATCCAATTTACTGTATTACTGAGACCCAAATCAAAGTCTTATTTGCTCCAATTTACAGAGCAATCAGATAAGGTATCAAACTCTTGTATTAAAGAAATAAAATCAGGAATTGAAGTTTCTGGGGCATCGATGAAAAATAAATATAACCAGCATGTAGCATAACTTTAAACTTTTCTTTACCTATTCCAATAGCTTCAGTGAAGCAGTTGACGTGATGGGTCGGTGCCTGGAAGATGTAAGGGTCCTGACAGCTGTGGCTAGGGGGACCTTTGCACAGGTTCGCCTAGTGCACCAATTGCGGCCCTATTTGGAGCAAGAGGCTCTACTCACAGTCACTCATGCCCTTATCATCTCACGGCTTGATTACTGCAACGCGCTCTACATGGGGCTACCTTTGAAGAGTGTTCGGAGACTGCAGTTAGTCCAGAATGCAGCTGCGCGACCTGTTGTGGGTGCCTCAAGGTACACCACACTAAGCCTATCCTTCGCCAGTTGCACTGGCTTCCGATTGGTCTCCGGACACAATTTAAGGTGTTGGTTCTTACCTTTAAAGCCCTATATGGCTCAGGACCAGTTTATCTGCGTGACCGTCTGCTACTGCATTCCTCCCAGCGCCCTGTGAGATAGCACAGGGTCGGCCTCCTCCAAGTCCCGTCAGCTAGACAATGTCGGCTGGCGGGTCCGCGGGGAGGGCCTTCTCTGTAGCGGCTCCGACCCTTTGGAACCAACTACCTCCCGAGATCCGTACTACCCCCACCTTACTGACCTTCTGGAAAGAGCTTAAGACCTGGCTTTTCCGGCAGGCATGGGGCCAATGACCCAAAGATATGGTCTTGTTAGATTGGTCCAGGTATGCATGTTGGAGTGAAAGTCCTTTTTAAATAATGTATTGCATTTTTTAATATGCTTTTAAATTGTTTTTATTGATTGTTGTTTCTGTGCCTTACTGTGAGCCACCCAGAGTCCCTCTGGGAGTTGGGCGGCATAGAAATTCCAATAAACTAAACTAAACTAAACTAAACTTTTCTGAATTTCTAGTTGCACTAGCAAAAAGTTCTAAAATATTTCAAAAGCAGCTAAAAGAGAAGGAGAAAGATGGGAATCTTTATATATACGATTTTATAACTTTCAATAAAGAGAAAAAACAGCACTGATAAAAACATGTGATCTTGGGGTTCAATAAGACATTATCAGTTCAAAAAGAAAACATTAAAACCTGCTACTGAAGTGATAAAGGAACCGTATTTCAGTATCATCCAAAGAAGTAATTGCAATTGCATTCTTCCTAATTTCAGTTACTGTATTGCACCATTTAGAAATACCTTATTAAAATTTTAACAAGCCCGGTCCAATCTGGATGCACTATGGCAGAAGTATAAGAATAATCTATGGGATAAGACAACTGTTACAATCTTATCACCTATATTTATCAAGACATTAGATTTACAATTGAAATATTCAATAAGATATTTGCCTGGCTTGGACAGAGCATAATATAAGCCTCATTATAATGAAGGGATAAGCTGTCAGCCCATCAAGGTAGGTTAGTCTAGGAAAACAGTGCCATGTAGGTCAGTACCAGTAGTGGGTTTCACTTACCGTATTTTTCGGAGTATAAGATGCACCGGGGTATAAGACACACCTTAGTTTTTGGGGAGGAAAATAGGGGGGGGGGGAAATCTACCTACCAGGTATTCATCAGGCTAGCATCCTTAGTCTGGTCAGCTTCAGCACATTATTTTATCCCCTGGTTAGGGCTGAAAAAAATATTCTTCTGAGGGAGTAACAATGAAAACAAGCTGCAAAGACTTAGGGCTGAAAAAACCTTTTTCAGAGGGAGTAGCAATGAAAACAAGCCTGCAAAGACTTAGGGCTGGAAAAAAAACTTCTTCAGAGAGAGTAGCAATGAAAAAGCCTGCAAGCTGGTAAGAGCCGGGAAGATCCTTAGCACCTCATTAGGGCTGGAAAAAACATTCTTTGGAGCAAGTAGCAATGAAAAAAAGCCTGCAAAGACTTAGGGCTGGAAAAAAACTTCTTCGGAGGGAGTAGCAATGAAAAAATCCTGCAAGCCGGGAAGATCGTTAGCACCTCGTTAGGGCTGGAAAAAAAGCTTCAAAAAAGCTACATTCAGAGTATAAGACGCACCCAAATTTTCAGTCTCTTTTAGGGAGGGAAGGTGTGTCTTATACTCCGAAAAATATGGTACCTTCGCTACCAGTTCGGAACTGTGAATGGGTGCGCATGCGCTTGCTTTGCTCACTCGTGGCGCTTCTGTGCATGCGCAGAACTTTCTGCGCATGCACAGATCATCCATGATGATGTCCGGGCAGGTGGGCGGAGCCTCCCGCCGCCTACGCTACCAGTTCACCCGATCCGTGGCGAACCGGTAGCAACCCACCACTGGTCAGTACTACTTTTATTGAAAAGCCATAGTAACAGAATCTTGAAAATCTGAATAAGCTTTCCTTCTCCCTCCTTTTGTCTGTGAGGCTTGTCTGAGGGAGGGCTTGTCTGAGAACTTCACTAACTTACACTCTTGCCCTGAACTCATGCTCCTTTTATCTGACTGTTGCCTTGGTAGTTGTTCTTTCTCCTGTCCCTCAGGGCCATTCCCTCTGCTCTCTACGTGAGCATTTATTAAAAAGGGTTTTATTATATATTTTCAATAAAATAAGAGAGAAGAAGTCAGCAATTGCTACTTATCATTATGTTCAAACCATAAAGTATAATTAATGTTAAATATGCTTTATTGAAATGAGACTTCTTATATCATGATTTGAAATAGGCTGCCTTTAGTAAACTTGGGATGAGGAAGTTATTCTAATCTATTATCCCAGTGGGTTTGATGATAGTAATGAATGGGAATTTAGGAGAGTTTTTTTAAAAATCATTCATTTATTTATTTAGCAAACGCATATGGCTGCCAATCTACCAATAGAACTCTGGCAGCAAACAAAAAAGTAAAAATGTAATACAAAAATTAATTTTAAAAACCATGTCAAGCCAATATAAGAAACATCTTTTCCACATAGCTCTGACACACTGTTAAGATTCTGACCGCAGGGTCTTCAAAGCCTTATGGAAAGCCAACAGCATTAGGGTCACCCGCATCTCCAGGGATAGGATGTTCTGTAAGGGAGTCACCACAACATGCTTCCTAAATCCCACCAGGTATCCCTGCTTCATGAAAGGAACCTGGGAAAGACTACACTTCTAGTGGGACAGGTTAAAAACTATTTGGAATGGATAAGCCTAATCACTCCTTGATTCTTCCAGCACATGAAAAGTTACTCTTTTTTTGGTGGAATTTTTGAGTCATTCAAGATCCTTATTACACAAAAGAGAGTTCTGCTATTTCAAATTTTAAAAAATCTATATAGATCAGCATTCTATATCACATAAGGGCTAACCACTTGCATTTAGGAAGCTTATCGGTAGGATATATTTCATTTATGGTCCACTTATAGTTGATACACAAGGCACATTGCTTTTCATGTTACAATATTCCATAGCCATCAGGGGTAGCCACTAATAATGCTATTCCACAGTACCCTTGTAAACTGGTGTGTGTGTGTGTGTGTGTGTGTGTGTGTGTGTGTGTGTGTGTGTGTGTGTCTTTGCTACATATAGGAAGCACATTTCATAGCCCAATATACACTCTTGCCAGGAATAGCTACATATATGTGCTAGCACATATATACATTTTTCATACATATAGGCTGTACATGTTAAGGGCACAATTTTTCATTGATGGCAAGAAATCCTACCAGTAAGTTCTCCACAATCATTATTTCAGTGAAATGGTTCTTTGGACTCCCTTCAAAGAAATGTACCGGTACTTAGATACCAAATAAATGAATGGAGATCAAGAACACAAAATGACCCTTACACATATACTTTCATCCTTACACATATACTTTCAGTGTAGTAGTGTATAGAAAAGGCTTTTTAGGGGGAGGGATGTTAGGGATAATTTTACTGCCCCTTATAGTTTTACTTCTTTTTTTTTTGAAAATGCTAATTATAAGGTAACAAAATAAAATGCATTCTATAGAGAGTTGGATTTCTTATACAGACTTGAATGTTGAGGACATCAAATGGCTTAAAGGGCCACAATTCCACAACTTTAATTTTTTTTTGATAAAGTACTGTTATAATCATAGAATCCTAGGGCTGGAAGGGACTTTGGAGGTCTTCTAGTCTAACCCCTGTCCAAGACAGGAGTCCTTATACCATCCCAGACAAATTAACATCCAATCTTTTCTTGAAAACCTCCATTGATAGAGTACCCACAACTCCGAGCACTTTAACAAACTCAGGGGTGTGTGGCTTGCATATCCATTGCCTATCTGTTTTCTAGAATGAAGTAAGGGGGGAAATTAAGAGGGAAATTATGTTACAAATACTTTTTTTAAAAAAAAGCATGTACTGTGCATGTATGTATGTATGTATACATGTGCATGAATGTATGCACATCCGTACATGTAAAAACACAGAAAGAGAGATACTTTCTCTGATTTCTTAGCTGCAATAATGAAATCAAATATTTAAAGAGATAAGTAATGTGAACAGCAGGACTATATGTTTGGCTCCATTACCATCTGGAATTGATCTGCATTCTTGTTGCCCTTGAATTAGCCTGGCAAAGAAACATCTGCCTTACTACACCAGCTAATCCTACAAATTGGAAATCGAAAAAGATCATGTAAATTGCTCCACAGAGAACCTGCCATCCTGCCTATAGGCTAGTTGCTTAAAAACCAGGAGATTAAAGAAATCAATGATAGGAAACAGCTTCAACCTCCAACCTGGAATCAGTGTTTGGCAACAAACAGAATCAAATAATGCTCAAAGAAGCCCGGGAGCAATTAATGCTAAACAGAGTAAATGTTCCTTAACAATAGCTCTTGGGTGTTTACAGAGACTAAGGCAGGAGCAGCAGAAGATAAATCCTTGGAAGAGCTCCCAATGAGCTGGGACAAATGAACCATGTTTTTCAACTCTGAGCACTTTAACAATTATACAAAACCAAGGGCCTTTCCTCTTTCCTAAATGAAACTACTAAAATCAAGAACACTGTAGGGAAAGCAGAAACAGATTTGTGTGTATAAGAGCTCCAGTTCTGGCCATGGAAACCAACTCCTGGTGCGAGCATGGTTTTGTGCAATTCCGGGTCTGCCTTGTGGGCTTGCTGTAAGTACAGGACAAGTGCCAATGAAAAAGCAAAGGGAGCTCCAAATCCAAGATCCATCTAGTCTTTGGCTATGGAACTTACCTCCTCTTTCCAGAAAAGGTTGCCATTTCTTCCATATATATATATATATATATATATATATATATATATATATATGTATGTATGTATGTATGTATGTATGTATGTATGTATGTATGTATGTATGTGTGTATATATATATATATATATATATATATATATATATATATATATATATATATATATATATATATATATATATATATATATATATATATATATAGTCTCCACTACTGTCTTTAATAGCAGCCTTGCCTTCTATATTTGGCTTCTAAGCTATATCTTACAAACTGTGGGAAGTAGTTCAACCTCTCTCTCTCTCTCTCTCTCTCTCTCTCTCTCTCTCTCTCTCTCTCTCTCTCTCTCTCTCTCTCTCTCTCTCTCTCTCTCTCTCTCTCTCTCTCTCTCTCTCTCTCTCTCTCTCTCTGTATGTGTGTATGTGTGTATGTGTGTATGTGTGTATGTGTGTATGGAGGTAAATAGGTATTTCCTCTCCAGTTGTTTCTCTTTTTTGGTTGTCTCCCTCTCCTTTTATCCTTTTTTATCCTTTTTTAAAAAAAACAGTTTGAATTAAAAATAATGGGGATCCTCTGGAGTACCTACTCAAGCCACAGGATTTTGGTTGCCTCATTCTCCTCCTATAACCAAGCTAGGTCCTTTCATTTACATCAATGTACAGAGCATTCCTTCAAACTGTTCTCTCTCCATGTTCTCTTCATGCTTGAGACCAGGCATGGCTTGGAGCAAGAAGCTATGGGAATCTGATATAGTGAGGCCCAGGAAGGGACATGGCTCACTATCTGAGGTTTTGTCTTCACACTTCTTTGACTGTTGAGGTATGATGTAGTCCTAGAAAAGGAAAACAAACCCAGATTGGCTACAGCACCTCCTCTGTAAGGAAGAGAAAAGTACAATCACATGCTATAATTTTACACATAATTTCTGTTAGATTGTGTGGGAATGAAGAGACGAGATGTAGGAACAGTTCAGCACCTTTATTGTTCTTAGCTGGATTGCAATACGAACTGCTGGCTGGCTGCAGGGAAGCCGCTTTTAAGGGCTTGCCTGTAACCAAGCCGGCCACTGACAGCAGTTTATTTCTCCTGCCGCTAGATTAGCCAATCAGCGGGGGCTATGCAAATCCGTGCTACGTACGGCCATACGCAACACCTTCCATGATATAGGCTCAAGACCATTGACACTAAATGAGCCTTTCATTTAATATGAATCTTTTAAAATTCAAAGAACAGTCCCTGGAAGGAGAATGAGGCAGCAAGTATGGAAGAGAGTTTAATCCTTTCCATGTCAGATTTGCCTTTCTGGAGTGCCTCTTTGCTTTGAAAGTGCTGATTCACCCCACCCCCACCCACCCACCCACCCCCGAGACTGCTGAGAGGCTCAAGTTTCCAACATCATCCATTGCACTCCACTAACTATCAGCCTCTACCCTCTCATACTGGGCAACTGTCGCTTAGCTTTTTAAAAGCTCATATTACATGTGAAAAAAATGTTAATTGTGTCTACTTTTATCTGCAGTTGTGATAAAGTCCGGTTCTCTGGCACATGAAAGGGAACTGGCTACTCTGTGCTTCATCTCAGCAGTGAGGACATCTCTCTATGTAGCTTGGCAGCTCCGGCAGCTCCTCATCCAGCAATCCAGGGTTGCAAATAGTGATTCCCAATCCTGCACTAAGACGCCCTCACAAGTGGGTGCTTTGACAATGGCTGTAACTGGGGATGGAACTACATTGTGCTGCCTAACCCAATCAGGATGTCTTGTTGATTGTTGCCCGGCATGGATCTGATTCAGGTATCAAATCTCCCTCACTTTGTAGTGCTTGTCACAACATAGAGAAACATATTAAGGGAGACTGATGTTGGTTTTAAAAATGAGTATCGACATGAACTGACCAACAGGTATTTCCTTTAGTTGCACAGATGTCTGTGATTAACATTTGAATGAACAAGTCTGTCTACATTTCCAGCAATCAGTTTTGAAAAGAGGGAACCTGCAATCTGAGTATGACTGAGTTTGGCTGCAAATCAAATCTAAGTGAACCATGGCGAAAATTTGCAGGTCCCCCACAAACTAGCTTTAAAAAAACCAGACAATCATTAGATAGCAGCAAGGGCTACATTTTCTGCATCTCTTTGCTGTCATCTAGTGGATTTTGTGAGTTTTGCAACTTCACTGGGATAGGATTACTAGCTCCCAGAGGATTACACACACACACACACACACACACACACACACACACACACACACACACACACACACCATATTTTTCAGACTATAAGACGCACCGGAGTATAACATGCACCTAGATTTCAAAGAGGAAAACAAGAAAAAAATAGATTTTGGCTCCGAGCATCCGGTTTTTGCACTCCCCGGCCCCCAGGAGCACTCTGCAGGCCTCCCAAACCCTCTGCATGTCCCGTTTTCACTAAAAATGGGCCCATTTTTGGCCTCCCAAACCCCCCACACATCCTGTTTTTGCCCTCCCCAGCCCCCTGGAGCACTCTGCAGGCCTCCCAAACCCTCTATGCATCCTGTTTTCACCAAAAACAGGCCCGTTTTTGGCAAAAATGGAACGCACAGGGGAGGTTTCAGAAGGCTAAAAACAGGGCCGCATTCGGTCTATAAGATGCACAGACATTTCCACCCTGTTTTTTTGGGGGAAAGTGTGTCTTATAGTCCGAAAAATATGGTGTGTGTGTGTGTGTGTGTGTGTGTGTGTGTGTGTGTGTGTGTGTATGTATGTATGTATGTATGTATGTATGTATGTATGTATGTATGTATGTATGTATGTATGTATATCTCCCGTTTCCCCCAAAATAAGACATCCCCTGATAATAAGCCCAATCGGGCTTTTGAGTGCATGACAATAAGACCAAGTGCTTATTTCAGGGTTCCAAAAAATATAAGACAGGGTCTTATTTTCGGGGAAACACGGTGTGTGTGTGTGTGTGTGTGTGTGTGTGTGTGTGTGTGTGTGTGTGCCCGCACAAGAAATTTTGCCAAAATCTCGCACACACACGCGTCCCCTCGTGAGATTTCAGTGAGATTTTGCTTCCTCGCATGCGCAGAAAGCAAAAAAAGCCGAAAAATTGCCAAAAAAAGATGGCGGACCGGTGAAGACAGCACCGGAGCCGTCGCGCGCAAATTGCACAATAGGCAGCTCCCTACCGGAGTTGCGCACTGGACCGCACCGGTAGGAACCCACCCCTGGTTGATCAACTGTACTGGAAAAAGATAAGAGATGGAGACCATAAGGTTGATTCCTCTGATTTAAACTGTGGTCATCTAGGAATTCAGGAATTTTATAATGACCAAGATAAGCAGTTTCCTGTACCTGGTCAGCAGAGAAGTGCTGCCTTGGGACATGATATCTACATGTAGCTAACACGACTAATAGGCTTTCATTGATCTATCTCTTATTTATTTGCAATCTGTGTCAATATACCTTATTCACTTTCCATCCTTATTTTAACTATAGTGATTTTAACTTTGATTATGATCATGTCCCCTCATCCAGCAATGAGAAGAGCAGGAGGAATTCATCCCTATACATCTGTATTTGATCCATCAATTGTGTTGAACAGGGCAAGGTAAGCACATATTTTGAGCTGGAGGCAGTCTTCAATCTTGAGTGTCATGCCAAGAGCTAAACTCAAAAATGGCCAAATGGCTGGAACAAAATAAAACATGAATACGTATTAAGTTTAACACATGACTAAATGAAATAAATATTCCACACTGGCTAGCCAAATGCTTCCAGGAGGTTTAGAAGAAAAATGTTTTAGATGGCATCACAGAATATATTTACCGTTAAATTTTTCTGCCTTGAAATGGGAGAGAAACTGCTCTAAACTGATTATACATAATAAGAACACACATATAAGTAGGGCATTTGAAAAGAAGAAACAGTATGGTCTAAAATATTTCCAAACAATGTCAAAATATTTAAAATTTAACCTTATATAAAAATACAGCATCTTAAAATAGAATAGAATAGAATAGAATAGAATAGAATTGAATAGAATTGAATTGAATTGAATTGAATTGAATTGAATTGAATTGAATTGAATTGAATTGAATTGAATTGAATTCTTTATTGGCCAAGTGTGATTGGACACACAAGGAATTTGTCTTTGGTGCATATGCTCTCAGTGTACAAGATGCTGTATTTTTAAAATATCATGGATTTTTTAACCATATTTTTTCTCCCTCTGTTTTTAAGCCTCCTTCTTTCAGGCAATAGATACTGATTCTTTGAAAGTTGATAGCAAAACTACAATGGCAAAATTGTGAACAATGAGCAATAGGATTCAAGCACTGTACCAAAACCTTTGCAGATGGCGAAGCCAACAATATGTACATCCAGCTAGAAAGGAAGCAGTGAATCTCTGTAACCAATGCATCTTCAAGTCAGCGTTGCTCCCGGTGACTTCCTGGACAAGTCCCTGCTGTGTTCCTGGCAAGATATCAGAAGTGGTTTACCATTGCCTCCTTCCTAGATATGGGAGAGAGAGTATGATTGGCCCATGGTCATCCAGCTGACCTTGTGTGCTCTTTGTGTCTACACCAAATTGGCTTTTTTTTTATATAGAATAGTTATGCTACAAAAAGAAGAAAGGCATTACAAGGGAGGGGATAAAAAGATGCATGCGCATTTCATTATAGCCAGTGTAGTGTGTTAGCTAAAATGTTAATCCAATCTGCTCTCAGTTATGAAAACCTGTTGCCATTCATTCCCTTAGTCTTATCTATTTCACATGGTGGTGGTGATTGCAGGAATAAAATGAAGAGAATTTTCCATGTCATCCGCATTGATCTTCTGTGGTGGGGGGAAAGGTATTATATATTGTTATATAACAATTTGCTTGTCCTAAATTATTGTAAGTATAGATGCAAATTTAGAATTGTGATACAATATAGCTGGGGAATATTGTGCCCAGTGGCTGGCATACCTACTTGATCTACTATCCAAGGCCACACTGCTCTCTTTTTGCAGTTATTAATCTTTCTACCTGATCTTGACTGGACTGCATCTTACATCAAAGGAACCTTCAAGCAAAGAGATCTACTAGATCATATGGATAACTTATAGTTATCTTGGTTAGTACAAGAAAAGAATGGGTTAAAAAAGTCAAACTTTCTTTAAAAAATACAAGGTGCTGCAAGGTGACAGATGGAGCCATAAGAAACCTGGGACTGAGGTCCTCATCCCCAATGGTGAAAACTCAAAACCAAATTCCTCACAACCAGAGGAATAATAAGGATTCCACCAAGCCAGTAAGAAAGAAAAAGTCACGACTCCTAAGCAGAGTAGCCAACACACTTCTTCCTTGTCTGGCATTGCAGCCAATATTGTTCATTTATAATTATTAATGTGGGAATATGTTTTGACAATTCTACACCCCCAGCACAGTGTTCTGGCACTCTTCCCAACAGCCTGGAAAATATTCTTTAGTTTAGTGCTAGTATAGCAAAATCAGCAGCTTCTGGAGAAATCTACGTTAGCCTGACTCCAGACTGAGTGGAGATAATAAAGAAACAAACAAACACATGTCCTCCATAGTGCTTGGCTGAAATGGCCATACTATCAGCTCTGGCATTCTGTATTGAGAAGAAGGATCTGGATTCAAGTTGCATATGGCACCGGGCTGCAGTATGAGAGAAACCAGACCACACAAACAAGCGAAAGCCCCATCCACGGGATGCAGGCAGCATATGAAACCACGTCCCCTCCAAGAACATCTCTTTCCATTGAACCAGTCCCTCCATTGAACCAGACCATATGCCAGTGGCCACATACCCAAAATGTGGGGGGGGGGGCACTGGCATATGGAGTCAAATGCCACTAGATAAGAAAAAAAGGGGGGGCTGTGAATACAGGGAGTGTATCCTGTATCCTTTTCCAAACCTGGCAGATATTTTAGGCACCTGTCCCTCATCCTCTTACACTTTGGCCACAGATGAATAACATTATCATGCCAATGACATTTGGAATTATTCATCAAGTCAGAAATGAATAAGTTCTTGCTGATGCATATTTGTCATTCATTCTCCACATCTGTTTGTGAAGTGGAGAGAGAAGCCCTCAAGGCTCAAAGGCCTCTCTATGCTCTGACTCAGTGCATGAAAACATCCATTCAAGTTAAGCCTTGTTTGGCTGATGAAAGGCAGAAGTGCTGGAGTTGGCAGGGAAGTCTCCTGTGTTAATTGCTCATCGCTGAATAAACTCAACCTCCTCGGTCCACATTCATTCAAGACGAAGTGCTTACTGGGCTATGGTGTCCTTCATCAGATGTAAACGGAGGCTGCCCTTTCACCTCCAGCAGTACAGTGCAGTCCAGTGCAGTGTGAAGAGCATTGACATCTGCTCAATTAATAACTGAATACAGCTTAGGATGGTCTACCAAAAGAAATACCATCACATACAAATTCCCCCTCAGAGCACATTCAGCTGGAATAAAGAAAAATTCAAGCCAGGAAGTCAAAACTACACGATCTACAACTGTGGTTTTACGAATGAATGGTATCAATAATTAGACTAGAAAAATTATACTTCCTCTTATTAAGTTTGCAAGCATGGAAGCTCCCACTTCTTTTGATTTGATTTACAACATGAAAGCAAAATGGCAGGAAGAAATCCCCAGAGCGAGTAAAAAGAAAAAAGGAAAACAAAATGGCCTATTAAACTCCACACAAACATTATTCCTCACTAGGAATGGATGTATACATCTGTTTTGGTTTCTCTCGGTTTTTCTATGTATTTCCATTTGTGGAACTTCAGAATCTTTTAACTTCTGCTTTGATGTTTGGGGGAGTTGCACCCTCTTTTGAAGTGGGGCCATTAGTATGTCACACAAGTCTCGGTTGCCAAGCTGACAGAAGTACACAGTCCTGCCCAGGGGTGGGTTCCACTTACCTTCGCCACCAGTTCGCATTGCAATGTTTCGCGCACGTGCGCACGCTCCGCTTGCGCGCATGCGCGTGTCGCCTCATGCAATTTTGTTTCCGTGCATGCTCAGTAGCTATAATCAGCCCGAAACACAGCTGAGGAGGAGCTGAGGAGGAGCTGAATAAAGAATAAACCCGGGGACGGGCGGGAGGGCTCTTTTTCAAGCAGCAGCAGAGGAAAAAACTTCCAAACAGTAAAAAATTTGGAAAAAACTCTAAAAAAGAAGATGGCGGCACCCACTGACTGGCATCGACCGAACCGGATCCGTGACACCATCATGACATCACCAGCGGGTCACTACCAGTTCGGGCGATCTGGTCTGAACCGGGAGGAACCCACCCCTGGTCCTGCCCTACAATGCAACCTGTTGAGGCGCCTCCTAGTGGTGATAGCAGAGTCAATGGTCAGAGCTATATTGGGAAATAGTGGTGAATTCCATGATCGCAGAGAATGTTTATAAAATTGACTTGTAAATTGAAGATTGCTGATTCTAACCTCAGCATAAATGTTTCAAAGAGCCAGTGTGGTATAGTGATGATTGGACTTCAACCAGAGAGGCCCAAACTCAAAACTACCCTCAGCCTCAGAAGCTCACTGGGCGACTTCATTCTCTCAGGGGCAACCTACTTCCCAGGGTCATAGTGGAAAGAAGGAGCACTATTTATGCTGCCTTAAGTTACCAAAAGAATGACATAAAGACTAAACGTTATGCGCTGTAAGAGCAACAGAATTTTTCTTCTTCTTCTAGCCAGGAGAATATATAAAGAAAATGAGGAGCTAAAGTGCAGTTGCCTTTGCACACAATTGCATCATGGCAGAGAAAAGGCAGTATTAATATCTTGTGGGTAAGAAGCGAAGATCTCAGCCAAGGGTGAACATTCCCTCCCACTCCAAATTCACAGGCTACATTTTGAGAGAAATGGGAGAACTCCTTCCTAGCCAGAGTCAACAGAGAACCGTGTCCTGAGAAATCTTTCTCAGAAGATGTAAATATTGTCTTTACTTATCAAAATAACAAAAAAATCTTGCATTATGATTAAGGTGACCAGATTTTAATATTTGTAAAGCGGGACACCATTGACGGGGGGGGTTCTAGGGGAGCAAGATGGGAGGGGTCCGTCTCTCTTATCCTGCAGCTTTGTGTACCCCCCAAACACCCCCCCTTCATCGCAGCCAGGGGTGGGTTCCTACCGGTGCAGGCTTACCTGTTCGTTGCCGCAGAGCCGAAGAAGCTGGTGACCTTTGCAGCACGGGGCTTCCCCCGCCCGCTTTCCCCGGCCGCCGGGACGCCGCCATTTGCGTTCTTTTGCCCTCTGCGCATGCGCAAAGCGTTCTGTTTGCACAGAGGGCAAAAGAACGCAAATGGCGGTGTCCCGGCAGCCAGGGAAAGCGGGCGGGGGAAGCCCCATGCTGCGAACATCACCAGCTTCTTCGGCTCTGCGGCAACGAACAGGCAAGACCGCCGCTGCCCCACTCACTGCCCTCCCTCCCCGCCTGGCAGGAGGAGGCAGGTGAGGCAGGAGGCAGAGGGGTGTGCAGGGCAAATTCAAATTTAAAAAAGCGGGACATTTTTGAAACGCCACGGGACGCGGGACAAATTATTCAAAAGCAGGACTGTCCCGCCAAAAGCGGGACGTCTGGTCACCTTAATTATGATGTTCACAGGGGGTCAAAAACAATAGAATGCTGATTGCAGGATTTGTCCCATCTGATCTAGGCACAGACCATCTTCCCAAGTTTATGTAGAAAATTCATATACTTGGTATAAGCAAAGTGTTATGTATTCAGACGACACTATTTACTCCAAGGTCCGCTATTCTGAGTGGGAAAATGGAGACCGCTGATTGGTTAAACCTGCTGACAGCCCTGTATAAAAGGGAGAGCTGTCAGCCTGGTTCCTTTGCTGGATCTAACTGTTTATCCAATAAAGAGCTGTTAGTTACACTACTGTCTCCAGACTCTTCAGTACCAGGACTTAACACAAAAGATCTTCCAAAACATTGCAGAGTATTCCTCTCTTCTACACTCACAAAGTCCTTAGGGCCATCCACCCTTTATTGGCTCTTGATGGAGCAAGGAGTTTGCAGAGTACCTTTCTCCCACTACTACTAGTGCCAACTTTGCCTTTCTCACCTCGTACGTCTCAGCTTCTGAACTGGGTGAGAAGGGAACATTCTTTGTGTTGGGGCAGCAAGACTTGGCAAGGGATGTGTGTGCATCCTCAGGAGCTCCACTTCTTTCTTAGGAAGTTCTCTCCATCTGGATCCCAACAGCAATATGTGGCTTTTAAAAAAATATTTTTCTCAGACTGAATCAGGGAAACGCTTTGAGAATTGTGCTTCCCCCTGCGATGTATGGAAAATAGAGGGGGAAAGGGAGAAATAGAAGGGGAAAGGGAGAAATATGCTAAGGGAGGGGCCCCAAGTGAGGTCTGCTATTGGAGTTGTTGGATTTGTGACTTGGTTCCTTTGCCACCCACCATGTTATTCCTGCTCATTTCTTCGGACTAGCAGCTGGGGATTGGTATGTTTCCCCAAGGACTGCATATTATGTGCTCCTGTCACTGCAGCAGCCAAACCTCTTGCTGGACTCACCCCAAAATTATGAATGTAAGTCTCAGTGCCAATGAATTACTGCTGGGTTTTTTGTTTTTTGTTTTGAAGAATATGACTTAATCATGGAGACAAACAGACCACATGTGGCCTTTCTCTCTCTCTTGTCTTGCTGGAGCTCCTCTCTTCTATTCTCCTCCCTCTTGCCCTGCAATTGGCTATGCATACATGGAGTCCAGCTCACGTTCTCCACATCTCTCAGGGATTGCCTGGCCTTTGATCATTTGTCTGAAAGATCCTGTTTCTTTTGCCTTTCCACCCACTTACCCCCTTTCCTTCAGCTGCAAGGACATGTTCTGCATAGGCTGTGTAGCCACTGCCGTTAATATCCCATCAGTCAAGCTGTGCATAGAGAGTCTCTTGAGGATCACCATCCAGGATGTAAATTTTTCTTCAGCTTTCTCTCCCATTGTGAGCTGTAGGTGTCACTGGGCCTTCTAAATGCACACAGCCCATCTTCCAGAGCTATGGAAAGGGGACCATGTGGGTGGACAAGGGCAGGGTAGGCAATATTGATGAGGCGTGACAAATTGTAGCAGTCCTGTTTATTTAGGCATGTCCCATCACTTCTTCTTGATGGGATGGGAAATGTCTTCCTCCCTCCCCCCAACATGTATATCACTCTTCTTTCTCTACCCAGCAATCCTCTTTTCAGTCATTTTCATTGACAGTGCCTAACTTATCTGCTCCCATTACTCCTTTACTTGGACACATCTGTCTACTTCACGTCACAATTGTTGGCATTCAAGCACCAGATGGGCAGAACAAGGAAAACTCAGTATATATCTAAAGATCTGTCATCGACAAGCCTGATTTTTGATTGATTGATTGACTGGCTGACTGATTGGATTGCTCTGCAGCTATTCCCAAGAGCCTCGAAGCAGCTTTTTGGATGTTCGGTTTATAGCACAATAAATGCACAGTTGTTAATAATTTGTTGCACAGATTCCAGATGTCTTTCTCTTAAAGATGTGTTTCTGTTGCGGAACAATCACATTTTTCCACACTCAAAACCAGAATATTTGATCATAGGAGAAATACTCTTTTTCTCCAGTTAACTCATCAATGGATTTCATAATGTCACAAGCAACAGTTGGATAGAGCTTAGAACATTTCTAGTGATATACACCAAGTCCTTCCCCAACTGCAATCTCATGAACTTTTGAAACCTGATGCAACCATTTTGAAAATACTGGCCTGTGGGTGGGTGTTCTTTTACATGAAGAAATGTTCATCCAGCTCTGATTTAAAAAAAACAGCATTATGAATACCTCACACATCTTATCTTTATTTCAAAAGCCTTTACTAGATTTTAAAAACAAATCTGGGATGCCAACTGTGTAAAACCAATGCTTATAAAAAAAACCCAAATACCCAAACTTCAGCTTGGTTCTAAGTTTTAATCTAACTTAGAGCACATCCATTGGAAATGATTATATTTTAGTTAATTTTGAATTCAGGAAGTCTCCTCTAACTTTGAGTCCATCTGGATCAAATTGTCCAATGGCAATGTCCTTCATTGAAGCATGGGAAGCCAGGGAAGGTACAGATTACTGGAGAGATTATTTTACAGAGTACTACAGGACATTCATAAACATCCCTTAGCCACTTTGTAATTAACTAAGTACAATGCCCTCCATCCAGGAATATAGCCTGGAAATGTCCTTCCTCTTTGAAAGAATGCCTACAATAAGTTCTCTCCCATCAGCGTGGTAAACTAAAAGTACAAGAAATTTTCGCTATTCAGTACAAATGAAACTAGCAGCGGAAATCCAACAACAACGTCTGAGAGAAGAGAAAGATCTGCCTCATTCCAAAATGTTCTCTGAGGAAGTGCTAGGCGAGTCTTTCTGGGAGCAACTTACCTTTATGAGGTAGCCATTTCTATCACCGCCATCCTTCACCCTTCTACCATCAAAGGTATCCTGGGATAAGCAAACAGAAATGGAGAATTTTTAGGACCCTAGTTTGAAGAAACAGTTTATTGGCAAGAGTGCTTCAGTTCACAACTTCTCAAGTGCCTCTCCTTCCCTGATGCTCCTTTATCTGCTGTTCTCCACATTCCCTAAAGCACATTCTTGTCCTCCATTGGTTTTTTTTAAATGAATGCAATGTAATTGCATTATTTAATTGTTTGTATTGAATGAATTTAATTGGATATAATTAGACTAGTCCAAAAGTTAATTCTCTTTACATATGGTCCATTAAAAACAATTGGGTATTTACAGAATAGCAAAGGAGCTGTTCAAATACTTCATTTATGAAAACCTGTCTACCTGCCATATGATAGAAGATTCATTTTGCAGGGCATGAATGATTTGAGCAAAAAACCCTCAGATATCAACACAACATTTATTCAAACTTTACTCTTTCAAATTTTTTCAGAGATTTTAATAAAAAGCACAATGCAACAATCGCCTCATATCGCTTTTCCTTTTGTACACATATTTTCCTAATGTACAAACTTTTACCTTCATATACATATATTATATGCCATTGATATATAATTATCACACACTATTACACAAAACACATTGCTAGTTTTCTTTGTGTGTGCGGTTTTTGAATCCAACTTTCTCAAATATTCATATTTTTGGGTGCAACTTGGAGCCAATAAATATTTCAAGATGTATGTTGACAGACTCTTTGAATTATGTGCCTGTCCATGCTGTGACAGATTGTGTTTCGGGAGATCCTGCCACTGCACTTGAAAAGAAATCCCTCGCGTATTTCTTTTGCATCCCTATCTAGTCCAAGGCTAGAGTGTTACAGTGTCTGTCTAGTCTGCTTTGCGCCAGAATTGTCAGATTTTTATAAATTAACTGGTAGTCTGTTGGGAATTTGCAGGTGATAATAATGAAGATGATGAGGGAATGGGATTAGAGCTCAGTAGAATAATTATGCCAATGCCTGTCACATTAAATCTCAAGCACATCTTCACACATTTTTACATAATGAGGCCACATATATTTCTGTCACTGATGCTTTTCAGTGAAAAATAAAAGTACAGTCATTTTGCTTCAACATTTGTCTTAAAAATATGTCAAATAGGTTGTTAGCAAAATGTTTGAGCAACCACGATAAAAAGCCAACAGCAAAAGAGCATTCCCCACTAGGAGCATTATTTGAAATGGCTATATAATGTTCTATTGTCTTTTAACAAGTTATTGAAATATAATCTATTTAAAATTTACCTTATCAACCTTGCTGGTGGTATGTTTCTATTTAAACATTAAGCCCAATCTAAATACAAAAATACAGTTTTTCAGTTCTTTAGGAACTATACATGAAATCTGCAGTTACAATAAGGCTAGTTACTTCACACAAAGAGCAGATACTATGAATGTGAATTGTTGTACTTCCTCCTTATATGTCAGCATGCTGCATATGCTTCCTAGTTGGGGGGATACTGGCTTGCAAGATTAGGTTAGTGATCCTAACTTGCATAGCTTACATAAAATACCATGAGCCCAACTGAGCTTTAGTTCCACTTTTGGCATGACCAAAGTGTGCTGGAAAAATGCAGTCCCTCTCTCTCTTAGCCCATGGAGAAAGCAAACCAGATTTTGTCTGGGAAACTGCAGGGTGTCAACCCTGAAGCTGACCTGGCCAAAGCCATCTTGAAAGCTTCAGTGTTGCCACACTGGAGCTGAGGGATAGGGAGGGGGGATTTGAGATAGAGGGGATTTTGTAGGCAAAACAAAATATTTTCTCTTGGGAACCAAGGACATTCTCATACCTGGTCGGAAGAAGGCAGAGTGATGCTACCCGGTTGCCAGACTGCACTGTGATTGGACCATGTGACTGATTGTTTTGAGAAGGTAGAAAAACTTTTACTTTTAATTAGGTGAAAACCATGGGAGTCTTCAGTGTCAGTTTTCACCAGATCTGTGCCAATATGATATTTCCAATAAAGCTATTCTTTGAGGAATAGGCTGGCCTTGGAGTTTTGCTTGATATGGATTTATTACTTGGAACCCTGACACAGGGACTAGTCCAGACAGTTGCCAGGAGTCAAACATTGAAAGATCCCCTCCTCTTTTAGAAAAGGATAATAAGAGGTCAAGAATGTCAGAATAGCATAGGGTTGCAGGATAATATGGACATGAAGAATCAATCAGAACAGAGCTGGAAAGGACCTTGGAGGTCTTCTAGTCCAACCCCCTGCTCAAGCAGGAGACCTATACAGTTCGAGACAAGTGGCTGTCCAGTCTCTTCTTAAAACCTCCAGTAATGAAGTACCCACAACTTCTGAAGGCAAGCCATTCCACTGGTTAATTGAAAAAGAAGAAGAAAGTGACAGAGGGGTAAATGAAAATAGAATGGCCTCAAGAAGAGAAAATATGGATCTTTTTAAAAAAAATTCATTAGTTTCCTGAGTGGGCAGGAAGTGGATGTAAAGAAAGAAGCTTGGAACACAATCTAGTGTGTGGAGCTCTGCTTATCAGAAATATGAGAAAGGATTCTGTGTGGATGATGCAAAAATGCATGTAAGGAGCTGTTTTTTGTGCTGCAAAAAAAATGAGGATGAAAAATATTGTATAATGTGTAGAAGAAAAAGATGGTTGCAAATGTAGTCAATAAGAGTAAGGACCAATAAAGGATAAGAGAAATTGTACAGCAAGTTTGATAGAAATAAAAATAGTTTCTTCTTTTCGGTGGGATAGCCAATATGAATTATTGATAAGATGCTTTCCATTGTAGCTGGATTGGTTTGATCAGAATAGTACGGTCACAGATGAACTCTGATTGGTTTCCCAGCTTCATGACATTATCCATTTATTATCTGATCCATGAGTGGCTGAAATTGTTTGGTAAGTTTATTTGAGGAAGAAAAAAATGAAAAGTAATTTATATGTAAAAAATGTGAACAAAAGCAACAGAATACAGAAGAAACAATTGCAATAAATGCTACCTTACAAAGTTTAATATTTTATAATTGTTCTTTTGTTTTAAAATGTTTCAATTTACCTTCCATTTAATAAAACTTTTAATCCAAAAAATCTAAAAGAGGGAGGATTTGATAGAACCTTAATTTAATAGTACAGCTACACATATTTCTATGAAATAGTGCAATGAAATCAAACAAATCTACGATCAAAAACTGGCATGCTCTAAAACAGGGGTCTCCAACCTTGGCAACTTTAAGAGTTGTGGACTTCAACTCCCAGAGTTCTGGGAGTTGGAAGTCCACAACTCTTAAAGTTGTCAAGGTTGGAGACCCCTGCTCTAAAAACTCTAATGCTTATCTTTTCCCCTGGTTGATCATATAAACACAGAATATTGACTGAATACTTCCTGTGATGCTGACCTCTAATGCTGTATCCTAAGTGGTTAATTGGAGATTCAGGATGACTGTGGAAATGTTTACCACTTGTGGTATTTCTCTTACCACTGTGGTAAGTGGTCATAGAGAAGCTGATTATAAAGGAAAATAATCCTTCTTAACCACCATAGCACTTGCTTTCTTCAGGCTAACCACAATGATGTTTGGCCATCTACATTTCTCAAGAGGATTACTATTACAAAAAGCAAAACAACACTAATGAGTACTTTAATACTTTATTATTTATATTACTATTCTGTATGCATGCATAAATAGATAGTACTTTACTAGCTTTTACCTTCTTTCTAGAAAATCAAGTCCTCAAATGTTTCTCTGTATTATTTGTAAGTACAGTCTTGTGGCCTACTCACATGATTATTTTAGGATATGCAAGATGCTGAATTTTGTTAAGTTTTATTTACTGTGTACTTTGCTAAGTTTCAATTTTTAAGCTGTTCTGTTCAAGATCCTTGCCCCAGATTCATTCAGTTTTAAATGCCTAGGAGGCATTTATACCTAGGAGGCAGAGGTGGGTTCCTGCCTGTTCCTGCCGGTACAGTTAATAGCTGTTGTTCGGCGCAGAGCCGAAGACGCTGCTGCCGTTCGCGGTGCAGGAGCTTTCCCTGGGCGCTTTCCCCGCCCGCATGGACGCCGCCAATTGCATTCTTTTGCCCTCTGCGCATGCAGAACGCTTTGCGCATGAGCAGAGGGCAAAAGAACGCAATTGGCAGCATCCATGCGGGCGGCGGTAGCGCCCGGGGAAAGCCCCCACGCCACGAACGGCAGCAGCATCTTCGGCTCTGCACCGAACAACAGCTATTAACCGTACCGGCAGGAATCCACTACTGCTAGGAGGTCATAATACAAGCTGTTAAGCTAATTTTTAAAAAGTTCAGTTAGTAAGATTGTTTTCCTTTCCTTCCTTGATTTCATAAATGTTATTGTTTTTACACACTTAGGAAATGTATTTTTTATTTGTAATGTTCAATATATACATATTAAACGTTTCAAGTAAAAAAGACATTTCCTAAGTATGTAAATATTATATTAATACATATTAATATTTACAGAATATCTATGTAAAATAGAATTCAGAATGCATGAATACTTGGCATTCCCCTTGTATTGAAAGTTTGTGGTATCTCTGCCTTTGTCAAAGAAACCTTTGGTCATCTTACTTGTCCCCAACAATCAAATATATCTCAATAGTTATTTTACTAAACTTGTTCAACAGTAGCTATATAGAACTAACCCAGATGTTGCTTTCCTCATCACCACAATCTCCTCAGTTAAATCCATAATTAGTTTGCCCAGCATCAATCTGCAGATCTGCTCTCACTACCCAAACACTCAGTTCCTCCCGTGAACTTCTTAACTCATTGCCTCGCAGCCTGCAGGACTGAGAGAATTAAGCATACCTTTCCCACCAAAAGGGAGCTCAAATAGCATCTTCTTGACAGGCAATTGGCAGATCCTGGGTGAGAAGGGAACTAGTTTCTGTCAGATTTTCCCCTTTGAAAAGGAAGAAGGGTGGGGAAATAACTTGGGGCCTCTGAATTGAGCGAGAGATGGGGCTCTGAAGCAGGATACCAGCTCTGCTCTTTTGCTCTGAGCTGGTTGCTCTGAGAAGGAAAAGCAAGACTTTGGATCCCTGGAAACCTTTCTCTCAAGGTTATGATTTTCTAATTTTCTGACATCCTCCTCAAATCAGCCTTCACTGACTATCTAGCATCCTGTAAATGGAGTAGGCTTTGCCCTTCTATGTTAACAGATTATCCTGCATCTCTTAACAATGAACTCAAGAAGATTACAATTTGCTAAATCAAGGAATATGATCTACTGTAGAGGAATTTTTCTATCAAAGACCAAATTTCTTCCCCACTTTCTGAATGTATTTCTCATTTAATCTGCACTGCTTAAATCTTGGTGTCTGGAATAAAGGCAGCTCTGATTGGTGTACCTTGCCACTTTCTGGATTTTTCTTTCTTTCTTTCTTTCTTTCTTTCTTTCTTTCTTTCTTTCTTTCTTTCTTTCTTTCTTTCTTTCTTTCTAGTTTAAAATCATAGCTTCAGAGGGATGAAATTATAATTGTCTCTGAACTCCATGAGAAAACATGGATCCAGCTTTAACCCACAAAAATAGTATTTCAACTGCCTGCTCTTTCATCCATCTTTTTCTCCCTTTGGGTCTTTAGCAAAAACTAAGAGGGAAAATTTGAAAGACAGCATACTCTTTTCTGAAAGTATTTAGCCTCTTTCAGATTTTTCTAAATGTATTGTGATCTCTGACACAAACATTATCAGGGTTCTAGAACTGATATGGTAATAACTTCACTGCAATGAGATTTTTATGAAATTCACATAGGGAGAACTGGTCCAAACCAGCCCTGATTGCTTATAAAGTACTCACAGAACCGGCCCTAATTGAACTGATTAAACTTGGGACTTGTTATTTTTTTAACCAACACATGATTGAAGAATATGTTTATAATAGAAATGATGGAACTAAGTTTACTATAATTAGTTCTTTTGCTGTCTTTTATGGGACCCACTTGAGCTGTACTAACATTCAATAGTCAAAATTTACAGAAATTCACAAAGTCCTAATGGGCATGGATATTTTTTTCCACAAAATTATAAATGACAAAACATACATTTAATTAAGGAGCAACTTTCAGAAGAAAAAAGGATGTTGTTAAAATTGGTGCAGGTAAATGGAGGAAATTGCTATATTGAGTTCCCCTACCATGATATGCAAATATTGCCATAGGTCCTAACCACTATGATGGCTTGTGTCCCTGGAAGCAAGCATGTTTTTAGATGAGAAGACCCAAGCAGGCTATCTTAGCAGCTCTCTACGTTAATCTTCCACTTAGTACAGGGGTCTGCAACCTGCGGCTCTGGAGCCGCATGTGGCTCTTTCATCCCTCTGCTGCGGCTCCGTCGCTCAAAATATGCGTCACAACTGCCAATGTGCAACACCCGCCCGGCACGTGATTTATTGAGCTTTTCGACCCATCTTTTTTTTCAGAGTTCAAAATGTTTTTGTTGCATGCAGAAATAAAAATTTGTTTTCTCTGTAGCAGGTCATTGATTTCACAAATGCAACATACTATAGTTTTTTTACACAGTATAAAGGTAAAAAATGATACATGCAGTGTTATCTTCATTTTAGATGTCAAGAAGGTTTTGTGGCTCCCGGTGTTTTCTTTTCTGTGGGAAACGGGTCCAAATGGCTCTTTGAGTGTTTAAGGTTGCCGACCCCTGACTTAGTATAACAGAGTTCTGGAGCAAAAATATGGATATATTGTGGTGCATTATTTTGAATCCCTAAAGAAATGAAGAGTGTTTCAATTTTTTTTGTACCGTGAATGAAAATGCAGTGAAGGAAACAGCTGTTTCATATAATCTCCTGAAAAGGCAGATTCCTGAATCATTCACTATTTCATAGTGTACAGCATACCGCAGTTACCATGAATATGAATGATACAGATCTAGGCAATCAGTCTTCTGGGAAATCTTCCATACTTTCAGAGAGCAGTAAATATTTGGATGGTTGCAGCCCTGTTGCAGTCAAGTAATAGTTTGAAGTATACTCATGTGACAAAGCTAAATATCCTGGGATTCTCACTATGCAAATCTTTATCTGAAGTTTTTCATTAGATGACCTTCTGTAGCAACAACAAAAAGAAAAACTGGCTTCTCAAAATTCTGGGGGGAGGGAAGCAGAACATTGCATTTTTATCTTACAACTATTCAAAGCTAAAAAAGTAACCATATAGAGCACCGTAATGTTTATTTGTAAGATGTACTCATTTAAAACTTGAAACCTAGAAATAATAATAATAATAATAATAATAATAATAATAATAATAATAATAATAATAATAATAATAATAATAATAATAATAATAATAATAATAATAATAACAACAACAACAACAACAACAATAACAACAACAACAACAACATAGTTGGAAGGGACCTTGGAGGTCTTCTAGTCCAACCCCCTGCTTAGGCAGGAAACCCTACACTACTTCAGACAAATGGTTATCCAACATCTTCTTAAAAACTTCCAGTGTTGGAGCATTCACAACTTCTGGAGGCAAGCTGTTCCAGTGATTAATTGTTCTAACTGTCAGGAAATTTCTCCTTAGTTCTAAGTTGTTTCTCTCCTTGATTAGTTTCCACCCATTGCTTCTTGTTCTACCCTCAGGTGCTTTGGAGAATAGTTTGACTCCCTCTTCTTTGTGGCAGCCCCTGAGATATCGGAACACTGCTATCATGTCTCCCTAAATGAAGCAAGTTTGCAGAAATTACCGTATTTTTCAGAATATAAGATGCACCAGAGTATAAGACGCACCTTAGTTTTTGGGGAGGAAAATAGGGGAAAACAATCTGCCTGCCAGGTATTCATCTGGCTAGCGTCCTTAGTCTGGTCAGCTTCAGCACATTATTTTATCCCCTGGTTAGGACTTAAAAAAACCTTCTTCTGAGAGAGTAACAATGAAAGAGCCTGCAAGCCAGTAAGAGCTGGGAAGATTGTTAGCACCTGGTTAGGGCTGGAAAAAAACTTCTTTGGAGCAAGTAGAGCAATGAAAAAACCCTGCAAAGACTTAGGGCTGGAAAAACATTCTTCTGAGAGAGTAACAATGAAAAAGCCTGCAAGGTAAGAGCTGGGAAGATCGTTAGCACCTAGTTAGGGCTGGGGGAAAAAGCTTCGGAAAAGCTACATTCGGAGTATAAGACGCACCCACATTTTCAGCCACTTTTAGGGAGGAAAAAGGTGCGTCTTATACTCCAAAAAATACGGTATGTAGATATATAGAAATCAAAAGCTGAATCTCCTCTGAACAAGATCAGAGGATCAGATGGAAACACTATGCTAACAGAAGGAAAGTACCATAGATAAATTCTGCTTGTAGAAACTAGAACGAAGATATACAACCTCTGTTGCGTAATCCACAATATGATGAATGGAATATTAAAAACTAGAAGAGCTTTTGTAAATAATACAAAAGGAGCCAGTTCTCCCATCTCTTGATGCCATAACACATACCGGCGATGAGACTTCAGTGCAGTCTCACAAAGATGACAAAGCAGAAGACAAAAACTCCAGAGCGTTCGTGAAGAAATACACTGCAAAATAAAGCATAGTATGGACTAAGGGTCTGAGAAGTATAAATTCACATATTTAGTGAAAATAATCTGTCACTACTACTGCTACATTTGGTCTTCAAATCTATATTTTTTCAATAAATGGTGAGGTTTTGTGTGTGTGTGTGTGTGGAGTGCATGCATGTCACAAAATCATTTTGTAGCACTTTAATTAAATTCTCTGATCTGAATATTTCTGAGAAAAGTAATAGTAAGAATACATTGTGCCCGGCATTTAATTTTTCAGAAAGTATCATATGGTAATATATAGTTATTTTTTTAAAAGAAAAAAGTGATAATGTAAATGGCATGAAGTGAGTGCTTACAATTTCTGAAGTAATACATATATTTTAAAGATGGAATAGAGTTTAAATTTGGGCATTTCTAGGATTATTACAATGAAAATAAAGTTATATATGGAGTTTTTAAAAAGGGGAAAGAGTAAGCCTAAGCCCGCTCTGTATTGATTTTGGCCTGCACACAACTCTATAGAGAAATGGAGTTGTGCAGCTTATAAAGAAATACGCTCTCATCTGTTTATTTGAAGTTTAGCAAACTGCACAAAACATTGCCATGGCAATCAGGGTACTCAAAAAGCAATAATGATAGACAGGCCTGTGCAATTGAAGTGCCAACCCCCCTTTTTTTACATGTGTTGAACCATCATGACTTTTGATACGGAAACATACACAAAACCCACAGTTGCCCAAAAGGCAATTCTTCCTTAAAAGAAATACCGCTAGAGCCGAGGTGGCGCAGTGGTTAGAGTGCAGCACTGCAGCCGACTTCAGCTGACTGCTAGCTGCAGTTCAGCTGTTCAGATCTCACCCGCTCAAGGTTGACTCAGCCTTCCATCCTTCTGAGGTCGGTAAAATGAGGACCCAGATTGTTGGGGGCAATAGGCTGTATATAAGTCTAAGTGCTATTGCTATTATCTAATTCATCACAGTACAGAACAGAGGTAGGGTAGTTAGTGGTAGATGTCTATGGAGATTCTCAGTCATCCAGGTTATAGTTGTCCCTTTTTCAAGAGGCAACTGGACTTTCTGGTTTTTCTTTGAAGACATTTCACTTCTCATCCAAGAAGCTTCTCCAGCTCTGAGAAGCTTCTTCAACTGAATAGTAGGGGGCGCTTCAACTAAAGAAGCTTATTGGATGAGAAGCAAAAAGTCTTCAAAGAAAAACCAGAAAGTCCAGTTGCCTCTTGAAAAAGCACCTTTGGGACATAGTTAGTGGTAGGTGTGCCTCAAATCAGACCGATACCTATGATCATACCACAGCATTAGACAGTACTGATATCTAATCACAGTATTTGTGTGGGGGGGGGGCAAAATCCCCTCGAGTTCCACCTCAGGTCTTTTTAATATTCATTGCCACCTTCTGGAAACAGCAAAACCTTTCCTTTTCATCTCTGCTTCTCTTCCTCATTCTGATCCTCTGCAGTGCAATGAATTTTTCCCACCATAGGAACTACTATGGCTGCAAAATTAAACTTTTCTCACAAAAGAATAAAGTTACTGGAACTTTTATTTATGAAGAAAATGTAACGCAAAGAAACTCTACATTGACTTCTTTGAAATTTAGGGAGCTTCAGCCCTGCATAATTCTACCTATCTTCATATTACATCTCATACAAATAAAAATGCAGCTGTTTGTAATTTTTCTTCTGTGCTACATTATGGGAAAATGCAGTAACATTTTTCCTCATCTTGTTTTAATGAAAGTCTTCTCAAAGTTGGACTACACTACACTATCTACATTGCAACCTGAAATGCTTCAGGCCAATATATTCTAAAGTTTGAGTTGTCTTGTATACACTCCAAATGTACTTGGTGAATTCTTCTGGGCACATTAAATCACCTGTTTTGAGACCAACTACTTGTAAAATTAACTATTGAATACAGCAAAGGAACAGATAACTAGGTTGCCCCCTGTAAATGGACCTACCATACTGTACTACTAGTTTTATCCATCTATATCAAGTATTTATTACAAATTTGCAGGTATTACAGGGATTACCTTCCCCCTCCCCAAGTTGTAATATTGACACAAAGAATAAGGGTGGATTGAAATGTCCAGCTACATTATTGTGTGATATATTAATGGCTTCAAGAAGAAATGCATTGTCTTCATTGGCAAGGCAACATTCCGCAGCAACATTTCAGGATGTGCGACCGAGATCAGTATTGCTAAAGTCACCATATATATTAAGGCATCAGATGTTCCCACTGATATGAAGAATACTCAAGGACAGAATGGGCAAAAGAGAGATCTGGATTTATGAACTGGGATGTTCTGAGTGTTGTACAGCTGATTGACAAGGAAATCTGATTCCTTGTTTAACTAGAGCAACCAAATTACTTCCCCTCTGTCAAATTATGCTCTTGAAACGGAAGACAATTTGAGAACCACCAGGAGCTGATTCTTGTGTAAAAGGACAGGGAAATTCATTGTGCTCTGGTATACAGAACAAACATCCTGGACCCAGATTTATGGTGTTTTGTTTATTTTTGCAGAGACACTGGTTGATAGATTATTGAAGTTTGCTAAAACAAATAGATAAGCAAATTAGATTCTGCAAGCCTGAAATGTGGGGGGGGGGGTTTGCATAGATCTAGTGAGGTCTGAAATAAATCTAAAGCTTCTACCTTTGTGGCACAGCTGAGAGCAAAATGGAGGTTTTCAAGAAGTAAGTATATATTTGTAGAACAGTAAATAGAACTTCTGGGAGTAAGAATGAATGGCTGCTCTATGAAAATGTAATGATGTTTGGTTAATCCCTCCTGAGAATGGCTTGGGGGCCAATCTGTAGTTGGAACAGTGCAAGAAAATCTAGGCAGTGTGAAAAAAAATGAAATTGAGGAAAAAATATTTGTCCCCTTTTCAGATTTTATGAATTTTTACAAATCTTTTCTAGTGAATGTTATCAGAGCTTTATGTCAGGGGTGAAATTCAAACATTTTCCCTACCGGTTCTGTGGGCATGGTTTGGTGGGCATGGCAGGGGAAGGATACTGCAAAATCCCCATTCCCACCCCACTCCAGGGGAAGGATACTGCAAAATCCCCATTCCCTCCCCACTCCAGGGGAAGGATACTGCAAAATCCCCATTCCCTCCCCACTCCAGGGGAAGGATACTGCAAAATCCCCATTCCCTCCTCACTCCTGGGAGAAGGATATTGCAAAATCTCCATTCCCACCCCACTCTGGGGCCAGGCAGAGGTGGTATTTGCCGGTTCTCTGAACTACTCAAAATTTCCGCTACCGGTTCTCCAGAACCTGTCAGAACCTGTCAGAACCTGCTGGATTTCACCCCTGCTTTATGTCAGAACACGAAAGAAACCAATAACAATATTAGCTTCTTCAGTTATGTAATAAAACAAATAGTTCTGCATGCAATATGCCGATTGTAAAAATAATCAGCCCTCTAATGCAATCCATTCAATTTAAGGATAATAAAGTCATGTTTGATCCAGCTCTGCCCTATATTAAAGTTCACTACAGAGATTCTAGAGACTCAAAAGATAATTTTGAAGACCTTTTAAAAAATAATCGGTATTTCTTGGTCTGGAAAATTTACAAAATGATTTCTAAAGCTCTGGAGCTGCATTGGCCACAGAATATTCAACTTTGCCTGCAGTCTTAAACTGCTTTTTTTCCACATATAATCTAATTGCACATGAAGCTGGTTTAAGAAATTCCTATCTGGATTTCAACCTCTTCCTGCATTTCTGCACCCAGCTTGAACTAGTAAAATATATAATTTTACCTTTTTTTCCTACCACTTGAGCTGAAAATGAATGTATAAGCTGCCTAGTGTCACTTTGCAGAGTGAGATGGGCTGCATACAAATTTAATAATAATGATGATGATGATAGCCTATATTGTCATTGTACATCGTGTATACAACAAAATTGGTTTAACCTCTACTGGTGCAATCCATAACAGAAAATACAAGACAATAGAGTTCCCAATTTATACAAGTAATTGGGGAAAGAAAAAACTAGTGATACGTTCCCATATGTATGTGGAGTGATTGTGATTGTGCTTAATAAAATAAAATAAATAAAAAGGCAGGTCTATCCTTTTACTCTTTCATCAGTAAACTTGTTTTTTTTAAATATAAATAAAAAGCTCTGCTTTTCACTGGGGAATTTCATTTGAAAAGTGGCTTTGGAGGGCAAGTGACTGAAAGTGCCTAGTAACCAATTGGAGAAATGATGCTTGCTTACAATTAAATTAAGTGCTGCAGGTGAACCAGAAAGCACTGCTTGAGCAGACACAGATTTAAAACCATATGCGCGCACGCACACACACACACACACACACACACACAGACACACAGACACACAGACACACACACACACACACACACACACACACACACACACTGCTTTTGACAAACAGCAGAAAAAGACAGGCACCATTGCCTTCCTGGTGTACTGGGGGTGGATAGAAAACAACTGTTGTGCATTCCAGCCTTTGAGACCTTGTCAAAAAAAAACCCATACTTGCATACTTGTGGCAAGCTAGTCATGCGCATCAGGCCATACTCTTGAAGATTTGAGACAACAGTGAATCGTACCAAGAGTGGCTGCCCTGTCAAAATCATTCGAACAGCAGAGCATAAAATGGTCCAGAAAGTCACAAAGAAGCGCAGAACAACATTCAGGGATCTGTAGACTAAAATCAATGTTCATAATGTTACCATCAGAAAAGCACTAGGTAAAAATGGGATTCATAGGAAAACAGCAACCTAGAAATCATTGCTTACTGGAAAAAATACCAATGCCTGTTTGTAGCTTGCTAAAAAAGCACGCTGAGTGACTACCGTTCTATAGACAGAAGGTTAAAAAAAATTGGTTGTTATATGTAGTGTTTATATCTAGCAGAGATCAAACATTGTGCTCCTCAATAAGAACTTCATACCAGTTGTCAGATGTGGAGGTAGTAGTGTCATGGTTTGGAGATGCTGTGCTGCTTCAAGAACTGGACAACTTGTCACTAAAGTAAAGAAAGCATGAATTCTGGTTTACATCCAGGAATTGTACACAATATTAAGCCATCTGTGTATCCACTTAAGCTGAAGTGGGCAATGGAGCAAGATCATGATCCCAAGAATACAAATAAGTCACCAGAGAATGGAAGAAGATGTTCAAGGTTCAAAGTCAATGTCTAAATCTATACACCCTAGAAAAGTTTTGACAGGACCTGAAATGAACACTTTAGGGTAGAAGGCCTTCAAATGATACCGGAGTGAAACAGCTTGCCATAAAGAAGTGGACCAAAATTCCCACTCAGCAGCGTGAAAGTCAGTTTATCAAGTCTCAGGATAGTTAACTGAAGTGAAAATTATGCTACCTGTTACTGACCCTACAGGGCAATTACTTTTTCACACTGGCATATCACTGGATGACTTCTTTATAAAATCTATAAAACCAACACTACTCTTTGTTTTTATTTGTTTACCTAGACTTCTTGTCTACATCCCTAGGACCCAGTCATAGCTCAAGTCACAAAATAATTACAAAAAAAAAAACCCTAGAAAAATCAAGGGGCAAATGCTTTTAATGGCATGTTAGCATTATAGAAACCCAGCATCTGGTAGTAAGAAGTAAGTGCTTAGAGGTTCCAATGGGTCACTTGCAACAAATTCAATTTAAATATGCATGAGCTTCTAATTGCATTTTCTTCTCATTTCCATAATCTTATCACCAATTACTCTGTAAATTTTATCTATAAAAACTCAGCATTTGAAACACAAACTAACATTCCATTTATAATGCTTCATCCACTTCAACCAATCCTTAGCTTTCTTCTTAATCTTTACCTATCTTCTTCCATAAAGGGGTTAACTTTTAAATACAAAGAGGGAACCAAAGAAATGGACTAAAATTGAGAGAGATCATAGAGACAGATGGGAAAAGAAAAGGATGAAGTTCAGGATATTGTCAGTGGCACAGGACTAGAATGAGAAAATAACCGTTCCAGAAAAAAACATGTTTTGATGCTCCTCCAATCTGCTTGGCCTATGATGGCTACTTGATGGTGCTAAGAAAAAGTAAATGATAAAATCAACACACATGCCCAAAAGGAAGACAGGATAAAAAAGGATAATGATTTGTATTAACTAAACAAACATGAATCTATAGATGTAATTTTAATATAATTTATAATTTAAATAGTAATACAAACATTTAGCTGTGGGGTGGGAGACAATGAAGTCCAATCACACTTGGCCAATAAAGAATTCTATTCTATTCTATTCTATTCTATTCTATTCTATTCTATTCTATTCTATTCTATTCTATTCTATTCTATTCTATTCTATTCTATTCTATTCTAAGAGTCTGCTTACTCTTGCTGACCATACTGATTATTTATTTATATGGCTACCCATCTCACAGAAATGGATTTAAAAACTGTACCAATTTAAAAGACTAACCCATGATGCCTGAGGAATAATATGGTCTGGTCCTAAAATCTCATCTACTAAAGAGCTTGCCTAATCTGAACCAAAGGCCTGGAGAAACAGCCAGGTCTTCAGAGCCTCATGAAATGGTAGCAAGGTCAGGGTTATCTGGATTTCTGGGGATAGTGTTCCACAAGACAAGCACTGCCTCAGAAATTGACACAGAAATTGACACAATTGGTCAATTTCAAATAATTCCTAGTTATTTTCAATGGACTGGATTGGGTGACCTACTAGATATAGGATGCCTTCAATCAGAGGACTGCCCTCTGTAAAGTAGAACACATAGTCGTCATAGTGGACTGCATCCAAAAACAGAACACCCTGGATGAAATGGTAATGATCCAGAGCTCAGAGGATAATCATAATATTACTCAGTCCTAACTTTTTTTTAGCCAAAGTGTTTATTAGATCATCCCCGTTCCCCAGCTGTTCTTCAAAACAACCCTTGCTGTTTTCATAATTGGATGTGCCTCTCATTCACCATGGCAAACATTTGGCATCGGTAACACTTCGAGGCCACTCCATTAGGTCAACCTCTATTAATTATCTGAAATCTGCAAAGTCTCACATAATAGCATCAATGGTGGTGCAAGAAAAAATGGCTCTTTATTGAAGTCCATGGTTGCTGGGGAGCTACCAATTAAATTGTATCCTTTCTGAAATATGGAATGCAGAAGCTTGAGGGGGAGGTATTTATTTATTTAGGTCTGGGATATCTGAGCTCTCAGACTCCCTTGGTAAAGAAGAACTTATCAGCATGTAGAATACTTGGGAGACTTCACCGTGAGAGCACCATTAAAAGCACACTGCTAGACTTTCATTGCTGACGTTCTGTTTGTAAGTCTATCAGCAACAGCTACTTAAAGGGCTGCATTGCAGTGGATATGGCTAAGCAGAGAAATCTCTGGGGCATTCCCTTTTCCATTAGTGGTTCTTGACAGGCTTATCTGGTAGCAGACAGTAGCAGCAGTTCTCTGACTGGCTGGGCCCAGCAAGATCAGAAAGTATAGGGAGCTACCATATACCTCCAAACTATTCTTTCTTACAGTGAGTGAAAATAATTTGCACTACGTCCAACTGATCTAACACTGCATCCTGCCTTGACAGCACTCTACAGGCTTGAAGACTGCAGACACCTTCCTCAGGAATAGCACTACTTAGAAAATACCTAAGGCAGTCAAATAGAAGTGCACGAGGTTAGTTCTACGGCTACTGTGAGCATCTTGCCACCATTTATTTATTTATTTATTTATTTATTTATTTATTTATTTATTTATTTATTTATTTATTTATTTATTTATTTATTTATTTATTTATTTATTTATTTATTTATTTATTTATTTATTTATTTATTTATTTATTTATTTATTTATTTTGGTTTTCTTATATGCCGCCCAACTCCCGAGGGACTCAGGGCGGCGTACAGCAGAGAAAATACAAGAATAACCAACTATAAATATTACATTAAAAGCAAGTATAAAAATTAAAAACACAATATTAAAATCATCCAACAACCATACAACAGCCATACATACTTGGGGGTGAGCTCGAGTGGATTAGGCTCTACCCCCTGCCTGCAGGAAAAGCCACGTCTTAACGGCTTTTCGGAAGGCCAGCAGAGTGGGGATGTTTCGGGTCTCAGGGGGAAGTTGGTTCCAGAGCGTGGGGCCCACCACAGAGAAGGCTCTCCCCCTAGGGCCCGCCAGCCGGCATTGCTTGGCTGACGGGACCTGGAGGAGGCCAATTCTGTGGGCCCTAACCGGTCGAAGGGAAGTGTGAGTCAGAATGCGGTCCTGGAGATAGCCTGGTCCTAAGCCATGAAGGGCTTTAAAGATGGTGATCAACACCTTGAATTGGACCCGGAGACCGATGGGCAACCAATGCAGCTGGCAGAGTATTGGTGTCACGTGGGTGTACCTTGGCACACCCACCACAGCACGCGCAGCCGCATTTTGCACCAACTGAAGTCTCCGGATACTCTTCAAGGGTAGCCCCATTCTGTTGCCAGTCATGTATTTGACCATGTCTATCTGAACAAGCAGTTGTAAGCAGGTAATTGCATTGTCCAGATGTGCACATTTTTCCCATCGGGAAGCATCTTATTTTCCCTTCAAAGAGTCTCTAGCTTTGCTGCAGCATCCACCTATACTAGTAGCATTTTTTTTGCAGAAGCCTTTCACACCACCTGTCATCGTTCCTTCTTTATTCTATTCATCAATTTCAACTCCGTGAAACTTCCTTTCAACTTGTTTCTCCCTTTGCTTATTTTGAATCTCCTAACCTATTTTGTAGCCTTTTCAAGTTTCTTCTTTTTGTTCTCCGCTCCTTTTCAAATTTTGCAAACACAGCAAAGTTAAGCATTTCTAAAATAAAAGAAGAAGAAGAAAAGGCTAGTCCAGCCACTGCATACCTAGCAGTTTTGAAACACCAAGACCGTAATGACTGTAACCCTATACCAATTTAACTTGGAATGATTCTGATATAACGCAGTTAATGCTTACATCCTTTCAAACATGTATAATCAAACTTCTTCCAAATGAATTAGGCAATAATTCCCACCTCTCAGTCAGACTGGCTGGGGAGATGGGAGCGTACTCTGCCCCAGCTGAAGTGGGCATGCATGGTTTCCTTTCAACAGACGTTGCTGTGATAGCTGCAATCATAAAGATGGATGTTGGCCCGTTCTGTGAACATCAAAAACACACAAAAGCATTGCTGGTTTAACTCAAAACCTATGTTTAAAAGACCCTAAGATAACCAATGAAAAAGACTAGGGGTGTATTAACATAAATAATCTAATAATCATAATCTGGCAATTTACCAAATATTGTCTTACAATAAATTTAGGGGACCAGCTAGTTGACAGCATACTTTGGGGGGAGGGAAGACATACACATATATTAGATGTTATCTATGATCACTATGTATTCATCATGCACCTGGTCTCTTTGTCATCTTTAGTATCTTGAACACATTCCTATAACTCAAAAATTCTTGGCAGTCCTCCTTAGCAAATATAGACTGTCAGTTTTCTTCAAAGCCTCTATAGAGCCTCTATTGTTATAATACAATATCTTCTATATAATTTAAAGCATTTGAGATTTTTTAAAAGGGATTATCAAGCAAATACCATCACTTTTTTGTTTAAGTATCAACATAAACTATATTATACATACAAGAACTCTAAGGTTTCTAAATCAATATAGCCTTCAGAGATTCTTTGAATATAAACTTTCCTGAGCTAGATGACTGCTGTACTAAATTCATAATGTCAGCTGTGGGGTAGATATTATAAAATAGCATGTGTTTTATGTTAATACCTATCCTTTCCTCTGTGTGGGTGCCTATTCAAGTTCACACTAACTGTGTGAACCACATAACAAGAGGTATGGCACATTATCACTGGAAGGTATGAGGGGAGAACAGCCAGAAGTTTGTCCAACCCAGTCATCCATTTCTAAAGCTTGAGAAGGGGTAGGAGGTAGCTGGTTCTGTGGATAATTATGTGATGAAGTCACCAGAAAAAAAATACGCTGAATTGCTGAGTCATTGACTACTCCTGGGAAATAATGGGGACTCTTACAAAGGCTGAGTAAATCATTAATGTCTTGGACAAAAGGGGTTGGGCTGCACCTACATTCTAAATTTTACGTTTTCTTCCTGTCCACTGATTATTCATATGTGTTCCATAGCATAGTGATGAGATGAGGTCATAGCTTTCTTCTATTTCTCTTTGGAATGAATTCATAGCTGAACAGAGGACTCTAGCTGAAGTCAGACTTTTTTTGCATCTTTTTTTTTTCCATTCCTGAAGCCAGCAAAGGAAGAAAATATTTTCCACTTGTTTTTTCCATGTTTGTTAATGAGCATCTGTAGTGTAAAATGGGCCGGCGGTTTTATGTTCCAAGAAACTAAGCAATTTGCCTCCTGTAAATTGTACTTGGCTTTTCAGGTGTTGGAGTCTTCTGCAAAAGAGGAATAATAGTGCAAAACCAGATTTCAGATCTTTGCAAGAAATTTGCAATAGGCAAAACATGAGGTGCCGGCTTGCCAAGGTTTTCTCAGTAGCTCATTTCTGAAACTTGCTTCCTTCTTCCTGTCTGTTCTAAAAAGGACATAATAATAAAATGATTGTGACATAGTAATTGAGTGATTTTGACAAGAAACTGTATTTGCCTGTGGCTTTGCTTTTCTAGCTCTGGCCAGCAGGTAGGTCTCTGTATGTATAGAAACCAAAAAAACTCAGTGTCCTTTCTGCCAGCTTTCACCAACTATTAACCTTTTAGATATATTGAATTATGACTCCCTCTCCTCCCAGCAATCACAGGCAGGGACAGCTGGGATTAGCTGATGGAAGTTTGGACAACACAGGTGGAACATGCTGGGTTGTGGAAAACAGTTTAAGGCAGTATGTATGTCGTGCATTATCTATGCTGGGAGACAGCCGTGTTTATATGTTCAGAAGACAAAAACTGAAGAGATTGTCAGATGGCCCTTTCCCATCCCTCGCTTTCTCCCGGAAAGGAATCCATCTTTTTTAATTTAACCTAGTGGCTGGCATAGGTAAATGGGAATTCTGCACAAGAGTCCAGTTGCCAGCAGAAAAATTGAAAACAGGCCAATTGAGGAAAGTAGAAAAGAAGAGCATAACTCCTCAGTGAAACATTTACTAAAGTCATTTTAAGCTGCCTTTTTCCCAACAAAATGCTCCAGCTATTGGTTTGACAAATAAGCTTTTTTTTTAACATAACCAGATATATGTCTACCTTAGCATTTCCTCCAATAATGAAAATTCTGTTTTCCTTTGGAAATTCAAGTTCAGAGGACCTCTGCTACATTTCTAGAGCCAATAGTGATTTGGCTTTCAATATCTTAGCAATTGTATATGCACTACTGATCTTCTTTACTCTGTCAAATATCCACCAATTCACTGGGAGGTGTTTTTAAGTACAGATTAGTGTTGCTAGTAGGAAAGACTTCTGAATGCTGGTTTGTCCCCTTGCCACCATGATCATAGCTACTTAAAAGGGCTTCTGAATGCAATATTGCTGCTTTATGATCAGGGATCTGCCCTGTACAGATCCTCAGGCTTTCTGACTGAAAATATTTATTTATTTATTTATTTGAGGTTCTTCTATGCCACACTACTCCCTTAGGACTCAGGGCAGCGTACAACATTGTAGGGAACATCAAACAAATCATTAAAAACAATTTAAAACAATTTTTTCAAAATCACATATAACATCATACATACATGGGGGAGACGTCAGATGCAAGGTCTTCTCAAAATCACCCTGCCTGCAGGAAGAGCCATGTCTTAATGACTTTTCAGAAGGCCAGCAGGGTGGGGATGATTCGGATCTCTGGAGGAAGTTGGTTCCAGAGAGCAGGGGCCCCTACAGAGAAGGCCCTCCCCCTAGGCCCCGTCAGTTGGCATTGTTTGACTGACGGGACCTGGAGGAGACCCAATCTGTGGGACCTAACCGGTCGGAGGAAAGTATGAGGTAGGATGCGGTCCTGGAGATAGCCTGGTCCTAAGCCATGTAGGGCTTTAAAGATGATGATCAACACCTTGAATTGTACCCGGAGACCAATGGGCAGCCAGTGCAGCTGGCGGAGTATAGGTGTTACGTGGGTGTATCTTGAAACACCCACCACAGCACGCGCAGCCGCATTTTGCACCAGTTGAAGTCTCCGAATACTCTTCAAGGGTAGCCCCATATAGAGCGCATTGCAGTAGTCCAATCGGGAGGTGACAAGGGCATGAGTGACTGTGAGTAGAGCCTCCTTCTCCAAGTATGGTCGCAATTGGTGCACCAGGCAAACCTGTGCAAAAGCCCCCCTAGCCACAGCTGCAAGATGCTGGTCTAATTTTAGCTGTGGATCTAGGAGGACTCCCAAATTGCGAACCCGTTCCAAGGGAGTTAATTTTTCTCCCTCAAGAACCAAGGAGGGACAGTCGATATAGTCCGGAGGCAATATCCAGAGCCACTCAGTCTTATCGGGATTGAGTTTGAATCTGTTTCTCCCCATCCAGGTCCTAACGTCATCCAGGCACCGGCACATTACATCAACTGCCTCCCTGAATTGAGATGGGGTGGTGATGTACAGCTGGGTGTCGTCAGCATACTGTTGAAAACTCACCCCGTGTCTGCGAATGATCTCCCCCAGCGGTTTCATGTAAATGTTAAACAGGATGGGCGAGAGGACCGAACCCTGTGGCACCCCACAGGTCAGGGGCCTAGGAGACGACCTCTGTCCTCCTGCCAACACCGACTGCATCCTGTCGGCAAGATAAGAGGAGAACCACCATAAAACGGTGCCTCCCACTCCCAACTCGCTGAGACGATGCAGAAGGATACCATGGTCGATGGTATCGAAAGCTGCTGAGAGGTCAAGTAGCACCAGGATGGAGGAATTACCCCCATCCCGGGCTCGCCAGAGATCATCCATCAGGGCGACCAAGGCCGTTTCTGTACTGTAGTCGCGCCTGAAACCCGACTGACAGGAATCTAGATGATCAGTTTCCTCCAATAGCCGAAGGAGCTGAAAAGCCACCACCTTCTCCACAACTTTACCTAAGAAAGGTAAGTTGGAGACTGGACAAAAGTTCTTCAAATCCGCTGGATCCAGGGAAGGCTTCTTAAGGAGGGGTCTCACCACCGCAACTTTTAACGGCTGCGGTACAGATCCCTCCCTCAAAGAAGCATTGACCACTGCCTGGATCCAGCCACGTGCCACCTCTCTGCTGACCGAAACCAACCAGGAGGGGCACGGGTCCAATAAACAGGTGGAAGAGCTCATCGCACCCACGGCCTTGTCCACATCATCAGGAGAACAGGCTCAAACTCCTCCCACAATGCTGGAATAAGACTTAAAAATACACATACAAACACCATAAAACCAATATAGACAAATGCATAATATTAGCTTTTTTTTCTTTTTATAAGGGCAGGTATGAAGGTATTTTTGTCAATTCTCAACTTAGTTATCTACTGGGATGAGACCAGAATAACAGTCAGCTATTGGCCAACTTAAAAACAAGTAAGGTAAACCTGGTTGACTAACAGTCACCCCAAGATTGAATTATGCTCATGATTATAACACTATGAATATTAGCTTAGATGTGGAAAAATAAACAGCACAAATCTATTCCAAATACATTTAAATGGGTATTGCAAAAGCTTGAGAAACAGATGGACTACTGATCTGGAAAGCCTCAAAGTTTCCAAAAGGGAGTAACCATGTTAGTGTCTTTCATAAAAAAACAACCAAAAGTCTTACTGGAGTCAAAACTTGCACAATAGTACATTTGTTAGTCTTTAAGGTGTCATAAGGCTCTTTATTGTTAATTCTAAGTATACGTTTGGGCTCTAAGCCATAATTTTTTCTTATTAATCTGTTTGATGGAACTTGAGCATTTAAGAAAAGACAACAACTCAGAAGAAATCCTGTAACCTCAAATTTTATCCACTGTTGCTCAGAACGTTGCCGTTAACTCCATTGTTCCTGGTCACCCCACAATGATGATGAGCCATAAGTGGGGAAGAAGGAGAGAGGAATATGCCTTTGACATTTTGCCCCCTCCAATGGCAGTTTTGGCCAAACCTGAAATGAATCACATGTGGGATAACAAGCCTAGCTTTAGACCCTGGAGACAATTCTGAAAGAGAGCCAACTCTGCCTCTGGAGTCACCTCATCCCTAGCCAGAGACAGAGGAATAACTTGGGGCAGTCATTATTGTTAAAGCGTATACATTTGTGGTTATGTATGATCTGTGCTAAGGAACAGAAGGAGATAAAAAGACAATTTTAGTGCTGATTCTTCCAAGTTAACATAATATATATTTGGCTTCTGCAAGCAGAAAAAGGAGGAAGGAAGGAAGGAAGGAAGGAAGGAAGGAAGGAAGGAAGGAAGGAAGGAAGGAAGGAAGGAAGGAAGGAAGGTATTTCTTCTTCTCTATTAAGAATGTTTGTATTTAATATTACATGTCTTAACATAGCAATAGCAATAGCACTTAGACTTATATACCACTTCATAGTGCTTTACAGCCCTCTCTAAGCGGTTTACAGAGTTCAGCATATTGCCCCCAACAATCTGGGTCCTCATTTTACCGACCTCAGAAGGATGGAAGGCTGAGTCAACCTTGAGCCGGTGAGATTTGAACAGCTGAACTGCTGAACTAACAGTAGCCTGCAGTGCTGCATTTAACCACTGCGCCATCTCAGCCGCGAGGATTATTTTTGCAAAGTACTGGAAAAATGAAGACATACCGCAAGATGAAGAAATAGTCAAGAAGATACTAGATTGTGCAGAAATGGATAGATTGACATTGAAAATTAAAAAGAAAGAGGATGGAGAATATTATCAAACATGAACATTATTTTACCAATGGTTTGGAAAAAAGGGGCGGAGATTAAGAATGTGATCTGTATTGTTAAGCAAATTAAATACCCAGACAATACAATGTTTATTAAGCACTAAGAAATGTATTTAATAGAAAATTTAAAAAAGAATGTTTTTCATGAATGTGCATGCCAACCATAGGATATTACATTAGGAGTTTACATTGTAGTCCTCTGCAAAGTTCCTTGAAAGTAAGTTTTATTGAAGAACTGATTCATCTCTAATCATAATGATGGTCAAGGGTTGGCCACCCCAAATTCAGCTTTCTATAATCTGGTAAGAGTGCTCTTAACAGGTTAATTAGAGTTGGAAGGGACCTTGTAGGTCATGTAGTCCAACCGCCCACCCAATCAGGAGACCCTACACCATTTCTGACATATGGCAGTCCTTGTCTGGCCTTCAGGTGCTTTGGAAAATAGGTTGACCCTCCTCCTCTCTGTGGCAGCCCCTCAAATATTGGAACACTGCTGTCATGTCTCCCCTGGTCCTTCTCTTCACTAGACTAGCCATGCCCAGTTCCTGCAACCGCTCTTCGTATGTTTTAGCCTCCAGTCCCCTAATCATCCTGGTTGCTCTTCTCTGCACTCTTTCTAGAGTCTCAACATCTTTTTTATAGTGTGGTGACCAAAACTGGATGCTGTATTCTAGGTGTGGTCTTACTACTTACTTACTCTGAAAAACTGAGGCTTAGACTATCTCAAGAAAGGAGTGTAACACTGCAACCCACTTTCCCTTCCATCCTCCCATGGCGCTACAAAAGTCTTAAAAGATTTTATTTGTATGAATATTTTAAAAAGTCAGATTTTAAAAGTTTATTCTTGTTAAAGAATAGTCTTGGTTTCATGACACTTTCCCAGGGTTTGGTTGCTTTGATTTCTAGTCACGCCATATGTCACGGTGAGCTGCGTTCAGGTTTGCATTACTGCACTCTTCTGTGTGTGGTTTCAATTGGACAGCTTTCCAATATTTTTGTTTAGTATTCAGAAGTCTTTAATCAAAACTCTCTTTTTTTGTTGTTTGTGTGAGAAGGGTGGTTTTTTTTTTCCTCTTTGAGTTCCAAACTTGTTTTGCTGGTTTTGCTTTAGGAAGTTCCTCACAAAAATGAAATTACTGTAGAGCCTTTTACAAGCATTGTTGATGGTTTTGTAAGCATGGCAAGAAGACTTATGGATTTCATGGTTAGGCTTTTGATTCCAGGAGATTCAAGATGTGAGAATGGGGTAATGGTAGTGTTTTACCCTCAGTAATATCTTTAGGGGAAAGTTTTGTCTCTGCAGGAAAGTCACAAAGCTAGAACATATTTCAACAATGTTTTGTCCGTGATTAGGAGATGGAGAAAAGATTGGCAGAGTCCCAATGTCTTCCTTTGTTGTTGAGGAAAGTATTGTCATCTACCTCAAAACATCCAGGTAGACAATGTACCTGAATAAATAGTTTTGTGCCACAAAATGATACTGCTTTATCCAATAACTGGAGGACTAGCTGGATTGGATGTATCTGTGAGCAGTTCTTTTTTTTTTTAAGTGTCTCCAATTATGCAGAGTGCATGCTTTTCTTCTGTGGGATTGGTGTATTAATTTACATTCAGTTCAATGAGATTAGATTCAATTAGGCGGAGAGTTAATTTTCAACACAGCTCAAAGAGCTTATAAGCCACCAGAGTCTGGTTGTAAAATGGTGGCTATTCAAATGTTATAAATAAATACATTATAGAAGCCTGGTTCTCACAGAAGTTATATAAATGTGTCTGAGCTATGCTGATCTTTTTCGATGCATATAGAATGTTGTTTTATTCAAGAAGACATGTATCTGTCAAAAATTGCATTTGGGGGGTTTTAGTTTCTGAGAATAGTTCCGAGTCATTCTTCTGCTCCCTGACCCAATCATTTGAATCACATTGGTTCTCTTGGCCCAGAAGAACACAATAGATTGCTTACTGCTGTTATAATGCTCCCAAAGTTACACAAGATGCCCCTTGACTGAGAGTGGGTGATATTTTAAGGATTTCATTACACCACCTCCAACATCATCTTGAATTCAGTTCTCTTGATCCCAATGAGATCAGCATAGCAACATATTTAAAGAACTGTATAAGGTTGGTATTGTCAGCATCCAGATAAAATTAGAATATGTTTATTATTTTCATCCATTTTTGCAGTAACTAAAGTCAGCAATTATTTCCCCTTTCCCCTATATGGTTGCATAATTATTTTTCAGGATTTATTTTGTTAATTTGTCCATATTGACCTCTCTGTACTTTTGGGATGGCCATTATATTTAAACTTGCTTTTCTATAGATTATGCTGCCATAACCCAGAGCCTTATGGCACCCATACAACTCTACTTAAATCAATCTGGTATCTTTCTCAAAAGACTGATTCACAATTTTGTACAAGAACAACCCATTCTTTTTTTTATTTCTTTCATTTGGCTCTTGAAACTTTTAAGGGCAAGAGTTAATTGCTTGAATATAAGGCTTTATCTGGGAGATGTAGATCTGTAAGCCGCCTCGACTAACTGCTTCACCTTGCTGACTTGAAGCACCTCAGTGAGCCATGTTGCTCTATCAACCTGACCATTTCACTGAGAGCTTGTTCTGCACATGTAGAACAAATAGGTGTGGCCATTTCTTCCAGATGAAGAGAAGCAAGATTTTTTTGCTTCTTTTTTTCAAAGGCATGTTTGCTGCTTTGTTTTGCCGCTTTTTTCCCACAGATACGTTTCAATGTACACCTCAAAGGAGCCAAGGGCTCCTTCTAAGTTTGGAACAGATTTGGGTCTTCTCCAATTATTTTGGAGTCCCTCTATGTAAGTTAGGATCCATTTCATCTTTTGTAAGACAGTTTTCTTTTGTTTGTTTTTTTAAATGAACATTACCAACAATTCCCATTCAGGTTTAGCGAACTCCAACCATCATGCATTTGGTCTATGGACAACCCTGTCAAAAACTTGAATGTGACACATCTGCTGTCAGAAGTTGAATTGTTTGCATAACACTCAACCACAAACTACCTAGCCACATTTTAATCTAGCATATTGTGCAAAGTCAGCCCATGTGGGTAGTTAGTGGTTCTGTGTGTCATGTGAACCCACAAAATTGGGTTAATTGGATAAATTATGTTTGTTAGCTATGGATACAGTTATCACGCAGATACAATTTGTTTGACCTTCTATCAAATTGTAACTTTCTTCATTATCACGAATCTCTAAGATTCTTCTCCCTTTCCCAGCTATGATTCCCTCGCATTCTGCATGGGGCCGCTTTCTCCAAGCTCACATTCAGCAAGGCAGTGGTATCACTTCTATGTCCTACAGACTCTTTAAGTTACAATAATTAACTGCAGTACAAAATGACAGATTCCAAAATTTAAACAACCGTTTACCCAGAAGTTCCAATTGTTGCAACACCCGTATGCTCATAATAGTCTCAGAAACTATCATTTACATTTTTGTAATCATTGTGCATTTAAGTACCTAATTCCTAATTCAATTCAGCTGGTCTCAATCGTTCTAAAAGAGTTTCTGAGCCTTTCCTAATGCAGGGCCCTAACCAGGAGTAGTTAAGCTAAACCTAGATAGATAGATAGATAGATAGATAGATAGATAGATAGATAGATAGATAGATAGATAGATAGATAGATAGATAGATAGATAGATAGATAGATAGAATTCTTTATTGACCAAGTGTGATTGGACACACAAGGAATTTGTCTTTGGTGCATATGCTCTCAGTGTACATAAAAGAAAAGATACATTTGTCAAGAACAATGCTTTACACCATTAACAATTAACAATGAAATGGCAGTTTTTAATCCTGGTTTCTCCTTTCGTTTGCAACATATTGGAATATTGTACTCCTTCTGAGCTCAGTTAAATCTACAACATGGTTGGGAACAGGGGTGAAATCCTCCCGGTTCGCCCTGGCCCGTCCTTCGGCGTATAGCCGATGGAACTGGTGGCGGTCGCGGCGCGGAGCTTCGTCCGCCCGCTTTCCCGGCCCGGCTGAACGCCGCCATTCGGGTTATTTTTCCCTCTGTGCATGCGCGCGCATGCACAGAGGGAAAAATAACCCGAATGATTGTGGTCAGCCGGGCCGGGAAAGCGGTGATTGTGTTCAGCCGGGCCGGGAAAGCGGGCAGGAGAAGCTCCGCGCCGCGACCGCCGCCAGTTCCATCGGCTATACGCCGAAGGACTGGCCCGGGCGAACCGGGAGGATTTCACCCCTAGTTGGGAACCTTTTTTTTTTTAATTCAAGAGCCATATTGGATGAACTGGAGGTTGTCCTTAATTTTCCAAACGTCATGAGTGTTCAAGAGCCAATTCTCTCTCTTTTTTATTTGTTAAAAAAAATCGGTGTACCTATAGCAATCCTGGGCTCTTTTAAAATGCAATCTCTATCTTTTGGCTGAAATGTAAACGTTCAATTACAAATGACCCTATAGAACGATAATTATTATTATTTAATTGCTTTGAATAATAAGGCAGGACTTTCAACTCATTGGTTATCCAAGTTGGACAAGCAGCTATCAGCACCTTACATTGCTCTCAGAAGCTTACCACTAATCAATTGCAAGCATGACTGATCATCTTTAATGGCTCCTATTTCAATCCAGGAGGAACACCCCCCCCCAAGTTGTTACCCTGCCCTCTGTGGGAGAACACCATCCCAAATATAGGCTGGGAATCAACAGCCACTCCATTTTGCTGGAGTTGATTTTAAACCTGTTTGTTCTCATAGAAGCCCTGACAACCTCCAGTAGACAAATAGAACTGCACACCATCGTGTGCATGTGCCCATCTTAAAACTATAAATGAGCTATTCCAGTGGCTTCTTGAAAAGTTAAAAGTATTGGAAAGAAGGTCACGCCTCGAGGCACTCCATCAATAGAGTGCCCAAAGCCGCCTCCCCCTCCCATTCACTGATTGGATCTCTCCACTCGGGTAGGAATGAAACCACCAAAACAGAATGGCACTACCTCCCATCCTTCACAGGTGGTCCAGAAAAATACTGTAGTCAGCAATACCAAAGGCTGCTGAGATGTCCAGCAGGGCAAGGGTGGGGGAGGGGGGTTTCCACACTCACTCCATTCAGGATCTACTAGAAGCAACTGCCTCAGCCACTCAATAAAAATGGCACGTTCATATGATGAAAATAAGCCATTTATTCATGACTCCCTTCTGGATACGACCCAATAGTTAATATCCATTTATTAAAAAAAAAACCTTTCATTTTCTTCTAATTAGAGTTCATGGAGTTTTAACTTACACAGAGAGCGAGAGGAAGATTTTTTTTAAAAAAAAGGAATCTTATTCCTTGTCTATTTTGTATGTTCATAAATCTCTAATCCTATCTATTCATCAGGGCACAATCAAATTGTAAATCAATCCTGAGAAATTCAGTCAACAGTTTTTGTGTGCAAAGTTGGCTTAGATCATACCTGCAGCTGGTTTAATGAAACCTTTTCACATAGAAGGGGAAAAAATGTCATTGTGTGGACATTTGCTCTCTCCTGTTTGGTGTAGTATAAATAGACCTGTAGCCAATTGTATATTTCATTGAATTGTTTTCTTTTTTGTAAATGTAAAGAGTAAAGCCCATGCCTAAAGCACTCTGGGATTATACAATTATGCCTTACATACCTCTTGGCTTTTTTTTATAAAAGTGCCAGAGCAAATACATGCACGAAGCCCCAACTGTAGGACACTGTAGTCACGTACCTGCGGTTTTATGCAGTTCTGCACCTTGATAGTCACTGCCTTGCAAGTGTTAACAATGGCTTTATTGTCTACCCTTCTCAACGTACAGAGATCAAAAGGTGAAATAGCATAAAGTAATAAAATCCCATCATTCTATAAGAGGAACAATCGCAAACAATTACAAGGATACGGGTATTTAAAATAAACATTACCAAGGAGTAAAACAACAAATATTGGGCTATGTATAAAATAAGACGACCCGTTACCTGGAGATCATTGAAAAAGCCCTGTGAACAATAGGAAAAATACAAGCTATAGGGCTATTGCTTGGTTTAAGTGTAGCATTACTCTCAGTAAGTAGAATGACTAAAGTTGCAAAGGAAAATGAGGTTAGATTGTGCATAAGTATATCTAAAGCCATCTATCTTCCTGTGCTTGTGAGAATCTTCGAAGCCAATCAGAAGCAACATTCAGTCATGACAATCAATAGTCTGAACAGTGAATTGCGAGAATAGGCCCTGATATCACAGATCTTCAGATTGAATCTCTGACAAAGGCAGAGGGAGAGTAAAATGAGAAGCATGTGGACACTGTGGATTGGAGGCAAGTCAGAGTGACTCTACCTTCCAACTCCATATAAAAGTCCAGTTTCAATATATCTGAAACTGGACTTTTATAGGGAACTGGAAAGTGGAGTCACTCACTCTGACTTGCCTCCAATCCAGTGGTGGGTTCCTACTGGTGCGGTCCACTCTATAGCACCGGTAGTGGCCTGCTGGTGATGTCACAGTACCGGTGCGGTAGGTTGCCGGTGCCTGGGCGCCGCCATTTTTTTAAAAAAAATTTTTTAATTTTCTTCTGCGCATGCCCAGAAGCCGAGCTTCCGGCACTGTGCATGCGCTGCCTTCCTACCCCACAGTGAGTCCAAGCAGGGGAGGATGGCTGAGGGAGTGCGTGAGATGCTGAAAGAATGGGCGGCAGGAGCTATCTCCATTCTCCTCCCTTCAGCAGTCCAAGAAGTCACCAACGCACGGTGATGATCCCAGGCATTTTTGCACGTTTGAGGCTTCTCGAGCTGCTGAGGGGAGGGGGAACGGGCGGCAGGAGCCTAGGGTCATCGAATGGGGAGAAGCATTCTGGCCGGACAGAGCCTCCTAGAAGAACCACTGCCGCGGTCTTGCTGCTCCCGCTGCGGGGGGCTGCATTGCGGGTGGGCAATGCCCCCCCGCTTCTCCGGCCGCTGCCAAGCTCCCGAGGCCCACACCCATCCAGTCACATGGCTGGCAAGCCACACCCACAAAATAAGCCATGCCCACAGAGTGGCAGTAAAAAAATTAGGAGCCCGCCCCTGCTCCAATCCTGAACCAACTTTGCAAGGGACACTGAAAAGACCTAGCTGGGATTCGAAAAATGTAAAGGGTAAATAAAGCCTAAGCCTGAAGCACTCTGTTTTATCAGATGCTTACTTAACAGTATGCCTCCTTGGGGAAATAATAAATAGCCTTGAAGATCTATTGGTTTAATAATGTTCTTAATTGCACATGAGACTAATAAATTGCCTGGTGTTATCTGACTGGAATTGTAATACCAATTTAAATGGGTCTTTAGTCCAATTCAGCAGGTTTTTCTTGTGTTCTAACTTGCTTTGCTTATTGTTTCCAACCATTTTTCCCTTAATGAGTTTCTACTTATATTAACTGTTATGGCTTTGCTGTGACAGCAAAGTTTAGAAATTTTAAGTTCACTTTTCCTGATCTGGTGACCACATTGAACAAGGTTGCAATTCATTGTATTGTTGTTTGATTTATGTCTTACTTCTGCTTTGTACAACTCAATGCGGTATACATAAGACTTCTTTCTTTCCTTTTCCATACCTCTGGGTTAAGCTGAAAGATTAACTTGCCCAAAATCCTTGAGCCAGTTTCTGTGCCTAAAGTCTCACAGTCTCCCGATTACTGGTTCAACATTCGAACCACTATACCGAACTGGCTCACATAGGAGTACCGTGGGTTGTGAAAGCAATTGCAAAGATTTGCAACACTGTTTGTCCTGAGCTGACACCATTTGACAATGATGGATCGTTCTTTTTGCTGACAAGTAACTTGCATTTGGTCTAAAGCAGAGAATTCTTCTACACGTGCAAGGAGAAATCTCATGGTGACCCCAGGGCGAAAATGCTGAGGTAGCGAGCCACTGGGTTGCAGCCACTCTGGGGTCTTCCAGATGGCTGTGTTACCCATCAATTATGTGTTATCCGTGAACTGGGATAATAGTGCTATCGCTATTGCTAATCCTCATTCTGCAACAATAGCAAGGCTGATGAAGGGTGCTGTCCTTTGTACCTATTGTTCCTACCTATAGAAAAGTACTCTCATTTATGGTGGACTTGCCCTAAGGTGAAGATATTTTGGAATGAAATTAAAAAATGCCTAGAACAAATAATTTCGTATGAGATCGAGATGAAACCGGAGTTATTCTTGCTGGGTATTTTTAGGGGGGAAACTAAGAAAGAAGACAGATATTTAATATTGCACATTACTACTGCTGCCAGAATTGTATATGCACAGATTTGGAAAAACGATTCGATCCTGACTATGTTAAATATTGTTAGAAAAACCCTGGAATGCACTGAAATGAGTAAATTATCAATGGAACTTCATGATAAAGAGGAATCAGACTTCTATACAATATGGGGAAAATGGTACAATTGGCTTAAACAGAATAAATACCAAAATGTACTATAATATAGACTCATAAATGGAGAGATTAATACTTACCACTTTTTGTGTAATTTATAAGAAAATAACTTGATATTGAAATGTAATTAAATGAAATAGTTGTTGAAAAAGAAATGGGTGACTCAATCCATGGAAAATAGAATTTTATGTGATATTATGTAGAGGTGATAGTAAGGATAATGTTATTGTAATTTGTAAATACTTAAAAAATTAGTACGGAGAAATTGTAAAAAGCTGTAAAAGAAATTCGTTAATGTTTTGCGCGTGCGTATTTTAGATGTTTGTTATGTCTATGTTGTATGTTTTTTACGTTGTATGTTTGTTTTTTAATGGAAAACTTAATAAAGATTATTTTTATGAAAAGTACCCTCACTGACATGTCACAAGAGTGGATGAGGGACTGCATGAAGCAGGAACATCAAAAAAATCTTCATCTTGCTTCACCTTGTATTATTCTTCTGTGCTTGGGAACTGTCAGCTAGGATACTTCTGAACACTGGTTTAGAGCTGTTTTAAAATATCAGTCAATTTGTGTCCATAAGTTACCTGTGTGAGACAGGCAGGCAGATTGGCATTATGAAGGCAGGAGTGAGGTATTCAGCATCGCTTACAAGCCAAGCTCAAAGGCCAGTGATTGCAGAAGGAGGGGGCTATACCTGTAGAAGACCCTAATGGTGATGGCCAAAAGGAGCTGGTCAGGTCCCAACCCTACTCCATGAGCAGCAGTTATCAATGAAGCAGGCAAGGTATTATTCATGGCTACTGTTTATTTACCTCTAGAACGGTGTGATGGCCTAGTGGTAAAGACACTCGCCTCCCATTCAAAAGATTGAGAGTTCAATCCTAGGTACTGGCAGATGTTTCTCTCCTAAGGCACAAAGAAAAAATGTCTGCTGCAAACTCTGCATAGGCATCAGGAAGGGCATACAGCCAGTAAATGCTCAGCTCCATCCAGTTGTCCCAACTCTACCCTGAATAGGAACTACAGGGAGGGGTTATTACTGCTCATTTACCTCTGTGACTGATTGATATGCTGCCTTTCATTCAGGAGCTCATGGATGGCATTTTTAGCACTCCCTATTTTCTCCCTCAAACCCAAGGTGAGTTGACCTAAGAATGTGTGTGTGTGTGTGTGTGTGTGTGTGTGTGTGTGTGTGTGTGTGTGTGTGTGTGTGTGTGTGTGAGAGAGAGAGAGAGAGAGAGAGAGAGAGAGAGAGAGAGAGAGAGAGAGAGAGAGAGAGAGAGAGAGAGAGAGAGAGAGAGAGAGAGAGAGAGAGAGAGATTAAAGCTGGAACAGCTAAGGAAGTCTTCAAGCTGCTTCAGTTAGGAGCTGGAGGGAAAGGACATTTAAAAAATGAGTTACCAGAGCATATTTTGTGCAGAGGAAACTGCCCTGTGATTTTCAGTTATGTACTTCTTTCATTTAATTATTTGGAAAATACAATGTTATTTCAAAACATTGAAATGACTTGACTGTAATACATTTCTTCTTGCATGTGAAAAAAATAGGAAATAGTAAGAAAGAAGCAGCTTCTTAATCTGTGGTCACTTGGTTAAACACATTCAGTCCCCAAACAAGTGGCAATGAAAGAAATATGCATTTGGGCATGAATGGCATGTTTTTAGCATGACCTCATTCATTCATAAAAAGGGCTCCTGTGCAGCTCCCTAACATTTTGATGGCATAAGTCCCATGAGCTATAGTTTCTAACTTTGCCTTAATACCTATAAATCAGTACGTGCATATTTTATGCAGATAAAGTTCTTTTATTCTTTTGTTTAGAGAAACACATTTGACCGGTACTCACTCTGGAGGAAATTATGAGTGAATTCTCCTTAGCTGCTTTGGAATCAATTAATTGCTAAGATTGTTTAGAACTCTAAAGAGTCATCTTGATTTGCACGGGGCTTTGCGCTATTGAATAGAATAACAGAGTTGGAAGGGACCTTGGTGATCTTCTAGTCCAACCCCCTGCTTAGGCAGGAAACCCTACACCATTTCAGACAAATGGTTGTCCAATCTCTTCTTAAAAACTTCCAGTGTTGGAGAATTCACAACCTCTGGAGGCAAGTTGTTCCACTGATTAATTGTTCTCACTGCCAGGAAATTTCTCCATAGTTCTAAGTTGCTTCTCTCCTTGATTAGTTTCCACCCATTGCTTCTTGTTCTGCCATCAGGTGCTTTGGAGAATAGCTTGACTCCCACTTCTTTGTGCCAGCCCCTGAGATATTGGAACACTGCTATCATGTCACCCCTAGTCCTTATTTTCACCAAACTGGACATACCCAGTTCCAGCAACCGTTCTTTATATGTTTTAGCTTCCAGTCTCCTAATCATCTTTGTTGCTCTTCTCTGTACTCTTTCTAGAGTCTCAACATATTTTTTACATCGTGGTGACCAAAGCTGGATGCATTATTCCAAGTGTGGCCTTACCAAGGCATTATAAAGTGGTATATTAACACTTCACGTGATCTTGATTCTATCCCTCTGTTAATGCAGCCTAAGACTGTGTTGGTTTTTTTGGCAGCTGCAGCACACTGCTGGCTCATATTTAAGTGATTGTCCACTAGGGCTCCAAGATCCTTCTCACAGTTATTAATATTGAGCGAGGTACCACATATACCGTACCTGTGCATTTTGTTTTTCTTGCCTAAATGTAGAACCTTACTTTTTTCACCATTGAATTTCACACTGCTTTGGTCCAGGTGCCCCTTTGAGACAAAGCACTGAATCAAAATGGCATTCCCCTCCAAAATGCCAGGTTGGAGCAGTTGCGTTGCTTGAGCCCAGACACTAAAAGAGCAGCCTATACAGAAATATTCCTCTCTATTAGATGGAAATGGTGGTCAAATCAAGCTGTCCAAGTTTGATGCTTCAATTGGGATATCAGGACTTTTCTGGGTTAAGGCATCCTCTTTTTTCAGACTGCTGGGATGGTCTTGCTCACGGTGACAACTCAAGGCAGACCAGAACCCCTTTTGCATGGGCTTAATAATTATGAATTTTTTTCAAGGCTAAACTACACGATGTAACATTTGTACTGCACACCTTCCATTTTTATTTCAGAGTAAATGTGTGGTGATTAGGACCGCAGTATGCAGGAAGACTTAATCCTTTCCCTCAACCAGATGTGTAATAACACATTTTCCAAAGCGTACGATAACTGGAAAGTTAAAAACTGCTGATAGTGGAGGGTTGTTTTCTTTTTAAAGAAGCATGTGGTTGGATAAAGAGAAATAATATTGGAAAATGGGGCTAGGAAGCAGAATTACATTTCCCCCTCCTCACATGCAGCAGTTTAGTATTAAAATGCAGTATTAAAATGCAAAGCAGAGGAAGGGGCTTCACATCCAGTGCGAGTAGACTCTCTGTATCTGTTGGCAACCCGTTAACAGAAAGTGTTACAGAACAGTGATAGCACGCAATTTTCAGCTGAACATTAAAATGGGGAGAAAAGATATTTCCAAGGATGTACTCTGCACCAGTAAATGTTGGCACAACCGTGATGTTGGTCCAGCATCCGTAGGCCTTGCCATAATGCCCATAATGTCTCCTGCAGTTCCTCTTTCCATGGTAAAGAGTCACTTGCACCAGTGGTGGGTTCCTACAGGTGCGGTCCACTCTATAGCACCGGCAGTGGCCCGCTGGTGACATCACAGTACCGGTGCGGTCGGTTTTGCCGGTGCCTGGGCACCGCCATTTTTTTAAAAAAAATAAATTAAAAAAAAATCTTCTGCGCATGCCCAGAAGCCAAGCTTCCGGCACTGCGCATGCACTGCCTTCCTACCCCACAGTGAGTCCAAGCAGGGGAGGATGGCTGAGGGAGCGTGTAAGACGCTGAAAGAATGGGCAGCAGGAGCTATCTCCATTCCCCTCCCTTCAGCAGTCCGAGAAGCCACGAACGCGCGGTGATGATCCTAGGCATTTTTGCACGTTCGAGGCTTCTCGAGCTGCTGAGGGGAGGGGGAACGGGCGGCAGGACCTATCTCAGTTCCCCTCCCTTCAGCAGTCCAAGAAGCCACGCCCACCCAGTCACATGTCTGGCAAGCCACACCCACAAAATATGCCACGCCCACAGAGTGGTAGTAAAAAATTAAGAACCCGCCCCTGACTTGCACATATGGTTGTCCTTATTCAAAAGCAAAAGAGTTTATTCGAATAGAGAGGAAGGAGGAAATCACAATCATGTACAGATTGAAATAGAGAAAATTCCAAATAACAGGGTGCCTGACTGGGTGAGTTCAGTCACATAGCGATTAGTCTACAAGCATAAGCAACAGTCAAAATGAAACAATTAAAGGAAACCTCTGCCCAGCAGTGGTAGATGACATTTTTTACTTGCTGGAGGACAAACTGAAAAGGTTGAAGGACCCTGAGGTTGCAATGGGCAAACCAGCTGGAGAAGATAAAAGAAACATATTTTTCAAGTTGAGGTTAACTCCTGGTGACATCATGGAAATCACATAGAAGTTTCAACCAGTACATCATTTTACAAATAATAACAGCTACAAGAATTGTATACGTTCAATAGTGGAAATTGGAAAACACACCAAATGACGAAAAGATTACAAATAAGATTTTAGAATGTGCGGAGATGTACAGGCTCACAATGGAAATGAAAGGCAAAGAAGAAACAGATTTTTATGAGGTTTGGAATAAACTGTATGATTGGTTAGAACAGCGGAATAAAGATGTATAGAAATAAATGTAAATGTAAATGTAAATAACTAAACTGTAAATAACTAGGTGAAACATATGACACAGTACTGTTAAGAAAAAATGTTTATTGTTTTGTAAGTTGGAAAAATAAAAAATATCAATTAAAAAAAGAAGTGGTTTGCCACCATCATCGGCTCCTTTCTCTTCTGCTTTCCTTCCCCCACCCCCTTTAATTTCCTGGTGAGGTCTACAGACCTGGTACATCATGGCAATCTTCTGCTCAAATACTAATCAGGGGTGAGCCTATTTATTGTCTGTTTTTACTTATTTTCCATTATGCTTTATTACAATTTACTTTCACTATTACTGCATATGAATACTACATTATAAAAAGATGCTGGCAATTCATGTCAGTAGCAAAATCCCAAAGAATATCTGTGACACCTTACAGATTTAATGTAACTTCACACTCAAACGTTTGGATGATAGCAAAGACTAAAGCATTGAAATAAGATTTGCATCAATTAAAGAGTGTAATAAACTAGAGTCAATCATCCTCGGTAGGTTCATTACAAACTTTTGCAGCGTTATTACCAGCATGTAAAGCTGTAAAGTATTGTGAAGCACTGTATAAGTCTAAGTGCTATGGCTATGGCTTCTTTTCAGCATGGAATCATATTAAATATCTGGACTTTTTTTCCCCAGTTGCAATAGGTATGTAATTCCCCCACCCACCCGTCTTTTTTTGATGCAATTATTTCCCTCATTCTACGAAGAACCTGCCTTCAATATTGCATGGAGACAGATGTTGTATTATCAGGGTTCCATCAAAATTTGAGGTATCATGTAAGCCCTCCTACTTTGTGTGAGAGTGAGCATCTATGTTTTAAGTGTCATTTGGAAAGACCCAGGAAGATGTTGGATAAATGGAATCAGTCAGAGGACCTGAAGGTTCTCATCAGGTTTTTTCCAGATGTTTTGGGTTTAATAATTAAAAAAAGACTTTACCCCCTGCCATTCTGGTAAATGAAAGCCACATTTATTTTCATCAAGATTCAATTAAATTCGTCCCTCTCCACTACCTCCTCAAGACGGGATGATGTAAGCTTTGAGGCCTGAAAGATACCTCTGTCATAGACTGCTTATTCTTTTCCTTCGGAAATAACAAAGGCAACAGCCAGCCATGCATCCTTCCCAAGGAGCTCGAGTTTCCAAAAGCTCTTCAGCCATAGCTGGGCCCAGATTTCCAAGAGAATTGACACCTGAAATATCATAGCATCGAGGGTGTCAGTGGCATGCCAGAAGCGATTAGTTGTAACGCAGACTCACAGCCAACCCTGAAAGGCTTCTGGCAACCCCCAAGGGGAAGTACCATTACAGCTTCAAGAAACGGTTGGTGAGAAATTGTGTGCGACCCAGAGTCACTCTTGGTGAAATGGTTGGCTGTACAAATTTGATTAATAAATAAAATACAGTTTCTTCCATAATGCTGAACATATTTGGATTCAGCAAAACCACTTGCATATATAAAAGGAATACAGATATAATGAATTCAGGAGCTTCTTACCATACCCGAAGTAGAGCCAGTTTGGTCTAGTGATTGAGACACCAGGCTACTCAACCAGAGGACGGCGAACTCAAGTCCCTAAAACCAGCTGGGTGGTTCCAATGTCTCTGTCTCAGCCCAACCTACCTCACAGAGTTGTTGTTCTGGGAAAAATTGGATATGTTCGTTACCTTGAGTTATTTGTAAAAATAATAAAGACGGGATACAAATAAATCTATATAAATAAAAATGTAAGTGTTCGTTTGGGAATGATCTAAGATCTCCAAAAGTACTTCACCGATTGCTTTGAAATTTTGACAGAACGTTTCATTCGAATACAAGAGCATTTTTATATACCTATATTATATAGATGTCACACCTGTGACAGGTACACACATGATTTCCTTGAAAAACGGGTAACAACATGATTTTGTTGAAAACCAGCACCCTCTGCTGGACACACGCTCCACAAGCTGAGGGAAACAAGTAAGGGAATAGAATAGCAGAGGCTATTATGGGGAAACCATGACATGCCTGCTGAGAGGAGGCTGACACCCCCCCCATCGCATGACCCTGGCAAGTACCTCAGAGAAATAAAGAGATAAGATAGCAGAGTTTTAAACACACATTTAAACCTCCAAAAATAATGGGGGGGGGAATTGACATCAATGTTTACCATAATTCTGAGATGTTAATTAAACATATTAGAAACGTGCACTTTCTCTTTTCTTTTTTTTCCATTTAAGCAGACTGACCCACAGCTACGCATGGCCGGGTACGCTAGCAAATAATAAAAATATAAAATTCCAGAAAAGAATACAATTTGCTCTCTTTGGTTTCTGATACAACAATGCAAAGGGGAAATTGAAGAAGCGGAACAACAAATCCTAGAAAGGATCATGGGGTGTTTTTTTTCTACATGTCACTTCCAGCCTGGCGTCCCTGAGAAACAGGATCTAGGGAAATGCATTGACATTTGGATTCAGCACATCCAAAGCTGCCATCATCCTAATATTGAAATAATTCATTTTGGAAGCTTTTACCAATAATGTCTCTAGAACAGGACAACTGAACAGAAATTCATGGCCTACAACTTTGAAAGCCTCCAAATTCCTCCAAAACATTTTTTCTTTAAAAAAAAAGTTAAAGCTTCACATGAGAATTGCCTTCTTCCTGTCCACAGTTTATGATTTGTGCCTGCCTTCCCCCATCCCTTTGCTCTTCCTCTCAAAAAATAAAATTGCTTGGATGGTAGAGTGTCTGGACAACGTTTTGCCCAAGATCACTACAAGCCCAGCTGCATTAGTGCCAACCTCTGCCTACCACTGAAACTCCTGGTTATAATTTAAGGGGAAATGGATCATTGTCTGCATCTCTATTGGCAGAAACAAAACTCCATTCATTCCAAAAACAAATGCCAGGATTACACCCTTGTTTACAACCAAGAAACTCCTCATAATGACAGTAGGAGGGGTAGAGCACATGCTATGTGTACAGAAGCTTCCAAGTTTAATGCCTGATATTTTCAAGTAATACTGAAAAAGACTCTGATATGAAAACACTGAAGGTTGGCAGCCAACAGATTATCCTGAATTAGTGGTTCAGTGGTCTGGCACAGTTTCTAATGGACTCAGTCAACTCTTGGGGTTTTGAGATTGCCTGGGTTGAGAGATTATAACAAGATAATATCTGTGCCGTAATTATTTTGTAAAGTGCATCTCCTCTCTGGTTGGCAAATACCTTTGCAGTGACTTCCCACAAACAAAAGTGAGAGCCAGGCTTCAGATACAATATGGATCAAACAGCATTCAAACTCACATTACTTTGGGGAAACTGGATATTATAAGGTTTGCATCTGATTTAAATTTTCTGTTTCTCCAGTGAAGGAGGCAAGCATAAGCCGGCATGAAGAGAGAAAAAATACATCCTAAAGGGAAGGAGAAATGATAGGATAAGAAGGGTGTTTGTCATATCACTTAGGTGAGATGGACAGTGTAGAAATGTGATGATAAAAATATGGGATGACTTAAAGGTTCTGCTAGAGACGAAGCACACAAAATCTCCCATGTATGGAAAACTAGACTGAAAAGCTGAACATGCTGAGAAAAGCCTCACCCCACCCAGTCCCATCATAGATATTGCCAGTTTCTATTTTGGTCTGCCTGATTAATTCCCAGAAGCATTTGTCCTTACTGTTACTCTACAGCAGTGTTTCCCAACCTTGACAACTTGAAGATGTCTGGACTTCAACTCCCAGAATTCCCCAGCCAGCATTCGCTGGCTGGGGAATTCTGGGAGTTGAAATCCAGACATCTTCAAGTTGCCAAGGTTGGGAAACACTGCTCTGCAGCATGCCAGAACCCTCCCTGTCTCCAGAAGCAGGTGACATAGAGCCGGTCTCTCTTTCCGCCTCTTTCTGTGACATAAACCTTCTCAGTCTCCCCATTGTAGAGCAGACACAAGTCTACATGGAAATGTCCAGTGCTTCTCAATTATTTTCTGTTACGCGCCCTCCCCCCCAGGAATAAGTAAACATTTTGCGCCCCCCCCCAACTCTCCGCCGGGACGGTTGTTTGCAATATTCGGCACGTTTTCACTGAAAAAACTCAAGCGGCTTATCAGCGTGATTGGGGTGTAATGTATTTAAGAGACGCCTTAATTTGATTAACAGATTAACAGATTAACAGAGTTGGAAGTGTCACGATGTGAATAATTGCCAGTTGTGCATCTCTACTATTTCTAGATTTATTGTATTTCCTAATCAAGCAGACATATGATATGTTTTACTACGCATGCGTGCATTCCAGTTTTGTCTCCTCCTACCTCCTTCTCCTTCGAAGCCTCGCCCGAGGCAGATGTGAATCCTTAGCTGAGAAGATGTAGCTTATTAAAGGTTTATTCTTTTGTTATTTTTGTACTGAAATAAATATTTTGTAAATTAGAATTGAATCTCGGTTTTATTTTCTAAGTACGAATGACTTCAGGGAAGCAAGATCCTAAATCGCCTCTTGATAGGAAAATTCCTATCTGACAGGAAGGGACCTTGCAGGTCATCTAGTCCAACCCCCTGCCCAAGCAGGAGACCCTTACATCTGCTTCTACCTAGGATAGAACTCACAACCTCCTGATTGTGAGGCAAGAGCTCTACCTCTAGGCCACAGCAGCTGGGTTTGGCTTCATGCTGTCCGCTGCCAACATTTTTAGATACAGTAAACATACCGGTCTTTCCTCGTCTCCCACCGTAGTCACAGTGAAGCCAAGCGATACATACGCTTCGTCATGTTTCCTCGTCTTAGCTTTCAGGAGACTTACCTTTGTCTCATTATCTCCGTCTCTCTCCTCCTTTCTTTTCAGCCCTGTTAAATATTTTTCCATGGTGTCTCATAACGGTTTGTTATCTGCACTTCATATCTCCTGCTCTGTGCTGTGTGCTATTGTTTGGTGCAAAAAAACCCTACCCCCTGCGGCAAAAAAAAAAGCATGTTCCCCAGGGTCATGCACCCTCCCGGCATCGTTCTGCACCCCCCCAGGGGGGGCCGCCTCACTATTTGAGAAGCACTGGAAATGTCTAAGTATGGTCTCAACTAATTTCCTCTTTTTTTACCAGTGCCTTGGGGCCACAAGAAAATCAGGCTTCCTCTGAGGAAGCCCAGCAAGAGCTGTTCAGCATAAGATCCTGGCATGGTAGTGGTGGTGAAAAAAACATACAATAGGTAGAAAGAGACAGAGAAAATAAAGTCCACTTCTGCTCCAACATCTTGCATGCGTTTATTTTTCTTGTAAGTGGAAGAAAATATTCAGAGTTCCAAGGAAACTTACTTAAAATGCACCATATTTTGCTAAATTAAAAACACATTCAGTACCTTTCTTTTATTGCTCAGAAATATAAACACTGCAGAGTGAGAAAACAGTCATATATTTGCAGCCATACTAGAGTCAGTCAAAAGGGTATTTTAGAAGTTGAAGTCTTCTACTGCTAACTGTACAGTTGTACACCAACACTATGTTTACACAACACACTGACCTTTGTTTGGTTTAGCAGATGATGTGTCAGGAGAGAAAGATTTGACTGAAGATGTTAAGAGATTAACATTAGGGATTACACCATGCACAGTGGTGAAATCCATTTTTTTTTACTACCGGTTCTGTGGGCGTGGTTTGGTGGGCATGGTGTGGTTTGGTGGGCATGGCTTGGTGGGCGTGGCAGGGGAAGGATACTGCAAAATCCCCATTCCCTCCCCATTTCTGGGGGAAGGATGTTGCATAATCTCCATTCCCACCCCACTCTGGAGCCAGCCAGGGGTGGTATTTGCCGGTTCTCCGAACTACTCAAAATTTCTGCTACCGGTTCTCCGAACTACCCAAAATTTTCGCTACCGGTTCTGCAGAACCTGTCCGAACCTGCTGGATTTCACCCCTGCACCATGGTGATAAGTTCAGCAAAAGAGAGTGATTGATCCACCCTCATCAGACCACTGAAAGACAACCAGCAGTTCTTTCTCAGCTATCCCACCCTTTATTGGACAGTGGTGAACCTCAACACCATGTTTTGGGCCTCTGCGAAGGATATTTTAGGCCTCTAACAGACAAAATAACTTGGAGACACTCAAAGTTAGAATCTGCCAGATCCAGATGAATGGCCGAGGCACAGACACACTAACCTGTGGTTTACTTAACCATAGTTTATTGAATTATTCAAAGTGTCTGGGTTTATACAACATTTTGAACTACAAAAAAAATCACACTGACTGCAGTGAATTGAATGCAGAGCAGTCAATCGGATTTCAGTCTAGAATGGTGTTCAAACCCATCTTAAATTTATTGTTGTGCTATGTGAGAAGAATTTTATGGTCAGGTCACGTTTACTGTCCAAATGACAAACATATTTATGACAATCGGTATATCAACTAATTAAGGTTCCAATTCTGTACATATTTACATAAATCTAAGTCTCCCAAAATGAGAATCATATTTTGCATAAGTTAATTGTGCATATTTTTCAATCTCTGAATTATCTTCGCCAGAATTGTCTCTTTCACTGCAACTAATCTTTCCTTTTTCTGGACAGGGGAGGAAAGCAATTCCAAAAACAGCACCAAGTTCCAGTCATCAGGGTTTTGTTTTCTAAGCTTGGTAACCAGGCTTAAGGAGGTGTCCAGACTTGTATCTAACCATGGCACAGACATGGTGTCAGGCCGAAGCCATATTTTATTAGAGACTTTGGCCTGCCGCACTTGATGCTTGAGAATGTATTCTTGCTGTGGGAATTTGGGAGGGGCTGTTGCATGAGCGATGTAGACATGTAGCCATAACAAATTCCTTTTAGGTTTTCAAGGTCATCCTTTGTTCGGCACCTGGCCGGAAGCTGATGGGAGTAACAGACACGTTGGCAGAAGACAACTGGTCAACGTGATGAACTTGTGGGTGTGGGAACAAGGGAATGAACTTTAAACTGGGTGGAGAAACCCTTGTAGCTTTAGATTCGGGTTTCTCACAGATGTGCCAACATGGCTCTGTTAATAAATTGGAACTTTGAGGAATACTTTGTCTTGGACTCTGATTTAGTTTTGGATGCTATTTGGAACCCGGACACATGGTTTAGCAACTTTCTTTATCTTCTTTGTCCCTGTAAAGTTGCCTTCATCTTCTCCCCAGCCTTTGAGCACAAAGAGGCTTAAGTTAAGCTCAGCTGAATTCCTATTAAAGTAGTGTGCAACCCTGGTCCCAGCACCATCCAAGGGCAGTCTCAAGATATATTAAAACCATTAGACTTTGTCTCCTGCCCTTAGTTCAGAGGGCTTAGGGATGGCCAGTGGAGGCAGTCTTAAGGTCTCTGCAAGGTTTCCGTGAATCTTAGGATTCTGCTTGAAGTGATTCAATGTTTGAGAAACACTTAGTCTTAAGCTAGGCAGAAGTTGGTTGACTGGGCCCAGAGATGCTGGGCAGGCAGGCAGTACAAGAGCATTGCGAAAATTCTGATTTTAGTGTATTTTAGTTTTATTATTTTGTTTTTATCCCACCTTTATTATTTTTTTATAAATTACTCAATGTGGCAAACATACCTAATACTTCTTCCTCCTCCTATTTTTCCCCACAACAACAACCCTGTGAAGTGGATTAGGATGACAAAGAATGATTGAGCATTTTTTCAGTCGAGGTCATCCAGAAAAGCTTCCATGCCTAAGGCAGAATTACAACTCATAGTCTCGTGGTTTCTAGCCTGGTCTCTTCGCCACTAGACCAAACTGGCTCGTAGAATCTTCATCATAGAATTTTATTTACAAAGTGTGTTAGGAAAACATTTTACTTGAACTTTGCAGAACATTTCTTAACAGCAACAGCAGTACAACAGTGGAGTCAATTGCCTAAAGAATTAGAGGACTCTCCTTTGTCAGATGTTTCCAACTAAAAGCTGAACAGCTGACTGTTAGGAGCACTTTAATTTGGGTGCCTGAATTGAGCAAAACATTGATTGACTATACCCTAAATCAGGGGTGGCCAAACTATGGTTCTTTGAGGACCTGTGGACTTCAACTCCCAGAATTCCTGAGCTAGCCATGCATGCATGGCTAGCTCAGGAATTCTGGGAGTTGAAGTCCACAGGTCCTCAAAGAACCATAGTTTGGCCACCCCTGCAAATAGTCCCTTCCCCCATGTAATTTTATGCAGTGGTTAAAACAGTGGATTGGTTAAGACTAGAAAATCCAGGCTCAAGTCTACCCTTAGCCATTGAAATGCATTGGTGATTTTACGCTAGGTAATCTTTCTCAGCCCAACCTAGTCACAGGCATTGCTGTTGTGTGGATCAAATGAAGAAAAGGGCCATGTAAGCCTCCTTGAGTTCTTGAAGGAAAGATGGAATCAAAATCAATAATTATATGTAAAATAATTCAATAAACATATTCAGTTCAAAATTTACTAATAAACCCATATTGCAAACAAGTTTAAGAAAGAGTTGTTCAAAATCACAAGGGTCTAGGCTTCTAAGTATTAATAGTCCACATATTTACATTCACATTCAGAGACATTGGATACATTTTCTTTCTTTCTTTCTTTGGCTGCATCACAAAATTGTTCTACCATGCTCTATCAGTATGAATAGGGTTTAATTGTTTGGTAAAGCAATTGGCATTTGACTACAGAGAACAAGCCTTGAGGCCTGAAATAAAAAAAAGCAATTGAAGAACAGAAGACAAAATGCAAGGATGAAAACTCATTAGGAAAGTAGAAGTTTTGCTGAACTGGTTGATTTGGGTAGAAAAAAATGTATGTGTAATGAGGGTCGGTGCCAGATCACAGAAAATACAGGATTCTGACCCAAGATCTTCCTGATTCTTTCCATCATGTACTTAGCGGGGGGAAAACAGAAATAGTCCCTTTGGGATCTCAAAGGTGCTTTTTTTTTTTCTTCAAAAGCTTCATGGATAAGAAGTGTTTTTTTCCAATGCAGATCCACGGAAAAGATGACACGGATTTCTACGAAATATGGAATAAGGTATATAATTGGATCAAACAAAACCCAAAATTAAAAATTTGGCAGATGAATTGAGATATATTTATAAATACTTTCTTTACAAGCTGTAATTAAATAAACTAACTTATGGATGATAATCACCGATACTCACGACATGGAACGTACTTAAAATGTATATATAGATTTTGATACAAAACAAACACTTTAATAACGCTGTTAAAGCATTGGACTATTCTGTGTTGTTGTGTGTAAATACGTGTACTCGTTTGTGTTTTGTGTTTCGTTTGTGTGTTGTTGTGTGCTGTTTGTGTCTTTTTTCTTATTGTAAAAATTTAATAAAGATTTTTTTTTTAAAAAAGTGTTTTTTCTTCCTCCTCAAGGAAAAAAAGAGTCCAGTTGCCTTTTAAAGAAAAAAGCACATTTGAGATAACTATGACCTGGATGACTGAGAAACTCCATGGACTTTGAGTCCCTTTAGGCCTCACCAAACAATTTCAGATTTATAGTGACTTTGGGAAGCTTCCCGACAAAGCCTTTAAATGTTAAGTTGCTGTGCAATTTAATGTGGGGCAGGGGAAGAAAACTCTGGAAACTGATTGTATCTTGGAAGTTCTTGGGTCATCCTATGGCTTTTATCATAAATAATCTGTTGACAAGTGGAAGTATTGAATATTCATTTTGCATATACAGATAGGAATCAAAGGACAGGAACTGATAGGAAATCTGTGAGACTACAGTATATCCATGGCAAAAAAAAATGTGTCAAGAGGGAAAATATTACTTATAATCTGGAGCTGCACCACACTTCGCTCCACAAAAGAGGAAGAAAATAAGTTAAGAGCATATCCCTTTCCACTCACCAAGCAGACTTTTGGGGGGAAAACAATTAAGTGGCCTGGTACTTTGTGCTGTGACAGGTGCTGAATTGTATAAAACTAGAAACATCACTAGCAACCAAAATTACAAGACCACATCTGATTTACTTTGGCCATGTCATGAGCCCACGTTCATTGGAGAAGTCAATGTTGCTAGGAATGGTTAGTGGAACAAGAAGAAGGGGCAGGAAAAGAAGATGCTAGCTTGATAACGTCAAAACTGATACAAAGATGAACATCCAACAATTGAAAGAAGCTATGCTTGACAGGGTAGCATGGGGAGCACTTGCCTATAAGTTTCCAAGGGTTGGACACAACTGAATGGTTAAAACTGCCACTACTGCTTTGTGCTCTAGTTGATTCCTTGCAAAAGAGGAGGGGAAGAGACAGAAGTCTTGTTATTGTCACCAGTAACAGTAACAGAGTTGGAAGGGACCTTGGAGGTCATCTAGTCCAACCCCCTGCTCACGCAGGAGACCTATACTAGGGATTCGAACCACCGAAGTGCCGACCTTTCTGATCAACAAGCTCAGTGTCTTAGCCACTGAGCCACCTAGCCATCCCTTTCCATTGGCTTGGAAAACTACATAGGTAGGCACAATTGCAGGGATGTGTAAAGAGTCAAAAGCATCCATATCCATCCCAATGGAATCAGCTAATTAGTGTAAATTTTCAGATTGTTTATATGGGGGGGAACCCCAAGTAGCTGCTATGGAAACTATGAAGATATCAAGCAACCTTTCCCATTTAAAGATCTGAGAATATAAGACTATATCAGCTGAAGTCTAGGAGCAAATAGAGACAAGAATTCCTGCCAATTCAAAAACAGAAGTCATAATCATTTTTTAGTATTTTGGACAAAATGAAGTTGAGCCAGAAATAATTTGACTTTGTGCAGACATATAGCTGGATTTTGGAGTGGTACAAAATACCTCATGAGGAAAGACCCAACTGGCTAAATTTACAACAAACCAAGCCATAATATTTGTGGTTTAGCAAGTTGGGTGAGTTTAAAGGCCAGATCTGACCAAAATAATCAAGGGAAATTAAAAACGGGCTAGAACTGATAAGATTGATCCAGGCCATAGCAACACTTGTTCTGGACCTTTATTAAGGCTTTATCTAAACTGTACTAGGGAAGACCCCATAGAAGCAGTCTGTACGCCTATGTGCTATAAGAAATCAGCAAACAGTGTACAGAAGGGATCTGTACACTATTAAATTGTATATGAAGTGATGGAGAAAATAAAAAAAAATTGTAAACAAAAAAAAGAAGGGATCTGTCTGTTCAAATATGGGATGGCAGCAGCCATGTTTTTTGATTCAACCCAAATGTCCTCATTTAATTTTTGTGCAAGGAGACCAAAGAGCCTGAAGGAAGAAAAAAATCCCATATTTGTGCAATCAAGAACCCAACTATAGCTACAGTATGTCAGAAGAGAATGCACCTTGGAAGGTTGGGAAGAACATCTCCCAGCCCCATTGCTACTGTATGTATGAATTGCTTCTCTTTTGTCCTTCCCACGTCCCTGTGATTTTAGCCATTGCGACATGAACGTACATAACCTCCAGCCAAGCCAGCACTGTCCTAGTATGCTGATATTTAATGAGAATTAGAGTTCTGAGAGATCATAATCAAAGCTTCAGAAGCCAATAGGCTAGTTTAAGGCATCTCTCTAGGAGACTGTAGGTTTGCTAATGGAACTCTTGTGGACATCCTCCAAAATTCAAAACGAAAAGAATAGCAGAACTCTGCAGAGCCTTTGCAAGATATAGCGTCCGCATTTCTGAATCTGATTTATAGTGGATATTAATAACCAAAGCAGGGGGATATATCAGATATCCCAATAGGACCCGGTACAGATAATTAAAAGGCAATTGATATAAATAAACCATCATTATAGTGCCATAAAGCTGTATTTTGGAAAGCCAAGAGAAATTGTAAGTGGTTAGTGCCAGAGGGACCACCTTCTAAATCAGCCAAACATGCACCCTCTGGATTTTGCAGCTGCAGAGGCTGAAGCAACTAACTTGGCTTCCCTACTCTTTTGCATACTGAGCCACACAAGTTACACAACATCATTTTGAGGAGACACAAATGCAATCGAATAAATATCTTTGGATAAGAAGAGACAAAGAACAGCGATGTCTTGTGGAAAGCCTAACCTGCAATAAATTCTCCCTCTTCCCCACTTCTTTGTGTTGTTGTTCAGAAAAGGCTCTGTAGCCAGAAGCAATCAATTCACATTAACTCTGAGGAGCCCATTCCATCAGTTTCATCGTCCGCTTTCAGTAGTGGATCTGCGATGCTCCTGTTGCCGCTACACATCTGAGTGTGGCCTACTCACAGACTCCAGCTGTCAGTTGAATACCGTAACCTCCAGAGCACTCCATTGGGTTTCAGTTTCTCTGCAGATATATAAGAATGATGCTGATCAATTAGTGGTTAGCAAGAAAGGGGCATCAGAAAGGAGATGTTAAGAAAGCCAGGAGGTTCTCTTAATTAGCCTAACCCTTTCCCAAAGCTTCACCATAAAGCCAACTTTTAAAATTTTAAAGGGATTCAAATTACTTCTGGAGGCTGTGATAAACAGAGTTTTCTTGATAGGTATTAGTTATTTGCGTAGCGAGTCACAAATGAGACTTTGGAGAGACTAGACAGCAGAGACAATAGTTAGAAAAGCCGGATCTGTTAGTGGTGTTTTCCCTTTTTTTGTATTACTCCATTCAATTGTGTCCACTTCTTGAAGATTGCCTGAACAAGTCCCTGAAGTTTTTTGACAAGGTTTTCCCAAAGTGGTTTGCCTTTGACTCCTTCCTAAGGCTGAGAGCAAAGGCATGGTTCTATGGGCCTTGGAGGAGTTGGTAGTGCACTTCTTCAAGATGTCATCATTGGACCAACCTGTCAGGGTTCCAAGTAATAGATCCATAGCAAGCAAAACTCCAAGGCAGGTGGATTCCTCAAAGGAAAGCTTTATTGGAAATATCATATTGGCACATATCTGGTGAAAACCGACTCTGAGAGTTCCCACAGTTTTCACCTAATTAAAAGTTTTTCTCAAAACAATCAGTCACATGGTCCAATCACAGCTCCATCTGGTTGCTTGGTGACATCCCCCTCTTTCTTCCGACCAGGTGTGAGAATGTCCTTGATTCCCAAGAGAAAGTATTTTGTTTTGGCTACAGAGTCCCAACTATCTCAATTCCCCTCTTCCTATCCCTCAGCTCCAGTGTGGCAACACTGAAGCTCCAAGATGGCTTTGGTCAGGTCAGCTTCAGGATTGACACAACCATTTTGGGTGGCTTGTGTCAAGTCTCCAACCTTTCACATTCTGGAGAAAGTTGCTAAAAAGGTGGTTGGATTGCATTTACACAGAGTGCAGAATAGGATTATAATACTGAGTTGGTATTATGTTTGTTGATAGGATTGACTAATATAGTCCCCATCTTGGCTGCCCAGAGATTATCTTTAAAAACCTAATTGTTTCTTCAAACTAGACTAGTCGGTTTAGATGAGTCCCTTTTTAAGCTGTGGGTCATTTTTTTAATGTTCCCATACACAGAGAGAGAGACACATCCATTGTGGATATATTATATGTTGTATTTATTATTGTATTTTTAATTTTGTGAAGCTACCCAGAGCCTTTTGGTACCGGGCAGTTTAGAAATTTGACTAATAAATAAATAAACAAACCCAAATCCTTGAAGATATATATCTGAAATTTGGCAACTTTGATCCTTCAATAAGATTATATTGTACTTGCAAACCTAATTCAATTTTATCAGTCAAAAGTTACAACCATTGCCTTAGGTCACACTATGGCAAGTCAAGCTCTCTAAATAAGATCCAGATGGTTCCAGCTGCTTTCTATGTCTGAATTGGGGCCAAAACTCTCTATTTTGTCTATACCTGTCCTCTGAACTTCAGCAATAAACTTCTATTTTTAAAAAAAAATCAATAAAGTTGAGACAATACAGAAGTGGTCAGTCTAAAGCTTTAGCACAGCAACAATCACACAGTGCAGGTAAGATATGGGACAATCTATTTCCGGGGGGGGGGACTCCTGACTGGCTGGTTTCTGAATCTAAAAGTGACATGGTCTAAACAGGGTAGGTAATTCAGCTTTGGTCAGATACATATCTCTCCTCCATCCCTCTGCTGCCGTTTTGGCAGCAGAGTCCTCACCTCTCCTGAGAAAACATGGGCTATGTTTGTGTTTGCTTGACCCCTTGCTTCTTGGGCTCAGATGGAAGCCAGACTGTCCAGTGAAGGAAATCCCAGACACACACCGAGCAACAGCAAAGAGGTTCTCTGTTCAGGTCCCAGCAGCTTCCCGTCTCTCTGGCGCTAGGGAGATACATAAAAAAGGAGGCCATCTCCTAAAGAAAAACCCAAGTAAAGAGCTGGTTATGTTTTCCAGCTGGGAGTCTCTGTCTTTTCCACAGCCAGAGTCATTCTTTCTCTCGGTTCTCTTTTATCACCTTTCTTGTTCATAGAGTTATAATCTGAGCAGCGAATGGGGGGGAAAAAATCTAACCCAGCATCCTTAGATACCTAGAATTTTTCAGTACAGAAAACAGAGACCTTTCTTACCGGATTGGGCATACAAATATCAGAACGGCTTTTCTTCTATATATTATTTACACATATGAAAGTCCATACATAGAGGGGCCGACAGGGAATTTATCTACAGGGCTCCTGTCTTCTTTGTGTGGCTGAATTATTCAAAACCCTACATATTACTAAGTTGCTAATATTAATTACTTTATGCATTATTTGAAAGGAGAATTGTCTCTTGATCCCTATAAAATACTTGCATATCAGAGGGGACTATTATGAATTAGATGGCAGCTTCCTCGGTTACTAAAACTTCAGAAAAAACAATTACTGCCAACCTGCCTTCCATTGAGGACCTGTATACTGCATGAGTCAAAAAGAGGGCCGTGAAAATATTTACGGACCCCTCGCATCCTGAACATAAATTGTTTCAACTCCTACCCTCAAAACGACGCTATAGAGCACTGCACACCAAGACAACTAGACACAAGAACAGTTTTTTCCCGAACGCCATCACTCTGCTAAACAAATAATTCCCTCACCACTGTCAAACTATTCACTAAGGCTGCATTACTATTACCATTAGTCTTCTCATCGTTCCTATCACCCATCTCCTCCCACTTATGACTGTATGACTGTAACTTGTTGCTTGTATCCTTACGATTTATATTAATATTGTTTCCTGATTGTTTATTTGTATCCTCTGACAATCATGATTCTTGACAAATGTATCTTTTCTTTTATGTACACTGAGAGCAGCACCAAAGACAAATTCCTTGTGTGTCCAATCACACGTGGCCAATAAAGAATTCTATTCTACTCTATTCTATTTTAAAAGATTGTGGCTATTGTCATGGCAATTTGGAGGAGAAACCGAGAGGGAGTTTGAAGAAGCAGGGTAGTCTGATGTGAACTTTCTTTCACTGTACTCACTGGCTTAGCCTGGGTTTTGTTCAAACTCCCAATCATAAAAAAAGACTATAAGATGGCCAGAAAAGAAAGCAAATATGCCTTGGCATTTGCCTCTTCATTGCACGCAAGGGAGTGTGAGAAGCAGGCCTTCATCCAGGAAGGCTTTTTAGCATGCAGGGAGTGCAAGTCTTATTCCAGGCAGTGTCACTGAGGAAAAGCAGGGCTGCTTAAGAAGAGAAAAAGCAGCAACTAACTACAATCTTGTCGCTTCTTGGTATACACAAGAGCTGTGCATCACTTAAGTTCTGTCACATGTCCTTAGCTCTTGAGATTGCTGAAGATGGGGACTAGAGGTAAAGCATGTAATTGCTGGTGTTAATAAGGAATCTGTTCTTTTATTTTTATTGCTCATCCTGCCCTGACAGGGTTTTGTTCTCTGGGTAACACTATCATTAAAATCAGAGAACTTTTTAAGGATTGGATATATCCCAACTTTTGTATAAGGAAGTAACATTAGACTGGAAAAGTATCTCATTAAAAAAAAACAGAACAGTTATATTCCTACAAACAAGTGATAGAGTTAGTTCAAAGATGTCTGGCTAATTGTTTAGATTTATTATTAGAGTTGGAAGGGACCTTGTAGGTTATCTAGTCCAACCCCCTGCTCAAGCAGGAGTTCCTATACATTTGAGACAGATGGCAGTCCAGTCTCCCCTTGAAGGTCGCAAGTGTTGGGGCTCTCACAACGTCCGCTGGCAAGCTGTTCCACTGGTTGATCGCTCTCACCGTCAGAAAGTTTCTCCTTACTTCCAGGTTGAATCTCTCCTTGGTCAGCTTCCATCCGTTATTCCTTGTTTGGCTTTCTGGTGCCATAGAGAATCTCTGTTTCTACTTCAGGAAGGATGGACAGATGGACATTGATTTATTCTGGGAGTTAATTTAGGGAAGAAGAACAATGTGTTCAAGATCCAGCAGTGAATTTCATACCAGATCACCATTTTGAAGCTGGTTTTTCCATTAATTACTTGCTTTCCAAGTGAAGTATCCTAACCTGTTCTTTCTTACAATATATGTGCATAGTCCTAACGTATAACAGCTGGAGGTAGTGGGTCTCTCAGCTGAGCTACTGGGGGCAAGGCTCCAGGAGGAAAACACAGACCAGCAGTAGCTGCAATCAGCACAAGTTTCCTTTTCTCTACATTGTGGAATTATGAGAGCTGGTAAACATTGTGGGAAAGCTTAGCGGGAGGAGGAAGGAAGGTGATCGTTCCTCAGAACCAGCATTTCTCTTTCAAAATAAATTTACTCCAGGAACTATTGCAAATAGCTTCCGGCACTAAAACTCTCCCCTACCCAGAGAGATGCTTTTCAGTTCTTACCTCCTGGCATTTGCTCAGGAAAACATCATCTGCCTACAAAGCTCTTTACTGGCCATAAATGCCAGCCTAAATCAACCTGACCAGGGAGAGAGTGAGGTGGAAAAGCACTTGCCCAGGCAAGAGGAACACTCATGCCTTGGGCTCTTCCTGCAGTCCCACAGCAGTTCTGCACAACTGATCAAAGGCACAGCTCAATTCCCGGTTCAGCTCCTTATCTCGTACAAGAGATCATTGCTTAAAGATAGCAGCAGCCATAAATCCAGTGATAGCTATCAGAATTCCTCAATCTACAATTTGGTCACAATAATACAGCCCTAGCTACCAGGGCTGTAAACATGATGAAAGCAACATGCATTGAAAGAATTGGAGAGAAATTACAAAGCATAAGGGTGGTAAGGGACCTTAAATGCCATCTAATCTAACCACTGCTCCGTCTAAGAAACCACTTCTACAACATTCTGCTAGATCAGGGGTCTCCAACCGTGGCAACTTTAAGACTTGTGGACTTCAACTCCCACAATTCCTCAGCCAGCTGACTGAGGAATTCTGGGAGCTGAAGTCCACAAGTCTTAAAAGTTGCCAAGGTTGGAGACCCCTGTGCTAGATGGCCATCCAAGCTTCTGTTTAAAGATCTCAAGTGAAGAGGAGCCCACCCCCTCCAGAGGCAGTCTGTTCCACTGCTGAACAGCTATTGTCATTAGGATTCCCCCCCCCCCTAATATCCAAGTAAAATCTATTTCCATGCAATTTAAATCCATTGTTCTTGTCCTGACTTCTGGAACAGTTCGAAACCATTCCGCTCCGCTTTGTATGTGATAGTCCTTCAGATAGTTGAAAATGACTATCATGTCTTTCAGAAGTCTTCTTTTTTTCCAAACAATGCATAATTCAGTGCCTCTGATCTATTCAGATCAGGCTTCTTATGATCTAGGAGGTTCTATCAATGTCCATTCAAAGATTCAATACCTACAACCTGGTACAATATTTTTAGTATAACCTGACTAATGTAGAATAATGAATAATTTCTCTTGATACTGTATTTCTGTTGATGCAGCCTATAATTATTTTGTTGTTTTGTTTTGTTTTGTTTGCATTTTGCATCGCACTTTTGGCTCATGTCCATCAAGCCCTCCCCCCCATCCTTTTTCCATTTACTGTTACTCAGTATATTTCCTCATCCAGCATCCTATACTTTAATTTTTCCTCTCCAGATGTAAGACTTTGCATTTCCTTTCTGCCCACTATTGTAGCTTATCAGAAATCCCTGGAACTTCCCACTTTACTTTAAAGTATTTGCTATCTCCCTGTCTGTTGAGGGATGAGAATAAATCTCATAGAGGCGATTTGGATCTTTGCTTGGAATTCAGACAGTTAGAAATAAAGCCGAGATTAAAAGTCTAATAGAAATATGTATTTCGGTACAAAAACAATAAATCCTGAATAATTACATCTTTGCTAAGAAAATGCGACCGTTCCGGTCAAGAGCCAAGTCAAAAGTGATTAATGGTGGATCAGGAATGTGGACATGCGTACAAGATCATATCATGTGTTCTGCTTGTATTGGAATATACCATAATATTAGAATAGGGGTGCATCACCCTGCATAGACATACAACTGACAATATTCACACCATGACACTGTCTCTGTGAATTTGATAACTGAATTTTGAAACCCTCATCCAAGCCATTTACAAATATGTTGAACTAGAACAAAATCCCTCAGTAAAACACTCAATGCTTCTTTCTTGGGGCAGAGTGGTACAACTATATCCCAAGCTGTGTATCCTTCTAAGGTGGCATAGTCCAGTCCATATTTTATCATAGTGTGGCATCATTTATTCTTGTTAAACTCATGCTGGCTACCTACCAGCAGGCAATAGTTTCTAAATATTGCTTAATAGTCTTTCTCGGTGTTTTCTCTAGGACTGACGTCAAACTCGCATACTGTATCTGTAGTTACCTGAGCCTTCATCCTCTCCATTCTGAAGACAAAACAATACCTACCCTTTCCAGAACTTTGGCTCTGTGCCCATCATCCATGATTTCTCAAAAGTCACAAGGAAGGGCTTCCTAGATGATATCCACAAGTTCTTTCAAAACTCTCAAATGTTACTTGATCATGGCCCTGAAGATTTAGGGTAGTCAGATCCTCCCTTTCTCTTTACTTATCTTGGGTTGCCACTTAATCTTCTATTAATTGTTCTTTAGATCAATTTGGGGAGAAGATCAAAGTACGATAGGAGTTGATGAGCCCTCTTTTTCTTCCTTGTTTGTTACTAACCTACTACCTTCTCTCAACAGCAAGTCTACAACTTTTGCCTTGTCTTCCCAAATGAGATACTTGAAGTTATCCTTTTTGACAATCAATCCATGTTTATAAAATTTGCATAGATGCATAACTCAGAGCAAGAAAGGTAAGGTGTTTCCAAAATACCTGATAAATCTTCAGTTGGGCAGGGGTGGAAAATCTGCAACCTTGGGGCTATAGGAGATGCTTGGCTTATTTTCAAAGCCCTCTTGCAATTATTTCGTTCAGAATTTTGGCAACAAGATCTTAAAAAGAAAGACAAATAAGTCAAAAAAAGGGGGGACCACCTCCTTTGGCTCTGGCCTCACCCATCACACCCATACACACACACACCTCCCAAACATTTACTGCAGTTCTCAAAAGAAAATGGGTTACTCACCCCTGCAATAGAAATCAAGGATACCCTCATGGAGTCATATTCCACAAAAGCTTTTCCCCTACTTCATAGCATCACCTAGCCATCCCTGAAGTGATATAAAACATATTCTTGTTACCTTTATATTGATCCAGCAATGATTGGATAACTAGATAATGCTATGAGTCATCCAATCTTCATTGTGTCAAAATAACAGTTAATGAGGACATGCTTTGTATACTTTCAGGGATGGCAGAGAAGTCATTAAAGCAGTGGTTCTCAAACCATGTGACCCAATTATCCCTTTTCCCAGTCTCAAATAATGTCATTACCTACACACACACACACACACACACACACACACACAATCCAGTCTCTGTTAATGTACCCAAATATCACAGCAGCTACAGTCCGAAACTGAACCTTCAACTCAAACAAGCAGTTACAAATTGGTCTATTTCCCCAGAACATACCCAAATTACCCCCTTGGGCATAATTACCCCCATTTGGGAACCACTGCATAGTGGAACAGTAATCCCTACAAGCATGGATGCTTATTTGGGGAGGCATTTCATAGAGGTGAAATATGTTGCTCATTGAACATTGTGACCATTACTACTGTGCCAACAAAGTCAAGTCAAGGTCAGATGACAAACTGACCACACAGAATTACCCCCCCCCCTCTCTCTCTTCATATCATGCCTGAAACCTCTTGGAAGACTCTGATTGGCTGTGTTGATCCATGACCATTCTTGGCTCATTCTTCCTTCCTTGGCTGGAATTCTTCCCTGCCACATCTGGAAGAGACTATAAAGACCACTTCATTCCTGCCCACCTGCTTCCACTTAGTAATACTGTAAAAGATTACTTGCCTTTTATTTGAGGAAAAAGAAAAGATTTAAATCACTGCTGCCCCATTCCTCCCCTCCTCTGGCTTTCTAAAATGTTCCCCCCACCATCCCATTTCAGCTTCACTTTCTGGATCACATATGTTACAATGGGCTCAGGAATTCAGTTTTGATTTCCTGGACCCTTTGATTTTATAAATACAGCAACAGGGCTGATTAGTAATTAGGTGCACATTCATTCACACAGTGATGAGGATGAAGGGTATATTTATATTAATTGCTCTGTTTATTAAATTTCTAGGTAACATTTAAAAATGAGAATAGCAATCTGCAAAACTCTGGATCAGTGAATATAAATCTATCACTAAATTTTCAACAAAAAGGCACACACGTCTGAGAAAACATTCATGGAAGCAGACTCTGAAATATATTGAAAAGTTTCTATTTGAAAATCTGTGGACTGGTTAAAACAATGACTATTTGAAAAATTAAGAGATCTGAAGCAAATATCCTTCTTTTTTAGCAATCAGATTTTTAAATAAAAAATAAAGTAGGAAAAATAATTCATACTAATATTGTAATCCTGCATTGGATTCAGTCCATATAATTGGGTTAACAGAGCCACCAAATATAGTATCTGTAATTGTTATTGCACTTTGTGTTTGTGAGTGAGTGTATGAGATTCGAATTGCAATTCAAAGTTCGTGGCTACCTTTTAAAGTTTCTCAGGTCTTGGATCCGGAGAAATCATGGAAATGTGATTTAGTATGATATGGAAGATATATTTCCAAAGCACACATGTTATCCAGGAATTACGACATTTGTGTGCATAATATGCAAACATTGTTTGCCTATCCTTAGAAATACAATCACACCCATACGTATATATGTATATAAACAATTTTTGATTGTTTATATACATTATCTCAAATAATTAAAAGAAAATCCTGCAAACAGTCTTAGACCTCACTCCCTAGTTGCAATATTGGCAAATGTAGATTGACGGTATGTGCTTGGAGGGGTGGGGTGGGGGCTTTCAGTTACCTGAATAAGCCTGATTTTGTGAGCATTACCAGCCTCTCATGCTGCTGCTGCCGGGATCAAGATAAAAACTTCCTCTTCTGGAATGAAGGTAAATATGCATGTCCCAGGATAATGTCTATGGAGATTCTCAGTCATCCAGGTCATGGTTGTCCCAAAGGTGCTTTTTTCAAGAGGCAACTGGTTTTTCTTTGAAGACATTTCACTTCTCATCCAAGAAGCTTCTTCAGCTCTTGGATGAGAAGTGAAATGTCTTCAAAGAAAAACCAGAAAGTCCAGTTGCCTCTTGAAAAAAGCACCTTTGGAGTCCCAGGATAATGTTGTAGGATCCAATCTGTGCTGCCCAGCCCTCACCTTCTAAGTACTTGTACTAAGTACTTGTACTCAGGTATTTAGGAGGTAAGGTCTGGGCAGCACAAGCAAATGACAGCCAAAGACTTAATAGCCAGTCATCAACACCCCAATGAATATATAAAAGCTACATTCAACAGGTACCATATAAATACCACACACAGAACAGCATACTAGAGCATATTACTGGCTAGAGAGAAGTCCCCTGAAGCTGAGATCCAGCATGAGTCTGAAAGCTTGGAAGACAAAACCTCCGGTCCCAGCGACCAACCCAGATTGGATCCTGCAACTTCCTCTTCTCTTTTCAGTTAGCTACAGTTACTTCTAAATCCAGAATAAAAAAACCTACTCATTTTTAACTATATATTAGGGACACAATCCAACTTCAAATGATAGTTTCGAATATTAGCTTGTTCTTCAGATCAAACTAAAATATACAACAATCAAACCACAGTTATTTGAAAATTGGATTGGATGGTTTCAGTATTTCTTATGGTTAAAAGGGGAAATAGTGAAGCAGTTCAAAAGTCCTAAATCCATAGATGTGATAGGCTTGATTTTCACCTCAGATACACCACCTTTGAACTAGTACTAGCTAGTGTGGAGATCACTCTTGAAAGTCAGCCACCACCACAACATCAAACAAAAAAAAAAACAGTTGAGGGGGAAATATATTTTGAAATTTTATGACAGGCAAGCACCACGTAACACTTTTGCAAGAAACACTCAGGAGAATCGACTTAAATAAAGAAATTACTTACCAAAGAAAGGACACCTGTGTTGTGTCCTCCAAATTAATATGAATCTCTAGCAAATTAACTAAGCATCAGCATACTTGAATGTTTTAGGCACTCGCATAGGTACTGAATTTCATTTTATATTCAGAGTTGGAGAATTCCCAGAATTCCCATCCAGATGTCCCAGCACATCTGGAGGACAAATTGGAGAAAGTTTTATTATATACAACTATCTATGTTTGCTCCTAATGGTACAGAACTCCTTTGGGTCCGAATCTAATCGCATTGGGATTTATCCACTCTTTCCTCATTGGGGATCTGGCCAGGTTTTCAGCAAAAGTAACCATCTTACAGCTGTAAGCTGAATGTCATGATTAAAGGACACATTCCTAAGCATCCTGCTTTGAAATCAAGATGAGTTTGCATCACTTCAGGGCTAAACACAGCTCTTTTCTTTCATTTTCCCACCAATTGTCTTCTAAGACAGGGGAAGCCAACATTTTATTAGGATTTTCTCTTTAAAGAGGCAGCCATGTGGAGCTAATCAATACAAATAGTCATCAAGTGGAAGTGGAGCAAGAATAGGAAGCTTGTAGAAAGATCGTTTTTGACTTGGTGGTTTTTCAGGGTTTGGGATTGTAGTTTCTATCATACCCAGACAGGAAGGCTGTTTGTGGATAGCACATTTGTTTTTTCACATCCTTACCCCTGGTTATGCACACTTAAAAAATTATTTAGAAGACATGCTTCACAATGCCATGACTGTGAGGTTGCGTTTCCTTAAAGTAACCCATGTCTTTTTTCTGTTCAGGTTTTCACAGAATTCTAAAAAAAAAAAATGTGGCTCAATAAAGAATGACATGTAAGAGACAGCTACTTTGAAGAGTCAACTACCAAAAGAAGATTCATGGCTTTTTTTTAGGCTCAGGTAGAAGTAGGAACAAAAAGCTATCAAAGTTCCTTTACAGGGGTGTTGTGCTTAATACTTTTACGTGATCTGATGCACCTTTTCCAAATCGTTTTGAAGCAGGGAGTGTTCTAATTCCTAAGTTTGTAAAGTGGGGTAAAAGTTATTAGAAGGAAATAATATATGATGTGCAGGGGTGGGTTCCTAATTTTTTTACTACCACTCTGTGGGTGTGGCTTATTTTGTGGGTGTGGCTTGCCAGCGATGTGACCAGGTGGGCATGGCTTGCCGGCCATGTGACCGGGTTGGCGTAGCTTCTTGGACTGCTGAAGGGAGGGGAACTGAGATAGATCCTGCCGCCCATTCCCCCTCCCCTCAGCAGCTCGAGAAGCCTCGAACGTGCAAAAATGCCTGGGATCATCACCGCGCGTTCGTGGCTTCTCGGACTGCTGAAGGGAGGGGAATGGAGATAGCTCCTGCCGCCCGTTCTTTCAATGTCTCACGCACTCCCTCAGCCATCCTCCCCTGCTTGGACTCACTGTGGGGTAGGAAGGCAGCGCATGTGCAGTGCCGGAAGCTCAGCTTCTGGGCATGCGCAGAGGAAAAAAAAATTTTAAATGTAAGAAATGTTTTTTTAAAAAATGGCGGCCCAGGCACTGGCAACCAACCGCACCGGTACTGTGACATCACCAGCGGGCCGCTACCAGTGCTATAGAGTGGACTGCACTGGTAGGAACCCACCACTGATGATGTGTAAATAATTGTACTTGGAATGGGGAGAATTTTGGCAGTTCTGTTTAGTCTAGGTAGTGCTAACTTTTGTTTAACAAACTTAACCTCAAATTGCCATGGCAAAGTGGCTTAGGGGCTGACTACTTAAGAGATGCCTCTCCTATTACAAACCAGTGTGGCTGTTAAGATCTCTAGGGGAGAGACACTTCGGAAGATGCCCAGATGTCTGAGGTCTGTCTTTCTCACTTATGAGAAAAAGCCTTCTGTTTCACTGTTTCCGGGTTAGGGCGTGCACTTTCTCAAGAGAGGTGTTTGGCCTCCTCTCAGAGTTTAGAAAAAGTGCAAAGATATATTGCCTTCTCCTGGCTTTTAATTGCTAAATGGTAGTAGCACTGATTTTTGCATCTATTTAGTCCACACGTTTAATTTTATATATGCTATTTAGAAATCTATTCATCCTGAAATATTTACCAACACAGAAAGGCAGCATATAAATCAGGTCTTCCATCGTATTAGGTAAACCACTTTCCCTCAAACAATCATTATGCCCAAATAATATAGGAAATAATGATCTGTATGTCAAAGTTCCAATTTTCCACCATCTCCTTCACTTTAGGCATTGAAGGAAATAATGGCTTCCTTAGATATGAAATATCTTGTATTGCATGTACCCATCTTTTTACGTATGGATGGCTGTTATATACAGTATGTATGTATCCTATTGTTCCATTCTAAACTGTGATGCTAATAACAGTAATAATAAAAAGAAAATGAGATGATAAATGAAATCAAAAGACCCAGTAATACATGGGGGGGGAAACCCAGGAATCGCAGTATAAGAACTGTAACAGTCACTCTGTAGGAAGCAGAGTGCATCCATGAATATCAACTAGCAGTCAGAAAGCACAACAGAAACTTCTTAATCTCACACCATATGGACAGACTCAACTGTAGTTTCAACTAGGAAACTGTGAGCATCATAGACTAAGTTAAATCCAAAAACATTATGGAATTCCTGAAAGTCTGACTCTCAGACAAATTGGTCATCAACAGACACATAGAGATAAACCACATTTATACACCATTCAAAAGAGACAGTAAAAAAGCTAAGAAATAAATAAAAGACCAGAACATGCTGTATCCTCTCCAGCAGCCAACACCCAGATAAGCAAGGGTTAACAGCAAACAAACAAATTAAGTAGAAAACAATACCCTAATCAAAGAACCCCTAAGGAGAAAACTATATCCCCACCATCACTGGCAGGGCAAACCTCACATTCATAGCACTGATAATGATGATGTTACCTAGTTAGGTAATGAAATGTCAGCAAACAAGCAAGGTCATAGAAGATCAAGCACTTCACAGTTCAATTCTGAGCTACAAATATTGTCTTCTAATGGAATAACTACATTTATCAGTGACTGGAAACCCTTTATGGACTTTTTGCTGAAAATGAAAAAAGCAAATTTGTGATTTATGGGTTTGATAATTATAAAGGGTAGAATATAGAAAGAAGGGAGCAGTGACATAACCTTAGAGAGAAGACAAAATATACATTTATTTATAACTACTACAAAGAAGATAAAAAGTAACTTTTTATATCTTCTTTTTCTTTTTCTTTTCTATTTACTTATCACTCTTTTTACTTTTCTTTTTCTTTTCTTTAAATTTATATTGTTTAATAAAGGTTCTTTAATAAAAATTGATTTTTTTAAAAAAAGAATTATTTTTGTCTAATCTCATGTCTCAAAATATTTATTTATTTATTTATTTATTTGTCAAACATGTATAGGATAGTAGTAGTTTGTATGAACATAAGTAAAAAGTAACGATAAAAGAGGACAATAGGACAGTAGGACAGGGACGGTAGGCACAGTGGTACGCTTATGCACGCCCCTTACAGACCTCTTAGAAATGGGGAGAGGTCGACTGTAGACAGTCTAAGGTTAAAGTTTTTGGGGTTTGGGGAAGAAACCACAGAGTCAGGTAGTGCATTCCAGGCATTGATCACTCTGTTGCTGAAGTCGTATTTTCTGCAGTCGAGTTTGGAGCACTTTACATTTAGTTTGAATCTATTACGTGCTTGTGTATTGTTGCGGTTGAAGTTGAAGTAGTCATTAACAGGAAGGACATTTTGGTATATGATTTTATGAACTACATTTAGATCAGATCGGAGGCGACGTATGTTGGAATACAAGGTCTAACACAAAAATAAATTAATAAATTCATGCATTCATTCATTTATTTCAGTGTTTAAATTCTGGGCTTTTTCCTCCTCATTTTTTGAGTCAATAGAAATGTGGTCTTCTTCCCTTAGCCTTGATATTGGATACCCTCTTGTTTGTTTGTTTATTTTTGTCAAGTACATGTTGGTAATATACATAGATAAAACATTGTTTGTATACATAAGATGGGTACTGATAAGCGGGAACATTAGGACAGGGACGGTAGGCACGCTGATGCACTTATGCACGCCCCTTACTGACCTCTTAGGAATCGGGTGAGGTCAACAGTGGACAGTCTAAGGGTAAAGTTTTGGGGGTTTGGTGACGAAACCACAGAGTCAGGTAGTGAGTTCCAGGCATTTACCACTCTGTTGCTAAAGTCGTATTTTCTACAGTCAAGTTTGGAGCGGTTCACTTTGAGTTTGTATCTGTTATGTGCTCGGGTATTGTTGTGGTTGAAGCTGAAGTAGTCATTGACAGGAAGGACGTTGTAGCAGATAATTTTATGAGTTATGCTTAGGTCGTGCCGAAGGCGACGTAGTTCTAAGCTTTTTAAGCCCAGGATTTCAAGTCTGGTTGCGTAAGGTATTCTGTTGCGAGTAGAGGAGTGGAGGACTCTTCTTGTAAAGTATCTCTGGACACTTTCTAATGTATTTATGTCTGATATGCGGTGTGGGTTCCAGACAGATGAGCTGTATTCAAGGATTGGTCTGGCGAATGTTTTGTATGCTCTGGTTAGTAGTGTGATATTACCGGAGAAGAAGCTACGTAAGATTAGGTTAACAACTCTTGAAGCCTTTTTGGCGATGTTGTTGCAGTGGGCTTTGGCACTTAGGTCATTTGATATGAGTATTCCAAGGTCTTTGACAGAGTGAGGGTCGTCTGTAAGGTCTTGACTTTTCAGCTTGTATTTAATGTTCTGATTTTTTTTGCCAATGTGTAGGACAGAGCATTTGTTGGTTGAGATTTGGAGTTGCCAGATGTTAGACCATTCTGTCACAAAGTCTAGGTCTTTTTGGAGGATAGTAGTGTTGTCGGTGGTGTTGAAGAGTTTTACATCATCGGCGAAGAGAACGCAGTCGCTTGTAATGTGATCGCAAAGGTCATTTATATAGAGTATGAAGAGTGTGGGTCCTAGTACGCTGCCTTGGGGTACACCGCTGTTAACAGGAACGGGGTTTGATAGGGCGCTTTTCAATATTGATTCAGTATTAACTCACCTAGAAACTCCTGACTCCTGTCTCATCCAACTTTGTTTTTAAAAACCAAGAACTCTTCTATCTTTCAGAATGACCCAGAATAATGGAAGTTACAATAAGCAGTTTTCCTGGACTTAGGGAAAACTTCCTGACAGTGGAAGCTGTTCAACAGTGGAATCTGCTATATCCAGAGACTGTGAGCAATTCTTCTTCCCTGGATACACTGGTCTGGAAAGCCATCTGTTGGGAGGAGGGAGTGCTATCATTGGAATTCTTACCGTTCAGGGGAAGTTGGACTTTGAGGGCCCCAATGTTTCCCTCCAAATCTACAGTTTTATTATTCTGTGCTAAAGAAACTGGTGCAGATCATTGGTGGAGACTGTCAATGATTGTTTTCCCTACACGTTCATTATATCCTTTAAGGAGCTAAACTCCTTTCCAAACAGAGGATTTGTTTAGAGGATTTCATTGTTGTTGTTAGACACATCAGGGGGAACTAAGGAGCATTATTTTCACGATTATCCCTGGGGTAAAGTCACATATATGAAACTCCTGCCAGACTCCTGCTTTCTTGGCCTTTAACAGTGAGCAAAGACTGCTCCCCAGTGGTCACATCAGGAATTCTGGCAATCCCGCCCTGCCTTGTGCAGAGTCAAGGCCTTTTCTTCCCCAGAGATCTATTGTCCAACAATATTCCGAGCAATCGGGCTAAACAGCCCATACAGACATACATGCACAATGCTTTGCTTTTGATGAAAGGATTGAAAGAGACGGCCTCTGTCTCAATTCCACTTCACCAGACCGATCCTCTGGTCTTCATTACATCGCAGTTTAAGCTCATTGTCTCCAAGGCTTATTAATAGCATATACATTCTCAGTGGCATGTACTCTGCACTACACATACAAACAAAGAGAACAGTTTGGTAGCAAACCCCTAGAGCGGCATAAATTACAAAGGCTGCATGCTGGCTTTTGAAAATCACCCAGCTTGCCATCTCCACGATAGGGAGATCTTGTTGCTCTTTATAATACCGAAGGTTTATTGTGGGGGAAATGCTCTTTTGTTCTACAAGTGTGTATCAGTTTCTATCTTTTATCTCCATCAGCCACCCATCACTCTTTGGCCTCCTGGTTGTTTATTTCATTGAAAGAAACTGGAGTCAACTTTCCACAAAGCACACTCTACTCAAGTGGCTCCAAAGCACTTTAAATTAAGACTCTCTTGCCCTACCAGGTTGCCAAGTATTTTCTAGCTGACCAGAAAATTCAAGATATTTCCCCACAATTTAAGGCATGCTGATTTGAAAGCCCACCTTCTGACAATCTACACAGCAGGATTTTTGTCCCTGCAAAACTGCAGTTCCACGCCCTCAGTAAAGGAGATAACTCAGCTTGGCTTTTCACAAATATTGTATTCATAGATAAATATTTTGTGTGTGTGTGTGTATGTATATAGTATATATATTTGTGTGTGTGTGTGTGTGTGTGTGTGTATGTATATATATATATATATATATATATATATATATATATATATATATATATATATATGTATGTATGTATGTATGTATGTATGTATGTATGTATGTATGTATGTATGTATGTATGTATGTATATATGCATATATTATGTGTGTGTATACACATATACACACACATAAATACAAAATATTTGTCTATGAATACAATATTTGTGGAAAGCCAGCCAAGATAAGTTATCTCCTTTACTTTATATAGTTACCTCTCTATATATATGTTTGTATTATGTACAAGTTACAAATTATTATACTGTAAGCCACCCAGAGTCGCATGACTGCGAGATAGGCGGCATATAAATGTAATAAATAAATAATAAAAATAAATAAATAAACAAATAATAAAATTTAATGTAATAAAATATAAAATATATTTGCCTGGAAATAAATTAATGAAGGGCTAAATCCCCAAAGGTACACTATATATTGTTGCTTGGGAAGATTTTGCTTTTAAACTTCAAATAAATATGCTCTGCAGCACGACTAGGGCTGAACCGTCACAGAGGAATCAGATGACCATCCAAAACCTGAGGTTCATGGAAACGGCCCCTACAGATCTGCCTGGACTTAACAAGGCTGGTTATCTCACCACAGTGTTATCATTTTAAAGAAAACTACGGCGTTGTCAGGAGGTGATACATAAGGATTTGAATATATTATCCTTTTGTAGAACATCATGCTTATTCTATGAAAAGCAGAGTAGTAGAAACAAATTCCTCTGTATTCCTCTAGGCACGATGATATGATAGTGGAAATGCCAAATGGTTTCTGTTCAGTCATTTCTCTTGAGTCTTTTTTAAATCAGAGTTGCAAGAACTTCTATCAGTTTCTGTAGTCCTCCGTGTATTTCCCAGCCTCTTTGCAAGACAGCAATTATAAGAAGGAGTGGGGGGGGGGAGAGAGAAAGGAGAGGAATGTTGGTGGTGTGCTTAGCAACTGAAATAATATGCATGTCCATCTAATGTAAAGTACATAAATAAATAATTGGGGACAGCAGTCTGTATGATCCATAAGTAACAGTTGCTACATATACCAATGAAGGAGAGAAACAACCTAGAACTAAAGAGAAACTTCCTAACAGTGAGAACAATTGACCAGTGGAACAACTTGTCTTTGTGGGTGCTCCATCACTGGAAGCTTTTAAGAAGAGACTGCATAGCCCTTATCTGGAATGGTTGAGGACAGGGGTGTCAAACTCAAGGCCTGGGGGCCAGATCCGGCCCACGGGGTGCTTAGATCTGGCCCACGGGACCAGATCTTAGGATCGGCCTGCGGTGCCTCTGCCAGCAAAAATGGAGCTCGGGAGAGCTGGAGGCAGCCCTCCTGAGCTCCATTTTCGCTGGCAGAGGGTTGCAGGAGGCCGTCACAGCCAAAAACAGAGCTTGGGAGCCCATTTCCGCTGGCAGAGCACTCGGGCCACCACAGGCGCCCCCAACACGAGTGACGTCAAGCTGGCCACGCCCACCCTGGCCACACCCACCCTAGCCCCCCCCCGAGGTCAAACACAACCCTGATGTGGCTCTCAAATGAAATTGAGTTTGACACCCCTGGTGTAGGGTCTCCTGTTTGATCAAGGGGGTTGGACTAGAAGATCTCCAAGGTCCTTTCCAATTCTGTTATTCTGTTGCTACAGAATATGTCCAAGGCTACTATAACTTTGCTACAGTGTTTTGTCCTCCAGCTCCTTCATCTTACCTCTTCTAAGTAAGTCACAGAATTCCAACTTATTAGTTAGGTGCTATTTTTGTCCAAATAATAAACCAAAAGCTGTTTCAAACTTTGCAGTCCTATAAAATAAATTGCTTTTTTCAATTTATTGATTTCTAATCCGGATATATACCGCCCCTGGGAGTTGGGCGGCATATAAATCCATTTAAATAAAATAAATAAATAAATAAATAAAAGCAATCCAAAACCACAAATTAATATTATAAAGTGGCTGGTAGACTGCAGCTTCCCTTCAAATCCACTGAACTACAAGCCACATTTCTGATTTAATTTTTTTCTTAGAAAGAACAACTACTTCACATTTTTCTCTTCTCCATTTCAGTGATCTGTGCCAAATATCTGTTCCTAAATCATTAAGATTATGTAAGAAATAAAAAGGAGAGAGTTGTGAATTACTTAGCTGGAAACTTTTATTTCTAGTGAAATGTTAAGAATAAAATATGGTTGTGCCATAATGTGCAAAGCTTTTATAGTACATGAAACAAATGGAGCTGAATCGAGACAATCAGTCAGATTTGGCACTGAAGTACATTGTTCAAAATCAGAATAATTAAAACATGTAATTTAAAAAAAAATGTTTATAGTGAATGGTGAAGCTTTCTCCATTTCTCCCTGCTTTATTTTTGGAAGAAGTAGCTCAGGTAGCATAGAATGGTCTTCAACAACTTTCTTAAGCAATGAAGGCACCTACCTTCAGAGGAATCTTCTATGATAGAGCAGTTTTTGTCCCTGTGGATATAAATCCTACTATCCAAAAAGGTATCTAAGAATGGGGGGGGAGAGAGATCGGGAAGGACAGGTGGCGGAATGAGAATTTCAAAAGATTGGAAGAACGTGCAAAACGTGCACTTCCGTCTCGATGCAAACCTGTGAGGAAGGTAAGTAGAACCCACCCCTGCTCTCATACCGTCCTTTCCACAAGTTTGCAAACTACAGCTCACTGCAAGACGGTGTGAGGCAAACCAATGGAGGAGATTTGATAACAGGTCTCTTTGAGGTTTTGTGGAAATGACTAATCCGACACCTGATCTTCTCACAATGACTGGATTAACCAGGAGATTAATCAGCCACTCCCTCTTTTTCCTAGAAGCAAGAAAACATTCGGGATAAATAAAATAGCAATTGGAACGGGTGGAAAAAATAAAACTCCCTCCTAAATTAATAACAAGGAGAAAAGCGAAGATTAGTTTGTTCCCATTAAACAATAATAGCATTTCTTTTGTAAAGGTAAAAGTAAAGGTTTCCCCTGTCCAGTCATGCCTGACTCTAGAGAGCAGTGTTCATCTCCGTTTCTTAGCCAAGGGAGCCAGCATTGTCTGAAGACATTTCCATGGCCATGTGGGCAGCATGACTATATATTGAGGTGCATGGAATGCTGTTACCTTCCCACCAAAGTGGTACCTATTTATCTACTCACACTTGCATGCTTTCAAACTGCTGGGGCAAGTAACCGGAACTCATTTCGTTGCCCAGCACTTAGGTCTCAAACCCAGGCTGTCAGCTTTCCAACTGACAAGCTGAGCATCTTTAACCATTGAGCCTTCATGTCCCCCATTTCTTTGGTAAGGAATTAAAAAATTAACCACACGGGGTCCGTGTGGTTGACTTTTCCTACTCAGATGAAATAAATGCAGACTAGAAATAAGCCTTGTGGAAAAGTGGAATGGTCAGAGTGATAATCTGGAACCCAGGAAGATGTTCAGTGTTAAACTGGAACATGGTTCCTGAGCCTCTGCTTTCTCATCCAAGAAAGTAGTGCCAGAGCTATTGATTTAAAGCCCGTTTGTGGGTAGAGGTCAGTATCAGCAATAAAGCTGGAATAAACAAACCCCAATGTGATTCAAGTCTCTAGAAACCCTCTGGTTGTAGGGGAAAAAATAGGTTAAAAGCTTTTCAAAAGACATCAATATATCCCAGTGGGGAAATCACAGGAGACTCCCAGCTAAATAAAACAGGAGATGCTGAAAGGGACCAGTGGGTCTGGCATACCTTCCAAACTCTTTGAAATGCAAGAGTCCCATGGCTGGGAAAATGCTATAGGCAGCATTCCTTAGGAGCCACCTCACACATTATAGTTTAGTGGCTGCTATCTTAAGTTTACTATTCAGTGTATCTGAATATATGTACAGAAGCAGGCATTTCTGCAGATCAGGGGTGTCAAACTGGATTTCTTCAAGGGCCGGATCAGCATTGTAGTTCTCCGTGGGCCAGTGGGGATGGATGGACGGATGCTTCCTGCAGCACCCTGCCAGCCAAAATGGGGCATGGGGGTCCACACGCAGCCCCCCTGCGCCTTGTTTTCACCCTCCATGGCCTCCTGCAGCACTCTGCTGGCCGTTTTCAGGGCCTTTTCCGGGCCCGGTTTTGGCCCATTTTTTGATCCATTTTCGGCCCATTTTCAGCCAGCAGAGTTCTGCAGGAGGCCATGGAGAGTGAAAATGAGGCATGGGGGGGCACACGCAGCCCGTTTTAGCCACCAGAGTCACCACGGCCGGTCTTTTGATATTTCCAAGCCGGCCCCGCAGTCCAGATTTAAGCACCCCGCAGGCTGGATCCGGCCCGCAGGCCTTGAGTTTGACACCCTTGCTCTAGATCAGGGGTCTCCAACCTTGGCAATTTTAAGACTTGTGGACTTCAACTCCCAGAATTTCACAGCCAGCTTTGTTAGCTTTGCTGGCTGTGGAATTCTGGGAGTTGAAGTCCACAAGTCTTAAAATTGCAAGGTTGGAGACCCCTGATTTAGATGGTAACTTTACAATCATGCAGAACTGAAAATAAGGAATTGAGAAGCTTAATGTCTATGGAGATTCTCAGTCATCCACGTCATGGTTGTACCAAAGGTGCTTTTTCAAGAGGCAACCAGACTTTCTGGTTTTTCTTTGAATACATTTTGCTTCTCATCCAAGAAGATTCTTCAGCTCTGACTGGATGAGGAGGACCATTCCCCACTATCCAGTGATGGACCATTCCCCACCATCCAGTCAGAGCTGAAGAAGCTTCTTGGATGAGAAGCGAAACGTCTTCAAAGAAAAACCTGACTTACCACAAAGCTCTGCATGTACGATGTATCCATTGTACTTTCAGGGTGCATATGCCTATATGTGCATGGCTTAGGTATCGATGGACATAAATATGCATTGTTCACGCTGTGTTTCTTAATTTGTTCGCTTTTCCCCCCGTTGTTCAATATACCATATGCTCAATTGGCCCACGCAGCCCTGCAGCGAAGCCTATTTTGTCAGCAGGGGACAAGTGTAATGTTCAGTTCCAGTTCACTGCAGCCTTCACCTGACGTGTGGCTGCGCATGAATTGGGTGGATTTGGCAGCCTCTGATACCCAACACCTCTGCAGGGTTCTGCAATATCTATTCCTCTCTGGCTGGAGCACAAAGGCCCCTTCATCTCCCCATGAATCATACTGGTATGGAATGGGTGGGGAAGTAAGATAGGAAATGTTCACTTGAGACCTGTGAGAATTTTTCTCCTGGCCACCCAAGGCTGGTGTCGTGTGTTTACTGACACCAGCCTTGGTGAGAAGAGGGTGGTTGAGAAGCGGGTGTGCAATGGAAAGAATGATCACTGGGGGGGGGGGAAACCACCCTAACAACAGGCAATTCATTTGAGCCCCTTCATTCTGCAACTCATTCCACCAGCTCAGATTCAATTATTGGATTAAGAGTAGTCCCAGGAAATTGGGGGGGGGGAGGAATGTGGGGAAGACGACCTGCCATCAGTTTATATTATACCCTTTGAGGTAGACTAGGTGAGGAAACAGAAATCACATGAACTATTGGAACTTTGTTTTATAGAATAGAATAGAATAGAATAGAATAGAATAGAATAGAATAGAATAGAATAGAATAGAATAGAATAGAATAGAATAGAATAGAATTCTTTATTGGCCAAGTGTGATTGGACATACAGGGAATTTGTCTTTGGTGCATATGCTCTCAGTGTACATAAAAAAAAAGATACATTTGTCAAGAATCATGAGGTACAACACTTAATGATTGTCAAAGGGTACAAATAAGCAACCAGGAAACAATCAATATTAATATAAATTGTAAGGATATAAGCATCAAAGTTACAGTCATACAGTCATAAGTGGGAGGAGATGGGTGATAGGAACAATGAGATTACTAATAGTAATAGTAATGCAGCCTTAGTGAATAGTTTGACAGTGGTGAGGGAATTATTTGTTTAGCAGAGTGATGGTATTTGGGAAAAAACTGTTCTTGTGTCTAGTTGTCTTGGTGTGCAGTGCTCTATAGCGTCATTTTGAGGGTAGGAGTTGAAACAATTTATGTCCAGGATGCGAGGGTTTTATTGTTTATAGTAAGAAAACCTTAAAAGCCTGGTACATGCTCTTTTGCCCACCTTATATCATAGCGAATAAATGTAGGACAATGTTGAGATTTTTTTTCTTTCATGCCCTCCTGCATTGATACTTACGTAAGGGTTGTTGAAGCCCTTCTTCAAGGTTTTCACCATCATTCATCTACCATGTGTTTCTCTGCTACAGATGTAACAATGGCCATCTTTGACATCAAATGTTGTCTACTCCCTTAGAAAAAACACCATTGCTTTCTGGGCAAATGTAGGGACAACTCCTACTAATCTTGTTCCGGTTCATTATTTGAGCTCCAAGGTAGATAAGCCTAGAGTTATCCTTCTTTCTCTCTCAGGCATGCAAACTTCACCCTCAACGTCGTCCCAATATGATTTTCCTCTCTCTATGATTTCAATGTGCACTAAAACTGCAGTTAGTTTGAAATCAGCTATGCCGCTCCCTGGGACTGGCATCAATGCTTTGCCATCTGCCCTAGCTGCCCATCCCTATGGGGGGGGGGAGGAGGAGATCATTAAGGACTGGTATTAATCCATAAAACTCCAAATGGCCTGGAGACCCATGAACAGCTGAAAAAAAAAACATTTTCTCTATATTTACTAACCAAGTAAAAGTAAAGGTTACCCTGTCAGTTGTGTCCGACTCTAGGGCATGTTTATTTTATTTATTTATTTATTTATTTATTAGTGTTCTTCTATGCCGCCCTACTCCCTGAGGACGCAGGGCAGCATACAACATTTTAAAGAACAACTAAACAGTAAAATTATTAAAAACAAATGTTGCTCATCATCTGACATGATAACAGTGTTCCAATACTTGAGAGGCTGCCACAGAGGGGGGGGGGGGGTCAGGCTGTTTTCCAAAGCATCCGAAGGCCAAACAAGGAATAATGGATGGAAGCTGACCAAGGAGAGATTCAACCTGGAAATAAGGAGAAACTTTCTGATGGTGAGAGTGATCAACCAGTGGAACAGCTTGCCAGCGGAGGTTGTGAGAGCTCCAACACTTGAGACTTTCAAAGGGAGATTGGACTGCCATTTGTCGAAAATGGTGTAAGGACTCCTGCTTGAGTGGGGGGTTGGACTAGATGACCTACAAGGTCCCTTCCAACTCTAATAATCTGTAGGTTATCTCTGTTTCTTGGCCGAGGGAGCCAGCATTGTCCAAAGACAATTTCTGTAGACAGCATGGCTATACACCAAAGGCACGCAGAATGCTGTTCCCTTCCCACTGAAGTGGGCAGGAGCTGGGGTAATGGGAGCTCACCCCATTGCATGGAGCTTGGGTCTTGAACCTGGGCTGTTAGTTCTCCAGCTGACAAGTTCAGAGTCTTTAATTGTTGAGCCACCTTGCCCCATATTTAGTAACCAAGATCCAAACATAATTAGCCTAGCAGATCTACATTATTTATTTTGAAGAGTAAGAATCTTAACATCATCATCATCATCATCATCATCATCATCATCATCATCATCATCATCAAAGAGCCAGTATGGTCTAGTATTTAAGGTTCCAGGCTAGAAACCAGGAGACTGCAAGTTCTAGTCTCATTTTAGGCATGAAAGTCGTCTGGATGACCTTGGACCAGTCACTCTCAGCCCAACTCATGTTCACAGGGGAAAATAGGAGGATGTGTTAGATATATGTTCGCCACCTTGAATTATTTATAACTAATGAAGGTGTAACATAAATTAAATAAATTAAATAAATAGATTAAATAAATCTGTTAACAAATCAGAACATGGCACATAAATAGCATGTATCAAATTTTGGGAAAGGCTCTCACTTCGCTTGCCTCAACTTGGCACCCACCAAATGTGTTTAGACTCACTCCCTAAATCCTCTTCCCACTCAAGGCAAGAGTTTCAAGATTCAAGCTGTTGCTGGAATCCACTTACAGCCTCAAAGGATGCCAGATCCTTTTCTTACATCCACATTTTCTGGTCATCTTGAGATCCTTGCTGAACCTTTTGAAAAAAAAATGTTTCCAACCCTGATTAAATTGCGTGGACTTGAGTTCCAGTGTCTGTCGTGCATAAAAGTCTATGTTGGCAGCTTTCTCACTTCTTTCCGCCTTTCCCCAACTTTACCTGAAAGTCCCAAATTGCCTACAACTCCTGTAGCTTCAACCCCCACTAAAAGATACCAGAGCAGCAGGAGACCCCACTGAGCTCAGATGCCGAGAGCCAAACGGTTTCCAATACCTTTAAAATAAACCTTCAGAGGATGAAATTGCTCATAATCCATCTAAACACTATTTTCTCTCTCCCCTCCACTCCCCACAACCTCCTGCTGGCTGTCTGCCTCCCATGCATATATATTTCTGCTTTGTGTTAAAAGAAGACGGTAAAACTGGCCTCTCGTGCTTGGAACCAGATGAGATGGCTCAGGAAGACGGGGGAAGGAAAGGCTAAATGAATCCATTCCTGGACAATCAAAAGAAACCCAAGAATGCAAGCTGGAAATGTGCAGAGGTTCTGAATGGGGCTTAAGATAGACCCACGCAAGTCAAGGACCATATATAGATGTTGGCTGGCTCCAAAATAACCAGTGTGAGATGTTTTCAGAATCCAAGCTATGGATCTGGAAAAGAGAATGGCATTGATGTGTGTTTTCAGATGAACTCAGCCCTTATTCAGGGCTGTTAAAGTGATATCCTGGCTTCATACAATAGATCAGGGTAGTCTGCTCCAATTTATAACTCATGTGATGGTTGAATGAGCGCTCCAGCAGCAAGGCTTCCTAGCACAGCTAGAAAGTTAACTATCTGGCAGAGATGTTTGAAATGCTAGAGCTACGTACAAATGAAGTAAGAGCAGCATGTCTTTGAATCAGGGGTGGGCTCCACTTACCTTCGCCACCGGTTCGCATCGCGATGTTTTGCACGCGCACGCTCGCTCCACTCACGCGCACACACGCATCCCCTTGTGCAATTTTGCATCCGCACATGCTCCGTAGCTCAAATCAGCCCAAAACACAGCTGAGGAGCTGATCAACTGTGCTTCAGGCGAAGGAATAAATGTCAGTATAGACCCGGGGGCAGGTGGGAGGGCCCTTTTACAAGCAGCAGAACAGGAAAATACTTTAAACCAGTAAAAAATTTGCTAAAAATTCACAAAAAAAGATGGCGGCGCCCACGGACCAGCACCGGCCGATCCAGTTCAGTGACGTCACCAGCGGGTTGCTACCGGTTTGGCCGATCCAATCCGAACTGGGAGGAACCCACCCCTGCTTTGACTATTGGCTGAAATGGATTCTAACACTTTTATAGCTCTTAATCCAAAGTCAGCAGTGGGCAGTTTTCTTTAATCAAAGGCAGCAATTCTCCCTGACTAGCTGAAAAGAGAAGGTGACATCACCAGTATGGCTGGGAGAGATTTTTATTTAGCTCTTTTTTATTATTATTTTAGAAGGACAGTTTAAAGCAGGGTGTCAAACTCAATTTCATTGAGTGCCACATCAGGGTTGTGTTTGACCTCGGGGGGGGGGGAGCAGAGTGGGTGTGGCCAGGATGGGCATGGCCAGCTTGATGTCACTCGTCTCAGGGGCACCTGTGGTGGCCTGAGTGCTCTGCCAGCGAAAATGGGCTCCTGAGCTCCATTTTCGGCTGTGACAGCTCCTGCAACCCTCTGTCAGCGAAAACGGAGCTCGGGAGGGCCACCGTTTTCACTGGCAGAGGCACCGTGAGCCAGTCCTTCGTTGTTTCCAGGGCGGCCCCGCGGGCCAGATCTAAGCACCCTGCAGGCCGGATCTGGCCCCCAGGCCTTGAGTTTGACACCCCTGGTTTAGAGGCAGGAATGGGAATAGGAAAGGTCTGGGAGGGTCCCATTTCCATCCTTAAAATCTCTCCATTATAATCAGAATGCCAAAATTGAGCAAGATGGTTGCTTGGCAGCACAATTTTTGGGAGTTTTAAGGGAGGAACCAGAAGCTTCCACTTTCTTTTGGAAACATACAGACCCAAATGCAAATTTTGCCATTTAAAAAAAAAAAGCTCTTTCGGCACTGAATTTCAGCAAGATGATCTTGAGACCTTGGGGTGAGAATGAAAGCAGTCATGGGTTGCTCAGCTCACAATAATTATATAAAATATGTTAGGCTGAAAAAAAGGAACTGACCCAAAGACATGAGGGGCTTGAATTGAAGCCTCCCAGTTCTGAGCTGAAATTTTAAATGTATACAGAATATTGGCTTTGGAAACAATGAATTATATCCTCCAGAGGAGTAAAAATAAAATAAAATAAGTGTTCAGGAAAGGAACTACAAATTCCTCCTAGATTTGATATGGGCAGAAGAGAAACTATCCTATTTTCTCAGAGGAGAAGTAATGAAGTTCATTATGCTCAAGATACTGAAAACTTAAAACCAGATCGTACTTTGATAATTTGCCATTGATTTAAATGAGAATGAACAATTTGTTCCTTGAGGATAATCCTGTAATTTCAGCCATTGCCTTGAGTTATACAGAGGGTCCTAAAAGAAAGAAAGGGATTGGATGAAACTGGAGTAGACAAAAACTTTTTCAGACTTCTGAAGTCTAAGTAGTGCTATTTCCAATTTATTTATCAAAAGGGGGAAAGAGGGAGGGAAGGAGGGGTAAAAAATAATATCGGTATAACATATACTTTTGAGGAAGTACAGCTTGAGAAGTAGGAGCTTACTGATAGAAGCGAGAGCATTTGCAGCTCAAAGTTGCCTGTGAAGTCTTAGTTCTTTTCTTGCAGATGTTTCATTATCCTATTAGGTAACATCTCCAGCATTGGAAGCAAGTGGGATTTGCTCTCTGTTTATATACAGTCTGCAAGAAAACAACCAAGCTCAGAAAACACTAATGACTACAAAGAAAAAGCTTATTTGTGTAAGGGTTTAGGCTGAAAAGGTAAGAACCCACAGTTCCCAGGCTTACAGGTGGTTGTTACAGAAATACACCACGACTGCCTGACTTTAAGGCCATGAAACATCAGGCTAAATACCTGTTAAATTGCAAAGGTGGAAGAGGCCTTGAGACTAAGCCCTTGAGAAATCTCCAAACAATCAGCTATTGTGATTGTAACTTCAGTGTTCCCCACTTGGCTGTATTTATAAGCCTTCTACCATGTCAAACCAAGAAATTAAACTAAAGGTGCAGTGTTAGGGGACTGGTGTTTTATTGACATACTCAAATATGAATTCTGATAGGCCCAGAAAGTTTCATCCCAGAAAGTGGCTGCTTCTTATAATTTGCCTTTCTAGGAAGCGTTCCTGTCATTGGAAAGACAATCTGGTCTCTGTTCCCAATGTGGATTTTCTGTTAGCCCAACTATTGATTGACTGATTACATGCCATCAAGTCCTAGCAACCACACAGATTTTCTCCATGACAGTCTATCCGTAACCTGATCTTCAGGTCTCCCAACTGTACACTCATTGCGACTGTAACTGAGTCCACCCATCTTGCTACCGGTTGTCCTCTTCTCTTTCCTTCCATCTTTCAAGAAAGCTGGGTCTTCATATAAGGTGTCTGAAACAGGATAATTTGAGCCTGGTCAGTTGTGCCTACTCGAGTGCGAAGTCTGTGTTAATTTGTTCATTATCCATCAATTCTCTTTGCTCGCTTTGCACAAATATTCTCTAGTCTAGTGGCCTCTCCAATACTAAAGGTCAAAGATTGTCTTATAGCAAAGTGAAATAAGGATTGCAATAGACTCCAGAGAAGCTACCTGAGGTGTAAATCTTTGTACCAGGTTCAGGAGATTCACCAAACATGGAAAGGGTTAGGGTTTTCCCCTTCTCTGAAATGTTGCCTCTCTGGCAGGAGTGAGCTTTGTGGGGGTATTAATGCCAGCTCTATACCTTCAAATCAGGGGTGAAATCCAGCAGGTTCTGACAGGTTCTGGAGAACCGGTGGTGGAAATTTTGAGTAGTTTGGAAAACCGGAAAATACCACCTCTGGCTGGCCCCAGAGTGGGGAGGGAATGGGGATTTTGCAGTATCCTTCTCCTGCCATGCCCACCAAGCCACGCCCACAGAACCGGTACTAAAAGAAATTGGATTTCACCACTGCTTCAAATGAACCATAGTGTCGATGGCTCCTCAGTTATCAAATCTGATTGGGCTTCAGACAGGAAGCTGAGCAGGGCCTGAAATTCTGCCAGTTGCTCCATTTAAGCACCTTCCCCTCCCTTTTGAATCTCTTCCTAGGCAGGTCTGAACATCATCTCTCTCCTCAAAGGAGCAGCAACTGCTGCTGCTGCTGCTGCATGTTGGAGGGAGCTCCCTGCCATATGTTGGGCATCATCCTTCCCTGCAGGGGAGCCCTCTCCCCATCGATGTGAGCTCCCCGAACTGTAATTCTCTACCTTTAGGCAGAGCTGCTTTTCCCATCCACAGCTCAGCTCAGCTCAGAAACCTCAGGGGAGCCCGGCTGCCAAGACAAAATAGACATGAGAATCATTCAAGGCAAGGAGAAAGGAAGCTATTTGCACAATGCTTTTGCTAGGGATCAGGACTAACCCATGAGCAACTGTTCCCTGCCCAGGTCAGTTAACCCTGATGAATTTGGAGTAATTATTATGTGCTGCCTTTCCCATTTGGTTACTGCAGCCCAGTTAAATGTTTTCTCACACATAGAGCAGTTGCTGGGGGGCAAAGGAATACTTTTTACAGTTATAGTTCTGTCCCATGTTGCAGTTCTGCCCCTTTCCATCCTCTGTAGCCCAGTGTCTAGGAGCAAAGCTTGCTTTTACTGATAGTAGTAAACCCTGTAGCTTAGGGTTAAACTGTGCGGTCCTTGGTGCTCTATGAGCTTGGTTGTTTTCTTGCAGACATTTCATTACCAAACTAGGTAGCATCATCACTGCTTGTAGGGAGAGGGGTTTGCTCTCATTTTATATACTAATGCAGTGTTTCCCAACCTTGGCAACTTGAAGATATCTGGACTTCAACTCCCAGAATTCCCCAGCCAGCATTCGCTGGCTGGGGAATTCTGGGAGTTGAAGTCCAGATATCTTCAAGTTGCCAAGGTTGGGAAACACTGTACTAATGGCTTGCCCTGTCAGTGTTGGTAGAAATGATCTTGGTGGTTTCTTGACTGGGTTGTTGTTTAATGTTAGCTTGTTTGGCAGTTCAAGGAACCACCAAGCCACTCCTACCAACACTGAAATGTCTGCAAGAAAACGATCAAGTTCAGAGAGCACCAAGGACCCCACAGCCTTGCTTTTGTTAATGACATCATGTCTTTCATAGAGATTATAAGTTTCATGCCAGATTTGATTTTTCTCTACACAGTCCTATTTTTCTTCTAAGATCTTTAGACTAAACAGCCAAAGTACAGGTAAACCAGTATATGAGGGAGGGACATCTGTGTGTCTGTCTCACATTCCACTGACTGCAACCAGGAACCTGTCTATAGTTAATTAATTAATTATAATTTATTGTCATTGTATGTATATACAGTACACAGTACACCCATACAACGAAATTCACATAATGCCCAAAGACCAGTCCCAACACACATAGCAATCCCTAAAACACGCCCCACCCGCCACAAATTCCCCACCCTGAACCACCCAAACATCCATACAACAGACCAAGTAATACTGTCCAACAGCTCACTGATGGTGACCCTTTAGTTCATTATTAAGTGCAATTATAGCTCTAGGATAAAAACTGTTCAGAAAGCGTGTGGTCCAAGTTTTAATTGTTCTATATCTTTTGCCAGAAGGCAACAGTCCAAAAAGATTGTAAGCAGGATGAGAAGAGTCTCTGAGAATATTGTGCAACTTCCTAGAACAGGGAGATGCAAAGATATCATCCAGGGCTGGTAACTGGAGCCCAATGATATTCTGGACAACTGTAATGATTCTCTATAGAGCTTTTTTGTCGGCTGCAGAGCTGCTCCCATACCATGCTAGAATACCATATGTCAGGACACTCTCAATGGTGCTGCGATAGTAGGACAACAGTAAATGCTGAGATAGATTTATCTTCCTGAGCATTCTCAGGAAGTACAGCCTCTTCTGTGCCTTCTTCACAAGCATGTTAACATTCATAGTCCATGAGAGGTCCTCTGAGATATAAATACCCAGAAATTTAAAACTACTAACCCTCTCCACCTCCTTAATACTCTTAATTCTATAGCTATACCAAGCACTATCACTCCATCATCTTGGGTGCCCGTATATACTTGTCTTCCAATTCCTGTGTCAACTATTTCTTCGTCTTCCTCTCCTCTCCTCTCTTCCTTCCTTCCTTCTGCTTCCAAATTACTCCAAACCTCATTCCATTTGACTCAACACACACTCCACACTTCTCTCCTCTGTCCACCACAGATATTCACTCACTTCTTCAGTTCAATTTCAGAGTTGTCCCACTGCTTGTTGATGCCAGGCCTTCTTTCTACACCCTTTCACATCCTCGGGACAGTGAAGTGGCTCAGCAAACCTTCACCACCTTCTACTGGAACTTCGATCTCACAGCCTGCCATCTCCAAGCCACCAAATCTGAGACACTGCAGCTCTCAGCCTTCCCTCTTTCCCAATCGTTAAGAGCCATTTCTGACCTTTTGCCCATCCCTGTATTATTTATTAGCCTATGTACAATCCTCCCAAGAAAGGAGGCACCAGATTTGGAAAAGCCTGAGAAATTATTTTAAAATGTTGTTCTCTACCTTGAGATTTTGGAATATGATAATACCAAATTATGCAGCTCTATGAAGAGTTGAAAACGAAGAGCCAGCTCTCTATCCAGTTGTATTTTTTTTAATCCAAAGTATTTTCATATTGCCTTTTGGCACAATGGCGATTTATCAGATAAAATATTAAAACAAGAAAGTCTTAACATATAATTAGTTAAAACAGCATGTGTGGACCAGACCTTTATCTCCAGGTGCTATTCAAAGGATATTTTAAAGGATATGATGTGTGAACGTGCTATAAAATATCTGGAAAATAAATCCAATTACAGCATTAGAAACAGCAGATGGAAACTGTCTGTGGACAAGGCTGAGTGAAGAGGGAAATTCTGCCCCTTTGGGAATGTGTATAGCCTGTCACATAGGAATCCAGAATTCGGTAAAATGGGGAAAGGGTGTTAAAGCTCAGGGTGCTTTAAAAGGTCTTTAAACATTGTGTCATGTGTTTGGGGATGATCCTGTTTCAGGATAAGGTCAGGATAAGCAGATCAAAGCAAGGGAACTGTTGCTTGAGATTTAGCTCAAGTGAGAATATATGGAGACAAGAAATGTGATTGGTGTTACTTAAACACTTACTTGCTTGCTTGCTTGAGGCTTATGTATTTATTTGTCTGTCTGTCTTACAACCAGTAGGATGTCTTTTGAGACTAAGCTGTGCAAGTATCTTAAAGAAAGATTTCAGTGCATGAAGAGATTTTCCAAATACAAATAATACAATGCCGTTTCAGAACCAAAAGTCCACTTGAAGTGCAGAAAGTACCTTGATGTTCAATTTACAACACTTTCAACAGAATGCAGAATGAAGACATTTTCCAAATACATCTACAAAATCCCCATCTACAAAAAAGGTAAAAAAAACCAGACCCAGGAAACTACAGACCAATCAGCTTAACATCAATACCTGGGAAAATACTGGGGAAAAAATAATTAAAAACCAGATCACCCATCATCTAGAAACAAACCAAGTAATAACCAAAAGCCAACACGGATTTGTTAAGAACAAGTCATGCTAAACCAACCTCATTTCATTCTTCAACACTGTGACCAAATTAGTAGACCAGTGAAATGCAGTAGACATAACATACCTGGACTTTAGCAAAGCATTTGACAAAGTAGACCACAACCTACTCCTTCATAAGCTAGAAAAAAGTGGGATAGACAGCTACACAACCAGATGGATTAACAATTGGCTGACCAACTGTATCCAACGAGTAGTCCTCAATGGCTCTAAGTCCACATGGAGAGAAGTAAGCAGTGGGGTACCAGAAGGTTCCGTCCTAGGCCCAGCACTCTTTAATATCTTCATAAATGACCTAGATGAGGTAATAGCAGGAGAACTAACCAAATTTGCAGATGACACCAAGCTGGCAGGAGTAGCAAACACCCCAGAGGACAGACTCAAAATCCAGAGGGATCTCGACAGACTCAAACACTGGGCCAAACCAATAAAATGAAATTTAACACAGAGAAAAGTAAAATTCTGCACCTAGGTAAGAAGAATCAAAAATACACATACAAACTGGGCAAAACCACACTCAATAGCAGCGATTGCGAGAGGGATCTCGGAGTCCTGGTAGACAGCCAACTAAATATGAGCCAGCAGTGTGCAGCAGCAGCCAAAAAGGCCAACGAAGTCCTGAGCTGCATAAATAGAGGGATACAATCAAGGACCAGAGGGGTACTAGTGCCACTCTATAAAGCCTTGGTCAGACCACACCTAGAGTACTGCATGCAGTTTTGGTCACCACACTACAAAAAAGACATTGAAACTCTAGAGAAAGTGCAGAAGAGAGCAACCAGGATGATAAAGGGACTGGAAAATAAAACATACAAAGAGCGGTTGCAGGAACTGAACTTGGCCAGTCTGGCAAGGACAAGGACCAGGGGTGACATGATAGCAGTGTTCCAATACTTGAGGGGATGCCACAGAGAGGAAGGGGTCAGGCTGTTCTCTATGGCACCAGAAAGCCAAACGAGGAATAATGGATGGAAGCTGACCAAGGAGAGATTCAACCTGGAAGTGAGGAGAAACTTTCTGACGGTGAGAGCGATCAACCAGTGGAACAGCTTGCCAACAGAGGTAGTGAGAGCCCCAACACTTGCGACCTTCAAGGAGAGACTGGACTGCCATCTGTCTCAAATGGTGTAGGAACTCCTGCTTGAGCAGGGGGTTGGACTAGATGACCTACAAGGTCCCTTCCAACTCTAATAATAAATCTAAAAAACACTGTGCAGTTATAGAACCCCAAATCTGCATAAAGTGTTGAAAGTGACTTGATGCTCAATTCACAACACTTTCAGTAGAACAACTGAAGCATATAACTGTTTATGGTCCATTTAAAGTTAAAGAAGATGGGGGTAAATCAAATACTTGCTAACATATTCCAAAACTGCATAATAGAATTCAGGGGTGGGTGGGAAATGAATGCCAGTTTGTAGATATAAAGGTGGTTCCTTATTATTTTGAATTGCTCTGTTGGTCTCCATTCTCCAGTCAGAACAGTGTTAAAATAAACTATTTGCTGCCATCACCACCAACACAGAGTAGGCCCTAAAATGGCTTCCATTTTTGTTGTTGTCATATTTACCTTTACTAACAATTCACTTATTTCTCTGTTAATTCACTTGTTTCGTTTTTCTTCGCTCTGCAAATTATTAACTACAGTAGTTATCTTTCTGAGTTGAAATCAATATCTTATCAATCTTTCAGAAAATAACGTCCAAAGACATTGAGAAACCATGTGGGTTTATCAACCTTCATGGCCAAAATATTAAAATGAATTCCTTGCCTCTGTCAGGCCAAATGTGACCAGGAGAATGGAGCTTTTGGTGGGTCATCCAAAATAATTTAGCATAGAGCACCAGATCTCAGTTAGGCCCTGTCATATATAATTCAAAATAATTCAAGGCTTCCACAGTAGCTATGAAATCTCTTGACAAAGTGTTTTTAATGTAAATGTTGAAATAGTTGGGTAGCAGATAGTCTTGCATAGTGGAAAGAATGAACACAAAGAAAATCACTAAAGTTAGGAATATAACTTTTGTTAAAAAAAACTAAACTTAGAGCTGATGCTTGCATGAAAAAAAAAATTCTGAAAGTAAATGTAAGATTGAAATAATGTTAGGAGAGAGAGAGAGAGAGAGAGAGAGAGAGAGAGAGAGAGAGAGAGAGAGAGAGAGAGAGAGAGAGAGAGAGAGAGAGAGAGAGAGAGAGAGAGAGAGAGAGAGAGAGATGACACCTGGCAACTGTCTGGACTAGTCCCTGCAGTTATCTTGGCAGGATTTTCAGAAGTGGTTTTCCATTGCCTCCTTCCCAGGGTTGAGCGTGACTGGCCCAATGTCACTCAGGTGGCTTCATGCCTAAGGCAGGACTAGAACTGATGATCTCCTGGAGGCCTGGTGCCTTAACCACTACAGCAGACTGGCTCTTCTCGTAAGAATAGGCCTCCGTTTTTAAAAAAAAAAGACATAATATGACCTTCGACATCGCTTGACTCTGTGTGCTAGTCACACAACTCGCACTCACGGGACACAACTTTATCCTGATTGAATAAATCTGCCACCTTGAGTACATATAATGTAATGTGCTCTTTATCAGCCAGACATGCAGTACCTGTAGAGCTGCCAAACTACGTATAGTATATATGTATAGGATCATTGGCTTGTCATTCAAAAGAGCTGAAGCTGGAGTCTAGAAGGCTAGACAGTGCGTATTACAGCTCCCCATAGAGCCAAACCATGCATTATATAGACATGAGGGTAACTTCATCCTCATTAGCCCCTTTTTTCACAAGGAGCTCTTATTTAAAGGTACTGCCCCATCTTTTCTCCAAGTCTAGATAAATAGCTTTCTTTCTAACCTTCTCATGCAGGAAAGGATGGAGGAGCGTGGAGCAGAAAGAAATGACACAAAGAAATTGCCAGCAAGAAAGACTCCAGTTCTATCACTTTGCCAGTCCTGCTGTGTAGGGGAAACTCCTTGGATCATCAGTCAGGATATTCTGATGAAATTTCCAATGATTCTGCCATGTTGATTTTATTATGCATGCAGAAGTCATACAGCCACAGCAGGGTAAATTCCAGTCACACACACTTAGTAAATTTTGCCTAATACAGATAGTCCTTGACTTACAACCACAATTGAGCCCAAAATGTATGTTTCTGAGACATTTGTTAAGTGAGTTTAGCCCCATTTTACTTTCTTGACACATTGGTTAAGTGAATCACTGCAGTTGTTAAGTTAGTAACAGTGTGCTGTTTCACTAACACTTAACTGGGTTAGTGGGTTTATTAATATTCCCAAGCAATTCCCTTCACTACAAACCTAGAACTGTCCCAATTATGTCCAGCCAAAAGCACACCAATGCTAGTCCACAGAGCAATGGCCAGTGAGTCCACAAGGCGCTTGAAAGTTTCCCAAACCAGATAAATCCACTAGGCAAAATGAAATCCACAATCCAAGAGGGTGCATGAGGACAGAAAAGTCCAGAGTTCACAAAGCATGATCCAAAGTCAAGGCATGGGGTCAATCCAGTCAAGGCTGGAATCACAACAACCAGGAAACACGCATCTAGGAAATGTACACGTTATTCCCAGCATCACTTTCATCTGTCCGCTGTGCTAAATTAGAATAGAATAGAATAGAATAGAATAGAATAGAATAGAATAGAATAGAATAGAATAGAATAGAATTCTTTATTGCCCAAGTGTGATTGGACACACAAGGAATTTGTCTTTGGTGCATATGCTCTCAGTGTACATAAAAGAAAAGATACATTTGTCAAGAATCATGAGGTACAACACTTAATGATTGTCATAGGGTACAAATAAGCAATCAGAAAACAATCAATATTATTTATTTATTTTATTATTTATTTATTACTTGCATGTATATGCCGCTCAACTCCACAGGGACTCTGAGGGGCTAACAAAAATACAAATAACATCAGTATAAAAAAATTAAAAACAGAGTTAAAATACAGTGTAACAATATATAAAAAACATTTAGTCAACTCAATCATTCAATCCTTTCATTACAAGGGCCAGCATCGACAATCATTGGCCCCAGGTTTGCCTAAAAAGCCAGGTCTTCACAGCTTTTCTGAAGACCAATAAGGTGGGGATAGTCCAGATCTCAGGGGGAAGTTGGTTCCAGAGGGTAGGAGCAGCCACAGAGAAGTCCCTCACCCTCGGGCCCACCATCCGACATTGTTTAGCTGATGGGACCTGGAGCAGGCCAGCCCTGTGTGATCTAACTGGTCACAGGGAGGTATGTGGTAGCAGGCGATCCCGAAGATACTGTGGCCCTGATTAATATTTGGGATTAATATATATTTGAGATTAATATATTAATATAGCCAGCTTCTGATGCAGCCCATCAAGAGGGACAAGACTGCCTCCTCACGAGTAATCGGGATGACCTTTGCTGCTCCTGCCTTTTCCCTATATGTTCTCAGATCAGGTGTAGAACAGTGGTGGGATTCAAAAAAAATTACTACCGGTTCTCTGGGCGTGGCTTGGTGGGCATGACTTGGTGGCCATGGCAGGGGAAGGATACTGTAAAATCTCCATTCCCTCCCCACTCCCGGGGGAAGGATACTGCAAAATCTCCATTTCCTCCCAATCAGCTGGGACTCGGGAGGCAGAGAATAGATGGGGGCGGGGCCAGTCAGAGGTGGTATTTACCGGTTCTCCGGACTACTCAAAATTTCCACCACTGGTTCTACAGAACTGGTCAGAACCTGCTGAATCCCACCTCTGGTATAGAAGGCTGTGCCTCCTCCTTATCACTGACTTGCTGCAGCTAGGTGATTTCCCCACCTGAAGCCTCAGGACTGTCCTGCTTCAGCTGTCCTCAGCCAAATCACTCTTAACCAGCTGCTTGGAGCCATTGACCAACTCCCCTCCTGAAGTGCCTCCCCTCCTGAAGGGACTGGTTCACCTCTTCTGAACTGACATCTGTAGAGGTATCTGGAGGACTCATCACATATGGTTCTTAAGTGAATCTGGCTTCCCCATTGACTTTGCTTGTCATAAGGTTGCAAAAGGTGATCACAGGACCATGGAACACTGCAACCATCATAAATATGTGTTAGTTGTGAAGTAGCTGAATTTTGATCATGTGACCATAGAGATGCTGCAATGGTCATACGTGCGAAAAACAGTCATAAGTCACTTTTTCAGTGCTGTTACAACTTTAAAGTGTCACTAAATGAACTACTGTACGTTGAGGACTACTTGTACAAATAAATAATTGTGGAAGGCATGGTAAAAGTGACTTCTCATCAAGCCAGAATCAAGAGATATCTATCCTTCCACAAAGCTGTAATCAACAAACGGGGAATTTCAATATGGCTAAAGTCATGCAGATGGGTTTAAAAGACATCCAGAAGAGCAGTGAGGGTGGCTATATGGTGTGGTAACTTAATTATGGCAAAGGCAATTTATACCATTGTTCATGTATATAATAGGTGGTACCTGGCTCAGTACTAGTAACTTTTAGTTTACTTTATTGTCATTGCACCTCATACAACGAAATTAAATGCCATCTTCAGTGTACATTATAACTATAAAAATAAAACACAAACACACATCCTTTAGATTCTATAGAATTGAATTGAAAATCCCTTCTAGAGGAATCTTAGAGTCCTAGTAGACAATCACTTAAATATGAACCAGCAGTGTATTGCAGCCTCCAAAAAGTTAATCAGTCCTAGGCTGCATTGATGTTCGTCCATTGTATTCGAAGAGGACCTTGACATCTATCAATTGGGGGGGAATGTCAAGACTTGCACATGAATTAGATTAAAGTGAGGGAGAGGTGCGCATAATCAGCCTCACTCTCTCTTCCCAGATTCCATCTTGCTCCAAATAGCAGGACAAGAGTCGAGACAGTTGGAGATGGGCTGGGTGCAGTGGTTGACCAGGGCGTCTTTCATCTCTTGCCGTGCTCTTAGCATACCACATCACTTGCAGAGACCGCCTTCATGACCGTTGACCTATTCTAGTAGGTTTCATCCGCTCAGTCCACCGGAATCTGTCTTCACATGCTCGGGATAGACAAGTCCCTATCTCACTGAAGGTCGATGACCCAACGGCTACTCTCAACCTCGCTTGGCCAGCCTGTCGAAGCTGTTGCCCGGGGTGTGGCCGCTGTGCATGCTACAGCTGCTAGGAGCCACAGGTGAGAGCTGAGTGACAGGTGGGGACCATGGGGGAACGAGCTGCCCTAAAAGCTGCCCTAAAAAGAGCTGCCGTAAAAGGACACGAGCTGTCCCTACACCAGAGGTGCTACCCCTCCCTGAGCACCCCATACACCCCTAGGCTGCATTAACAGAGGGATAGATCACATGAAGTGTTAGTACCACTTTATAATGTCTTAATAAGACCACACTTGGAATATTGCATCCGGTTTTGGTTGCCACCATATAAAAAAGATGTTGAGACTCTAAAAAGAGTACAGAGAAGAGCAACAAAGATGATTAGGGGAGTGGAGGCTAAAATATATGAAGAATGGTTGCAGGAATTGATATGTATACTTTAATAAAAAGAAGGACTAAGAGTGACATGATAGCAGCATTCCAATATCTAAGGGGCTGTTACAAAGGAGAGTGGGTCAACCTATTCTCCAAAACACCTGAAGGAAACCAAGAAGCAATGGATTGGAACTAGGCAAGGAGAGAACCAACCTAGAACTAAGGAGAAATTTCCTGACAGTTGGAACAATTAATCAGTGGAACAACTTGCCTTCAGAAGTTGGGATTGCTGCATCACTGGAGGTTTTTAAGAAGAAATTGGACAGCCATTTATTACAGAATGCTATAGGGTCTCCTGCTTGAGCAGGGAGGTAGAATAGAAGACCTCCAAGGTCCCTCCCAACTCTAATATTCTTTGGAAGTGAGAGAACAAAGAGTGTTTGCAAGATTATGCCCAAGTCAGTCCAATTGATCTTAATTTCCCCAATTATTAGATTTAATAATTATGATTGTTCCAGGTTCAGAAGGATATTTGACTATAGAGTCAGTCCAGATAGTCAGGTTTAGTCAAAGAAATATCTTTGAAAGTCATTGTTGACTCCTGCCTGGACTAGAGAAAGTTTGGTAGCATGAGAAGAGCAACAAATTCTTATGCATGATGTTATCAAAAGAACAAGTTTTCTCTGTTTCTGTTTAATTCATAGCCAAAGATGCTTGTCCCGTTAAAACTAGACTCTCAAAGGCATGTAGTATCTAGTTACTCATTGTGCTTTGTGTGTGTGTGTGTGTGTGTGTGTGTGTGTGTGTGTGTGTGTGTGTGTGTGTGTGTGTGTGTGTGTGTGTGTGTGTGTGTAGGGGAAAGGAAATAGTTTGGCACTTGTATGACCTAGAATTCAGTTGGTTGACAAGCAGCTGCAAATAACAGTGGCAAGTACATGCAGATTGCATTTTACAATATTTACACTTCCATCAACCCACCCTTTTTGCAGTTTGGACTGCTGAACACCTGGATAAAGGTGTTCAGCAGGACCTCAAAGAAGAGCAGGGAGTTGCCCAATATCACTTACATACCTGGATGTCAACAAGGGCGTTTATTTGTCTTTAATATCTGCGTAGTGTGAACTATTCCAAATAAAATTTTAAAGCCAGCAATCTAATTTCTGTTTATGAAATATTTGATTTCTAAGAATGAACATTCATATGTCTCTATCTTATGCATAGATATTGTAAATAGAAGGGAAGGGGGGGAGAGGGGGAGGGAGAGGGAGATGGAGAGAGAGAGAGAGAGAGAGAGAGAGAGAGAGAGAGAGAGAGAGAGAGAGAGAGAGAGAGAGAGAGAGAGAGAGAGAGAAAGAGAGAGAGAGAGTGCTGGAAGGTATGTCGGAGATAATCTAGTACAGTGATGGCGAACCTTTTTTGGTTCGCGTGCCAAAAGGGGGGAGTGGGGGGGGATCATGGGCGCGCGTGCCCACATCCATAATTCCATGCTTGCTCCCATGCATGTGGGGCCCCCAGCTCCCGGCACGTGATGGCACATCCATTATTCGTGCTCACTAGGCTTCAGAGCCTTTCTAGGAGCCTTGGGAGGGCGAAAATGGCCTCCCCCCCAGAGGCCCTCCAGAGGCCAGAAATGGCCCATTTCCTGACTCCCAGTGGGCCCAGGAGGCCTGAAAATCAGCTGGCCAGACCTGAGCTCGCGTGCCCACTGATATGGCTCTGCGTGCCACTTGTGGCACACGTGCCATAGGTTCGCCACCACTGATCTAGTACAACCTCCTGATCAAGGCAGACTGTATACCATCCTGGTCAAATAGCTGCCCAGACTATTCTTGAAAAACTGTAGCAATAGAGCATCCACAGTTATGAGTGCTCCATTGCTAGAGCTATATTCCAAGATATACGGTACATGCACAGACCCAGTACACACAAGAGCAGTCTACCTTCAAGCCGCAGAAAAGCTCTTTCTCCTAACCATTCAGCAGTTTCCCATTTTGGTCTTCAGGATCAATCTTCTATTTGGTGACCAACCCCTTTTTTCCAATAATAAACAACAAATGTCTCAGGCCACTAAGAGGCATAAATACATTTCCTTATTAGACCATACGATCCCAAATATTTTTTAAGCCACCAGTAGCATAGTTTGTGCAGAAGATAAAAAGTAATCTTTATACAATCTAACTGAGAGTTGGAAGATGAGGACAGTGAATTTGGCTGGGTTTTTTTTTTGCAGGAACTTGGAAGATAGACGCATCTTGACTAGGCGATTGCTCAAGGAATTAATTCTTTTATCCACACACAAATTATTATGCTGGGTTCAAAGCTGGTTATTACAATTGTTCTTCGTTAAGCATGGGGCTATGCAGGATCTACAGCCTCTCTTGCTTTTCTCTGTGTTCTTTAGCACCATCTATTGAGCACCACAAATTATGTATCAGAGTTTGAAATTGTTTTGCAAGCCATTTTGGTTTCAAGTGCTTTTTTGAAAGATATATTCATTGTTCCATATAAGAGTGATGACGATACACTGAAAGTATATTAATGGGCAGCTATTATTGTATGTCTTAATAAATAATAAGATCCTTGTCCACTTTCAGGTTGGTAAAGTTCACATTAGGAGCCACATTGCTCTACTCTATTTAATGGACCTTTGGATATAAACCATGTTAAAACACATCACTGCCTCTTGAATTAAGGCCTCAGACTTCACAGTGGATATTCTGGAGATAAAATATCTTCCAGTATAATCACTGGAGACCAGAAGCTGAATCGTTAATAATATGTATGTTACGTCATGTAGTAAGGGGTTTTTTTTCCAGTGCCCCTTTAAAATAGATCTGTTTTATTGAGGATTTCCACATTTTTAAAATCATGATCATGAGGAAACTGTTCAGAGCTTAGAACTGACTCCCCCCCCTTATTGAAAACATTTGGAAGTGGTGGGCTTTTGCTCACATAAGAGCCATCTTGCTGGGGGTAATCCTCAGTCATATTCTAGCTACAAGTTGTAAAATTGGGTATTTAGAGCTCCTATATCTTCATGATAATTTCAGTCATAATTTCTTGTATTTATTTCCCTGGGACTGGCTCCTCTTTCCTGCATCCATCAGCCCATCAGCCTGCCTTTCCTTTTCCTTTTATATTTATTCAAACAGATTTAATCTAGCTCATAGCGATGGTCTCCTATAGGGCTGAACTGTTACTTTGTTTAAAGATTTATTTAAAATTTAACAGCATCAAACTTTAAAAATGTAGTATGGGGATTTTTTTTAATTTTAATCTTCTTTATAGCACTCCAAAGTCTTAAGCAGAAAGTAGATTACAGCTGCTGATGTTCTGAGATACTTATCGTTAAAACCCATCTGCTTCTTGCTGCTGCATTTTCATACAGGTGACGACAAAGATAATAAGAACCCTGGAAAGAGTATCACTATGAATGGTTTTCATAGGAGTCCTCTTTGTTCTATATATCCAAACAGTATTACCCATGTAGTCCTTTCCTCACTCACCCCAGCTACATTTTATTTGTCTTTGTAAAGATATTCATCAATAAAATGTGAACAAAAAATGCTTCTCTAACTGATTTGTTGGCTTCCACATTTTGAACTATAGCTCCCAACCCCACCCGACTAGCCAATCCAATGGTATAGGATGGTGTGAACTTTGGCATGACTGGGTGACACCAGATGTTAAAATAATATTTTATCATTTGTTTGTTTGTTTTGCTTTACAAAATTAAAAGCACTGGTGCTGAGCTATATCATATTATAAATGAACCATGACAATGGAAAGTATGAAGAGACCCAGTTTTATCTAGTAGTTAAGGCACTAGATCAGAAACCAGGAGACTGTGAGTTCTAGTCCTTCCTTAGGCATGGAGCAGTGGGATGGTCTTAGGCCAGTCACTCTTTCTCAGCTCTAGAAAGAAAGCAGTGGTCAACAACTTCCAAAATCTTGCCAAGAAAACTTCAGTGAATAGTCCACGCAGTCACTAAGAGTCAACTCTGATGGATGGACAGAAGAAAAGAAGGAAGGAAGTCTAAACCTGGCATGGCTGTTACAATAGCTCAGTGTAGTACATCCATATACCCAGCACTCACATTGGTATCTGCTGTTATTTTTATTTTATTTTTTATTTGTTTGTCAAACATGTACAGGATAGTAGTTTTTTGTATAAACATAACATAAGTAAAAAGTTCTGATAAAAGAGGACAATAGGACAGGGACGGTAGGCACAGTGGTGCGCTTATGCACGCCCCTTACAGACCTCATAGAAATGGGGAGAGGTCTACTGTAGACAGTCTAAGGTTAAAGTTGTTGGGGTTTGGGGAAGAAACCACAGAGTCAGGTAGTGCATTCCAGGCATTGATCACTCTGTTGCTGAAGTCGTATTTTATGCAGTCGAGTTTGGAGTGGTTTACATTGAGTTTGAATCTATTACGTGCTCGTGTATTGTTGCGGTATCATGTATTATGTATTATAATTTGCTGTGGTTTGTATACTAAGAATCAGTATAGACATTGGCTTTGGTACTCAATAAATCTTTACTACTCCTACAACAATCATACATATTTGGTATACACTTTGATCATTTTCATACATGTAAATCTAAATAGTAGTTACACTTTTAAATAGTATAGGAGTAGAAGGACATACTGTATACTCACGTCCAAATCTATATCTGAGTTCTCTGATAGCTATTACCCAAACAAGAATTTAGACCTAGGCGTGCAAGCTAGGCTAATCAGACCTGAATGTCCAACAATGTTCCTTCCTGCCACGGGTGGCCAGATACTGTGCATGCATAGTGATTTAAACCAACAGGCTCAGTCTTCTTTAATACTGTTTCTGATATTGTCTTTAGGTAGCTCCCTGTTTGGTCCATGTTGGCACCTCTAATAAGTGTATAACTCTTTCTTTTCTGGATGGTTGGATTGATTGCCATCTTCTCAGATTTGTCTGAACAGTTCTGTGAACTTTCCATAATACTAGCTAGAAATGTTAGGTTTCAGTCCCAGCTCCAGCTACCTGTGCTATTTGGCAAACCATTTGGGGTTCTAGCCTGTTCCTCTCTTCTTCCAGACATCCATTGCTAATGTCTCTGTTCCTTCTAGAACAGTGTTTCTCAACCTTGGCAGTTTGAAGATGTGTGGACTTCAACTCCCAGAATTCCCCAGCCAGCGTTGCTGGCTGTGGAATTCTGGGAGTTGAAGTCCACACATCTTCAAACTGCCAAGGTTGAGAAACACTGTTCTAGAAGAAGGAGGCTCAAATTCTTCTGAGCCGTTTGTCCTCCATCCAGCCTTTCTCAAGTGTCCTTGGCTGTCCAGATCCACCTTGGCCATCAATGTAGAGTCAGTCAGGCTTCTCCCTTGTTCCACTTATCCTTATCTATTTTACACATTTATACCCTGTCTAATATAGCTGCGGTCTTCAGTGGTGTGAATTATTCTTTCCCTGCACACCCAACAAAGGCAAAGTATTTTAATATGAAAGAGGCATAAAGTTTTGATATAATATTCCAATTGGCGTCAGTTCAGAAGCAAGGTAATATACATGACTAGGGAATTATATCACACCTTTCTTGGGCTGCAATTTTCCTCATCTGACTTAGAAATGGCAAGTTCCAAAATAAAAGACCCACATCATATTTATTTTCCATCTATATGTATTCTTGTAAAATAGAAAGAGAGGGTTGTGCTATGCAATGATTTGGTTTGGAAGAATCCCATCTGCTCAAAAACCCAGTCAAAGGAAGAGGAAGATGAGGGATGGACAGATGGTTCTTAGATGCTTAGAGGGCCTGCCAGGAAATGAATCACATTCTGGTAAACTGGAAGTAGCCATGCCCACTTCGACAGCCTTTATATGAATGGACTTTCTCTCCAATAACAGTCATTTAACCAAAGGTGTCACAACAGATTTCTCTCGAATTTCCAAATGCGCCAAGCAGCCCCCAAAAGTTGGGTGCCTTGATCTAAAACAAAGAGCCCCTGCTAACACCATCCAGGTATTTTTGTACCACAAGCCATATGTGCCTCGAATTTCAAGCTCCCATAATGAGAAACGTATTTCATTGAATATTGAAAGCAGAATCTGTTTTGTAAAAAAGAATCCAGATGAAGGAAGCTAACAGGATCCCCGTGCAAAACAACCGGCTGGGTCCTGAACTTTCTCATGAAGCATTAATTCAGGCAGATGAAAACCTTGCACATGTTTTGGTCTGTTTTTCTTCTCTTCCTCTCCCGCCTCCAACTCCTTGCATATTTTCAGCCTTACAAAAATTTTCACTAATTGTTTTGCATCCTTCGTTAGGAGGGTTGCCAGAAGGTTTTGTGTCTGCTCCCTTCAATATCACTAGCCTAGGATGTTCTCCAAATAAGGATCTCCTTCCACTTATACTCAGCAGGGCTTTTCTTTGTGGAAGGGCTGGGCTTCCTAGGAAACAATCACAGAGCGTTCATTGGCATCCTATTGAAGTTTCTGAATTGGTACATGAACATACACCACCATGAGAATTTCCCTCTCTCCTAGTCTTTTTGGAGGGCATTGTACCGAGGGTGAGTCAAAAAGTAATGCCATTTTCTTTATTTCAGGTGAAGTTTTTGATAAAAAAAATACCTGAAATTTTTCCCAGTTATAAATGATTATATCATTTACGTTCTGAAATATTTTGTTTCTTACTTTTCAGGTTTTTAGACTCGCAAGGAAAATTCAAAATGGCTGCCCCCTTAGAGTTGCATCAAAAACAAAGAGCAGTGATTGGATTCCTTGTTGCTGAGGGGGAAACCCCTGTGAACATTCACAGACGATTACAAAATGTGTTTTTACAAAATTCGGTCCTATGAAAGAGGGTTTGAGAGGCAAACATTATTCCAGTGACGAGGAAGTGAAGACTGCATTGAAGAAGTGGCTCAAAGAACATTCAACAGAATTTTACGAGGCAGGGATACATGCTCTCATTCGAAGGTGGAACATTGCTATTGAGAGAAATGGTGACTATGTTGAGAAGTAGGGATGTGATCCACAGAGGACCAGCTTCATTTTGATGTATGCTACATGTTCCTGTGTTGGTAATTATACCTGTCCTAAAGAAAATGGCATTACTTTTTGACTCACCCTCTATATTTGCTTTCACTATCTATGCTCTTCAGGTACACCGAATAAGGAATCCCAATTTTGCCAGCCAGAAAGTAACCAAATACACCACAGATGAACTACAACTTCAAATACCCACTTCTGTAGGGCAGTATGTTGGTTAGCCAATGGAAAGGAACATTTGAATTTGGAAAACAAATAACTAAGACTCTTGTTATGTTTTTTCTCTCTCTTTCTTAAAATGGTGCTACCAGTATATGAGAATACAATACAAACGGGTTTAAGGAGCCGAGTTGAATTGGAAAAGGAAACATTGAGTAATTTTATACTATAGATGGACTTTTCCCTTTCTTCTTCTAAGAAAAAAAATATATAAAAGTGCAAGCCATAGAATGTATATACCCTGTTTAGGAATTCCCGTCATATGCTATCCAACATATTTACTGCTTTGTAGATATTGTTGTTAGTTCGGTCCATCCTATAAGGAATGTATTGGCTCATCGATGATCTAGTGGTAATATAGGCTTTTACAGCTTTTACAGCTCGTTTCATGCTCATTTATTTTTCTGCTGACTGAAGGATGAGCGGACAGCATTTCAATTCAGCACTTGGGAAAAATGCTCTTGAAAATTAAACCTGTTGCTTTTCATTCCATCTTCAGAGGGGAAAATCAATAACTCTTTTCGTTCTTGTTCCTGGCATCTTTTTCAATTCTGCCAAAATCCTCACTCAAAATTGAGAGAGGGGGGGAGGGAGGGAGGGAGAGAGTGAGTGAGAGAGAGAGGGGGGGAGGGAGGGGGGAGGGAGGGAGAGAGGGAGAGAGGGAGAGATCCCAGGCTAGTAGATGTGGCAACATCATTCCATGGCAATGTCCAATGTTACAAATGAAATTTCTTAGGCATGAACATTTCAGGTTCACTGCTCTCCCTCTCCTATTTATTCAACCACCATTGCCTTTTTATCCCTCTCCTGTCTCTTTCAAATGGTACCAGCTGTCATGCTCCTTATGGACTGTTAACCATTTCCTCCCCCATTTTTACAGCCCAAAGGGCACAGTGGGGCTACTTTCAACTGCTTTAATAAGCCTATTAATGGAAAGTTTGGTCAACTGAAAAATAGATGAAACCTCGAGGGAACCAATGCAAAGATAAACCCACCTGTGAGATTTTCCCCCGAGACATCAGAGTTCATTTGGAGAAGTAAACTAGTTTATTATAAATAACCCACACTTGTTGTACTCTTTGTATTACTACATGGCTCTTTTTATGTCCAGAATAACCTTTTCCAAATTGATATTTTCCAGGTCATTTGCATTACAATCCTTGTTAGATCAAGCCACCATGCCAGCATGTGTAGAAGGATTTTGTATTCTGAAACCTCTGTTAAGGCAGAAGGGTGGCATGGGTTGGCAGTCATTTCCATTTATCTTGAATTTTGTTCCTGTCTCCGAATAGATTATTTCCTATTCATGCTTGCAATTCTAGACAATATCACATTTGACAAGTATCTGCTTGTTGTAGACATTGAGAAATAATGATGATGTCTTTTCCCTCCTCCGCCCACTGGAAAGCAGGGGGTTGGAATATAGGCTTTCAGCAGATCAATAAGAAGCCATTAAGAAAGATCTTCACGGTAGAATAAAATATAGGTGTGTTATTTCAATGAAAGGAGGGTTTTCGTTTTGACACTGGTTGAGCAAGCCAGGCATCATTTGCACGAACTAAAGAAATCATGGATAGGGGTAGGGTTTAAAAACAAAGACACCAAAATGGTTCAGAGTTGTCCATGCTGCTCTTGAGTGGAAAATTATCTGGAAGCAGCTGTTATCACCCTTGTTGTGGAAATTTAGTGTTTATCATGGCAAGAGGCCAGCATCAGCTTCTCCTGCAAAGGCGTGAAAAAACTAGTCATCAGCTGTTCTGGTTCAAATGAGTCCATTCTTGACTCTGCACTTCAGCCTGCGTCACTTTCTCAAAGCATATGACTTTTCTCAGAGACAAGGGAAAAACAAATGCTTGGAAACTATTAACCACCCCATTGGTCTGTGTGTGCTTGAAGCAGGGTGCCCCACAGCATGGGTGAAGAACTGCCATGTTCATCTATAAATTTCAGCCAGTCTGGAGGGTGAAACAAAAAATCATTATCCAAAGAACGAGTCCTACTATAAGTGACAATAGCACATGAAGGTAAATATCGGTACAGAAAGATGGAAGTTCCTTATTATGTAATCATCCAGCATTCCTACCAATCCTGTAACATTACAAGTTCTGGGCTTTATTCAGGGGCGGGTTCCTAATTTTTTTGCTACCACTCTGTGGGTGTGGCTTATTTTGTGGGTGTGGCTTGCCAGCCATGTGACCGGGTGGGCGTGGGCCTCCGGAGCTTGGCAGCGGCCGGAGAAACAGGGGGGCATTTCCCACCCGCAACGCAGCCCCCCGCAGCGGGAGCAGCAAGACCGCAACAGTGGCTCTTCTAGGAGGCTCCATCCGGCCTGAATGCTTCTCCCCATTTGATGATCCTAGGCTCCTGCCACCTGTTCCCCCTCCCCTCAGCAGCTCGAGAAGCCTTGAACGTGCAAAAATGCCTAGGATCATCACCGCACATTCGTGGCTTCTCGGAATGCTGAAGGGAGGGGAACTGAGATAGCTCCTGCCGCCCATTCTTTCAGCATCTCACACGCTCCCTCAACCATCCTCCCCTGCTTGGACTCACTGTGGGGTAGGAAGGCAGCGCATGTGCAGTGCTGGAAGCTCGGCTTCTGGGCATGCGCAGAAGAAAAAAAATTTAGTTTTTTTTTAAATTTTTTTTTAAAAATGGCAGCGCCCAGGCACCGGCAACCGACCGCACCGGTACTGTGATGTCACCAGCGGGCCGCTACTGGTGCTATAGAGTGGACCGCACTGGTAGGAACCCACCACTGGCTTTATTCATTGCTGAGTGAAAGTGCTCTCTACCCGTGCTTGAGTCAGCAGACAATTATGCCAGTGTGACGCTTGTAGACCCCTCTGCTGACCCCTTTCCTGCCTCTGTTCAAATTCACTGCCAAACGGTATTTTCCTGATTTGGCATGGACAAGTTTTACAGCCCTCCCTCTTCAACCCTTCATCTGCTACAAGATAAACATATGCCAGTCTTAGCATTGTAGCGAACACGGGGCATGACGTACTCTCTGCTCTTTCCTAGATCCCTCCGACTATATCCGATCCTGTCAGAACCAGAATTGAGCAATGTAAAAAAAAAAGTCAAATAGAATTGGGAATTCAGACACAAGCCATGGTTTCCTTTAGGATTCCTCTTGGCCCCCCCCCCTTTTTTTCCCTTTCCCTTTTCCTTTTCTATGCATACTTCCAGATTCCTCCATATTTCCACTTGGTAAACAGTTGGGAGAGGGATTGTTATTCCATTATCATGCTGTTTCAGCTTCATACTCAGGCACCAAGGGCTACAGAACCGAAGCCCTGAAGGTTCATCTAGCTGAAAGGTCAACTTTAGTGCTACTGCACAATTCTGATAAATCAATAGCACAGCCCTGTACAGTGTTTTAAGGAGATCACCGCAGAATGGCAGCAGTCAAGGGACCCAAAGGGAGGGGGCATGGCCTCATCAGTCTGAAATTGTCAGGTTCTGAAATAAGCCAGGTCAAGAAACAGACACCACAGGGATTGTAGGAATACTACTTCATTCTTGTAGGATGCATTAGCAGAATCTTGAAAGCCTGTTGGAATTTCTCTCTCTCTTCCATCTTATACTAAACAGAATCAAGATGGGGTAATTTTGAGTTTCCTTCTCATCTTTCCACTTTTTCAGGACTGACTTGTTTTTCCTCCCATAATAGCTCTCCAAGATCATTTTGTATTATTTGCATTTGTATTTGTATTTATTTGTCAAGCATATATGATTATAAGCAAAGTATAAACAGTAAAACATGATTGAATATATATGTAATAGTACAAGCATGATTAAGAGTAAAAGAGGTATGAATATATGGGTACATTAGGACAGGAACGGTAGGCACGATTGTGCGCTTATGCACGCCCCTTACCGACCTCTTAGATATCATCTCTATGTTCCTTTTACAGAAACCCCAAATTAGTCTGTTCTGATCACCGTCACCACTACCGGGCTTTGTTAATACAAGCACATGGATGTTGAAAACAGTTTGGATATTTCAGCAAGATGACAATCTGAAACAGTTCATAATCAACCATCAAGTATTTTCTAGAAAGATAGATAAAGGTTTTGGAATAGGCTCACAGTCACTAAACTTGAATTTCTTTGGGGAGTTCTTTGAGAAAGAATATCTTTCAGGAGATCTCAAGCATCGAGCGCATGTAAGGAAACCTACAACTATTTCTGAACTTGAAGAGTTCTACAGAAAGCATTTGGAACGTGGTGTTTCTGCCAAAGGAGGTATTACAGACTATTGACTGGAATTGTGTCCAAACTTCTACCCCTGCCATAATCACTGTTTTCTTAGCTGAAATCGTTAAACAACGCACATGAATGTGTACATTCATAAATATATAATGCATTCAAATTAGAAAAACGATGTCTTGTTTAAATTTGTACCACACAGAAGTTTCTGTTCACTTAAGGATTCATCGAAATATACTGTATGACCAGGGATGCAATTTTAACTGAGCATTCAACGGTATGCAGTTATTCATTAATTTTGATGAAAAGCAAGATATATACATTTGAGAATATAGATTTTTAGGCATAGCCAAATATATTTTGCAGTGTTAAGTTAATGCAGAGTTAATCTTACATTTGTTCAACAGTTCAATATATTGACCTTAAACTCAGTGTTGAGTATTGCATGCAATTCAATAACTTTGGCACGAGAGTGATAATCAGTCTTTATGCTGTCTTTGGGGGCAGAAGTCTCTGTATACATGACATCAAGGAAAGCTAAGAATTATTTACTATTGTTTAAACCAAGAGCTACAAAGGAACTTCACTGCTGGTTTTTTAAGAGTTGCAAAACAGCAATATCCTTGATATTCCTTATCTCAAGGCAAAGAGCTTGAAATCCTTTTCTTCTAATAGGAAGCTTTGACAACTCTATATTCACAGGCCACCCAAAAACTCTCTGTTGAATCCCGTGTGGTCATATAAATACTGACATTAACGGACCTCAGATTATGGATAGGTAATTGGAGTTCATCTGTGTTTAAACAGGGCTGTTTCAATATGACTTAATCTGGACGCAATCCCATGTATATAATTTCTTTGGCTTGATGACTTTGGTCTAAGTCAGCCTTTTCCACCTAGCCTGTGGAGGGAATGAAGTGCTCAAGCAGAACCAGACAAGAGCACTTGAGATGACATGGGGGGGGGATGGCTATTTTTGAATTGCAGGAGGAAAACACACCTGGAAGTCAAATTAGCAAAGCAAGGAAGATGAGTATAAACTGATATTGTCTGGAGGGGTTTTCCTTCAGAAGATAGTGGCAGCTGCTGGGGGTGTTAGGCAGTTTAGTTAAGCGCTGTGTTTCTTTCCAATATTTCAATATGAAATACATTTAGCATAGAATTTGTATGTCTTGCATACTAGCAAAGCAGTATGTACTGTTTATACATAAACTGGGAGAATTAATCAAGTGAAGCAGGCTTTAAAACTGACGGAATAAGAATTTACTGCTAGAGGTGATAAGATCTTTTTCCCTTGAATCTAATCCTTGTCAAAAATAAAGCCCGACAGTAAAGTCTAAGTAATAAAATATTTATTTCAGTAAAAAAGAATATAAAACCTAATAAATCTTAGTAGCTACATCTCTGCAATCTAAACACGTCCTCCTTCGGAGAGGACACAGGCAGAAGAGAAAGAATGTAAAAGGAATGTTACACATGTGCAGCTCACTCATCACCTGTCCGCCTTGCTAGGAAGTCTGGGTACCATATAGTTTGGTGTATGAGCACAGCTGACAATCAAAATTCACATCGTGACAAAAACGATAATGAAGAAAATGTATTTATAGGAGGAATATCATAGGGCAACTCAATCTACGGCCTATCAGGAAGACATGTATGTGCACATGCACCAGGGAAAGAAGGAAAAAGGACATATCCTCAAATTAGCAAACATGTTGGCTGGGGAATTCTGGGAGTTGATGTCCACACATCATAAAATTGCCATGCTTAAAAAATCACTGCATTAAGATAAAGCATAGACTGACAAAGAGAGGATGCAGACAGGAACAACTGTACGAGATGAGCCAAGATGCCAGTGTGGTAGTCACGCTACAATCTTTGCCCTAGACACCCTTGAACACAGAGTAAATCCTTAAATTCCTATCAACACCCCCCTGCCCTTTGCACAGTACAGCGTGAAGTGCTAAAGTGTCAATATCACTGCATTTTCAATTTCCAACACTTCACCCATGGGAATATATTCTTAAATAGGCACACCATTAAAAAACTATATTAAATTATACAAAGTAGGTCTCTATCAGTAGTGGGAAACGCACATCTTATGGGGTGCGCGTGAACCCTTTAGTCCCATTTTTCCTCTCCAAAGCACCCCTCCCAACCCAGCTATTCAAACGCAGAAGAAAAAACTGCCAAATTTCTGTGATGTATATTTGTTCATGTTTTCAAAAAGCTACAGAATAGCATATCACCTCTGTAAGATTTATGGACATATTTTGTATTGTTAATTCCTTAAAGGCCTTCAAAACAGCATCCATGTGTGCATATATACCAGGGGTGGGTTCTGGATCCTTTTGCTGCCGGTTCGCTCAGGGTCATGCCGTGCATGTGTGTGCACTTTGCGCGCCCGCAGCAATCAAAATTAGCTTCTGTGCATGCGCAGAAGCAAAATCCAAGATGGCGGCATCAGGAGTGAAATGCTCCCGGTTCGCTTTTATTTGTCTGTCGGCGGAGAGCCGATCGCGCAGGTAGCACAGCTCTCCGCCCACCCGCCGGGACACCACCATTTGAGTTCTTTTACCCTCTATGCATGCACAAAGCGTTCTGTGCATGCGCAGAGGGTAAAAGAACTCAAATGGCGGTGTCCCGGCGGGTGGGCGTAGCCCCGCGCTACCTGCGCGATTGGCTCTTCGCCGACAAACAGGTAAAAGTGAACAGGGAGAATTTCACCCCTGGGCGGCACCCACGGAGACACCGACAGAACCGGCTCTGTGACATCATCGCCGAGTTACTAACGGTTCTAAAGAACCGGTTAGAACTGGTAAGAATCCACCTCTGATATATACTCATCTTGCTATTTTCTTTCAGGGTAAGCAGCCTACGAAAACTAGAGAACAGATGTAAGAAATAATAAGCAAAGGAAGTTGAGGTAAAATATATACAATAGTTATTACCAAATAGGTCCATAAATATTAATCTCTGCTACCCATCACGGTTAATCAAGGCTGTCAATTAATATTTATTAGCATACAGAAGTGATACACCATGCAATCAATGTTAGTCAGATCTGAGCTTCATGAAACATTTTCTGCCATGGTAAAAGAAATACTGTTTGGGCACATTCGGCTGGCGAGCCATAAGCAAAGCCCAGCTTCACCTATTCATGATCATGGTATTGTCTGCAAGCTACGATCTCTAGTTTAGACATCACAGAATAACAGAGTTGGAAGGGACCTTGGAGGTCTTCTAGTCCAACCCCCTGCTCAAGTAGGAGACACTACACAATTTTAGACAAATGGTTGTCCAATCTCTTCTTAAAAACCTCCACTGTTGGAGCACCCACAACATCTGGAGGCAAGTCATTCCACTGATTAATTGATCTCAGTGTCACTTTGCAACCAACATACTGTTACTCACATCCCCCAAACTAGGTGATAAGACTGGAGTATTAACATATTCAGAATGTCACAAGCAGGCCAAAAGAACTGATTTGAGTAAATTCACCAAGTCACAATCCCACTGCCTCTACTAGATAAAAATTAGAAATGGCAGTCTCTGGCTGCAGGACTGTAGCTCAGCTCTACAGCAGGAATACTAGGCTTGTGCAAAGCAGTATCATTTGCCTCATACAGCCATCTCAGGTTAATTTGAAGAAACAAGTTGATTCAATGTGGCACCTAGTTCCCATATAGGAAGGTATTCTGCCTTGTTATCTCCATTAAAGTGCTGTGAAAATGAGTTCTCTTCAGTCAGCTGCTTCCTTTTACTGACAGTCTAGGTCAGGGGTGTCAAACTCACATCATCATGGCCTCGTCACGTGATGTATTGCAACTTTTTTTCCCCCTTTGCTAAACCAGGCATGGGCGTGGCCAGTGTGTGATGCATCCGACCCGCAGGCCACGAGTTTGACACCCCTGGTCTAGGTGAAAGCAACTTGTGCACAGTTGCAGAAGACCATCCAAGGCTCTCAAAGGATTGTTTTAATGCCGCTTAGCCATGCCAAGTCTTTGGAAAAAGTACTTGACATTGTGACACTTCACTGAGCAGGCTGAAAGGGTAGTTTGATCAAGACCTACTAGAGCAGCGGTTCTCAACCTGTGGGTCGCGACCCCTTTGGGGGTCAAACAACCCTTTCACGGGGGTCGCCTAAGACCATCGGAAAACACATATTTCCGATGGTCTTAGGAACCGAGACACCACTCCTCTATCCATCTCCAGGCGGGTCCACTCACATGCAAATAGACTACTGCAAAAAAAATCTGTACCATGGGACCTTCTGAGCATGCGCAGAAGCCGAATTTCCGGCACTGCGCATGCGTCGCCATCTTGTTTTTGGCTTTTTTTGCAATTTTTTTTAAAAAGTTTGGCACTGCGCATGCATGAGGCGTGGCCACGCAGCGCAGGAGGAAGCGAACCAGCAGCAAGGTAAGTTAGAACCCACCCCTGAGTTTCCTAATAATTTTATTATTTTATGGTTGGGGGTCACCACAACATGAGGAACTGTATTAAAGGGTCGCGGCATTAGGAAGGTTGAGAACCACTGTACTAGAGGCACAGGATTTCCTGGCTGGCAAGTTCAAGGTGTAAACTATATTCTTGGGGTGCAAACTGATGTCCCTGTAATTGAGAAGAAACAAGCCCAAATATAGCAAGAATCCTGTGTGAAAGACATGGAGAAACAACCCAGTTTGTTTTATCATATAAACTATATGCTGAGAAACAGAAACAGAACTGTATTCAGCTCTGTTGGGCAGGAATCTAAAGGAAAGCAAACTGATCTGCCTCCCACCACCCAGGCAACTGAGAAATGCCCAAATCAGCAGAGGCCCCCATAGCCTTTCTGTACGGTCAAGCAATGATGCAACCATGGGAAATGCACACTTGGCAAAACTTGCCTAAACTTTTAAGGTTTCTTTTCTCTTTATAATTGTCCTTGGAGTGAGAGACCATAAGTAGTCTCTAATAAAACATAAAGCATAGCTTTGAATCCCAGGACAGATTGGATTAAATTTAGCAAAACCCAATGCATGTTTTCCAAAAAGCAATTAAATCATAGCAGAGGGTAAAGGGGGAAAAATACAACATAAGGTTTGCAGCCAAGCTAGGGGTTAGGCAGGAGAAAGAAATCTGTTTTAAACTGTAACAGAAACCAAGGCAAAAAGATTAGTTTGCAGCTCTGATGTCCTGAGGTCAAATGGCATCTTGGGCTCTTGGAAAGCAGGATATCAAACACCACAGGTGTCTGCTCTTCCCACAAGTGTCTCTCTGCCCTTGGCTTACACAAGGTCAGCATTCCAGTGCTCACCCCATAGGCTTCAAGGGTAATGACATCTCCAGGAACGGGGATCATCGCGAGAATTTCAATCACATGTGCGGTTTCCATTCAGCCCCAGGCCTGGAGATGCTTTGTTCACAAACACCACTGAAGCAGGCAACTTCCCCCGAGGGATGGCTTGTGCAGACAGCTCTCACACATAGTACACAACTCATGCATAAATAAACACACAGAGAGAGAAATAAAAGAAACACATGATAGGCATTCCTCTTACTCCCCCAGCTGCTTACTTCAATTCATACAGGGAACAGAGCTGCCATTTCCCGAAGCTTTTATCCATGTGTCTGCACAACAATTTTCAGGAACTGCTGCCTGAACAGCTTTTTCCACAGGCCCTACAGCTGAAGTTCTTAACTATCCACAGACAATTCTCTGGTTCCAACAAATGCTCTGCCTCCACTTCTTTATTTTAGTTATTTATAATATTCATCATCCATCCCAGTCAACAAGGGCAGAGTACCACAGAATTGTACAAAAAGAACAACATATACCTCATATGGATATTTTAAAAGCCCTAATCCTAACCTCAAACTGGTCAAAAGCCTCATGGGTGCCTTATTGATTAAACAAAAGATTTGACTTCATAGACCACAACAAATTAAGAACAGCCCTTAAACATTTGAGTATACCAGACCATCTCCTCTCATACAGAAGAATTTGTATGATTGATGGATCAATTTGATATACTGTACAGTATATCTCACCTTTCATTCTGATGACCTGAAAGCCACAGTTAGCAATAATGTCGATATGGAGCAATTAAGGTTCCAATTAAAGGGAAAGAGTGGATCAAGATCAAGGTGACCTGCTACTTTATTTATTTAACTTATAAACAGAATATTAAAAAGATCATAAAAAAGATTAGATTAGAAACTGGAATTAGAATGGCTGGGAGAAATAATAGATATGCTAACAAGACCACTTTGAGGGCAGGAAGCAAGGAAGACTTCAGGAATCTCTTGCTGAAAATGAAAAATGAGAGTGCAAAAGCCTGCTTAATTTTTAAAACAAACACAACAAAATACCAAATTGTTAAGTCAACTGGCAATACTACCAAAGCAAATAGGTGGAGAAGCTATCTTCCAAAATTCAAAATTGTACAGGGATGATGAGTATAGTCATGAAATAAAAAGCTGGTTTGGAGAAAAGACTATGATAAATCAATACACAATATTAAAATGTAGTAATCTCACATGAACCACAAAAGGTAAGATTGGCAAAGCAATGGATTGTTCAGTCAAAACCTCTGACTGTGAAATGTGGACTTCCAAAAAAGCAGAATGATGAAAAACAGATGCCTTTGAATTGTGGTCCTGGAAGAAAACATTGACTGGGAGAACAAATCATTTAGTACTAGTGAAACAAAGTCAGGCAATTCACTGGAAGGGCTCTCGTGGTGCTAAAGAGCTCTCATGCTGTTAAATACTTGGGACATATAACACAAAGGTAAAAGTCATGGGAAAAGATCTGATGCTTGAAACAACTGAAATAAAAACACAAGCACAGACTAGGGATTTCCACTGATAGCACAAGCAGGACCTTAACGGGAACTTGACAATTCAGTTGTTGACAGATAATCCTGGTGAAATGTCCCCACTGAGAATCAGAAGTGACTGAACTGAACAACAATACCATTGTGTATCTAGATGTTTCTCTGCTGATATTCTGAACAGGAAGGAGCGGGCTTTTTCCTTTTTCCCATTTTTTTTATGTTTTCCTAGAAGGACAGAAGTTTCTGCTTCATTCTTTTGATTCTTCACTTGAATCCCTCAGCTCCAAAGTAGCTTAGCATAGCATGCAGTGTAGAGAAGACCAAATCTTAAAAGCAGGGCTGTATGTCACCTTCCTTTTTCCTTGTACATTATTCGCATAGAATAGGCAGCTTCCTTGGGGAATCTGAACTGTATTCCATTGACATCCAGCCTGGCCTGCAAATGAGGGCTCTTGGGAGATGGCAAGTTGGGTGTAATTGTGTTAAATCCCCTCGGGGATCTCTGTTTGAGCTGTCACATGTGATGAAGGCAGCACATCACAGAACGCAGAAAGTGGAATGGGAGGTGGTCTGACAAGTTGCTCTAACAAGTCAGAGCTGCCCAACATGCCAATGTATAAATGAGGCCTGGAGAGGCACCAAACATCTGATTTGTGTCTCTCTCCCACTTTTTTATTTTTTTTCAATATGCTCTAGCACAGTGTTACTCAACCTTGGCAAGTTTAAGCCATATGGACTGCAACTGTCAGAATTCCCCAACCAGCAGGCTGGCTGGAGAATTCTGGGAGTTTCAGTCCCTACAGCTTAAAGTTGCCAAGGTTGAGAAACCCCTGCTCTAGGAGCTCTGGAGACCTAATAGAAAGTGCAATGGTTAGACCCTACCAAACCAGAAGGAGAATATGGAGCCTTTCTGGCATTTGCAGCCAGTCTAGTTAACATAAGCTGCCCTAGAATGAGCTGCCGTAAAAGGACACAACATGCCCCTACACCTTGCTGATGAAAGCCCAGACACGCTGGGCAGGCCATGTTGCAAGGATGCTGGACCATAGCATCCCTAAACAGCTCCTCTCTGGTGAGCTGTCTAAAGGAAAGCGATCGTACAGGGGACAAAGGAAGTGATATAAAGACTCGTTGAAAGCCTCCTTCAAGTCCCTCAATATCGACACCACCTCCTGGGAAACCCTGGCACAAGATCGATTGACATGGCGCATGCTGATCCACCAAGGCTGCCAAAATATCTGAGGACAGAAGAACAGCCACAGCAGAAGAGAAGCGAGCACTCCGCAAAGCCAGAGCTGCAAATGCTGCAACAATGGTGCCCACACATGTCTGCCCAACATGTGGCAGAACATTTCGTGCCCGTATAGGCCTCACCAGCCACCTGCGGCACATCGTAAACAGCTCACAACCTGATAGATGTCAAGGTCCTCTTCAAACATGATGGACGAACATCAGTTAACAGAAGAACTTTTATTTTGAGTAAGTGATCAAGGGGAAAACGTCATCATTCCTGAGTTAATTGGGCCTTTACTTCCTCTTTTGAAGTTCAGAAACTTCATTATCTGAGCAAACACTGGGTTATTTTCTCCCTAACCCTCAAGCTTGCAAAATCTCTTGTTTGCTCCATCCATTCTTTTGCGCATTTTCCCCTTGGGAGTACTTAGTCTTAGTTTCAACAAAAACTATGAAATGTTTTCTTTAAAATAAACAATGTACCTGTGCCGCAAGTAACTCAAGCCTGAAAACAATACGAGAAAGCAGAGAGAAGGCTGAAACAAACATTTGTCCAGGCCCTTCAAGGTCCTCGTGATATTCCCTGACAGTAGAAAAAGGGAGCAGAATCGTTCACTCATTTGTCACAACTGTAGCTGCTGGCATAAGAAACCTCTCAACAGAGCTTGCTCTGGCTGCGAAAATGGCTTTGCATTGCCTTGGCAGCTGTTCTGTTGGTTCTGGATTTTCCACCAGATTTGCATGGGGCACACCCAGCAGTGCTATTTGATTTTTCTTTGAGTGTGGCTGTTTACTTCTTGGTTTGAGAAGAACCCCTTTTTTTTAACCTGCACAAATGTCTGCCTGTTCCATCAAACTCAGATCCAAAACTTAAGTTATATCAAGGATGGAGAAAAAAGCTTAAGAGCTCTTGAGAATTTCCATCAAACCCCTGGCCAGGAATATTTTTAATCAAACATGCATGTGCTTCCAGTTTTTCATTTTTAAAAAAGGACATCTTTTCATTCATTTTCGATAGAATCCTTTGACATAAATTTGTATATTGCTCAGAATGAGGAAAGAAAATTACAGCTGTCAAAATAAGTTGCAGAAAGTTGAATTAAAAATTGATTGATTGATTATATGCCACCAAGCCCCTGTCAATTCTTAACTACCACACAGATAGTTTTCTCCATGGCCATTTGTCCCTGACCTGGTTCTTCAGGTTTCCAATGGTGTAAAATAAAAATAGGCTCATCACAAAGCTAATTTTCTGAGAGACAATGAAGTTCCGACTCCCTGAGGGAAACTTGTCATTGTAGTTATTGGCCTATTTTTTTAAAAAAATCCTGATAATATCTTTTGCAACCTGACATTTGCTAGTCACAAGGAGATGGTCCCTCACATGAAATGTCATTCAGAGAAAAGTGCTCCTTTCCTGGCTCAACAGCAGAGAAGATCATAGTGAAGGCCTCAAGTGAGCCAACAAAAGCCATAGCTGCAGGACAGCTGGCATCTACAGTTCTTCAGTCCCCTGGCAGAAGAGGCTATGTGGCGGTTTTGTCATGAAGAGGTTGAATGGTGTCAGTCGAAAGTGCAAGCACTTGACCCATCTGTAGTTGTCTGAGCTTCAGTTTAATTCTCACATTTAAAACCAAGGTCAAGGTCAGTTTGCAGATTGTCCCTCAATCAATGACTTGGTTTCTCTGTTGCATTGTTTGTTGGACTCTTAGCCAGGCTGTTTGTTGGGGACTATGGGGACCTTGTTGGGCCCTGTTTTAGAGGGTGAGAGCTAAGCATATAGGCTTGTATGGAGTTACTTATTAGTCCCCGGACTGTGGGGAGATAGCAAGGGGGTTGCTAAAGGTATATATAGTTTTTGAAATTAGATAACACTGGTCTACAAGGAAAAAGTCTTTATTATAAATTTATCTTTTTATTGATACCAGTAACACTTGGCAAATATAGGAAGACCATGCAGTCAATCAAAGGTTACACTGGTCTACAAATTTTGGAAAATTATCGCCCTCTGAGCTAAAATGTGTTAATTTTACATATTTTGATTGGATGAATTAGAAAGCAGGTGATAAAGGTGCTGGTTGGCAATGCAGCAGATAAACCAGCAGAGAATAACACGTAAAGTGTTAATACCACTTTATAATCCCTTGGTAAGGCCACACTTGGAATACTGCATTCAGTTTTGGTCCCCACGATGTAAAAGAGATGTTGAGACTCTAGAAAGAGTGCAGAGAAGACCAACAAAGATGATTAGGGGACTGGAGGCTAAAACATATGAAGAATGGTTGCAGGAACTGGGTATGTCTAGTTTAATGAAAAGAAGGACAAGGGGAGACATGATAGCAGTGTTCCAATATCTCAGGGGTTGCCACAAAGAAGAGGGAGTCAAACTATTCTCCAAAGCACCTGAGGGCAGGACAAGAAGCAATGGGTGGAAACTAAACAAGGAGAGAAGCAACTTAGAACTAAGGAGAAATTTCCTGACAGTTGGGAACAATTAATCAGTGGAACAGCTTGCCTCCAGAAGTTGTGAATGCTCCAACACTGGATGTTTTTAAGAAGATGTTGGATAACTATTTGTCTGAAGTGGTGTAGGGTTTCCTGCCTAAGCAGGGGGTTGGACTAGAAGACCTCCAAGGTCCCTTCCAATTCTGTTGTTGTTGTTGTTGTTGTTGTTGTTGTTGTTGTTGTTGTTGTTGTTGTTATATAATAAGGCTTCCCCATTGACTTTGCTCGTCAGAAGGTCTCAAAAGGTGATCACATGATCCCAGCACCCAACAACTGTCAGAAACATATACCAGTTGCCAAGTATCTGAATTTTTATTGTGACTGTGGGGATGCTACAATGGTCGCAAGTATGAAAAACGGTCATAAGTCATTTTTTTCAGTGCCATTGTAACTTTGAACAGTCTCTAAACAAGTGGTTGTAAGTCAAGGATTACTTGTATAAGTTGCACTAGTTACCAATAAGCTTCCAGGTGCAACTCAAGAAGCTGGTTGTAAATCATGGCATAGGGAATTTGTTAGGTAAGGGGCTGCCTTTCTCCCACTACTTCTGACCATCCAGTAAGATCTGGCAGAGTGGACATCTCCAGATCCCATCTTTAAAACAGAGTCATCCATTGGAATCTCTGCCACGTGACTTCTCTGTGATGGCATCTTCCTTCCAGAATAGCATCCCACTGAAGGTGAAATTACTACGTTTATTTCTCCACCCACAAAAAAAATCAGTTGATAAAACAATAAAATCAGACCAGAATATCTGAGGACAATTGTAAATGTGAATCTGAATGACGCTCTTAGGGCAGGGATGGGCAAACTACAGCTCTTTGAGGACCTGTGGACTTCAACTCCCAGAATTCCTGAGCCAGCCATGCATGCATGGCTGGCTCAGGAATTCTGGGAGTTGAAGTCCACAGGTCCTCAAAGAGCTGTAGTTTGCCTACCCCTGTCTTAGGGCTATTCAGAATGATCAACCGTATTATTAAGGCCTCTGGTTCTGCATCTTCTATGATTATATAAGCATTATTAGAGGTTGCAAGTTTGTTTGTTTATTTGTTTGTTTGTTTGTTTGTTTGTTTGTTTGTTTGTTTATTTATTTATTTATTTATTTATTTATTTATTTATTTATTTATTTATTTATTTATTTATTTATTTATTGTATTTGTATTTGTATGCCGCCCAACTCCCAAGGGGACTCTGGGCGGCTAACAGAATATGCAAATACAAAAACGATAAAAAGCAGATAAAAGCAATTTAAAAACTCAAACATATCCCCTCACATGGCCGGATCTCATCAATTGTGGTCCTGGGATCAACGGCCATACGTCTGCTGGAAGAGCCAGGTCTTGAATGCCTTGCGGAAGGCCGGTAGAGTAGGGGCGGTCCGGATGTCCGGGGGTAGCTGGTTCCAGAGAGCCAGGGCAGCCACAGAGAAGGCCCTCCCCCATGGGCCCGCCAGTCGACATTGTTTGGCTGACGGGACCTGGAGGAGACCAACTCTGTGGGATCTCAGGTTTTGACAAATAAAACTGCCATTTTACTTATTTATTCTATTTATACCACTTCCAAAAATCAAGAGAAGAAAGTTTTGTGTTTTATTTTAACAAAGGAGCTCAAGCAATTGTATAATTAGACATTATCACCACCATCAATGTAATTTGTCATCTGACATCATGGTCACCGTCCTGCCTTTCCTCAAGTTGTTATCATGGAAATTAGGGAGCAAATTTATCATATGTGTAGCAGGGCCTTGAAGGTCATCAACAGAATTAATCTCTGTCAGTCATGGAGAAGATTTCCATGGTTCTTGATGACATAGAAATAGGCCAGGCAGTTTCGTGGCTTTGAAATCTCTAGCAATTTCAACGATTTTCGTGCCCAGAGAATGTGTGCCAGATCTGAACTGCTTGTGATTGTGAAAGCAAATATTAAATTGTGCTTTAAAAAATATTTACTGACATACTGTACAAGTGTTTGAAATCAAGGGCACCTTGTAGAATTAATGGGGGCAGCTTGTGGGTAGAGGAAGGGTTGAGTGAGAATGGCCAAGGCAAACAGTGACTTATTTGGAGGGAAAACACATTTTCTTAAACTCTGTCCCCCATCTATCTCTAGCCCTTAGGCCACTAAAATTTAATTTTAACTTACAGACCAAAATCAAAAATAGGTGAGGAAGAAGCAGGCAGATTTTACTGAAGCTTGGCTCCTAAGCTCCAGGTAGTGTACTCTTGCTGAGGAAATAATAATCAAAAACAAGTAATTGCTCAGGACTATCAAAATGAAACAAGAGAATGTCTTTGAAAACAGCCAGGAAAGAAGACTTCTTCCAACATATTGTGAGCACCACATGCCAAAATGAGTGCCCTTTCCCAACACAAGCAGACCAGACCCCCTTTTCTGCCTGAAAAACAGCTCAAAGGGCATGAGGAGAGAAGGGGTCTACAGTGTTCATGTTGCACAAAGCCCAGCATTGCCTTTGGAGAAAGGGCTGACTCGGCCTGACATAAACAAGCCAAAACAAATGTCCCTGCCATTATGGGCCTTATCAAAGGGTGATGACCTGTCCTGTCCCAGGAGATTTGGCAAGCGGCAGACTGCAAAAGTGCAGTGTTCTGTTCTGTGAGAAATATGTGCACTTTTCAACCTCAAGAGAAGTGTCTACGAGTATCAGTTTTGGGAGACTCCTTTGGCAGTAGTTTGGTTGGTTGGTTGGTTGGTTGGTTGCAGAGCTGGTATTCAGCCGGTTCGCACTGGTTTGCACGAACCACTGGCAGAAATTTGCCCAAGGTCGCCGAACCGGTAGCAACCGCTGGCTGGCCACACCCCCGAACCGGTCCCCCGCTTGGACACTCCCCATGCCTCACCTTTGCCACGTGCATCCACAGAACTGCCTCCTCCTGCCTACACACAGGTAAGCATTTGCACTAGCCTACACCCCCCCCAAACACCGGGCCAGCGTCTCCCGAAGCTGCCACCATTGCAGCCATGGCGGGTAAGGGGGGCAGCCTGGCAAGCTTTGCAACCATGTGGCTATGAAGCTTGCCGGGCCAGCTTCTCCCGAAGCTGCCGCCATTGCAGCCGCAGCGAGTCAGCTCGGCAAGCTGGCAGCCACTTCCTGCACCTCCCGTGCTCTTCCCGCTGCTGCTCGGCCTCCTTGATGTGCGGAGGCAGGAGGCAGCGGTTTTGTTCGTTGCCTGCGAGCTGTGGGTGGCAAGCAGCAGAGCGAGTAAGCCAGCGATCTGCCAGCTGCCTCTAATCTGCAGTTTACTTGTGAGCAGTTACTCATGAGCATGGTGTTCATGAGTAAACTGCAGATTAGAGACAGCCGGCAGATCGCTGGTTTACTCGCTCTGCTGCTCACTGCCCACAGCTCACAGGCAGTGAAAGAAACCTCTGCCTCCTGCCTCCATGCATCGAGGAGGCCGAGCAGCAGCGGGAAGAGCACAGACCTCCTGACACAGGAAGCGGCTGCCGGTGATGCCCTCAGGTGAAGATGTTGTGCTTGCCTCACAATCAGGAGGCTGTGAGTTCGATCCTAGGTAGAGGCAGATGTAGGGTCTCCTGCTTGGGCAGGGGGTTGGACTAGATGACCTGCAAGGTCCCTTCCAACTCTGTTACACTATTAAACTGAGTGGGGAGGCTCAACCCCCCTCTTAGGAGCCATGAAGCACTCACCGCCCATCTGACACCCGCCAAGCCTCCTCCCACAGCACTTGTCTTCCTCCTCACCAGAAGTGCTCGCAAGCGACAAGACATCTATTATTTTGGGGGAGACTGTGGGATTGCCCCATCTGGTCTTCAGTACCTGGCTCGTCGGCCTCCGGATGTCATATTCCCACCACCCAGCACCAGTTCAGAGATTCCTTCCTCTCCCCCATGGACAGAGGGAGGGAGGGAGGGAAAGAGAAGAGAAGAGAAGAGAGGGGGAAGGGAAAGAGACAAGGGGGGGAGGGAAAGAGAGACAGACACAGAGAGAGGGGGAGGGAAAGAGAGAGAGAAGAGGGGGGGAAGGAAAAGAGAGACAAGAGACAGAGAGGGGGAGGGAGGGAAAGAGAGAGAGAAGAGAGGGGGAGAAGGGAAAGAGAGACAAGACACAGACAGAGGGAGGGAGGGAAGGAAAGAGAGAGAGAAGAGGGGGGAAGGGAAAGAGAGACAGACACAGAGAGAGGGGGAGGGAGGGAGAGAGAGAGAAGAGAGGGGGAGGGAAAGAGAGACAAGAGACAGAGAGGGGGGAGAGAAAGAGAGACAAGAAAGAGAGAGATATCTTTTTAAAAGAAAATAGAAAATGGCTCTTTGAGTGTTTAAGGTTGCAAACCCCTGAGTTAGGCAAGCACCATGTCCGTTAAGTGAACCTTAACCTGTGGTCATTAAGTGAACACTGCAGTTGTTAAACAAGTCCATTTTCCCCAATGGGCATTTTTAAATGGAAACCAGAAGGAATTGTTGGAAAGTGGCAAAAAACATAGAAAACCTCAGTCACATGACTGTGTGGGATGTTGTAACTGGTGATAAGTGTGTGTGTGTGTGTGTGTGTGTGTGTGTGTGTGTGTGTGTGTGTGTGTGTGTGTGTGTGTGTGTGCATGGCTGTCAAAACTCCAAAAACAGGTCAAGTAGCTCTGGGGAGATCAGTCGTAAATTTGAACACTTGCTAAGCAACTAGCCATTAAGCGAGGACCACTTGTATTTGGTTTGCCTTAAGGATTCAGAGCTGTATGGAATCTGGCTTCCTTTGACCCTTTGGGGGATTGCAAAAGGTCCGGATGCAGGAATCCTCGTAGGGGGAACTAGGATCGTGACCACCTAGCCACGCCACCCAGTCACATGACCACCTAGCCAAGCTACCCAGTCAAATGACCAAGCCATGCCCACCCAGTCACATGACCACCAAGCCACATCCACCAAACAAGCCACGCCCACAGAACCGGTAGTAAAAAATATTGAATACCACCACTGGTTGGTTGGTTGGTTGGTAGATTGGTTTATAATGACTCTTCCTGCTAAGAGTTCAAGGTGGCTTCCAGGGGATCTTTTTTTTATCCCTACATGAGCAACATTATAATTTAGGGTGAGTGGAGAGAAGTGACTGGTCTAGAGACATTCAGGGAGTTTCCTCTGGGTGGACAGGAACCTGAGTCTCCCCAGTCCTAGTCTGACATTTTGACCACCGTAAGGTCCTCGGTGCTCTCTGAACTCGGTGGTTTTCTTGCTAGGACTGATGACGTTACCTAAGTTGGTAATCAAATGTCTGCAAGAAAACCTCCAAGCTCAGAGAGCACCGAGGACCCCACAGTCCAACCCTGAGCTGCAAATATTGGTATGTTGACCACCTCTCCAGGGTGACTGTATGTATCTGATAGCCTCCATGCCTTCACTGGAATGATACTGCATCTGAAATCATCAGTATTGAGGGAGAATCCTATTTAAAAGGGCTTCACCCCTGACCTCAGGAACTGTGCTCTTGCTTTCTGCTGAATTCCCAGTGCCACATACCAGTAATAGAAGCTCAAACACAGCTAACAGGAATAGCTAACAGAAGATCCGAAAAAAGAGGGCAAAAATCTCTTTGCAGGTTTAAATAAGGTCCATTGAATTTGTTCTTCTCCTTGTGGCTGCAAAGATAAATGCTCCTCATCTTGATTTGTCTTTTAGTAATATTCCAATGATCTTATTGAACCCATCCATCCATCTCCTTTGTTGTCTTCCCCTTTTTTCTATTTTCTTCGACCTTGCCAAGCATGTATTTCTAGTCCATCATCCGCTCATATCGTAAGTGTCCGTTTGGGCTAGTGATGGAGGAACTAGTCCAGAAACAAGGAGACCATGAGTTGTAGTCCCATCTCAGGCATGAAAGCCGGTGGGGTGACTTTGGGCCAATCACATTCTCTCAGCCCAACCTACCTCACAGGGCTGTTGTTTGGAGGATAGGAGGAGGAGGAAGGAGTATTAGGTATGTTTGCCACTTTGAGTTATTTATAAATGTAACGAATAATAAAAGTGGAATATAAATAAATTAGGGATCTAAATAAATAAATAAAATGGGGCAAAGTAAATTGTTTACTTCTTGCTTATCATTGTGTCAAGAGAACAATCAGGCTTTATTTGATTCAGGTCTTGCTGGTTCTTCTTGTAGTACATGGTACTCTTAGTATCTGCTGCTAAAACTATAATTCAGCTTGCTTGCTTGCTTGCTTGCTTGCTTGCTTTCTCTTTCTTTCTTTCTTTCTTTCATTTATTTTTGTTTCTTTATTCTTTATTTTTTATTTATTTATTTCATTTATTTTTGTTTCTTTATTTTTCTTTATTTTTTATTTTCTCTTTCTTTCTTTCTTTCATTTATTTTTGTTTCTTTCTTTATTTTTCTTTATTTTTATTTTTCTTTTTTTCTTTCTTTCTTTCTTTCTTTCTTTCTTTCTTTCTTTCTTTCTTTCTTCCTTCCTTCCTTCCTTTCTTTCCTTCTCTTTCTCCACCCCCTTCTCAATTTTCAGTTTATACAGCCATACTGTACCACTGCAAAGACCATTTCTTTAACTATTCTGATCTTGGTTGTTGAAATGTCTTTACCCCTCATGATCTTCTCCTCATTTGTTATTGCCTTCCTCCCTAGGAACAATCTTGTCTTTATTTCTCCAGCACATTATCCATTTGCATTAATCTTTAGTAGAAAAAAAACAAAAACAAAATATTCTTCATTTCTTTGCTGCAAGTTCATTAAATATGCAGGCTGAGGCAACAAATAATTTTCAGAGAACCATCCTTGCCATGACAGTCAACATTTTTCACCAAATAAGTCATAAGTTAGAACTGCTAAGAATTATGCCTGCCTTCAAATATAATAATAATCCAGTACTGTAATGATTTCTAGGTGATGGCAAAGATCTCAGTGAGAAAATCTTACAAATACTTCACAAACTATGTGCAATGAATCATTCAGAACGTTAACTCTAAGCTAAACTCATAAGGCATGAGCACCCTCACCAATCTTTTTGTTACTGCGTCATTAAGGTGAAAAAGGCCAAAGTTTACATCATACATTTTAAAAGATATTTAATGTCAGCGCTTTAATGTAATAGTAATGGTAAATTATTTATATAATAAGTCTGCTACCCATTTCATATATACTACAGGTAGCAACAACATGTTGATTGATTGATTGATTGATTGATTGATTGATTGATTGATTGATTGATTGATTACATGCCATCAAATCAGTGTCAAATTTTAGTGGTTACATTGAACAACATCAACAATAATACATACATACATCTTAAAATGCCGAGGTGGCACAGTGGTTAAAGTGCAGCACTGCAGTTCAGCAGTTCAGCTGTTCAAATCTCACCAGGCTCAAGGTTGACTCAGCCTTCCATCCTTCCGAGGTGGGTAAAATGAGGACCCAGATTGTTTGGGGCAATATGCTGAACTCTGTAAACCGCTTAGAGAGGGCTGTAAAGCACTATGAAGCGGTATATAAGTCTAAGTGCTATTGCTATTGCTATTAAAATGGAATGTTATCATTTACATCTACAACTAATAAATTACACACAGTAATGTTTATATCTAGTCTTTTAATCATTTTATTTATTTATTTATTTATTTATTTATTTATTTATTTATTTATTTATTTATTTATTTATTTATTTATTTATTTATTTATTTATTTATTCTGTTTCTATAGCCACCCGTCTCAATCAATGACTCTGGGCAGCTTGCAATTTAAAACTTATACAATTAAACAATATAAACATTTTAACACAATCAATCAATCAATCAATCAATCAATCAATCAATAATATTTATCCAAAAGATATATGCATAGCAGCCAAGATATTTGGCCAGTGTACAATGTAGCCAGGAAAGGGGGCTCTTAGCATATTCAGCACCCCAAACTCAGGAACATAGCCAGGATTTAGAGCTTTACAAAAGGCTAACAGGATTGGGGCCATCCGAAGGGAAGATACCCAACAAACAGAGGCTATTGCAAAAAAAAAAAAGACTCATCTTCTAGTCCTGCCAGCCGACATTTCTTGGCTGATGGGATCTACAGCATACCCAATTTACTAGGTTGATTTTGACATGTAAAGACTCTTGGAAAAAAGCGGTCCCTCGGGTAACCCAATCCTGCTTTAAATAGTGCTTTAAAATGCTAACAAAATAGAACCAAAACTTTAATACTCCTAGTTAAGCTGTTAGAAGTTATGGCCATTATATAATTTGTAATACAGATACAGTGGCTTAAAGATCCTGGAGAAGGTCTGTGCTCTGGCAGTTCAAGTCCAAGCGCCGCGTGACAGAGTGAGTTCCCATCATTTGCCTCAGCTTCTGCCAGCTAGCAGTTCGAAAGCATGCTACATGCAAGTAGATAAATAGGTACCACTTTGGTTGGGAAAAATAACAGCGCTTTGTGTGGAAGTACAAGCCCAACTGATGCCAGACCTGCCCGAGTGCAATGCCTGAATGTGAGGTGACATCGGTGGAGGTGAAAAGCCCTGGATGACACTGCAGAATGCCATTAACCATTCTGAGTGTGGAGCTAGTCCCCCCCCCATCTTGGTGCACCCTGGGTAGCACATGAGTGTGAACCAAACAGAGTAGCAGTCTTAGGTAGTCAAAGAACTACTCTGCATTAACACTGCAGTCTCCTGGCTAATGTACCATCGCCTACATTAAATAAATAAATAAATTTGTAATAGCAGGCAGATCCACTTTCTACTTTAACTTGGCTGCCTTAACTGCAAAGAAAGCAAGCCTTTCTTTGTAAATTCAATTTATGTTCGACATTCCAACATATTATCGAGAAGTGAGAATAAATAATGATACCTATATTTAGCATATAATAAGCATTCAAATAAATAATATACTTCACCACATATACATAAAATCTATCTTGCACTGGGGTGCCTCAGAAACTCTTTAATGTTGAATAAAAGTCTAGTTTTTACAGGACTTTTATTCAGCATTTACAGGACCTATCTTCTCCCACACCAGACTGGAGCCGGTACCAGATTACCATAAAATCTAAGCATCTGGATGTTATTATCTATTGTTTCTGTTTATACAAATACTTTGTTTGATCTTTTAAGGAGGAGGCCCAAATGTCCTGGTGTCCCTATACCCCTCACATGCCAACGGGAATTGCACATTCCTTCTATACATGTTCTGAAATACAGAACCTCTGCACACAAGACTTTGGCATTAATTGGAAAACTTGTTTTTCCCTCCCTCTAAGTGTTATATGTGAGAGGGGTGGGTTTTGCTGGACACTAATGAGATCACAGTTAGAAGCGCTTGACCTCCTCCCTCCTTTTTTGCTGAAATGCCAATAATAGAGTGGAGAAGGAATTTGAACATAATAACAGCTCTTTTTAAAATGTGTGCAATTTGCTTTTATTAAATTATCACTCTCAGGCAACCATCTTCTCTTTCCAGAGAAACAGACATGCTGGTTCATGGGAGCAAAAATGACAAAATGCTTCTATGGAGACTAAGGAAAAATATTTTACATTAATTATCTCGTTCTCCCATATAGTCATTGTGCTAAACCAGGGGTGGCCAAACTATGGTTCTTTGAGGACCTGTGGACTTCAACTCCCAGAATTCCTGAGCATGGCTGGCTCGGGAATTCTGGGAGTTGAAGTCCACAGGTCCTCAAAGAACCATAGTTTGGCCACCCCTGTGCTAAACTCTACAATTGTTTGTCCCATAATCAGTTCTTCGGTTTTAAGCTGCAATTTTGAATTCTGAAGAAGCAGAAAACTCTTGACACTTCTGAATTTTGATGTTGGAGAAGACTCCTGAGAATATCATGGACAGTCAAGTTAGTAAATAAATGGATAATTCAACAAACCAACCCAGAGTTAATATTTAAGGAAAGAAAAGAAGAGCATAATCAGCAGCAAGGACTCCATTACAGTAAGCCAACAAAGGTTGAAGACCCTGTTCTAATACTCTGTTTGTGGGCCAAACAAGATTAACAAGAATTGATTTGCCATTTATCATGAGGATGGCAGCTGTAGTTCAGAGTCTCAAAATGTGCTGATTTTTCATCTGTTCTATCCTCAGTAAAACTGGTGACTATCGTGTGCATAATATAGCAGAGAAACAAATATAGAAGTAGGGTTTGCTACTTGTAGTCTGTCTCTTGAGCCAATATATAAACATTGACATGTATGGCATTAGTGCATGTAAAAATCTCCTTAGAAACAGCAAAGCTGAAAGTCAACTTGGTTTGACCAAAGTTGTTGCTTTTTAAAAACACATCTTAATTAGATTCACTACGTTTGCCTCTCATTCTGACAATTTGCAGTTACTAACAAAGCATATTCTTGTTTGTTTCTGCTTGCTGTCACCATTTTACACAGCATCTCAGATGTGTCAGGAAGAATAAACATCTTTTGTTCACCTGGACTCAGTTTATAAAACTAAAGCCAGGGTGGAGCACATAACTCCTTCCTGAAACTTCCTGGATGAGACCTGGCATGAGATCACATGATTCCTTGCAGCAGAAACTGTTTTCCATCTTGATTCTTCATGGTCATTTCAACTCAGATTCCATTCTTTCCAAATAAGGTCTTGATTCATAATCCAGCAAGGTTGCTATCATATAAAAGCATCCTTCCATCACCAAGTTATCTGCCATTTTCCCCTTCATTATGTACATATTTCTCCATTTTTGATTCCATGCCTTCGTAATCACCTCAGGAGTTCTGGCTTTATGAAGAAAGGGGCCAGTAAGATGCCAGATCCCAGACAGGTTGCATGCAAAGTCATTCTCCAGGGACCGGTTAAGAGACTGGTGTAATTAACACAAGCAGCACATTAGGGTTTGCCAAACATCATTCCCAAGGTGACACTCTCCAGACTTACCTGAAGAGTGCTCTGGATGTCATCACCAAACCTTATGCTCTTCGGATATGGCCTTACCACTCATTAGGGATACAGTTTTCTCCAGGCATGCAGGCTTTATGTTCAGCTGAAATCTAGATCTCAGTGCTCTAGAGAGTTGGGGGAAAGGATCAGGGGTGGAAGCATGGTCCTATGCTCCATAGGATTGCAGAAAAAGTGGACATTTTTATATAAAACCTCTTGAGAGCAACTGAGCTAGATGGGTCAGTGAACTGACATAATATAATAGAGTTCCCTTGTCTCTCCTTTGGATTAATATTGCTTTGCTGTTATCTTGAAAAGGTATCATCAGAACAGGCTAAGCACTGCAGTGAATAGGTGAGGGGAGGGGATGAAAAAGTAAGATAAAGCAGAGGCCAATTTTCAGATGTAGATGCAAAGTACTGAACTATCACGATGGGATATGTGTCATTATCCAAACTTAACATTATTTCAACGTCACATATCAATCTTGGGAACCAATGAACAGCAGCAAGCAATGAAGAGACCTACCAGCATGGGAAAAAAGCAGAATAAATTGTGTTTTTGCGCAGACACTTCTGTTTTTCAGTTAATTTGAAGTTAAATCAAATGCTATGGGTAAGGTACCATCTCTCACCTAGAAATTACAACAAATAGAATAATCTTTTATTTCTGGTTTAGACAATATATTTGAGCAGACATTTGTTTGGTTTTGATTTTGATGAGAGGCCCAATATTAATTTAGGCATCAGGCTAGAAAATAGGAGATGGTGAGTTCTAACCCCACTTTAGGCATGAAACCAGCTAGGCTTAGGCCGCTCACTTTCTCTCAGCCCTAGAAAGCAGGAAATGGCAAACCACTTCTGAAAAACCTTGCCAAGAAAACTCCAGGAACTTGTGCAGGCGATCTCCAAGAATTGGACACAAATAAACAGAAAAAAAAACTATTGACAGGGATATTCCTAATCTACACTTCTCAAACTCCTCTTGAATTAAAATACTCCTATACATTGAACGAAAATGTGCCATTTTTGAATTTTGTAATGCAGTGTGAAACTTTAGAAAATAATCACTAATTGCTCACTGGAAGAACATTATGAAACTGTACCATATATGCAAAAAAGCACAGAGTGAGAAAGTACGGTAAGTTCCAAAATATGTGTATTCAAATCAATTGCCCATTTGTTTTTTTGAAAAAATAAAGCGATGAGGAAATGGGCTGGAACCAACTTAATGTTGGGGAAATGATAAACTATGCAAAACTGAAATTGGCAGATTCATCCATCTTTAAAGAAGGGAGCGTGGGGACCCCAGAATGGGAGGGGTGCTGGATGCACTCATCAGACTATTGGCTGGCCAAGCCTATTCTAACAAAGGCAATCGGATAGTCTGCATTACAAAAAGGTATTAATCTATCAACTCCTTTTCTTGTATGCTGTTACTGTTGCTTGTCCTGAGTATAGTGGATAGGTTGGAGAAAACTATTACATTGAAATGTCCTTAAACTGCTCCATGCTTTCAGAACCCTGTTTCCGAGGGAGAGAGGGAGAGAGGGAGAGAGGGAGAGAGGGAGAGGGAGAGGGAGAGGGAGAGGGAGAGGGAGAGAGAGAGAGAGAGAGAGAGAGAGAGAGAGAGAGAGAGAGAGAGAGAGAGAGAGAGAGAGAGAGAGAGAGAGAGAGAGAGAGAGAGAGAGAGAGAGAGTGTCAGGCCGGAAGTTTCAGATTCGGGTTTTCCCAGATGTGCCATTATGACATCTCTAATAAAATGGAACTTTGAGAAACTTCAAGCCTCAGAATCTTCTTTCATTGGGGGTATTACTTGGAACCCTGATGAGAGAGAGAGAGAGAGGAAGGGAGGGAGGGAGGGAGGGTGGGAGAGATGCTATGACAAATATATGTCATGGTCTGAAATATCTGAACAGATCTGAAATATCTGTTCAGGGTTGATGGAAACCCATTCATTACCTTAACTCATTTGTAAACAAGGTCATCACGTAAGCCACAATAGGCTTTATTTGTCTATTTGTTTCTGCATTATCTTACCTGAAAACAGCAATTGCTAGGTTTGGCTATATAATCTGAACCTAACCACTGAGCGGGATAAATTTAAAATCTCGAGAAAGAAAAGTTGCTAATAACTTATTTTACCATTTTAATTGTATTCTTTTTATTATTATTATTATTATTATTATTATTATTATTAATTATTATTATTATTATTATTATTATTATTATTATTATTATTATTATTATTATTATTATTATTATTATTATTATTATTATTATTATTATTATTATTATTATTACCCTTATTCTCACATTATGCTTTAAGTGGCTAAGTAGATGGATTTCTATAAAAGCACTGTTAAGAAGTCAACTGATCCAATCAACTGAAGTGAAGCAGCACAGTTGAGAATAATTCACTGCCTTTCATTTTTTGAATTAGGAACCTTGATTCAGTGGTTCAAGGTTCCTGAGAACTTCATCTACTGGAGTTGCTAATCTAGAAAGTTCATAGAAAAAGGGACAGATGAATCTTTGCAATTTAGATTCCTTCAGAAATTGCCAAATTAAATCTAATGTGGAAGGTCTACATTTTTATTATAGGATATTATCACTACTATTATTATTATCAAAAAATCCACTGGAGAAAAAAATTAAGCAATCTTTCTTCCTACACTCGAGAATAAATGTATTTATTTGTTTGTTTATTGATGTATAGATTTATTCCTATAAAATAAATTTGATTGCTATATGCTGCCCAGAGTCACTTTTGTGAGATGGTCAGCCATATAAATGTGAGTCATAAAAAAATAATAAATCTAAATCTAAAAATAAATCTCTTCCCTTGGAAAATATTAATAATCTTGAGGTCAAGCATATAGAATGTTATGTTACTTTTTTCATGGAAGAAGAGAAGAATGTGCTGTGGTGGGGGTTTTAAGTAAGAAAACGGTGAAGGTAGAAAGAAAAAAATAGTTTTCTTCAGCATTCCAAAATAGCGTAATAATACAATTTAAAGTTTTAAAAGGAATAAAACCATATAATATTTTAAATTAACATTGCATCTAATTTCATTTTAACAATATACAGTATAGGTATTAGCAACTTGCTGTCTTCCAAATGATTTGGACAACAATTTCCCTAGGCCCGTGATGGTGAACCTATGGCACGCATGCCGAAAGTGCCACGCAGAGACATCTCGCCGGGCACGCCAGCCGTCACCCATTGCTCTTCCGGGTTCTGGCATTTGCACCAGAAATCGGAAGACCAGGTGACCAGCGCACATGCGCACGCCGGAAACCAGAAACGCAGCTTCCCGCCATGTGCATGCGCACCGGGGAACTGCTTTTCCGGTTTCCAGCGCTCTCCCCCCGCGTGCGCTCCCGTTTCAGCACTCGGTGCCGAAAAGGTTCGCCAACACTGCCCTAGGCCCTTGCTGATGGACATTGGAGTCCAAAAATTTTATGGGCACTAATCCTGCTCGTAAGATTGCAAAACCATATTTATTTATTTTTATTTATTTCCTTTCTTTGATATGTTGCCTAAATGCTCAGGGCACCAGATATACTTCATGGCTTTACAGAGATTTTTGGACTTCGGTATTCTCAATCCAATCCAAATACTCTGCCCTTTCCTTCAGATCTTTGCTAAAGCCATTAAAGAAATGGTGGGAAACAAACATTCATTATAGCTGCCCCTGCTCTATCCTGGATACCTCAAAAATGCTAAGTAGTACCAAGCCCCGTAGTACCAAGTAGTACCATTGCCGTAGTACCACGGCAATGCTCATTGCCGTGCAGAGGATGTCTGTTGTATGTGAAAGAGTTGGAAACTGTAAGCATTGCATAAAATTGCAGATTCCAGAGCAGCAGGAAATTGAGTTGTCAGCCTCGTTCCAGACTCAGCTCCCGGCTTGAGTTTATTCAATACTGATTTCTGTAATCATAATTAAATTAAAACAGGGAAGCTTCACCTCTCCTGAATCATGAGGATAAAAGGCTGGTTTCCCCCCCTGTGTTTTGAGGCTATGCTCTTTGTAGAATATAAAATCATCCCAGAGCACAGGTTTGGTTTTTTTTCAACAGGATCTGGTTCCAAACCCAGAGCTGTCCGTTCTTCCCAGTTTTGCAGTTTTGTTTTTGTTTTTCATATAAAATTGAATTTTATCTAGACATTTTTAACCAGCATGTGGTCACCTCCTTCATGGTAACTGACTTCTTATTTGTCTTACATTTATTTTATCATGCCTCCGAAGTACTAATATTGGATTGTTCCTTCTAACCTAAACACAGCATATAGGCGCTGCTTGACCAGGGTCTACACTATTGTCAGGGACTCTATATATCCGTGATGGCGAACCTATGGCATGCGTGCCAGAGGTGGCACGCAGAGCCCTCTCTGTGTGTCACGCACTGATTTTTATATTGCCTGTTACATGTATATGCAGGGAGCTGCATCCCTATCTAATATAATGGTTTATTCCTGAGCACGTAATTGACATGTTCCTAGTACTCATGTGTACATTCCTTTCTCCGTTCAGCCCTTCTGTTCCCAGCTTCTGTCGAAGCAAAACGTGCCTTTTTATATCAGAGATGTAATTAATGAGGATTTATTGTTTTTGTACCAAAATAAATATTTTTACTTAGAACTTTAAACTGCGGCTTCATTTCTAATGTCAGAATTCCAGGAAAAGATCTATTTTCGCCTCTAATGGAGTTATTCTCATCTTATCACTGTGGGCACGCGCGCCATTGCCAGCTGCTCTCTGGTTTCTGGCGTGGCAACTTGAAATCTTTGCATGCCAGCCAGCTGGTCTTTTTCAGGCCGTTTTTGGCCCAAAAATGGCCCCAAAAACGGCCTAAAATGGCCCAAAATATGGCCTGAAAACGGCCCGGAAAACAGCCCAGAAACGGCCTGAAAAACAGGCATGCGCGCACCAGCCATCTGGTTTTCGGGTTTTCGGCACTCCGGCGCGTGCACATGCACACACATACACGCACGTTCCAGTTTGGGCACTCGGTGCCGAAAAGGTTCGCCATCACTGCTATATATCCTCTCCATGACAGGTTTTCTTTGTTGCCTTCTGGGAGGAGACGTCGTGATATTTGAAGCAGAACAACTAGATTCTATAATAGCTTTGTGCCATATAGTATTAACCCTGTAAATTCTCAAGACTCTTTTTTCCCGCTATTTATTCAAGATGAACTATGACTAATACATATATAAATAAATTGTGTGTGTATGAGAGAGATTTTGATATAATATGGCATTTTGGGCTGCTGCTGCTGCTGATTATATTGTTATTATTATCTTTGGGATGGTGACATTGTTTGGTGGGTAGTGTTTTCTTATTTTTGAGAGTGGTGCATCACAATGTCATTTTAATGTGTGCCATATTGTGCATACAGGAAAATAACAATAAAGATGGCTTACCAGTCAGAGAAAGAAACTTAGGAAGGACCCACCCTAACTGATCACATAGTTCAGGGGTGTCAAACTGGCGGCCCATGGGCCGGATGTATTACACATAGGCCACGCCCACCCAGCTCCACGAATGGGGAAAACGTGGCGAAACGTCACGTGACGGCGCGAGTTTGACACCCGTGACATAGTTAAAAGTGATAGTAAGAAGTTTGCACTTTCAGATTTGCAAAACTATTAATGTAGACTTACAATAAAGTAGAATTAGCTCATCTAGTCTTGTTTCCTGTTTGGATTACCTGGAAAGGCTGACACCTGGTCAGTAGATGGATGCAAAATATCACTAAATTGCAGGGTTGTAGGCTAGACTTATAAATCAAATGAAAGGCAACAGTAAACCATATCCCTTTTTTTGCCAAGGAAAGGTCGTGAATAAGTCCAAGAAGTCACTAGGAGTAAAGCTTCACTTGAGGGAGCCTTTATATTTATGCCCTTTTGCACAACTTCCTATATCCAACAAAGCCAATTGCTTTCTTAGCTTAATATGAGGAAAAGGACAAGGGAGCTGATCCAAAAGCAAGAAAAGGGACTAAGTTTTTGTTGCCTTAACCAGAATCCATTGGGTTCATTCTTTGATAGAATGGTCAGAAGGACATGCAACTCTTAATTGAGATTGTTATGGGTGGGGGGAAGGGGTTCATGCTAACATGCAAGAACAGTTTAAGCAGAATGATGGGCAGCAGCTGAACAAATATAACCTATATGTAAAATAATTGATCTGCTGGATTGTGCAGCTGGCTTACTTTGTGAGCAGATCCAAAGTTCTCAAATGTACTCATTATTCCAGAAATCACTGAGACATTTCTTTGTGCAAATATGCCCCTGAGAGTTTCTTTGTGAATGCCTGGAGTACACAGTGCTTCAGTTACACACATATCTGGTTACACACATCTTGGCTGAAACTATCTAAACACAATACAAACTCCAAATACTGCAGTTTAGGTGTATAATATTGCAATGCCTTTACAATAGCTGATATTCGTGGTCTGTGAAATTCTCTATCGGTTACACTATGAATATTGATCCATAGCTTTTGTGGCAACCAGTCTTCTTCTGGATAGCTTGAGAGATTGGAGTACTCTGTGGCAGTTGTTCCCCTCTTAGCAAGAAGATGTTGTTGACTGTCAATATCCTGATTTCATGGCCATTGAAGCAATGTACTGCGATGCTTCCTTCTCTCCTCAGGGCTGTTTAACCTCTAGATCAGGGGTCTCCAACCTTGGCATCTTTAAGACTTGTGGACTTCAACTCCCAGAACCAGTTCCGCGGGAGTTAATTTTTCTCCCTCCAGAACCAAGGAGGGACAGTCAATATGGTCCTTAGGAGGCAATATCCAGAGCCACTCAGTCTTGTCGGGGTTGAGTTTGAGTCTGTTTCTCCTCATCCAGTTCCTAACATCATCCAGGCATCGGCACATTACATCGACTGCCTCCCTGAACTCTGGGAGTTGAAGTCCACAAGTCTTAAAGTTGCCAAGGCTAGAGACCCCTGCTCTAGATGAATCCATTACAGATGGTCATGCAGTGACGTGGGGTGAGATATGTTAGTATGATAATGATAACTACCCCTATTACAATTTCATCAAGAGATCGTGCACCATCAACATTGGAAAGAGGCCGACTGCCCGTCAGATGTAAAAATTATTAGTAAAATATTGGAATGCGCCGAAATGGACAAATTGACAATGGAGCTAAATGAAAGAGATGAATCAGAATATTACAAAGTTAGGAGTAGATGGTATATCTGGTTAGAAAATAGAAATAAAAATTAGGTAATGTCATATGAATTTAAGAGAATGTTAAAAAGGGGGGGGGGTATGTGTGTAAATAGTAATAATGTAAATAATAATGTAACAATAGAGTAGAATATATTAAAAAATTAGAATTTAGATATGTAAATGTTATTAGTGATACCGATACGAACTCGCTGTAGCGAGGAAATTTGTTTGTGTGTTTTATGTTTTTCTTTTGTGTTTTGTATTGTTTTTAATCTTGAAAATGCTTAATAAAAATTATTTTTTTAAAAAGAGAGATTGTGCACCATTTTGACCTATGTCCAGATGCAGCAATGTTCTTGAAAAAGGCTGAGATGCTAAATCTTAATCTCAGCAAGATGGAAACATAGATGGTCCCCTTGTTTAGGTATGAAGGGCTGATCTTTTCTGAGCAGGATTGCATGTCCTCTGAAGGAGCAGGTACCTACTCTAGGGAAGCCCCTAGAACAGTGATGGCGAACTTTTTTTCCGTCGGGTGCCGAAAGCGCATGCACACATGCTATCACGCACGTGCGAGTGCCCACACCCATAATTCAATGCCTGGGGAGGGCGAAAACAGGCTCCCCCGCCCCTGCAGAGGCCCTCTGGAGGCCAGAAACGGCCCATTTCCTGAGTTCCGGTGGGCCCGGTAGGCCCGTTTTTCACCCTCCCCAGGCTCCAGAGGCTTCCCTGGAGCCTGGGGAGGGCGAAAATGGCCCCCTGCTTCCCCGGAGACCCTCCGGAAACCTAAAATGCCCTCCCAGAGCCTCCGCGTGAGCCAAAAATCAGCTGGCTGGCGCGCACATGCGCGCTGGAGCTGAGCTGGGGCAACCGCTCGCGTGCCAGCAGATATGGCTCCGCGTGCCACCTGTGGCACGCGTGCCATAGGTTCGCCATCACTGCCCTAGAAGCATCATTGTCAATCTGAAGCAAATGTGCCTCTTTTCAATTTTGGATTCTCCATCAACTATAGTGAATAACCTAGGAATGTTGAACCTTTGCAGAGACCCTTTAGTTATTCAATGAGCATAATAACAAGTCTATCTTTCTCTCTTAAATCCAGAATGGTCCAAATCATTTCTGGATTTTTTAAAAAAAAAAAATATGAAAAAGAGTGTGATATAATTTTAATATTGTTAAGTTTTTAAACATTAGCAGATGTATACATTTGTAGATTACTTTTGAGTTGGAAGGCCAGCTACATTGGCTTCTTGCCATTTCCTTTCATTGGCTCTCACTACCTGAGAGCCAGTTTGCTATAATAATTAATGTGTTGGACTAACAACCAAAAGACCATGAAGTCTAGTCCAGTCTTAGGACAGAAGCCAATTGGGGGAGCCAATCACTCTCTCTCAGCCCAATTCATCTCACTGAGTTGCTCTTATAGGAGTAATACAAGAAGGAAGCACCGTGAACAGTATGCTGTGAGATATAAATCAAATAAATGTGGCGGTAACCTCACAATTAGATGATCACAGAGGGCTTTCAGGGGGCAGCTCTTGAGCTTAGCATAGAAGCTGCACAGGTGCAGATGACTGCAGCTGAATTGGTAAAGACAACCACCTCTACTAAGATATTATCTCTATTTTGAGGGAGCCATACTGCCTGCCAGATGACAAGTGAGCCAAATTCAACCTGTTCACATATTAATCCATAAGAGGGGCTTCTTACACAGAGGCCCTGACTGTGAAATTCTCTGCCCTTATTACAGGTTGGACAACTCCAAGTACTGCAGGAGGCTGAAAGTGAAAATTACCGTATTTTTCGGAGTATAAGACGCACCGGAGTATAAGACACACCTTAGTTTTTGGGGAGGAAAATAGGGGAAAACAATCTGCCTACCAGGTATTCATCTGGCTAGCATCCTTAGTCTGGTCAGCTTCAGCACATTATTTTATCTCCTGGTTAGGACTTAAAAAAACCTTCTGAGAGAATAACAATGAAAGAGCCTGCAAGCCAGTAAGAGCTGGGAAGATCGTTAGCACCTGGTTAGGGCTAAAAAAAAACTTATTCAGAGCAGCTGCAGCACATTATTTTATCTCCTGGTTAGGACTTAAAAAAACCTTCTGAGAGAATAACAATGAAAGAGCCTGCAAGCCAGTAAGAGCTGGGAAGATCGTTAGCACCTGGTTAGGGCTAGAAAACAACTTCTTTGGAGCAAGTAGAGCAATGAAAAAAAACCCTGCAAAGACTTAGGGCTGGAAAACCTTCTTCTGAGAGAGTAACAATGAAAGAGCCTGCAAGCCAGTAAGAGCTGGGAAGATCGTTAGCACCTGGTTAGGGCTAGAAAACAACTTCTTTGGAGCAAGTAGAGCAATGAAAAAAAAAACCTGCAAAGACTTAGGGCTGGAAAAACATTCTTTGGAGAGAGTAACAATGAAAAAGCCTGCAAGGTAAGAGCTGGGAAGATCTGTTAGCACCTAGTTAGGGCTGGAAAAAAAGCTACATTCGAAGTATAAGACGCACCTGAATTTTCAGCCACTTTTAGGGAGGAAAAAGGTGCGTCTTATACTCCGAAAAATATGGTAAGTCTGATTCAGGGGTGGGTTCTACTTACCTTCCCTACTAGTTCTGATCGCGACGGAAGTGCCCCATCACATCACGCAAATCACCCGGAAATGACCCTCTGTGCATGCGCAGAAGCCTTTGCGCATGCGCAGAGGGTTTTTTTTCCAAGCCGCGGCGACCAGAGGACCGGTTCGGGAACATGGACCGCCAATCACCGCTGCCAGTTCGGCGAACGGTGGTAAATATCCGCTACCAGTTCTAAAGAACCGGTCCGAATTGGCAGCAACCCACCTCTGGTCTGATTTAAAGACCTGACATGAGCTTCCTTCAAAAGAAAACTTGGGATCAATTGGCATATAATGCACGACTGATTCAGGGGATAAGCTGTTACAAACAGTAGTATTTCTTGACAAAAGCCCAAGCCAGACTCCATCAGCTCTGTGCTAATCAGGCCCTAGGGTAGGCACCGATTGCAACAAGCAGCTGCAAACGCAGGCAAAGGGGTTGCTCAGTGCTGCCAAATCAGCACTGCAAAACTCTGAATAGCCACAAGATGCAGAAAGGAGTTTAAGATTTTTCTGTCTCTTTGCCACCAAGGAGATATTGTCCAGATTTTTGTAGCCTGGAACTGGAAGTGATAACTAACTTATATACAAAAAAAAGGCTGTTGTATATCCACAACACTCCCTGTAAGAGATGGAGCCATCAACGGCCCCACCTAATTATTTTCTGAACCTGGATGTTAAGGGGAGAAAAGGAATGAAGAAGGGGAGAGATTTGGGGGGACCCAGTGGGAAATCTTAAAATAAGATGAAGAGGACAATGGTATTAGATTATCCCAGTGCTTCTCAATTATTTTTTGTTACGCCCCCCCTAGGAAGAAGTAAACATTTCGGTCGCCCCCCAACTCTCCGATCTGGGCCCCAGTGGAGTTTTAGTGTTAATATTTATTATTTTACTTATTATAAGCTGCAAGCAAATTATTGGCTGGGGAAGGCTGCTCTACCCACTTACCTGGGAGTAAGTCATACTGAACTCAGTGGAGCCTGTTTTCAGTTAGGCAGGCATAGGCTACCGTGGTTAGGGCCCTCTTTTGACACGGGGCCAGGCCAGCTTAATCAAGCCGATGTTTTGGGGTCGCCAGCCTGGCCCATAAGTGCCGGCTCTGCCGGGCACTCACAGCAAATGGTGTGGAAGGAGGCTTTAGGGTGCCATTCAAAGCTTTCGCCCAGCTGCAGAGGATGCTCCTCCTTGTCCAGCAGCAGGTTCGCCACGCTGTTCATGGCTACTGCGGTGCCCGCAGAGAACAACAAGAACCCACGCAGCTGCCCCGCCCCGCCTGGCCGCCTTCTCTTCCGGGCTTGGAGCAGCGTGCAACTGGGAAAACACTCCCCGTCCGGGGGAATCGATCGAGAGGGACCACACATGTTCCCCGGGGTCACACGCGCACCCCCTGGCATCGCTCCAAGCCCCTCCAGGGGGGGGCGCCCCACTATTTGAGAAGGACTGGATTATCCCAACCTACCACAACTTGTACACATAGTCCTCAATTTACAACAGTTCATTTAGTGACCGTTCAAAGTTACAACAGCACTGAAAAAGGTAACTTATTACTGTTTTTCACACTTATGACCATTGCGGCATTCCCACGGTCATGTGATCAAGTTTAGGATGCTTGGAAACTAGTTCATATTTATGACGGTTGTAGTGTCCCAAGGTCATGTGATCAGCTTTTGCGACCTTCTGACAATCAAAGTCAATGGGGAAGCCAGACTCACTTAACAACTGTATTACTAACTTAACAACTGCAGTGATTCACTTAACAACTGTGGCAAGAAAAATCGTAAAATGGGGCAAGATTCACTTAACACGTGTTTCGCTTAGCAACATAAATTTCGGGCTCCATTGTGGTTGTAAGTTGTGGGCTACCTGTACTGTACCAATCCTAAGGTTGCACCACACATGAAACCAGCCTGAGGAAAATTGGTATGGACAAAAAGCACTTCCTCGTGGAGCAACTCTCTCCCTTTCAAATCATAGAGATCACAGGATACAGATTTGCTTCTGTATCAGCAACAGCAAAATAGCAGCAACCTTGTGTGGTAACTGCATTTTAGCCTTCACGTAATAACTCACCTCACAGGTTGTTGTGAGGAAAATAGAAGGAGGAAGGAGCATTCGGTATGTTTGCCACCTTGAGTTATTTATAAAAATAATAAAGGAGGTGTGTGTGTGTGTGTGTGTGTGTGTGTGTGTGTGTGTGTGTGTGTGTGTGTAAATAAATAATCTAACTCGATAGTCCCCAACCAAGTGGAGGAATAATAGTATCATGTGGGGTAACTGCACTTTTAAAAAATCTCTCATTTCTCTCCTTCCAGGTTAAAGAAAATCTTAGTAGAATTATGTTCCATTAGGACAGAGTTGCAATAAACGTTGAGGTTTTTGGAAGAAATCCCTCTAAGAATATTCCCAGAAGCTGCAGCTAAAATTATGTGGGCCTCCCTTGGCCCCCTCGGTAATGTTCAGCAGGCTGTGAATATTCTAGCAAGGGCAAAAGTGATTTTCTCTGACCCTCTTATTCTCTCGCATCACCCACCCATCAGTCTTCTAACCTTAGACTTCACACGCATAAAGGCCTCTATTATAATAACAGACACTTCATGTCTGTAGCTTTAGATCAAAGGTCTCCCTCCTGTTCTGCCCATAGAATTATAAAGGTTAGGACTTCAATGGAAAATTGACATTTAATTTGAACTCATGTGTAATATGAACCTGTTGAGTTTCTTCTATTTATTGTTATAATCTGAGCAAGCTTTTTCCCTCCCTTGAGTCAGATGTGAAAATAACAAGTGGGCCATAACAATTAACTTAGACAATGGAAGTTTCCTCAGCACATTCCCTTTTAAAATAACCAGGACTTAACAGGCCAAAAACTATCATTAACTCATTCCTTGTTAGTGTTGGCAGCTGTTTTAAACTTTTACAGTTCAAGAGCATTCTGCTTCATTTAGCATTCTAGATATCTGAGGAATTCTTGATTCTTCCAAGGTGGCCTATAGCAAATAATATATAATATGTATATTTTATAGGAGAGCTTATTTGAATTTTGGAATGGCATATTCTATTTAGTCACGGTTAGTTTTTAGAATAGTTGAGCCATAATAGCTGAATCTGACCTAAGTTATTTTGTTTTAGATTTTTTTTTCTAATGCAAGAACAAAGAAGGAAGAGGAGGATGAATGCAGAGCCAAAATGCAGCTCCAACCTCAAGCATAACCATTATTTTCAAGGGCATTTTTGGATTACACATAGATCTAAGCCTTATGCATAAAAAGTAATATTCTGAGTAGTTTTACGCCAGTGCTTCATTTGCCTTCAAGCACACAAAATTGTTAAATCTTCTGAATTAAATCAACTTCCTGAACTATAGTTCAGGCTGAACTGGTAAAAAAAATCATTCATTTCCAAAATAGTCCAATGGTTTAGTGAACATTTGTTTTTGTATAGTTTAGGTATTGATTGATTCCATTAATGATCTGATTCAAAAATCTAAATGTAAATTAAACTAAGCCTCAAACTAAGCCAGTTAGAAATCTGCTCTGGAAATCTGAATTCAATCAATAATTTGAATTTGACTCAATCTAGACATATCTTTTGAGAATGCCTGTGATAAGATTTCCACTATGGAGCCTATTTTATAACAAATAATTAGCATCAATAAAACTATATCTAAATACAAATACAAATCAAATATCAAGATCATTGAATGCCAAAATTAGAATACTATACTTATTGAATGGGGTCAGCCAGTGCAATATTTGAACACTATCTACAAACCTAGTTAATATTCAAAATTAAAATACCCAGAAGAAAAAGTTGAAGGAAAAGTTGAGAACTACATTTCAGCCCTACTCCTGCAGGGGTGGGTTCCAGTTCAGACCAGTTCGCCCGAACCGGTAGCGACCCGCTGGTGATGTCATAATGACATCACAGAACCAGTTCGGTCGGTGCCAGTCCTTGGGCGCCGCCATCTTTATTTTACATTTATTTTATTTTATTTTATTGATTTTTTTTTAAAACAATTCTTCTGTGCATGCGCAGAAGCCGAGTTTCCAACACTGTGCATACAGTTGCCATCTTGTTTTCAGATTTTTTTCAAATTTTTGGGCACTGCGCGCATGCATGCGCACAAAGCATGTGTGCGCCCATGTGGCGCGCCCACATGGCATGCCCACATGGTGCGCCCATGCGGCACGTGAGGAAGCAAACCAGCAGCGAGATAAGTTAGAACCCAGCCCTGTACTCCTGCATGTAATATCTTTGCTTGGGTATGTATGTATCTGTGATATAGTACTGCTGCAGGAGAAATCATGATTTATAACAATCCTGGTTTTCATTAAAAACAAATGCCTTGAAACCTTTGTGATTAAGAGCTGTGGTGGTGCAGTGGTTAGAATGCAGTACTCCAGACTAACTCACTGCTCACTCCAGGAGTTCAATTCTGAATGGCTCAAGATTGACTCAGCCTTCCATCCTTCCAAGGTCGGTAAAATGAGGACCCAGATTGTTGGGGGGACCCATTATGCTGACTCTATAAACCACTTAGAGAGGGCTGAAAAGCACTATGAAGCAGTATATAAGTCTAAGTGCTATTGCTATTATGGAGAATAGTTCAGAGGTGGACCAATTTGATTAGTTACCACAAAGAGAGAAGATGAAATGTAGAGATAAAAATTTCACTCTATCCCAGTTAAGGGAACATGCAGTCAATCAGCCAATGAATTCACAGATGTTTGACAATGGGACAGCCACTGTGATAAAAGTGGGACATACCCTGATAAAAAGCAGTGGCAGTCCATGAGCACAACTATCAGAAAGCTGTGGTGAACCATGAAGAGAACACATTTCTATTTTTAAAAAAAGCCCTGAATAGAATGAGCATAGTCTATGTCTGCTTGCTGAAAGATGAGGCCCACCATTACTACTCAGTTTGGAGGTACCTGTATGGGAGAGAACAAATGGCTTTGTCAAGTAAGTGTAGTGTGATGTGATTGGATTAAAGCCTTTAGGAAATCCAGTTGATGATGTAGCCAGAACTAAAAGAAAAGCAGGGTGTTTACTGAAAACATTTACAATGGGAATATGGAACATCTGCAGTATGAACCAAGGAAAGCTGGATATTGTTAAAATGAAAACTACATGGTCTAAGATAGAAATTCTAGGAATGTGTGATTGAAAACCTTACTCTTAGCTACGCATTTCTTTGGTTGACTGCAAATATCTCAGTTCTGCTCACAAGGAGCATTGTCCAGAGTACAAATGGGCAATTTCACAATATCTCCTTTATCTGGAAACAAAGTGATGGCCAGAATTTTCATCTGGCCACTGATCTCTGCAACCATGTTGTGCTCGCTCTTTCAGGGATATCTAGTCCACCATACAGTAGATCCTTATCCAGAAGCTCACATCTGTGATGTAGCCTGTATGCTATAAGATTCACACAGGTCTCACTTGCTTAAAGACTTTGCCTGAGAGATTTTCTGAGCAGTAGAATAGAATTCCACTTGGTGAGTCAACAATCTTTTTGGATGAAAAGGAAAATAAAAAGTTTTAAAGATTTAAAAACTTTGACAAAAAGCTTAACAATAAGTGGATGTAAAAAGATTTAAAATGATTTAAAATGATAAAAGGTTGGGTTGTTAAAAGTTTTTTTGGGGGGGATGAATGGGCATTTGAAAAAAAATGAAATTAAATAGATAAATCGGACTTTCATGAGAATATTTGTTGTTTACTATCAAAGATTGCAGATAGTTGGTGGATTTTACAAAAGATAAAGATAATATGAGCCAGACTGTGATGCTGGCTATACTACAGAGAGCCATTTGAGGTGAAAATTTTAAGGAAACAGTAAGAAAAAGAAAAAAGGTAGGAAATTGAGTGATTGCGACACCTTCACTTTTGGGTTACAATATTACAATGGCAACCTCCAGAAAAGCAAAATTGCAGAGAGGAGGAGAGGATCACTACAGCAACCTGCAGAGAGAGGAATTACAACAGATTTACTTCAGAAAATATTTGAGTAATTGAACAATACATATGTCAGATGAATCTCTTGATAGTAAATTAACTAAATCAGTGGCTACAAAATTGACAGGTTTTGATAGGTGAGAAGAGATAATGAAGATTCTGCAGAAAAGGTTAGAATTTACATACAGAAATGGCAATTGAATAAGCCAGCCAGAAAGAACAGAGGAACATGAGAACATATAGTTAATACCCCATTCCCCCAAAATAAGACATCCCCTGATAATAAGCCCAATCAGGCTTTTGAGTGTATGGCAATAAGGCCAAGCGCTTATTTCAGGGTTCCAAGAAATATAAGACAGGGTCTTATTTTTGGGGAAACATGGTAGATGGATGACAGAAACTGCTAGTGTACATTTAATTGTGTTTTATAGAATACTTCAAACTTTTGATAGTGTTGATCATTTGAAGCTTCTCAAAAGAATGGGTATACTCCAGCATATGATTCTTCTGCTATGAAATTTCTACAGTAACCAGGAAGTCACAGTGACAACAGAATTTGGCAACACCAAATGGTTTACTATCAGAAAAGGAGTCAGATAGGGCTGCATTCTATTTATCTATTCAGTACATACATTGAATATTTCATTTGGGGCAGAGGCCTAGAAGAATTAAAGGTTGGAATCAAAATCAACTGAAGGAATGTCAATAACCTGAGATGTGCAGTTAATACTAGCTTGATTTTAGAAACTGAAGAAGACCTAAGAAAGATTATTCCAAAACAGGAGAGTGAAAAGCCAGGGGTTTTAGTGAACTTTAAGAAAACTAAGATATGTAAACTGCAAAACCAGAAGAACTGAAGTTAAGATGATAGAAGCAATTGACAGTTTTAATTTTCTACACCCAGAATTTTGCAAAAAACATCCAGAGAAAAATAACATTGAGAGGTCTAGGTAAATGTATGAAAAATCAAGTCATTTCAGTCAATACAAAAGTTAGAATTATTAACTGAATGCTATTCTATAGAGCTGGACTCTGCACAAGAGTCAAGAGAAAGAAGATTCCTTGAGCCATAGTGCTGGGGAAAGTCCCTTTGTCTTTCATGGATAGCCAAGAGAACCAACTATTCAATACCAGATGGTTCAATCCAGAACCAACCAAGGAAGTCCAGAATATTCATTGAAAGCCAGTAACATGAAACAAAACTATCATACTTTTGATACATCATGAGAGCTGATGATGCTGGGCAAGGTGGACAGAAGAAGAGGCTGACAGCTCATGATCTGGGCTGGCAGATTATTGGAAGCCACAGAAATCCCAACTTCAAGAACTGCAAAATGCAGTGAGAGACAAGACATTTGGAGAGCTAACATAGAATCAGTGGTGGGTTCCTACTGGTGCTGTGCGGTACGCCGCACCGGTAGGAGCCTGACGATGACGTCATTTTAGGTGGTTTTTCCGGCTTTTCCGCGTCCTGAGCTGTCGGAAAAAAAGCCCTCCCACCCGCCATTGTTTCAATACCGACCTTTATTCTTCCTCTGAAGCACAGCTGAGAAGCTCCTCAGCTGCATTTTGGCTTGTAATGTCATCCTAAGCATGTAGGGAAGTGAAATTGCCCGATGGGACGTGAGTTCACTTATGCGCATGCTCGCGATGCACACCGGTAGCAAAAATAACCGGAACCCTCCGCTGCATAGAATCCTCACGAGTTGACTTGATTGAATGTAATAACAATGTACTGTATTTCTTTTTAATACATTTTCTTTCTTGTTTATATTTTCAAGTTATACAGCTTCATTAATTCTTCTTCAGGTCATATTGCTGTCACCAGGAACACACACCTTACAGAGAGAATGCTTCAAGCTGCAGTGCTAATAGGCTCCAAAAAAAACCCCTCTACTGCTGTTTTTATCATTCTATTTGAATAACTGGGCCTAGGGCACTTTCCCTCTTGAGCCACATCTTATCATTGACCTAGAGCAATATATTGTTGCAGCTAGCTTCAAAGAATCTATTGATCCAGGTGGTGAGAAGGCTGTACCAATGCTTTGTAATTCTGTTTGACTTGTTCACTCTGAGGCAGAAGTAATCATTACCACAGGTAGGAATTGCATAGGTAGGAAGGAAAGCCAAGGTGTTTTAAATGAGGGATTGTAAATCGAGAAGAATTCCGAGATCTATTTTCTTCGCTTGGTGAAGAGAGAGGCACCAGAGATTATGTGGCTGAAACACAAAGAATGGGAGTTCAAGAAAGAAGATGCTCTGGGGCTCTTACTGCCCACTCATGGAGCACAACAGAATGCAGTAATTTAAAAGGAATCCAAATGGATAACAGAGTTCAACAGTTTGGCCCCCTTCTTTGGTTTATGGGGATACCAAAACAAAGATCAATCACTTGCGCAGGGGTGAAATTCAGCAGGTTTTGGAGAACCGGTAGCAGAAATTTTGAGTAGTTCGGAGAACCAGCAAATACCACCTCTGACTGGCCCCAGAGTGGGGAGGGAATGGGGATTTTGCAATATCCTTCCCCCAGGAGTGGGGAGGGAATGGGGATTTTGCAGTATCCTTCCCCTGCCACACCCACCAAGCCACGCCCACAGAACCGGTAGGGGAAATTTTTGAATTTCACCCCAGCACTTGCGGAAAAAGCTTTGAAAAATGAGCATCATTTGTGAAAGACTAGTCCCCAGTCAAAGGATTGGGGAATCAATTTGTACAAAAGTCGCAATGGATTGTTAAAGTTTTTCATGAGACTAAGAGATTATTTGTACAAAATATCTACAAGTTGTATTCTACTTCTATGGTTTGATACTTCGTATCTTATCACGTTCATCCTTTAAGATTTAGGCCTCTTTAAAGTTCTGCAACTTTGTATTTTCAACTTGGTATTTTTCAGTATGAGATATCATAAGAGTCTGGATGCATTCAGGAAATGCTTCCCATATAGATCTTAACCTAAGAATAGCAAAGAGTTAATGTCTAAGATGTTGGACTGTGGCAGGGATGTCTTCCACAATCCCAGTCCAGCTTAGAAAAGAGAAAGCTGCTCACTGCTGCTTGCATGTTGAGATCCACATGGAAAGTTATAGAGTGAACAGGTTTAAATAGGCTGCTCTCCAGTAATCAATGCAGAAAGTGCAGGGAGCCAAGAACACGTCTGCATGTCTGATTTTCAAGCTCTGTACCCTCTGAGAGGAAAATGTAAACATACACATTAGAGGTGATGATTTCTCCTTCCAAATAGCACTCAAAAAGAAAGTTAGTTTTGGGACAATGTTACAATATTTTGGACCCAAATGGACTCTTCGTGGCAGCTTATGAGGCAAACAGAGATGCAACGGCCACCACATATAATTGGGCCCTGATTTAGCTATGGCAGTAATTCCAGACAGAAATCCATATTTTGACTTTACATTCACTATTCCAAGTTTATTTCTCCCCTAACTGAGTTGACACGTGGTTCATTTTCCTTGCTGTTCACTCAGCACCTGTATGGAAAAACAGATGGCTGATGGATTTGTTGAACTATTGCCTTGGCAGATGTACTATGGCCATTCTGCTATGCCAATGGGAGTTTCCTTTCCAAGACTAATAACGGTTAGAGGAATGCCAGGAAAGGAGGAGAGAGTTTAAAAAACTCCTCCCTAAATGCCACTGTCCTGAAGAAAATTGCCTTCCTTCAACTCAGTGTTGGTGTATAACTATTCCAAAAACATTCTCACTAACACAAATGTTGAATTTAGGATATAGGTTGATCCAGTAGTGGGTTCTAAATCCCGTTGCTACAGGTTCTGTTAAGGAGAATACATCTCCATAGAGGCGATGTTGATCTTTCTCTCGAAACTCAGACATTTAGAAATAAAGCCGAAGTTAAAAGTCTAATAGAAAATATTTATTTCGGTACAAAAACAATAAATTCTGAATAATTACATTCTTGCTAATTAAATGCGACCGCTCCCGGTCAGAATCAAACCACAAGAGAATAATGGAGAATCAGGAATGCACACATAATATTAGGATAGGGGTGCATCACCCTGCATATACATACAACTGACAATATTCACCATGTGACAGGTTCTGCATGTGCAGAAGCGTCCCGGGCAGGTGGGCAGAGCCTCCCACCACCGCCACTACCAGTTTGCCGAACCAGGCTGAACCGGGAGCAACCCACCACTGGGTTGATCCCAACATCTGGTGGAACAATGGTCCTAAAAGCTGTACATATTATCCAACCTTATCCTGATGCACATCTGGATGCCACCTTATTTTTTTACATTCAGTACGAGCCGAAGTCAGCCCTCTGCAAATAAATTTCTTCTTCACCTTGTTTATAGTGTGTGATTGAAAAGGAAATGAGCCTTGTTCCATCAGCATCAACAAACAATTTAAAAAATCCAAACAATGAAAGTGATGCCAACCTTTCTTCTAAACTTTTAAGCAATGATCAGAGCTTGTGTGCTTTCTGGGGAGGAAGGATCAGTACGGTAAAGATAATCTTTTGAGATTGGCCTGGGTGCCACTCGCTTCACCATGCCCATATTGTCATCAGCCTCTCTTGGTTAAGATTAGAAGTTGTTAATTAACCATGTTTTGATTGGAGCAGCCTAATCAGAGATCTTAGTCCTCAGTCTTTATTTACTTTTCCTTCTCTCTTTAGTTTAAAGAAGGAAAGCTCAGGGTCTGACTTGTCATCTCCCCTTGCCAGAAATGAGGATATTTTTTGAACAAGATCAATAGACCCAAGGAGAGAATGAGACGGGGAAATGCATTTCATCGACCAGCTAAATCTCCATGCTGGGAAACTCTCCTTGGGAAATTGTTTCCCTCCAGTTAGAAACAATCACCCAGGGAATCAAAGCACTTACTGTGTGTGCATGGCTCTTTGCCAGCAAGGACGTGACAGCGGCTGCAGACTTAGAGGTTTCCTGAGGGGGCGCTGCAATCACGCACATTAGGAAGAGTAACCTATTGTTCCAGTAGGAGGAAAGGAAAACAGTTTTTAAAGGCTGGGCTGGATTAGACCAGAGATTTCTAGTCCAATATTCAGTCCTCACAGTGGCCAACTAATTGCTTACAGAAAGCTCAGAAGCAAGACATTGGGGATATTTTATCACTCCCTTGGATACTGAAACATTGTTGAGATTGGAAATAATACAATAAATCCTTTAAGCCTTAAGGTGGTGGGGTATTGTCTCCATTCCAACATTCGCTTTGGGCTGCAGCAATAGAGAAATGATTCCCTGGATGTCAGTGACAATTTACTCCTCTTTAGGACTTAGAATGAAATCGTCACTTCAATGTCTAGGTCAGTGATGGCAAACCTTTTTTTCCTCGGGTGCCAAAAGCACGCGTGTGCACACTATTGCACACGTGCGAGTGCCCACACCCATAATTCAATGCCCCCTGCCCCCGCACATGCACGTGTAATCCCCCCGTGCTGCCCTGCCCCCCGTGCATGCACCCACGATCCCCCCGCTCCCCCGTTTCCCGACTTCAGGTGGGCCCGGTAGACCCATTTTTCACCCTCCCCAGGCTCCAGAGGTTTTCTTGGACCCTGGGGAGGGCAAAATGGCTTCTTCCTCCCCCCTGGAGGCCGAAAACGCCCTCCCAGAGCCTCCGCACAAGCCGAAAATCAGCTGGCTGGCACGCACATGTGCACTGGAGCTGAGTTAGGGCAGCGGCTCGCGTGCCGGTAGATATGACTCCGCGTGCCACCTGTGGCATGCGTGCCATAGGTTTGCCATCACTGGTCTAGGTAGTAATGCAATGGGGTGTATGGGGTGTTCAGGGAGGGGTAGCACCTCTGGTATAGGAGCATGTCGTGTCCTTTTATGGCAGCTCATTTTAAGGCAGCTTTTAGGGCAGCTTGTTCACCTTTGGTCCCCACCTGTCACCCAGCTCTCACCTGTGGCTCCTAGCAGCTGTAGCATGCGCAGCGGCCACACCCCAGGCAACAGCTTCGACAAGCTGGCCAAACCAGGTTGAGAGTAGCCGTTGGGTCATCGACCTTCGGTGAGATAGGGACTTGTCTATCCCGAGCATGTGAAGACAGATTCCGGCGAACTGAGCGGATGAAACCTACTAGAATAGGTCAACAGTCATGAAGGTAGTCTCTGCAAGCAATGTGGTACACTAAGAGCACGGCAAGACACGAAAGACGCCCTGGTCAACCACTGCACCCAGCCCATCTCCAACTGTCTCGACTCTTGTCCTGCTATTTGGAGCAAGATGGAATCTGGGAAGAGAGAGTGAGACTGACTATGCGCACCTCTCCCTCATTTTAATCCAATTCACGCGCAAGTCTTGACATCCTCCCCCAGATGTCAAGGTCTTCTTCGAACATGATGGATGAACATCATCATCATCAGTAATGCAATACATTGGGTGAATATAGGTGGTCCTCGACTTACAACAGTTCATTTAGTGACCATTCGAAGTTGCAACAGCACTGAAAAAAGGTGACTTATGACCATTTTTCACACATATGACCATCGCAAATCCCCATGGTCACATGATCAAGATTCATATGCTCAGCAACTGACTGTTATCCCCTTTGGCGACCTTCTGACCACCAAAGTAATGGGGAAGACAGATTCACTTAACAACCGGGTTACTAACTTAACACCTGCAGTGATTCATTTAACAAATGCTGCCAGCAGGGTTGTAAAATGGGGCAAAATTCACCTAACAAATGTCTCACTTAGCAACATAAATTTTGGGCTCAATTGTGGTCATAATTCAAGGACTACTTGAACTAGGTTTACCAAATAGAATTTACCGCTTCGCATGAAACTCTTTGATAAATGGATTATCTTTCTTGTCCTGCCAGGTGATTAAAAATGTTTACAGTCTTCGTCTTCATTTCATGATGGTTTAAAGTCATGGCATCCTTGGAAAAAGTGACTGATGACCCGGCCTCAAAGTTACGACCATTGCACTACCGCGGCTGTATAGCCACCACAATTCAGGCACTTGGCAACCAGCTTGCATTTACAATGGTTGCAAGTGTCTTGAATTCACATGACTGTGATTTATAATCTGCCCAGCCATCTTTAACAAGCACAATCTAGGAAAGCCAGATTCACTAAATGACTGCATGATTCATTTAATGACTGCATGATTTGCTTAACGACCAGTGATTTGCTTAACAACCGTAATAAAAATGGGACATAATGTTGGGTCCAGTTGGGTGACTTGCTTAATAACTGCATCACTTAGCAACCACAATTCCAGATCCAATTACAGTTCTAAGTTGAAGACTATTTGTAGTATGTATCAGAGGTGGGTTCCTCCCGGTTCGCACCGGTTCTACAGAACCGGTAGCAAACCGCTGGTGACATCATGGTGACATCACGGAACCGGTTTTGTCGGTGCCAGTCCGTGGACGCCACCATCTTTTAAAAAAAATTTTTTTTAATTTTTTTTTTTGCATTTTTTTTGCAATTTTTTCTGGGTTTTTTTTTTCTGCACATGCGCAGAAGCCGAGTTTCTGGCACTGCACATGCGTCACCATCTTGTTTTCAGCTTTTTTTTGGATTTTTTTTGGAATTTTTGGCACTGTGCGGCATGGGAGGAAGCGAACCAGCAGCGAGGTAAGTTACAACCCACCCCTGGTATGTATCTGCACATGATTGGAATCTGGAAGAGCAGAGGTCAATGCTCCTAATTCAACATTTGAAAACACAACACAAATGATCAGTTTACTAGTAGAAATGCAGAATAGAATAGAATAGAATAGAATAGAATAGAATAGAATAGAATAGAATAGAATAGAATAGAATAGAATAGAATAGAATAGAATAGAATAGAATAGAATAGAATAATAACTTTATTGTCACTTTGAATGTACACTAATTGGCATACATTAAAATGAAATTTTGTTGCATACAGCTCTCAAAGGGTCACCACCTCCAATATACACTAAACATGACAAAATACATACATACATATATACATACATACATACATACAAAATTATGCATATATCCACATATGCATATGTAGACTTTTTCTTGGAATGTGTAGTGTATATAATAAACACCCTCTTTGTCCTTTTAGACTTAATATACTCTAAACTCTAGATATAGATATAGAGTTTAGATAAAACTCTAGATATAGTTAATGAATTGGTTCTAATTGAGGCATGTGTGATCTCCTAAATATGTATCCTACTGAATAAACAAGAAATGTTTCCTAAGATTAGCTAAAAATTTCCTGTCAAACCTGCGGGATACTTGGCTATATTTGTTTTTAAAAAGTCATCTGGATACCGCCATGATCAAAGCAAGACTGCATTTCATTATTGTCATGTGATAGTTCTGAGCCAGGAACCGTAAGAATGCAAGTATTATTTACATTGATTTGATTCATTATTTCCACTGTGAACAATTGTTTGTAACTCTTCATCTGTGATTTCTGTATTATTTATAGTTGTAGCCAGGGTTAGTTAAGTTGAATTAAATGTTTGGTCTTTGAGGGCTGTCCAAGGGAGTGGACTATTTTGATTGAAATAATTGCCAGAATGTGAAAAATTCTGACAGTTGCATGCAAAGCGAAGAGAAATATCTATTTTTATTATTATTATTTTTTGCTTAGTACTCATGACAGTTGGAGCTCTTAAATAGCAAAAAGTAGTTAGTCTTGAAGATGCTTTATTCTTTGCTAAATAGCTAACTAATCTGAAAAAAATAAAATACTGTTTGTTTGTTTGCTTGTGTGTGTTCTTTTTTGTTCCCCACGATAAAATTTTAAAATATATATCTATGACTATACATGGAAATATGATATTAGTATAAGTTGGGGTTTTTTTTGTCAGAGTACAACTGAAAGGGACCTTGGAGGTCTTCTAGTCCAATCCCTTGCTCAAGCAGGAGACCCTATACAACTTCTGAAGGCAAACTGTTCCACTGGTTAATTATTCTCACTGTTAGGAAGTTTCTCCTTAATTCCAGGTTGCTTCTCTCCTTGATTAATTTCCATCCATTGTTTCTTGTCTTGCTTTGGAAAATAAGTTGATTCCCCTCTTCTTTGTGACAGCCCCCCAATAAAATTGTATTGTGGAATATTTTATAAACAAAAATATTTTATAAACAAAAAAAGTATATAAACATGCAAAACAGAATACAAATGAATGTTCTTCTCCGGGACTCCGAAAGTTCTCTGATGCATTAATTATGAGATCCAGATATGCATCATTTAAGATGTGGTCAGTCTCCTTGCCTTTATACTGTAATTTTACTTTGCTGAGATTTGCACCTGAAGGATGCTTTGGGAAAATCATAATTGGTTTTCACTAAGCTTCTCAGCAGTGCCAATATAACTACAAGTTACGCCAAATACTAGTAACACATTGGTAGTTTCTGTTTTATAGGTGACTGCATATGTTTGGCAGCCCTCCATAAATCAACTCATTGGGTTTCCTTGATGACTTGCCCAGAATGGGTGGAAATTTACTGCTGTGTTTATTAATGAGTTTTGAATTGAGAATACTTTTAACTTTTAGTTTATACCTTGTTTGTTTGAAGTTTCTAAATTTATTTGTTCCGAGCAGATACACTATGATGAATCTGTGTACAGTTTTAATGAGGTCATATGTTTTACACTCTTTAATAGCAGTTTAAGAAACTCTGGATCCCAGATGAAGTCAGATGTTTGCTTAAAGTCAGTGACAACCCTTTTCCATACTTTCATGTTTTAGAAGTTCGTTGATTGATGTGTATATTACAAAAATGTGGTCAAAGATCACTTTTTTTCCATGAAGAAAATTGGTTTGGCTTAATTTGAGTAATTACATCTATCAGTATGGATTATTGCAAGGGAATTTCATTCATATATGCTTCTGCCATGTGTTATTATGTGCCTTGTGGTTGTCAGCTGAATCAATAAAGATGAGGTCTTGGTACAGCAGCCTTTCCCAATTGTATGCCCTCCTCACATTTTGGACTTCAATTTCCAAGAGCTTTAACACATATTTGGATAACTAGTGTCTTCTCCAGTGTATTATCAATTGCAGGATCCAATCTAGGTAAAATCACTGGGACCAGAGTTTTAGTCTTCCGAGCGTTTGGACCAGTGCCGGAGCCCATCTTCAGGGAACTTTTCTCTCACCAGAACATTCTGTTGAGATTCCCTGAGAATGGGTTCCAGCACAGATCCAAAAGCTCGGAAGACTAAACCACTGGTCACAGTGATCGACGGAGATTGGATCCTGTAACATTATCCTGGGAGGTGTATATTTGCCCTCATTCATATTTATCATTTTCTAAAGATAAAGGGGACTATGTAGGTAAGACCTTTTTCTGATATGACCCTAGGGTATCTAAGATTTTACCAGTTTTTTTTTAAAGAAGAAAGTAAAAATCAAATTTAGGTCCATGGGCGTTTCAAGAATTCTGAAATTTGAATAAAAGACTAGATAATTCTAAAAAAATAAAAGAATTTTAACAATAGAAGGACACGACCTACAAATAGGCTGGCATGCTTTCATTTGGGATGGGAAAAATAAAATACACAGTTACTTTCAAAAACATCAAATTAGAAATACTCTATTACAAATATGGCAAAAAATTAAAAGAAATCATTATAATAAAATACCAATTTGGTTATCAACCATGGAAGCATTAATTTATCCAAATGTATTAGATATAAATAAAATAGTAAGATATGAAGGTCTATTGGACAATCAGGAGAAATTAAGAACGAAACATGAATTAAAAAATCAAGGAATAGACATTGACTGGTGGCCATACATGCAAATTCAGGCTAGATACAAGAAAGATTTAGAATTATATGGATTTTATAAAGAACCACAAGAATTAGATAAAATTTTACAAGGGACAGAAGAAAAATTGATTAGTAAAATATATAATATTTTATTGTGATTTAAAATGGAAGAAGTAGTGAAGGAAACCATGATAACTTGGGCAACAAATTTTGGCTACAATATAGAATTAAAAAACTGGGAAAAACTCTGGGGAAAAAATTACAAATTAACAATGGCGACAACATACAAAGAAAATTTATACAAAATGTTCTACAGATGGCATCTATCACCAGCAAGAATAGCGAAAATGTTCCCGAACAGCTCACTGAATGGTTGGAAATGCAGCCAGACCAAAGGAACATACTATCATATGTGGTAGACATGCACAGCAGCAAAAAAATATTGGACAAGAATTTAAAAATGGCTTATGGAGATAATTGAACAACCAATAGAATTAAAACCAGAACTATTTTTATTAGGGATAATTACAGGAAAATATGAGGAAAAAAATTCACTACTTAATACTACATGTCGTAACAGCAGCAAGAATTATTTATGCACAAAATTGGAAGAATAAAAATGTACCATCAGAGGAAAAAGTGCTAGAGTGTGCTGAGATGGATAGACTCACAAAAGAATTAAAGGATAAAGGAGAATCCGATTATTATTTGATATGGAATAAATGGTATAAATGGTTAGAGGAAAAATGCAAAGATTAAGAAAGCATTAAGGGAAGAAAGATTAAAGAATCAGATAACAATTACAAAACCGCAAATAATAGACACGATATAAAATGTAAGATGTAATGTAAATACATTAGTACAATACTAGACATAAGATGTACCGTATATGAACTAGTATATATAAAAGAAGTATAAGTACACATGTATGGATATAAGATGTGTGTATGTGTGTGTGTGTGTATCTATATCTATATATCTATATCTAATCTATCTATATCTATCTATATTTATATACAGTATCTACTGTATCTCTCTCTCTCTCTCTCTCTCTCTCTCTCTCTCTCTCTCTCTCTCTATCTATCTATCTATCTATCTATCTGTATACTGTATGTATGTATGTATGTATGTGTGTGTGTGTGTATGTGTGTGTATATATATATGTGTGTGTGTGTGTGTGTGTGTGTGTGTGTGTGTGTGTGTGTGTGTAGGTCATTGGTTATTCGGGTTTTCTCCCGCGTAAAATTGGAAGTGTCTTGGCAACGTTTCGACGAAGTCTCATTCGTCATCATCAGGCTGGTGTCTTCAGCTTCCTGCTTCTAGGAGCAATGTGAGATTGCAGCTGTTTCTTCCTTTTAACTGCCACTGGGGGTTTGAACTGATAGGGTGGGAGCTTGGCTGTGTTCTGATTGGGTGGAGGTGTGTTCTGATTTGTTGGGGGCTTGGCTGTGCTCTGATTGGATGGGGGGTTGGCTGTGCTATGATTGGCTGGGGTGTCAGTTTGCTTCATGTATGGAATGGAGGGGTTTAGAGTGGCTAAAGATGCAGCTATGGTCTGGCTTCTGGTTTGTGGCCGTGCCTCATTGGTGTGGGTTTGGGTTTGCTTTTTGCATGGGTGTGTGGTGGTGACATCCTGTGTGGTTTTCGTGAGTGTGGGTCTAGTGTCATTCTTAGTGTTAGGGACTCGTTTGTCAACAAGTGCGGGTTTCCAAATGGCTGGTAGGCGGGAGGTGTCATCTCGTTTATTCATGCTGTGTGGGCGTTTCTCTATCTCAATGGCTTCTCTGATTATTCTGTTGTTAAAATGTTCAGTTTTGGCGATAGTTCTGGTTTTTTTAAAGTTAATTTCATGTCCTGTGGCTTTAAGATGTTGGACCAAGGAAGAAGTTGGTTCCTCTTTTTTGACTGAGTTCTTGTGTTCTTCAATGCGTGGACTTATTCTTCTGTTGGTTTGTCCAATGTATGTGGTGGGGCAGGCGGTGCATGGGATTTCATATACTCCTTGATTTTCTAACTCAATTTTGTCTTTGGGGTTTCTTAGGATGGTGGATATTTTTCGGTTTGTGCAGAATCTTTAGCCACTCTAAACCCCTCCATTCCATACATGAAGCAAACTGACACCCCAGCCAATCATAGCACAGCCAACCCCCCATCCAATCAGAGCATAGCCAAGCCCCCAACAAATCAGAACACACCTCCACCCAATCAGAACACAGCCAAGCTCCCACCCTATCAGTTCAAACCCCCAGTGGCAGTTAAAAGGAAGAAACAGCTGCAATCTCACATTGCTCCTAGAAGCAGGAAGCTGAAGACACCAGCCTGATGATGACGAATGAGACTTCATCGAAACGTTGCCAAGACACTTCCAATTTTACGCGGGAGAAAACCCGAATAACCAATGACCTACATACAAACACCCGCGAAAACCTCAGAAAACATATATATATATATTCAAACTTACAAAGAACTGATAAAGAAATAAAGGGAGACTAGTATAGATCTATTTCAAGCTATTTAGCTCACATCAGCTAGTCATACCCTTCTACGATTTGAACTTGGGAGACTTGCCTTGTTGGGCAGTGCTTTTACCCTCTAAGCCAAAAGTTCTCCTCCCTTATCAGCTGAGCCAGAAGAAAGATTAAATGTTTTTCTGTCGAGTCACCTGGTATACCCAAACATGGGAGGGAGCATACTGCTTCCTTTTGCCTTTCAGCCCCACTCCAGGGGCCATCAAGGCTACAAAACATATTTTCAAAAGGAACTATAATGATGTATGTCTTAATCACTTCTGGTGCAAGATCTTGCAGTATTACAAGTGTCCAACTTCTTCACAACTGCAGTTCAGTCCCTTTTCTTTTGACACATAAGCTGCCTTCAGTACTCTATCACATATGGTGCTACATCTGTAGCTTTTATCTGGAATGTGTTTTACCAATAGCTGACTGTGCTAACTGCCTCTCCCCAGTATTTATTTGCCAGTGCTGCATCTTGCAGTATCAGGCAGGGAACAGTTTTTCTTCTCTGCCACTCTATTATTTTCTGATGTATTGACCTTTATGCTTTTATGGATAAACCCCTTACTGTTTCAGTTACCATTGTATGCTATTTGCTATAGATTCACTATCTATACACATCTGAAACTTTTTCTCAAACGTATTGCTTACTAAAACCACACATTCTTTAAATTTCTTCAATACTTGACTTGTTTTACCATCAAAGTAGCAACATATGAGTCTTGTATCGGCATTTATGTACATTTGGATATATTTGCTTCCAACTAGTGTACTGACATGAATTGGCCTACAAATGTTGCTATGCACTAGTTGTAATGATTCCTTCGTCTCCCCCCCCCTTCACATTTATTGGCTTAACATTTATTTTTTATTTTTATACAACTTGCACAAGTTTGTTAACTTTAGCCTTTTGCTTGAACACTCCAACTTACAAATAGTAATTGTGTTTCCTGTATACTCCATCTTCCTGGGCCATGCCTGTATGCAATGTTTGTGATCAGAGTCTTGTTTTATCATCCATGCAGTCTAATTCCAATAATCTTAATTTTTTGGAAATTGCCTCTCATAAGTAAGGTGACCAGACGTCCCGCTTTTGGCGGGACAGACACGCTTTTCAAGCGTGTGTCCCGCGTCCCGCATTCTTTTCAAAAAGTCCCGCTTTTTTTAAAAGAATGCCGAAACAGCGGGACGTCTGGTCACCTTAGAAGGGAAGCAAAAGAGAGGTACTGGAAGCAAGTCGGGCAGAATTTCAGCGAGGCGGCTGCCTGCTGGGGAGAGGGGGAAGGGGGGCTGCTCCTCCTCTCCTTCCCCCGCCCCATCCCTAGCCCCGCCCTCGGAGGCGCCGCTGCTGTTGGGATGCGGGTGGAGGGGTGAGGGACGAGGAGCCGTCGCCGCTGCCGTTGCCGGTTTGAGCTCCGGCGGCGGCGCAAACAGCCCTTCCTCGTCCCCCTCCCCTTCCTTCCCCCCGTCGCCTCGCTGCCGCCGTTGCCCTGGGGCTGGGCGGGCGACCGGGAGACCGCGGCGGTTGGATGCCTGGAGCTCGCGACAGGTAAGCTGCCGGCTGCCTCCTTTCCCCGTCTCCTGCCTCCCGTTCGTTGCTTGCCAGCCCGGCCCCAGGGCAGCTCCCGAAGGGGAGGCAGGAGGCGAGGAAAGGCCTCCCGAAGGGCTCCCGGCTCCCGAAGGGGGGAGGGAGCCGAGGAAAGGCCTCCCGCCTCCCCCCACACCTGGACGCAGACATTTGCTGTGTTTTGCCCTCTGCGCATGCGCAGCGTTCTGCGCATGCGCAGAGGGCAAAACAAATGGCGGCGCCGAGGCGGGCCGGCCCCCCCCCCCGTCCCGCTTTAAAAAAAAAATCTGGTCACTTTACTCATAAGGAACTCTCTGCTCTCAATCACATAACAGTGATTGTCCTAAATTGTATACCATTCCCATTCTATATATCTATGGAGCAGAGGTGGGTTCCTACCGGTTCTAACCGGTTCTTTAGACCTGTTAGTAAACCGGCGATGACATCGTGGAGCTGGTCCTGTTGGTGCTGGTCTGTGGGCGGCGCCATCTTGGATTTTGCTTCTGCGCATGCTTCTGCGTGACCCTGAGCGAACCAGCAGCAAAACGATCCAGAACCCACCCCTGCTATGGAGATTCTCAGTCATCCAGGTCATGGTTGCCCCAAGGATAATTTTTCCAAAAGGCAACTGGACTTCGTTTTTCCTTGGAAGACATTTTGTTTCTCATCCAAGAAGCTTCTTATTGTTTCTCACAGCTGAGATGAAAATCTACTTCATTCTATTGTATTCATCTAATATGTTTAAAATTAAGGCAACAAGCATTTCTTGCTGTATCAATAGAAGAAAACATATGTAGCTCAGGTTGAACTGTGGAGTCCTTGATCCTCTTTGAACTTGATTGTTCTCTTGTAGACATGATTAGGTAAATCAGTGCAAGTGAGTGTGGGGTCTGCTCAGTTTACATATAGTAGCTTGTCCTGCCAGTGTTGGTGGCGGTGTAGTTTCCTCCTTGGTAATTCCAATTATGGTGTTGTTTCCTAGTTGTTCCTCTGCTTGATTGTCTCCTTATTTACAATTAATCACTACCTGCTTTATCATTTTCAGGTTATTTGATCCTCCCTTGCTTGTATGGGTCTCTCCTTGTCCAATACAAAGATGATTCCTTAACACTTTCACCTTGAACGACTAGAGAATTTTTTTTTCCCTTCCAGCTTTTTTACAAGCTGAATCTTTCATTCCATGTCTATTCTAATTCCATTCCATTTCATTCCATTCCGTTTTTTCCCCAAGCTTTCCTTTAGTTCCTTAAGATAATTATCCTTTTTCTCTGTTATGAAAACTCTTTGCACATTCATTTCACTTTTATTGAAAGTGAAATAGTCTCTGTGTGAGAGAGAGCACTCCTCGGAGCAGAAAATTGACCTGAGTGATGATTTGTAAAGGTTTTATAACTTTAACTGAAATACATCCGATATAGGCAAAGCCTGGTAATAAGCTAGTTATATATTACCAAGAAGAGTTGGACAACATGTGCTCTATGTATGTGTGCTTGAAACAAAGGCAGAAGAAAAAGACCTGAAATCAGCAGTATCTTAGACAAGAAAACAGGCAGAGCAAGAGTTAACTCTCCATCTATTGCCCACCGTCTGTAGCATTCATAGGTGATGAGGTGCGGAAGACTAGTTACATTCCAATCCATAGATTTAGATTTGGAATCCTGGCTGCAGAATGAAGGGAATTTCTGCATTTAATTTTGTCTGCATTGTGCCATTTGAATTCATGGAGTTGAGCTTTTCATTTGCTTTAATAGTTAATTAAATGTATAATTTTTCAGAAATTACATTAGATTTTGCATTGTCAAGATGCATATTCCAGAAGTTTCAAAATGCTGAAACAATGGAATTCACCGTGGCTAATTTCTTAAAATTTCAAAGTACAGCATAACAAAAACTGGTGCATATCAAATTCTCGGTCTAACAGAAACGATAAGGTCAGCCTTCTAAAATATAACATAAAACTGCATTTCCATATATCTATGATATAAAAATTATTAGGCTGTATTGTTTGCTTTCAGTTCAAGGGATTATAGAATTTACCACTTTTTCCTTGGTACTTTTATATTGAGGCATAAAAAGGCTTTCAAACAAGATAATTGGTTCCAAAACCATAGAGATGATCTAACGATAAAAGTTGATATGGCATGGAAAGCGACCAAGGCGTACGTTCCGGAGAGTCAAAGGACACTAGTGTTAAACAGAGAACATGATGCAAAATCAGCTGGCCATTTTGGATTTGTAAAAACCCTTCATCTCGTGAAAAGACAGTTTGTTGTTTAAAATGGATAATTACTATTTTCTTGGCTCTCTATGGACATTTTCTATAGTTTTTGGATCTATGGACAGGGCCTTATCTTAGAATGCATGCTTCAGGACAATAGGTCTCGAATTCTATTCCTGGTCAAGACAGAGACCATGGTCTCAGCTGAGATATAAATGGATAGAATCAAGATCTTCTGATTGGACTTCGTGCAAGCCAAAGTAGAGATTTCTTTATATTTCCTCCAATTGTTTAACATGACTATAAGGCGACTTTTCTACATGCATGTATATCACTCTAAATTAGGCTGGTTAAAAATGAAATATAGTCAGACTAGATGTTTAGGAACAAAAGTACTGCAAGAGTTCTCAAATTGTAAGCAAATCCCTGGATTAAGCAATCAGTTTTACTTTAGTTCCATTGTTCTACAAGGTTGTTCCCTGATCACAAGCCATTGTTTTTTACCTAGCTCTGGCAGACCTTGAAATATCAATAAAGTAAAGCTTGCAAACCTGCTATTTTATCTGGCACTGATTGAAAGGAAAATCACTGGAATTACATCAACTAACCTTGAAATGGTCAGCTTCATGTACATCCAGTTTTTGCTTACTGAAGGCAAGTGCTCTCTCTTGCATATGCATGCACTTGATGACTCAAGTTGCTGGAAACAAATAGCAGACGCTCCCTTCAACTCTTAAACTACCACCTAAGCTAGAGAAGAACAGACTTACAAAAAAAGGATTTACTTATTTAATCCTTAAATTTTGGCAGGGAAGAAAGTAGAAATTAAAGGAGTTATTGCCTCAGATATTTCAAATCGGTTTAAATCAATTATCTAATTTTTGGACTTTTGGATTTAAAGAGATGCAAGGCAACAGCATGATTTATCAAAAAATACCATATGATACTGGCTAATTTTAATAAGTTTGAGTCAAACCACCATTCTGGAATATAGTTTGCCCCATTCATGATGTCAAAGGTAGCAGTGGCCCCATTTAGTGGAAGATCTGTTCTATGTTTTGAAATATTGCTCAATATAAAAGCAGTGAGGAAGTAAAAGAAGTTATTTAATTATAATTATCATCTATTATTCCATCAATGCACCACTATGATTCCATTTTTATGGCATATCATGAAAGCATAAAAATAATAAAATAGTCTTGAAGAGTAAAAAAAAGATACAAAGTAAGATATCTGGATGGCATAGAAGTAAATTACAATGGGGGAGTGAAAAGGAAAAGCTGCTCTACAAGTAAATTTTCTGAAAAAAGATTGCCTGTTTTATTTTAAATCCTGACATTTGAAAGATAAGGGAAGCCAGGGTTATACATGTGGTGCTGTTCTAATCTTCTGATGCCACCTATGGGTGGAATAAGAAAATATTAACAATTTCTAATCCAAAGAAGTGGAAATTGGGTTTTGAAAGCAAGAGAATAAGACAAATTAATGAAAACTGATGAACTAAGGGCTTCATGGACTTCTCTGAACAGGGATTTTGAAAGTTGTGACACTATATTCTTAGAGGCACAAGCTGAAGAGGTTACATTTTTAATACTACTTGTATGCCCACAAATAACTGGAAACCTACATTTCCAAGGAACTAGTTACTCATCTACCGTATGAAAACCTTACATGCATTTGCAAAAATTTTAAGCAGCAAATCTGGTGTGGATCAAATCCCATTTTCATTGTAAAGCAGCAGTTCCCAACCTTTTTGGCTTCATGGGCCGGCAGTGGCAGCAGGGGGAGTTTTACACACACAACCCAATCCTATGCATATGCGAATGACTTTGTATGCTCACCTGCCACTTGTGGAGCCTAGTTCCCAATGGGTCGTGGACCGATACTGGGACCTGTTTTAAAGTATAAAACACTGCAAACATTTGGCACTATGGAACAGTATTTATGGACCAGTTTTTATAGATAATATGCTTTTGCTTTATTGTGATTCATGACAAAAATGGCTTTTGGTAAGAACAGTAATTGCAAATTGTCTATAAATTGTCTTAAAGCAATCTTACGCAGTTTATCCATAATAAACTTCCATTCAGGGAGCCAATGGATAAAAGCTATTCCTAAAATACATTACTGGACTTACACTGCCATCTAGTGGGGATTATGTATGTTGTTTCTATACAAGACCCAATTCTGTCATTTTGATATATTTAAAATATGCATTTGTGATCTCTATGTAGATGCTAAACTATTCAATGAACGTTTTCAACTTGACAAGGAGCAGCCCCAAAACCAGCAACCTCATCATTGTTGCTGCTCAGTCATGTTCTCAATGCCATTGCCTTTTCCATAGACAATTCATTCAAAGAATCTTGTACCACAGGTTCTTACTCAGTTTTTGAAATGGGTTGGAACATAATTTGCAGCCAACTTCCTTTAAATGCATCAAATTTATGGCTGAATTCCAGGCCAATCAAGGCATGAACTACGGTAGTAAACTTGATGGGCTCTCAATTCTTGACACCTTAAAACTATGGAGGTGAAAAATCTTTCAGCCGTATTGGAACACATTTGGTTTTTTTTAGGTTGGCACACATGCAGAGTCACCACACCAAGCTGAGAAATTCAAATTTCCAGGGCCCTAGTATGGCAAATCATCCAATTTAACATGGTTCAGTAAACATACATGCATTCAAATGGCACGAAGAATGCCACTGAAGGCTCAATAATCTTTTCTATTTTTATTTCCCCCTTCTTCCCTAGGGAATTCCTATGTAATGCTTATTAGCAGCACAGCCAAGCGTGCATTATTGATGTCACGGTTTATGCCTTCAGATTCAGCCTTGGTTACTGGTTGCAGTTTCAGAGTATTTGAACATGGATCAAGCTAATAGTTACTTCTTGGTAATACAAATATGCAGAAAAAGTTGAAATCCCAATTCAAAAGCAATTCCTATATACCTTAAATTAACTAATTATTCGCTAGAGTTCATGACTGTATAAAGTTCATGGGGGGTAGTACCAGTTACCCAGAGCAATATTTAAATAAGAGCTTATCATTTTCTTTTTAGCATATTAGGATTTGGAATGTAAAAAAGCACAAAGTAAATAAATAAAATGAAATTTTCAGCTGGCATAAACCCGAAATGGTGTTCTATAGAAAAATATTTGCGCTTTTAATTCTGTCACAGGGGTGGGTTCTACTTTCCTTCCCCACCAGTTCGCATCGCGACAGAAGTGCATGTGTTGTGCACGCGTGCTCGCCCCACTCACGTACACACACGCGTCCCCACGTGCAATTTTGCTTCTGCGCATGCTCAGTGGCTTGAAATCAGCCAGAAACAGAGCTGAGCTGATCAGCTGAGCTTCGGAAGAAGGAATAAAGGTCAGTATAAACCCGGGGGCGGGAGGGATGGCCCTCTTTCAAGCAGAACAGGAAAAACCTTCCAAAAAGTAAAAAATTCAAAAAAAATTCAAAAAGAGATGGCAGCGCCCATGGACCGGCACCGACCGAACCAGTTCAGTGATGTCACCAGCGGGTCGCTACCGGTTTGGGTGAACTGGTCCAAACCGGGAGGAACCCACCACTGATATGTCATCATAATAGTGTAAGCAAAGTAGTTCTAATGCTTTGGTGTGCTGGAGCATGAAGGGCCAAATTGTTATAAAACTAGACAGGATACACAGGATTCCTTTCTCCCACATTTATCATTGTTCAGAACCTATCTTGTGCATATCATGAAGCCCTTTGCATTCCTAAACAGGCTCAATACTGGAACAGAGCTTTTCCTGTACTACAGATGCTACCTAGAGTAAAATTATTGAAGTAGTATCATTCTCTCCACCCCACCACACCAAAAGAATAAAACCCAATCATCCAGAAGCAAAGAGGCTTCAACCCTTCTGATAGGAAAATACATGGTAATTTTCTTTATTGTAGCACAGTAACCCCTTCTAGCAATTGTGTCAGGAAGTAGCACACTATCTCCAAGAGTGGGGATTTCATAGCGCACCCCAGCTGACTGAATGAACATCCTAAAGAAATGCTGTCCTGAATTACCATCCTCTCCCAGGAGGCTGTAATGCTGTACTAAGCAGATTCAACCTATTTGACAACCCTACATCTAATTTTTCTAGGGAAAGCAAATGTACCACAGATCCCACACAGCTGAGGAAATAATGTCTGCTACATCTGCTGTTATCCGTCACGTGTAATTTTTCTATGATTAAAGTTTCTATCTAGTTTTATTGCTCCAGCCCTGTAATTTGTTGCACCCCTGCTGATTAAGACCAAAGCAGTTCCCACTCATTCCTGATTTTCTACTTATGATTAATTTAAACTTATTTAGTCCACATCACAAAATAACCCATATTCCTTATAAAGGAATCAAGTTTGGTTCAGGCTTTATTTCTTTTTAAAAGTCTAGACTGGCATCTAGAATCAAAATCTTCAAAAAATCTATACAAATACATATCTTACAAAATGTACAGGAAACTTTGCCAAAAATGAGAAACAATACAAAGTAAGCAGAGAACAGCAGTGTCAAATCATATTAACACTTCCTTAACTGCTCCACAGGACAGAAGTGGTTTTTAGAATACACAAAACTCTGAACACAACACATTAATTTACACTATTTACATAAATGTATAAAGATGCAGTATCTTCTTTTTAACTTGTTGGGGTTCTTCCAACATGAAGCCACAGTGCTTTGCATTCTATGATCTATCATGTACCAAGAGAAGCAGTGCATGCTGGAAGGAAAAGAAAAGTTAAAATAGAAGTGATTCCAACCCACAACCTATATACTGCAGTGCCTCCAAGGTTTTAACAGTCAGTTTGGAAGAGTGAAATCTTATGTCTCCAATATGGACAAAACTTATTCCATTTCGGTGAATCGGGCAAACATAGCTTTCCGTACAGCATCTTTGTATGAGTCAGCTGTAGAAACACCGTAAGAGCTACCTTTTGCTCCTAGCCCAGCTCCCCTCATTCTCACTTGAGCCTGCAAAAGAAAATAGGTATCTTAGCATTTTCAAAGAACAGTTGTATCTCATGCTTCAAGACATCAATGTTCGAAGAAAGCATTATTTAAAGTAACTAGAATCTATTTTTCAACATTAAGGTCTTGCTAGGTTAATGTCTTCCTGCCTATGGTGTGGAGACCATGCATCGTTGCAAAAGCTAGCTTCTGATCTAGGCAAAAAGAAACTAAATTGAGCACTATGTTGCCAAATATAAAGAATATTACATTTTACAGGTAGTCATTTGTATCACAGAAAGTACAAGTGCTATATTGCCAGAGGTTTTGCCACATTGTGGCAATCTAGACGGAAAAAAATAAAAAGGAACCACTGTCCTAACAGTGCATTTAATGTGTGGATTTTAATCAAGTATCTGGACTTAGAAATCACATTACTGTCGAGATGTTCCTAAAAATGGTCTGAGGGAACAAATCAAAAGTACTGAGAGAAGACTAGATTCTAGATAAAGTAATTTTACTAGTTTTCATGAGAATTAAAACAAAACATTTCCATTAAATTATAAGACAATCTTCCACAGTAACTACCTGTCAGGCTGCTGCTGGTAGCACCCAAAGCCAACAGAATCTTTTTTTTTTCCGATTAGCAAAATGTTTCAAAATCTCTATTTGCTAAAATTTAGCACAGAATTCAGTGTTACTATATAGATTTATGCTCACCTCAATTGGAGCTGTGATGCCTTGACATTTCCTTCCTAATCCTGACCCTTCTCTCCACCCCATGGCCTGCAGCATTTTGTTGCCAATATTGCTATGGTCAATGCCGTCTTTTGTGGGCTGCTCATAATTCCTGTAGATAAGCAATAAATACTTAACCCTTAAAAAAGATCTGGGAAAAATATTGCAACAGTAATTGTAGTATCCAATACATACACAGTGCCTGCGTCAAATGCTTTTTTCCGCTTTGGTTCTGGTGGCTCTGGGATACCATATTTCTCACGTCTTTCAGCTGCTCTGTCTCTGTATTTCATCTGAAAGATAAATTCCATTATCACATATTGTTATCTTATTGCTTTGAGGTAAGAAACACATACTGATAACTGAAGAGGGAAAGACCGCTGGGTAACATTTACTAATAGAAGGAACCTATTCTGCTGCCACTTGAGCAGATGATTTTCAGAACTAAGATTTGTTACCTAATTTTATGTTGTTAAAAATAGAACTAAAATGCCGTATTAGAACATCTTGAACACAGCAAACAAAAAAATGTTTATTCACTGCACAGTAGAGCAACCACATATCAGCTTTTGATTAAATAGTTCATCTAACACCTATACCACAAATAGCAGAATGCATGGTAATATTATCTTCTGTGTATCCCAATCAATGTCTAGTAGCTCTAAATGTCAAGAAATCTGTCTTCTACGTATTTCATGTATGTTTTAAGTTTCAGCTCTGAATGTTTGTTTTTCAAATCTATGAACTGTATAAAAGTTTGTATGATGCTTATGCTTTGAAGGTACCATCTTTGTATTTATGCTCTTTATGGTACTAACCTCTCTCTCACGCATTTCCAAGGCTTCAAGTTCTTGCTCAGATAGCCTAGATCTTCTGTAAATGTCCATATTTTGCTAGAGAAAGAATATAACCAATGAACATAATAATTAAGACTGATTTAGGTGGCTAGTAGCATGCGTAACCTTTCTGATGCAGAGTACTCAGACAATATAAACTAATTAGTCAAGAACATTACTCTCCACCCATCTATTTAGCAATGTTTCTTTACTGGCACAATAGAAAAATTACCACTGGTAATCACATGTGTAGACCTATGGGGGTTGCACTCAAGGCTTTCCAGAGCTGCAGCAGCTCAGGGCCTCATATTGTGCTTGTATAACATTCTCTCCATTCTATAAATGTTGCTTGTTCATTTTACATATTGAAGAAAACTGCAGGGACTTGTCCAGGCAGTGTTCAAAAATAAAAAATGATTGAACATCAGAAAAAACACTATCATCATTACTATATTCCGGCTGCCGAGTTGCTGAAGAAGAGGCACACAAATTTAAGTCTGTATGTACATTGATACAAAACTACAAGCAAGCTCAGAGAGCACAAAAGACCCCTCATTTCATCCCTGAGCTACAAATATTCTCCTTTATTGGTATTGGATATATTGATTTGAAATAGGACGTTACCTTATGGAGATCAGAAAGCTGCTGATGCCTAACAAGAGCGTCCTTGTTGGGAAATTGTCTTCTACATAACAAACATGCTAACTTTTTCCAATCCGTTAACTTTTCTTCCTCATTCTCCAATCTCTCTAAGAAGTCTTCTTCATTGTCACTATCCCCACTGTAAGCAGCCACCAAACCACGCTGTAAAGTAACATTGAACAACTGTAGTGACTAAATTACTGAAAGGGCAACAGGAGATAAGTAGACTGCTTCAAAGAACAACACGATATAGGGATTCCCATTTTAAACAATTTTTTTTAAAAAATCACAAAAGTGAATGTAGATTTCTGTACACTCACTTTCAACGGATTGTCATCATCACCATTCTTTATCACTTCTGTTATTATTTGTTGTCTCTCAGACAAGGTGCCCTAGAAAAAGAAGAAACCAGTAAATCCAAAATCTTCATATGATGGATTTCTTTTGCATTCCTTGAGCTAGCAGTCAATATTTTACCTTTTTCTCAAAGAGAGCAAAACCAGCATCTGCTGCTGCAGATTCTCTTCTTTCTTCTTCTCTTGCATTCAGGGGCTGAAAGCTGTTCTTGAAGTTCTCCTTCTGCTTGTTTAAGCTCTTAGCCCAACGTTCCATGTCTTTAGCAATCTGAACAGGAAGAAGAATTCAGTCAATTCATACTGTGTGTATAGTAAACCAAAGTTAACATTTCCACTATATATATTTCTTTTTCTGCCATCATAGCATTTTAGGTTATTTCCACAAGTGTTCTTTGTAAATTATCTGGTGAAAAGACACATATTTGAAAATATCTACCATAGTGAACTTTCAACCAATGGTTAGAAATTAAAACTATTTTTCTAAGTTCAAACAACGCGATCTAGCAATTAAATAACAATGTCACTACCGTGTTTCCCCGAAAATACGACATGTCCTGATATTAAGCCCAACAGGGCTTTTCAAGGTATACCCTGAAATAAGCCAGCCGCCCCCAAAAATAAGCCCCCCAACTACTTTCCTGGGAAAGGGGGGACATGCCCCACACACCCGAGCCCACTTGGGGGAACAGAGACAGCCGGTCCCTCGCCCGGTAGCCGCCAGGGCTCCCATTTGTTCCAAGCCCCCCATCCTTTCCTTGGAAAGACAGCAGTAGCAACTCACCCAGCGGGAGGAAATGTTTGGTGTCCATGTCCGAGATTTAACTCATGCCCAGCGGCATGGCGTGATTGGCAGCGCTACAGAGCCCGCTGAGAGTTGCCCGCCAAGCCAGAGGTGCAGGGAGGCAGATCCTGGGCCGGCTGGCTGGAAGGGCCCTTCCACGTCTCTCCACCCTCCCGCCACGGCGGCTCCAAAGCCTCGATCCCTGCCTCGCCTCCTCCTCACAGGGAGGAGCACGTTTCAAAACGCCACTGGAGGCAGAGCCCACATGAACCGAGCCAGTCCTGCGGAGTGTGCACAACGTCGCGGCGGAGGGAGTTGGTAAAACTCGCCCAACAATATTACTAAAGTACAGGTCTTGTGTCGGTGCCTGCGCGCACCCCCCTCTCGCTTGCTCTCTCTCTCTCGCTCCCAGTCGGGAGCCGCTCTTTTTGCGGCGGGCACTCTTTTGGCGAGGGGAGAGAGAGAGAGCAAGCAAGAGACGGGTGCGCGCATGCACCGACAGAAGACCTGTACTTTAATAATATTGTTGGGCGAGTTTTACCAACTCCCTCCGCCGTGACGTTGCGCACACCCCACAGGACTGGCTCGGCTCCTCTGGGCTCTGCCTCCGGCGGAGTTTTGAAACGTGCTCTTGCCTGCGAGGAGGTGGCGAGGCAGAGATTGAGGCTCCGGAGCCACCGAGGCAGGAGGGGGGGGGAAGAGACCCAGCCCCCCCATCCACCAGCGCGACATGGAGACGCGAAAGTACCCTTCCACCTGCCCGCCCCAGGATCCGCCTCCCTGCACCTCTGGCTCGGCGGGCGACTCTCTCGGTGGGCTCCGTAGCGGGGCCCTCCTGCCGCCTCGGTTCTTTACCGTCGCAGATCGCTGCTGGGCATGAGTTACATTGCTGACATGGACACCCGCTGGGTGAGTTGCTGCTGCTGCCGCCTTCTTTCCGAGGAAAGGATGGAAGGGCTTGGAACAAATGGGAGTCCTGCGCGATGGGGGCCGTCACCGGTCGAGGGAGCGGCTGCCTGTTGCCCCCAAGCGGGCTCAGCCCGGGAGCAGCGGCGGCGGGGGGAACTCGACAGCTAGAGGGAGGGTAGGGATGACAGACTTACCGGCAAGGCATGGGGCGCGAGGTGGCAGGCGAGCAACACGCATCGCGCCCCGCCTGCCACCCCTCTCGATAAAGAGGCGCCGGGGAAGGGAAGTAGCCAGGCTACTATTGCCATTGGGGCAGGTGGGACGCTCGAACAGGGAGGGGAGGAGATGGGACATACTCACCGCCTCCTGCACCCCCAAAATAAGCCCCCCCCGATAAGGCCAAGGCCATATTTCGGGGGTCCAAAGAAAATAAGACCTTGTCTTATTTTTGGGGAAACACAGTATTTTCTAGATAAGTCATTCATTGCTTCTCTTTTACATAAATTTTCTCTTCCTATCTTTTATACTACATAGCTTTCCATAGGACTTTTATATAAAATGAGCAGCCACTTATATCAAACAGAATATTGGACTTAGCAGCTTTCATTTTAATTATCACCTGTTGAGCTGTTTTACTCTTGGGTTTCTCTTTCTTCTCTTTTCCTTCTTTGGCTGAAGGTGCGTTATTTTGCTGATATGATGTACCTTCTGCGGCAGGCATGTAAGTCTCTTTTTCACCATCCCAGTACAGATACTGTTGTGTAACAGCATTGTAATAATACTGAAAGAAAAAACAAACTATTTATCTTTCATGCTGAAAAAAATACTTTTACTTTCTAAGTTGAAATGAAGTTGTTATATTAGGAATGTAATTTGTAGCCATATCATCTGCACATAAAATGCTACATGAATTCGTATTATCTCTACACAGCTGTAAATTACTTCCAATAATGCTAAAAAATGAATTTGATGCTAAAGGCCTACTAGTTAAAATCACACTGCATCTTTGAACAAAAAATGTATTTTTGTGATCCAGTACAGCAAGCAAACATGTCAGAATACATTGTTTCATGTACATTTTAAACTGGCTGTCCAAAAACAATAGCAGATATGTAAATTAGATTCTCATTGTTACTTGATCAGTATAACGTAACATATTGACATTTCTCAAGTGTCTGCATTTCCAACTCGAGTACTTTTACACTTAAGAAAAAATAAGGAGAGTTGTATACCTGAGAATTTGGGTCATAATACAATCCAGTCACAGGATCATAGTAGAAACCTGATGATTCATCATATTGATATGTTGAAGTGTCTGGAATGGCTGCAAGTTGAATGGATAAATTACTTAATAAAATTATTGCTTTTCTAAAAAACCAAAAAAGTTATCTTGAATTCAAGAATATGGGGACATGTAACTAGCAGGCACAACAATAGATACTGATCTACTTAGAATTCTGATTAGTGAAACAAATAAGCAATTTCTTTAATTCATCCCTTAAATGTCTACTTTAATTTTAAGAAGTCATTTAATCCCATCACCGTCCCATACTTTCCCCAATCCTCCAGAAAGTTAAGAGTTACACCTTCTGGATTTATATCTCAGGAAAACAATAAACTGAATAAATATAAATACTGATTGGTAACGGAAGCAATAGTTATTTTCCACTATCCAATGCTTCATCTAGCAGTAGTTAATCTCACCATACTTGGTGCCAGGAACTATACCAATTGGAGAACTGGATGACACTTGAGAACTAGTACTTGGTTGTGCAGCTTGCGTCTGCAGAAAGAAATATCATAAACTTAGAAAACCATAGCATTTATTAAAAAATACATACATTTTCTTCAAAACATGTTATACTCAGAATAAGCAATTTATGTTTATGTGTGTTATTCAGACATATTGACACTTATGCAAAAAATATTTTACTAAGATCAATAAACAGCTCTTAAGGCGGCCAATTTTGCACATACAAGACCCAGTTCAATTTCTACTCAATTACTATCTCAGGCAAGTCAATACATCTTAATCCACAAATCAATACCTGTGCAACCGAATAGACAATGGGTATAATTTGAATAGTGCTAAAATTAAGATGAATATTCATTAAAATAATTTCACCTTGCATTAATGCAATGAAGCTCTACACTCAACCAATATTTTTACAATAGAAGACAACATAATTTACCGGTGTATCAGCTGAAGTGGTCTGTTGATTATACAACTGAGGACTCTGGGAAACAACAGCAGCTGTAGTTGTACCAGCAGTAGCTGGAGCACCTGCCAAAACAAAGGTCATTGGATATTCCATGAAAACCTCAAAATCTAGAATAGTACTGATGGAACTCATTGGAGTGCCTTGATAGTAACAGTAATAATACATTTAAAATGATTAGCAATTTCATTTCCTGGGGGAGGATTACTATTAACTATTGAGTACCTGCCACAATACTTCATGCAGACTATTAAAATTAACTCAAGTCCCTTAGTTGGGGTTTACCTAAAAGATGAATGCTGCTCAAAAGACACTCATAACAAACTATCAATTTACTACTCAAGCCAGAGTTGAATCAAGCCAATTAAGATGCTCATACAAAATTATGGAAAAAAGTGTGTTTCTGTGACACAAAGAGGAAAAATTACCAGAAGTTGTAGTTGTATCTGTGTCCAATGTTCCTGCTTGATTCTGGTAAAATTGCTGATAATCCTGTGAACACCAGGCAATGGATTAAGATAAGGTTACTGTTTCATGATATGGATCTTTTAGGGAATGGGGGAAAACCCTAATCCCCCAAAGATCAGTTACACAGGAGTTAAGAGAAAAAACAAGTCAATATATCCATCTAGGGAGAGGGCATCAGAGCCCAGGAAAATCAAATGATGAACCACCAATCAAAATAATATTTCTAAGGTGAGCTTTTAAAAGGAAGGGGGCCTGTATAATTTTGACTTTGTTTTATCCTTTTCTCTCTGGTGAGAAAAGTTGGCTCAAAACATGCAAGCATCCCTCAATTTCCAGAGATGTGAGAACTGGAGATACAAAAAATACATAGCAACTTAAGAACTACTACAGCGGAAGTTCAAATTAGAAATTTATTTCTCTCTTTCCTAAAAATGACAGTGCTAGCATCTATCTTGTAGTGTTTCCCCCAGGAGGTGTGGAAAGGTAGAAAAAGATTTTAAATAGCAGGTCCCTGCAGCACCTCTCATAAGAAGTCAGAGACTTAATCCCTGGGCATGGATGTGCAAGCACATCCAATTAAGAATTCAAATCAGAACAGAAGGATAGTTCCCCTCCTCCAATCATTATTTTATTTTGAAGTTAAAAGGATGACTATCAGAAAGAAGGCTTTTTTAGTTGTGACCTTCTGGACATATAAATCGATATAAATTCACAAAGTACCAATATCCCATTTATTTCAGGGCCAGGCTAAGAAATCGTCGTCATCTTACCTTTTACCTATCATTTCAGCCTATTTTTGTTGTTCATCTAGTATAGCTTATTTTGACTGGCTTTTATACTGCATTTTTTCATGCTGACTTTGTACTGCTCGTTAGTGGCTTTATAATGCACTATTGTGTATTTTAATAGTTAATACATTTCTTCTGTATTAGTTCTATATTAATAGTTAGTACATTTACTTTGCCTCATCTGCCCAAATTTTCACCATGTGTCATAAAGTGTATGGTCCAATCTTCCTAAGAGGTAGTTTAAAGCATACAAATGTCTATGGAGATTCTCAGTCATCTAGGTAATGGTTGTCCCGAAGATGCTTTTTCAAGACTGGACTTTCTGGTTTTTCTTTGAAGATGTTTTGCTTCTCATCCAAGAAGCTTCTTCAGCTCTTCCCCACCATCCAGTCAGAGTTGAAGAAGCTTCTTGGATGAGAAGCGAAACGTCTTTAAAGAAAAACCAGAAAGTCCAGTTGCCTCTTGAAAAAGCACCTTTAAAGCACGAAGAGCGCTTTCCTTCCAAGAACTTCAAGTCCTAGTTTTTAATACTATTTAAACATACCTGAGTGTACTGATTGTAACCGTCCTGTCCAAGTTGAAGGTAGTTGAAGTCAACAGAGCCACCTTCTCCACTCTGAGGCTATAAATTAAAGAAAACGATTAAATAGTAAATAGAGCAAAGAGATTGTTCACATGAATGCTGATATCAGTTCTGAAATCTTGCTTTCCACTAGCATAGAAATTCCCAAGTTTCTAAGGTGGGCACATTTTTTAATTTTGAGAGCATGGTCAACATAAAGCCTTCAAGACACTCAACTCTTATCCATTAAAAGGCAAATTGATGAGGCTGCTCTCTAAAACCCAGTCTCTCAGGATGCTGCAACCTCAATATAGCACTTTTATTTCCTTTTCCTTGACATATTTATAAACAAGCACTGAGCTACAACCCATTATCATTGTTATTCACTAAAATGAGATGTATTCATATTCAAAGCATTGATGGATATAATGTCCCTGAGCGACATGGGTAGTTTTAGAAGTAGGAAGAATGAAAGAAATTTTATGTTTGATTTTATCAGTTTTATAGCATGCTAACTCACTTTTGAAAAGAAAACGATGTAACTTTTGAAAATTAAAATGCAACCAAATAGAGCCCATGGGGCCTGCAAGGCCAAGAGAAGAATCTGTAAATACTATACTGTAGACTTAGGAATCAGCAACTTTAAAAATAAATTCCTACCTGGGTTGATGACCACTGAGCAGCAGCAATGGCTGTGCTAGCAACAGAGAAAGCACTGACACGATTGCCATCTGGGAGAAGCAAATCCCTGAAAAAGAAAAAGACAGTTATGTCTATTTCATAGGCAACATTACTAGAAATCATTGAGGAGCTTCAAAACAAAATTATAAGCAAATTACAATGTGCCTCAACTGTTGATAAACTAATTGCATCAGTTTCCCCACTGTATTTTCTGGAAATCAGAATAGTACTACACAGAATAAAAAGATAAATTGAAGATTTTTTATTCCATTACTTATCCAAATGAATGCTTAACTCCAAACATTTAACTGAATTTAAATGCTACTACTAAGAAATAGGACTTATATTTTAATGAGTACAAACACAGAAAGACATAAAACTTGTTTTCTTTGTAAAGCTTATTCATTAAAATTTACAGTTAAGCAATAAAGCAGCAATATAAATTTCTAATTGTACTGCATTTGAAGATTTGAAAGACAACTTTAGTAGTATAACTCACTTTCTAGCACTTTTTGCAAAATCCACACCAATTGTTTTGCCATCTATTTTCAGAGGTGGTTGAAGACTCTGCAAAATCTGCAACAGCTGAGAAGCATCCTAGGACAAGTATGAGACAAAGTTTAAATAGTTATATACAACCATTGTCAAAAATAATTCATAAGAAAAAAATTCAACTACCAAAACTTCGTAAGGAAAAAAACAGTACAATGCATTTATTCATTCAATTCAGGTAAGATTTTGCATAAAGGGAATTCAGAGCTTAACATTAAAAAACACATATCAGGATATTAACAATGTTATGGTCATAAATTAATAATTATTAAAACTATTAAATCATGAAATCATTTTTATCAGGAAGATAAACCTGAAGATATTTGATTTTATTAATTATGCAAATAAAAAAAGGTCGCAAACATCTAAACTGAACTTGAATGTTAGGAAATATACACAAAATTTAATACTGAAATACAATAAAATATACCTTACCATGGCTGAAGACAACTGTACAAAAGCAAAGCCTCTATTCTGTTGGGTCTGTTTGTCTTTAATAAGGCGGATATTATTTACTGCCAGTGAAGCATATGGTGATAGAGCTGTCATGATTGATTCCACTACTGTATGAGGAGCTATATTTCTCAGAATAAGGGCTGTGTGAGGATAAATATATGGTTATCAGTTGTTCATTCATGGTACAATAATAAAACACAGATATACATAAAAGTCTATAATGCATTATAAGTAAAGCAAGGAAAAACTACATATTTATGAAATTCTGAAAAAGACCAGAGATTTATTGATATAATGCAGCTATGTATGTTAGATTATCTACCATAATTCATGCTGGTACACTCCTTTCCACACTTCCCAAAGCAGGAGTAGGGTAAGACAATCATTTCAGTTTAATTAAAATTTTAAAACATGTAATTCTCTTTAAGGTAAATAAAGATGCTGCAAAAAACAGTAAATACTAAGTACTAAAACTATAAGGAAGGACTATCTGTTAAATGAACAGCTGTTAAATGAAAGAGGAACAAGAGCAATGTTGGGAAGAAATGAAAAAATGTACTTGCAAGATTTGACAATAAAAGCTTATCAAAAAAGAAAAGCAGAGGGAAAAAGATGTTAACTGCAGAATTCAGGCTGAAGAGAGTAGGATAAAAAGTCTCAATGCTCTTCATAGAAAGGAAAATGTCATACTTCCCATACTTTGTCAGGTTACTCATTTCTCCAGCAGCTTTAACTTGACTTTTACCTCTTGTGAATTTTAAGTTGTAAATAACTCCCCCCCACAAAAGGATCTGGCTTGATTTCTGCATAACACAGAGACATACCTCTGCTAACCTATTTTTACAATACAATAAGAATTAACTTACTATCACAGTAGTAATCCACAGACTGTACAGCTTCTGGTCCTCCAGGTGGCACTTCCTGTTCTGAATCTTCGTTGCAAAACAGGTGGAAAAACAAGCTTAATAATCAAGAACCTTGTGTTATGACATCAATAGACCTCTACCATGTCAGAAACGGAATTACATGCAGTTCAATTGTGAAATAAAAATGTTTAATATAACTTATTCAAACAGAACTTACCAAATTTATCTGCTCCACAACGGAAGCATTTTAGTCGCCTCCTGAAGTTGTAAAGGCAGCACTAACAAATAAACAAACCCATTACATTTTAGATTATACACCTGATCAAACATTCTGTAGGACAGACCATACCTATAACATTGTTTTTAAAATACCCCATGACGGTAGTTTCATGTCATTACTGAATAAAACTATTAATATCAATTTATTATCCAGCAAGAAATTACAATAATGATAACACATTTGGAACTTAGGAGAGTTTGCTTTAGCACCCATGAGCTTGATGATTAATGCAACTCCACAGTCCTATCCAGATCAATAGAAAGAGTAGCTAAATAAAATTAATATCAAACACTATGATTTCTGGGAATGCTTTAGTTCCTGCAGCTACAATTTTAAACATTAAGCTCTGCGTATTTTTAAGGTCTTCACTGTCCAGGAAGCATTCTAAGAAATGGTGTTACAAAACCATTTTTATTTCTAAATCCAATACTCTGAACAAACATCTTCAGTATTAAAATACAATTTCTGCATACATGGAAGAAATTAATGTAATGACTTTTAAAAAATCTCCCAAGGTATTATTGAGTCTAATGTTTTAATTACCAGACCTTAAATATTACCGGTAAATAAAGACAAGATAGTGAGGAAGGAGAATTAAGAATTGTAACTCACGACTTCATGGAAAGCTAGGTGTGAGCTGATCTTTAAGCAGGAATTTATACTTGTTTAATTTTAATGTTTAATTCCTGGTTCAAAGGTCAGCAGCTCTTTTTTCTCTACCATTATATGTTATTCAGTTGCAATATTGTTCATTTTAACTGAAGGGTAATGGAAAGGCTGATGTTTCCCTTCTATATATGAATGTAAAAACTTAAAATGCTGACATTTGTAAAAATGCAAGAGTTGTTTATATCTGCTATACCGGAAACTGAAAGTTTCTTCTGTTTCTTTTTATCTTCTTCATTTTCAACTTATGAATTTGGGATGAACACTAATCCTATTCACTAAAATCTATTTATAAGTATATTTAAAACTCTTAAGCATTTTTCCAGTCTTCTAAGCTTATGTGTGGAAGAACTTTGAGCTCAGGACAAAACAAGGCACTTCTCTGAATGTTGTTTCAAATGTTTTAGCATCTTTTTATTCCAGATCATAGGGCATATAATTAACAGAGCAAGTTACATTCCATTTTTGCTTTCATTAGTTAAGTAATGGTGAAGTGGCTCCATTATTGTTGATATCCTTTGTTTACTTACTTTAGCACAGCTTTTAATAGTTTTTGATATTTTAACTGTTAATAATTAAAATGATTTTAGATATTTACCAATTAACATGCCCAGGGTCATTTATATTGTGATCAGTGCCTATGTAATTAAGTAAAATAAATAGACAAAGGGAAAATAACTTATCCCTACTGCCTATTCATCCACAAAAAAATATTCATACAAGGTGGGAAAGGCCAGGGCAATCCCCAGGAAAGGGTTGGCAGAGGCTGTGTGAGGAATCCAGGAAAAAAGCTTGGTAGACTTGGTGCAAATCAGGAGTACATGAACACTGGGGGTGGGGGAATGGATGGTACAAGAAAGTGCAGAAACGCCCATGATAAATGGGATGGCAGGGCACAGGCACAGGGAGGCTGGTGTGTGGATGGCATGGTATGAGTGTAGGAAGACCAGGGGATGTGGCAAGGAAAGCCAAGGGTGAATGGCAGAGCACTAGTGTAGGAAGGCAGGAAGAAATTACAATAGCCAACCTGTGACTCTTATTGCCAGCTTCCCCATTGATTTTACTTGTAAAAAGGTCAGAAAATGACTATGACTGCAGGATGCCAAAACTGTAGTAAGTGTAAGCCAGATGCCAAATGTCTTAATTGTGATTACACGATTGTGCGGGCACTGGAATGGCTGGTACTTCAAAAGCCAATTTTAAGTATAACTTGTTTAGCACCACTGCACCATTAATGAACGAGCTATTGGTAAGCAGAGGCTACCTGTAGGCAAATTTACGGCAATTATCTTCTTTCCTCCACTGTGGAGAAAATAATTCGTGAGTTGTCCTATGTTTGCCGTTCTTTTTTACTGAGATTCCCAAATACATGTACATTATAGATACTAAGGTCTGCTAGTTTTCAAATTGCCAACTACTACCCTGATCCCCCCCAAAATAAGACATCCCCATATAATAAGTCCAATCGGGCTTTTGAGTGCATGGCAATAAGGCCAAAAACTTATTTCAGGGTTCAAAAAATGTAAGACAGGGTCTTATTTTCAGGGAAACACGGTACTACTTTGTTTGCTTTTTGAGTGCTGAAGACAAGCTATATGTATGTAGATCAAGAAGATACTTCAAGTCAATACACCGAGAAGTGTGTTTTTACTGTAACATCCCTCATGGGCTATAATGAAGTAAACCTATTGCTGTTATTTTAGATTTGTCTTTCTGCAGGAAAGCTCTCCAGGTTAATATGGGATATTCAACTAATATGGGTGTCAGAAACCAATGGCTCCGGAGCCACATGCGGCTCTTTGGGCCCTCTGCTGTGGCTCCCCGTCCCATCACCGGATGGCCCTGCCCCGCCCCTCGCTCTCCCCTCCCAGTCACTCCTCGCCTGGCCTGAGTAGGGGCGACAGCGGTGGACGGAATAGCGGTCATGGCTGATTCTCTGGCGCCTCACTCTTGCTGGAGCTTCTTCTGGCCCTTGTTGGTGCTGGGCATGCCTCGGTTGCTTGGGGAGACGTGCAACTTGCTTACCGTCCCAAGACACTGGCCCGACCTGCTGCGACCGCCACCCGCCTCGCTAACACGAGGGCTGGCGTGGTGGGAATTGGATCCAGGAGCGGGGACAACGGAAATGGGGACAGGCCCACAGCGCCCAGCTGCGGCTTTAAGCTCAGGGAAGCGGGAAAAGGGGGCTGGCCTGTACCCTGGGGATCTGTGTGTGTGTGTGTGTGTGTGTGCACGTGTGCTAGCTGCGGCGGAGGTTTCCTTCGGGCGACCTTCCTCCTCCCTCGTCGGCGAGGCCAAGAGAAAGAAGGGGGCGGTGTGAAGAAGCTAGGAGAAGCCCGGCTGGCTTTCCTTTGGCGTGGGGCGGGGGAAAAGACCCAATATCTCCTCCATGGCCTGCCGCCTGCTCTTGCAGCACCTTTTGTAGGTCTCCCCAGTATCCGAGGCACGTCCAGCACTCTTACATTTTCCTGCAGCGGAATGAGCCCATACTCATCCTGCCGAATTCAGCCGAAATGCCCCCTAAAGCAAGCTTGCTGGGGCAGAGGCGCTAAAGCCACAATGGAGAATCCCCCAAGTCTCCGGCTCTTGCGAGGAAATGAGTCCTGAAGGGGGAAGAGACTCGCAGAAGCGCTTTCGGGAGGTGCGCAATGTTAGAAGGGCAGAAACGCCGCCGCCCTCCCCTCTTTCTGAACCACGCGGGTGGGAGCAGGCATTGACGGCGGGCATTGTGGCGGGTAAATGTGAGGAGTTTCCCGCAGAGGGCAGGGCACGAGTAGTACGTGGAAAGGGAGAGGTAGCGAGACTCAGCGACTGGGGTTGGTGGGTAAAAAAGAGAGAAGGGCGACCTGCAAATCTAGGGGGGGGGGGAGAGAGAATGAGAAAATGAGAGAGGGACAGAGAGAGAATGAGACAGAGGGTGAGGGGTGAGAGATACATTGAGAGGGGGAGAGAGGAGAGACAGAGAGAGATACAGAGAGGGAGGGGGAGAGAGAAGATACAGAGAGATACAGAGAGGGAGGGGGAGAGAGAGGAAGGGGGGGAGGAGGAGATATATAGAAAGGGGAGAGGGAGGGAGGTAGATAGAGAGGGAGGGACATCATTTTAGATGTCAAAGGGGTTTTGTGGCTCCCAGTGTTTTTTAACAACAGGTTCTCTGCCCTAATGACTGGCTTGGTAGGCGTGGCTGGGGGGAGGGTAATGTGACTGAGTGGGAGTGAGTGATGTCCAGTTGGCCATGCTAACCCAGGTTTTGTGGCTCCTGGTGATTTCTTTTCTATGGGAAATGGGTCCAAATGGCTCTTTGGGTGTTTAAGGTTGCAGACCCCTGAACTAATGCATCCATTGAATTTGAGAGAAACATGTTTACAATTTATTTCAGTTTTTTTTTTATTTGAATGTATAAGCCACTCAACTTCCATGGATTCTTATTCTCCTTTATAAATGTTTTACTAGTTGATTGGTTAAGTAGCATTATGCAAAGGAACAAAAACAAGAGCAATTGGTTATTTCAAATTCAGAAGCAACAGCATGCTCTCTCTAAATGAGTTCTCATTATTTTAAAATATCGTATCACCTATAGTAATGATCACGATGGCTATTTCTACATTAACATACATGTTTTTATTAAACACTATTTCTTTTTAGTTCTTATAAATTGCTTCATGCTAAGCTTTTTAATATTATTTGAAGTTCAGATGTTTTATCCATTAGTAGAAGTGAATAGTATGAGAATGACTAATTACAATGGAATGTTAAAATACATTGAGGGAGATAGGCAGTTAGTAAGAATATGTGCATGTTAAAAATGCCTTTGTAAACTACCATACCTTGTTACAAAGCCAGTCTTCAAATTTAGGTCTGGGGTTGCTGTAATGCATTGCAATTTGTTTCCCTTGAACCAAGAGTTTTTTCTGCAAAAAAAGCACATTTAGTTATTCCAGTATCACAGAATACGTGTTGATTTTCCCATGGTAGAGCACACTTCGGAGGATTCAGTGCTCATGAACTAAATGGACAAGATATGGGGAGGATGCAGAGAACCAACCACCGCCTCCTACACTCTGCCCATCCAATCCTGCAGGACATGGGCAGTAAGAAAATGGGATGTGCAGTGAAAGCAAACAGAATCAGGGAAGGTTGATCAAGCTGCCAAAACTAAGTGCTGACATGGAACCAGGAAGTGTCTCTAAGGAGATTGAAATTCTTAAAGACATAGCAAAACACTGCTTTAAAGTATTAAGTGACTGCTTCACTTCTTTCCCCAGGACTAGAATTTTGTAACTTCAAAACATATGAATTGTTTTCAGTTGTTTTCTTCATGATGTGCCCTTGAAAGTAAAATAATTCTTGTCAAGATGACCTTATACTTCTAAGAAGCTAAATTAAGTCAGGAACTGAACACATGTTCAGCATAACTGTTTTCTGACTAACATGTTGTATGAAAAAGCTACCGTGCGAATAGGAAGAAAAGATACAATATCCTAATATTTAATAACCAAATTCAACTGCCACTGACTTTTTTGCCAGTACAGTAATGATTTGTTTTGCTTTTGGTGCCCCTTCATACTAAGCAGAGTACTGGATAAGCTACTTAAATGTATAGAAAGAAGCCAAGTTTCTGAATTTTAAATTTTGTTCATGAATATCCAAAACCTGTATCCCCTCTAAATCCTGCAAGTCCTTTACAGCTCTTCAGAGAGATGCACCTTTAAATGTGTCCAGGAGCTGTGTATGTTGACGAAACAATGATCTAATCTTAAAATAAGAGCTGACTTCAATAAGTCAAATTCTAATAGAAATAGTAAGAGCTTAAAAAGATTGAACAGGCCTATGGTGCAAATTTCATGTTTTATTGCTACACTAGGAAAATAAGAAAATGGCCCAAAACTGGAATATGCACACAAACAAAATATGTTGGCATATTTACAATATATAATGTTTGTCTGAGTTAATAGCAACAGGGCCAATAGGGAGGCTCAACTATTTTTTCCCTAACACTAGCGTGGTTATGTTGGAGTGGATTTGAAACAGGATTCAAGATGAAAATCGACACAGCTTTGTATATATTAAAATTATGATTTCATAATTTGCTACCCTAATTTGTCCAGATATTCATTCATCGACCAAAATTGCATGCTATATAAATCATACAGAACACTTGTTGCATGCAACAATTGGTTATTCCTTAAACTTGTTGGCCACGATATGAACTTAAGAGAAAGACAGTGTCCAAACATTTAGTAATTAAAAATAGCAGTAAAATTCACATTAAAACCTTTTTCAGATTTTATAATAAAACTAGTTTTGCTCCTTGTATTTTTAATTTGATCTACAGACACAGTTCTAGCTTGACAGCAATGCAGTAAAATAGTAGTTATGCTGTTAACTGCTGATTTAAAATACCAATATATCAGTATCTTGGAAATATACATTCTAATGCCTTAATAGTGTTTCTTGTTTTGATTATTCAGTCATTTTAAAAGCACTCCAATGCTTTTTAGAAACATTACTTATTTGTTAAGTCATACTGAAAATGTTTTTTTAGTTAGTTATCTCTATATAATCTATAAATTTAGTTTTAAAGTTATTGATAGCATACATCAGAAAAGTCTTTCTAGCTCAATATATAATAGGTTTAAAAAAATAAGTCAAAGATCAATCAATTTAAATACTTTTTGAAATAGCAAACTTTTTATAGAAGGTAAAATGGTCCAACTGTATTTTGGGGTAATGCTATGAAATTTTAACAAAAATTTTAATATATACAAAGCATTTCATTTTAAGGAAGTTATGATTTTTAAATCAAACCACTCCTTCATTCAGTTTTATTTATTCCTTTTTAAAAACTGTACAGACTTGTTCCATGTTCAGGAATTATCTAGACTTTGTGAGTGAAGCAACCTGATTGGCTTCCATCCAGCTGGTAGCATCTTGAAAGTGATAAAACTCCACGAAGGCGAAACCACGGCTTACACCTAGAGACAGCATTCAGATATAGACGGGATACTTGTGTTAGTCAGTTCCTTTAAAACAGGTGAATCTCTCTCCAACTGCTTCATTACTTCATGACAAAGCAGTTTTATAAATGCGACGTCAACTCTGAATTTGCTTCTTGTTTTGCCATGGCAAGGAAACCAAGCTGCATTAATAGGCTACTTGAACAAGATAGATAACCATGCAATGGATTACTAAGATTTAAGAATCAAATTTATGGTGTTACTTACCGACATGTTTAAATATATATAAAAACTGAAGGCTTCTTCCACTACCTATAACCTTTCAAAAGGCTAAATTCCTTATCCATGGCAAACCTTTCATTTTGTTTTGTACTTGCAGGTGAAGGGGACTTTTGGAAAATGTTTTAGGCCTGGGGAAGAGGAAGGCTGTGCCAAAAAAATTAAGGTTAATGCTCTCACCTGTCTTTCTCTTCATCAATCTCACATCTGCAGGCCGAGGGCCTTCACAGGATTCAATGATCTCTCGTATCTATATGCAATTTTAATAATACCATTAGTGTTCACAATCTAAGCAAAACTACAAAGAAGGAAAACAACAGCCTGGTATTAACATGATTTCCAAAATGTATAATTATTCTAAGTAACTTAGAATCTGAGTTAAGAGTAATCAAAGATTTCAGAACTAAAATAATCTAGAAATCCTTAGGAAATAAAATCTGTTATGTCATTGTTATATGGTTCAAAATTTATAGGTCAATCTTCAGCTATTAGGTACAGTGGGGCAAAAAAGTATTTAGTCAGCCACCAATTGTGCAAGTTCTCCCACTTAAAAAGATGAAAGGCCTGTAATTGACATCATAGGTAGACCTCAACTATGAGACACAAAATGAGAAAACAAATCCAGACAATCACATTGTGTGATTTGGAAAGAATTTATTTGTAAATTATGGTGGAAAATAAGTATTTGGTCACCTACAAACAAGCAAGATATCTGGCTCTCACAGACCTGTAACCTCTTCTTTAAGAGGCTCCTCTGTGCTCCACTCATTACCTGTATTAATGGCACCTGTTTGAACTTGTTATCAGTATAAAAGACACTTGTCCACAACCTCAAACAGTCACACTCCAAACTCCACTATGGTGAAGACCAAAGAGCTGTCAAAGGACACCAGAAACAAAATTGTAGACCTGCACCAGGCTGGGAAGACTGAATCTGCAATAGGCAAGCAGCTTGGTGTGAAGAAATCAACTGTGGGAGCAATAATTAGCAAATGGAAGACATACAAGACCACTGATAATCTCCCTCGATCTGGGGCTCCACGCAAGATCTCACCCCGTGGGGTCAAAATGATCACAAGAATGGTGAGCAAAAATCCCAGAACCAGACGGGGGGACCTAGTGAATGACCTGCAGAGAGCTGGGACCAACGTAACAAAGGCTACCATCATAACACACTACGCCACCAGGGACTCAGATCCTGTAGTGCCAGACGTGTCCGGGCCCGTCTGAAGTTTGCTAGAGAGCATTTGGATGATCCAGAAGAGGATTGGGAGAATGTCATATGGTCAGATGAAACCAAAGTAGAACTGTTTGGTAGAAACACAACTCGTCGTGTTTGGAGGAGAGAATGCTGAGTTGCATTCAAAGAACACCATACCTACTGTGAAGCATGGGGGTGACAACATCATGCTTTGGGGCTGTTTCTCTGCAAAGGGACCAGGAAGACTGATCCATGTACAGGAAATAATGAATGGGGCCATGTATCATAAGATTTTGAGTGCAAACCTCCTTCCATCAGCAAGGGCATTGAAGATGAAACGTGGCTGGGTCTTTCAGCATGACAATGATCCCAAACACACCGCCCGGGCAACAAAGGAGTGGCTTCGTAAGAAGCATTTCAAGGTCCTGGAGTGGCATAGCCAGTCTCCAGATCTCAACCCCCTAGAAAACCTTTGGAGGGAGTTGAAAGTCCGTGTTGCCCAGCGACAGCCCCAAAACATCACTGCTCTAGAGGAGATCTGCATGGAGGAATGGGCCAACATACCAGCAACAGTGTGTGCCAACCTTGTGAAGACTTACAGAAAACGTTTGACCTCTGTCATTGCCAACAAAGGATATATAACAAAGTATTGAGATGAACTTTTGATATTGACCAAATACTTATTTCCCACCATAATTTGCAAATAAATTCTTTCCAAATCAGACAATGTGATTGTCTGGATTTGTTTTCTCATTTTGTCTCTCATAGTTGAGGTCTACCTATGATGTCAATTACAGGCCTCTCTCATCTTTTTAAGTGGGAGAACTTGCACAATTGGTGGCTGACTGAATACTTTTTTGCCCCACTGTATGTACCATGCTAAGTGACCAAGTTCAGTATAGTGATTAAGGAATTAGACTAGAAGCCACATGACCACGAGTTCTAGTCCCACCTTGAGCATGAAATCAATTGTGTAAGCTTGGGCCAATCAATTTTTTTCCAGTCGTAGGAAGCTGACAATGGCAAATGACTTCTGAGAAACTTCATCAATACTATAGTATTGTTCTTGTAGTTCAAGAACTCTAAAGGGGGGGGAATCACATGTTGTTCATCAATTTCTAAGATATTTCAAAACAGAAAATTTAGATTTTGACCATATAAAATAGATGAATAAATACATTCTAGAATTTATGATGCAATGCTCTTCTTCTGAATTCTGATTCACAGCTGCCAAAATAAAAACTTCTAAAATGAGCAATCCTGTGAAAATAATTGGGTGATGGGGGACTGTAATAGGAGTCACACAAAGGACTTCAACAAAATTCTTCCTTTTAATCAGAGGATTAGCTACCAGCAAGCAAGTCTTCAGTTTGGCGGAGGAGAGAATACTACTTCCTAACTGCAAAACAACTGGGTACAAGGCATGGAGGCTACTTTAAAGAATAATTGTTATAAACATCACTTCTGAAATATGAAACAATATTAAGACACTTTCAGTGCTATACAGACTCTTTAAGAAAGATTATTCTACAAATTAAAATGTTTAAGTTAACAATAAAATGTTACTTACATCATAGTCTGTAACAGTAATAGGGAGCCCACGCAACATGATGGTCTTGCTTTCTTTTTCATCATTTATGTCATTTCTATAATCATGTTCTCCATAGTCTCCATCAGAATGATAACCATCTTCTGATTTATCACTATTACGTCGCTCACGTTCTCTCTGTCAAGTAAATCCAGCAATTATAAGACTGGTCACATAGTAATTCAAAATTAACTTCATTAATTTTAATTTTAAAAATTAAAGATTTAAACATCATTTTAACATTATTCGTACAGACTGTTATAATTAGAAAATATTGTTTCAGTCTACAATGTTCTGTAAATATTTTCTATGATAAATTTAAATACAAAATTTTGACAATCTCATTTTTATACAATAAGTGAAGACTCCCTGAAATAAAACATGATTGCTGGTGATTATATGAAACATGTCTGTGGTGACAACAAGGAGATAGTTTCATCACTGCTCTCTTCTTCCACTGCTTTCTGGTTAAATCCAACCAGGAAATATACAATTGATACATTTAGCAAAAGAATATTACGTACTTATTTAACCAAAATCAAAAATACAGTAATCAGCTATCTCACCTCAGGGCTATCATAATCTCTACCATCATAATCTCGGCCATCATAATCCCGACTATCATAATCCCGATAATCATCATATCTGTCGTTTCTACGCTCCTCACTAGATCTTTTATAGTCAGAATCCCGACGACGGCTTCTGGAGTCCCGTTCATCTCGATCTTCTCTATCTATAATAGATCCATATCTTCCACTCCTTTCAGTTCTGCTCACGCTGCATTTATAAAGTCAAATAACTCAAAAATTGCAATATCCATGCAGATTGTAAAATAAAAAACAGAGCCAAACAGTACTGTATGGTATAAGGAAATCACCATGTAGTTGGAAATGTTTGCCATTTTTGGAGTATTGAATTATACTTTGCACACATTCCTTTTCTTCTAAAAACCCTGTGAATCTTAGTCAAGAGAATGGAGTTTTTATATTACATTAAATCATACTCTGATTTGTCTATTTAGGACTGATTGTTTCTGCATGTATGTTTTTAATTTCTTTTACTTATAAAGAATATTTTATGTTCAAAGACTCTATACTTATTTTTAAAAACTTACTTTGCAATATATGCAGATTAAACAGCTACATAATAAGCTATTACATAAAAAAGGAAAGTTTAAAAAAGAAACCTAATCAGTTGTATTTTTTTAAAGAAAACCTATATGGTGAAGGGAAAAACTTTAATAAATCCTATTCTATGAACCACCTAAAACAAAGAGACAGGAAATCCCTAGGAAATGGGGGAAATGATTGAACTTAGGCAATTGTAGGTTATTAAATAAGTGATCTTGTATATGTAAGTTACTGTACTCTTCTGAAACCTCCCATTCATTCCAGAAATGGTTTAGAAATTTCTACAAATTAATCCTCTGAATTGGGAGTGGTTCATGAATTTCAGACATGATCTGGCTCCAAATTAATTCAGGATGAAATCTCCCATTTTATTCAGTACACCATACTTAGAATACCAGAAACTGCTTCCAGTTTAGTAGTACTCTTTCAGCCAACTACATCAATCCCAGAACTGCCAAGACCAGAATGGTCCAGAGCGGTAAATTTGGGACATTCTTACTGCAAGCCAAGGAAAATAAACTGACAAAATTTTTAGCTGCAATAACATTGAATCAATCATATTTAACACTATACACAAAAACACCCTTATGATCCATTTCATGTTAAATACTCAATAAGGATGTGAAAATATTCAAAATTGGAAGTTTGTTCTTGTTTATTCCAAACTCAGAATAAAATGATAATGGTGCAAATACTTGGCCTATAGGATGGAATGAAACATTATCATTTGATTTTCTCCAACTGACATTACATTCTTCAGGGTCTCTTTTTAATAAGAGCTTAATGAAAGAGTAGGCCAAGGCTGCACTCTTACTGTCATGTCATTGGTTGATAGGCAAAAAATAGGTGGAGATGAGGGAAAGGTAAGCACATGTTAAAATTGAGAATTATTTTGAATTAGAATAAAAAGACTGCTACTTGCTAAGTAGATACATTTAGTGCTTTTAATTTTTTTATACTGGGCCAAGTCAAGTCATATATTTTTTTCAGGAAAATTGCCAATTGCACAATTGTATACTGTATTTTACAGGAAGTGTTTAGCTTTCAAACTACCAAATGTGAAAACAGTGTGTATTGTACAAGTATATGCATCAGAAATGAGCCGTAAGACAACAGCTTGAGAATCTATTTTGTCCATAGCTTTTATCACAATGATTTATTTGTATTACTTACTGATTTCATTAATTTGCATGGGATTTTTAACATACTCAAAAAAATTATTTCCTTGGCCAATTTTTTAAAAGCACTCTTCACGGATTATTAGTTCATTTGTTGGCATCTCCTTCCTAAAATACATTTATTAGTACCTGTGATATAAAAGCTTTACTCATATTTATTAACTGTTATTCTCAAAAGGTATTAGTGTTCTAAACTGCCATGTGTCAGGAGCTTGTGTGAATAAATTTGAAAAATAAAATCCCAAATAAGACTTGCCATATATTTCACTGAATATCTCAGAACTCATTTCCAAATATCATAAGTCTATTATATTGAAATAGTATTATTTGGACAGTATCAATGAACAGTCAAAATAATTCTAGAAAAAAACTCAAAATTATTTTGTTCATATCCTTTTACACTAGTTTCATATACTTCTCATATGTTCTTATACGCTCATAGTTCCCTGTTAAATATGTATGTGGCTGTGAAATTAAAACTATCATTTTCTGTTACCCCAAAGTAATTTACAGGTAGACCTTGACTTACAACCATTCATTTAATAACTATTCAAAGTTATAATGGCACTGAGTTATTTATAACCATTTTTCACATTTATGACCCTTGCAGCATCCCCATGGTCATGTAATTAAAATACAGACACTAGGCAACTGGCATGTATTTATGAGAGTAGCAGTATCCTAGACCATATGATCAACTTTGGCGACCTTCTGACAAGCAACATCAATGAGGAAGTCAGATTCACTTGTTAGTAACTTAATAACTGTAGTGATTCACTCAACAACCATTACAAGAAGGGTCTTAAAATAAGGCAAAACTCACTTAGCTGTCCTATCAACAGAAATTTCGGGTTCAATTGTAGTTGTAAGTTGAGGACTATCTGTACATACATCCTTAGCCAGCATTTCAGCTGGTATGAAAAATGCATCCATTTATCGTTAACAGTATTCCATGTTATCTTATTTACTCCAATGTACAGATTATCAGCTATTTGTTCTCTTTAGGTAAAAGTCAGTGACATATGGCCCAAAAGTATAAAAAAAACTTTCATTTCTTGGTTTATTAAAAACACTTTATCCCTTCCCTACCCCTAGCTCAGTGATCTGAGAAAAAAAATAACATAAGGGGCTCAGACTGATAAGAGTTAACACTCATCATTTCAATGGGACTCATGAAGGAAACTACTCACTGAAGTGGCTTCTTTCAGACTAAGGTAAGAAAATAGGCAGGATATGTTATGCTTTTCTCTTCCTGCATTTAATTAATACTGAGCTCCTGAACAAGGCTAGAATATTTGAAGGATTAGAACACTATAATCCGTCCAAAGTCACCTCGTGGTGTGATGGGAGGCAAAGAAATTTAATAAAAATAAAACAAATAAACACTGCAGTGCAAATCAGAACATCAATACTGAACTAAAAGGTTCTAATTTTATTTACCAGACTGCCTTCAAAATATAATCTGAACATTTAAATTAGTATTACATACCGTTTGTCGGAACCCATCCTCTTTGTCTTCAATTCTTGATAAATTAGAGTATCAATCTAGAAGGTTGTTAAAAGAAATCAATGCATAATTCTTTACATAAGCTTGCTTACGGAAAAAAAAGCCCCTAACACCATATATGCTAGCTAAACATGGCCGTCCATACTTTAAGCCTATGTCGTCTCTACGAAGAAAAAAAGCTTAAGTCAATAAAACAAATTGCCTTCATAAAGCAAATCCAGATATGCTCAAAGTCTATTTAAGGGGAAGAAGCTGGCATAAAAATAGAATTGAGTAAATTAACAGCGAAACAGCCTGTGGTATTACTTTCTACACAAGGTGCAGGGGGCATTTAATGGTAGTCGATTCTCCTCAACCTCTGCCAAAAAGTATAAAACCAAGACTGGTAACTGGGAAGACAAATACGCGACTCGGAAAGCAGATATGCCCACCTAGCTTCCCAAGCCCCGAATAATAAGAGGATGGGCGAATCGCCCCACCGACGACTCATCCCTATTGACCAGATCGACTAATGGCGGGACCCCGCCCTCTGCAGAAAGTGGACCGCGGGCCTCCTTTAGGCGCCTTGGGCTTCTCCGAAATGGCTTTTTTTAAAGGCTCCAAAGCGAATTAACAACCCACTTGTCTTTTTAAGAGCAAATTTATTGCCATCGTTTTGTCAAACACCCAAATACGGATTCCTTACAACCTTTGTATTGAATAGTCTTTCTCACGTCATAAGCTTCAGGTTCGGTACTCACCGTGAAGAGAATAACGACTCGCTGCCACCGCAGCAGCCGCAAAACTACAGCCAAAAAGCGCCACAGTTTCTCACAAGGGCTACAAAATGGCGACAGCGTCGATCTCACCGTCTTCTACCCACAATTCTCAGCACCTACTACCTCCTCCTTCGACTCCTAGAAGCTTCCAGCAAGCAGCGTGCGCAAGCGTCGATCTTTCATTTCGCGATGCATTCTGGGTGATGTAGTACTTTTGTTTCCCCAGACCACCACCGAGCCTTGATTTATGGGGAGGGAAGACCCCGAGAATAATCGTGATGTTAGTCTTGCGTTTGTTCTTGGCCCATCGGCAGAAACCCTAGCCTTTTCATTCTGTCACAGTATCTATGCGGTCCGTTGCTATAGGCAGACCACCATCTTGTGAGGCTGATCTTGCTGGCAATCTCGGCCATTTCATAAAGTTGGCGACGTAATATGAGAGGCCCTTGTGGTAAAACAAAGGCGTACAGTGCTAGCATGAGACAGATTATCGCTGTTTGAGTGGCTTGGGCTGTAAATTGATTTTTTTTATTATAGTCACGCGCATTACTATTTCATGCTCGTTTCATCGATGTTGGAAATTCGCTTTAGTGAAAATGTAGAGTGGCAAACTTTTGCTTTATTGGGCACAAGCGTTTTTTCTGTTATCCCATAGAAACTTTTAACTGAGTTCAATATGGCTGGTTTTTACTATTGGTAATTATAAGGAATAGAACATGACGGGGGATTTTAACATTTAAACCCAGGTGCAGAAACATTTTTAAAAAAAGTCTAAAAAACTGAGTTAACACCTATGCTTTTTAGCAATGGCACTACTGAAATGAATTGGAAAAACGGGTGCTTTAAATAAAAACACAGTACTATGAAAGGGTAATTGAACCAATAGTTAGTCCTCGATTTACGACCACAATTGAGCCCAAAATTTCTGTTACTGAGACAAGTGAGTTTTGCCCATTTTACAACTTTAGTTGCTACAGTTGTTAAGTAAATCAGTGCAGTTGATAAGTTAGTAACACGGTTAAGTTAAGGTGACCAGATTTTCACTTTGGTAAAGCGGGACGCCATTGGGAGGGGGGAGATGATCCACGCCTCCCCTTTCCGCGCCAGGACAAAAGACTTCTGGAAGGACTTTCATTACTTCCCGGATTTCGCTCCGAAACCTCAAGCTCTTCTCCCTTCCTTCACTTAGCAGCCCCACCGCCCCGCTCCACACTTAAAGACCCTTACCACTGCCATGGCCTCGCACGCTCAGCCCCGCTTGACGGCAACAGCCAGAAATGGGCTTCCGGAGGCGTAGAGGGAGCAGCGGCTTTGGCGGGTCTGGCCGTGTCCTTTCCCGGGTCTGCCACACGGGGGGAAGGAGCGGAGGCATGGGGCACCCGCCAGACGCCGCCCCGGAGAGAAGACCAGGCCCGGCTGGCAAGGGCCAGGAAGGATTTTTCCTGCACTGCCAGCCAACTTGTCTTCCGGGCCAGACGCAGCAGAGGCGAGCCCCGGCCATGGCAGCGGTAAGGGCTGCAATGAAGGGGGGGTGTTTGGGGGGGGTGCACAAAGCTGCAGCCTCTGCTGCGTCTGGCCCGGAGGACAAGCTGGCTGGCGGCACGGGAAAAATCCTTCCTGGCCCTTGCCAGCCGGGCCTGGTCTTCTCTCCGGGGCGGCGTCCGGCGGGTGCCCCATGCCTCCGCTCCTTCCCTCCATGTGGCAGACCTGGGAAAGGACACGGCCAGACCCGCCAAAGCCACTGCTCCCTCTACGCCTCCGGAAGCCCATTTCTGGCTGTTGCTGTCAAGCGGGGCTGAGCGTGCGAAGCGCTGAACTGAGCCCTCGGGCACGTCAGAGTGCAGTGAGGGGTTTTCCCTGCCCAGCTCGGAGCTGTTTCCCTCAAGATCCGCTTTGGCGAGTGCGAGACAGAGAGTATATGGGCCTGCCGGGGTGGGGGGGGGAGGGCCCGAGATGCAAAGAGTGAATGACACGCGGGAGGCGGGGAGGAAGCCGGGCGGGGCCTGGCTCGGCTGCTGAAAGAGTCCCTGGACGTCGCCGGGAATCACCCTGGGGAGAGGAAGAGAGAGAATAAAGGTGCGGGCGGGAATGTGGATGAGGCGCTTCCTTTCCTTTCGCTCGGAAGTGGCGTTGATGTGAAGAAGTGAAGAAACATCCCAGCTCTGATTTTTTTTTACACCGGCCTGTGCACGTTCCGCAGATTTCTGTGTGGGAGACATCCGGGCAGAAGGGCCCAGGCTCTTTCGTGCAGAAGAGCCTGTTGCGCAAATTCAAAAAGCGGGACTTTTTTGAAATGACGCGGGACGCGGGACAATTTGTTTAAAATCGGGTCTGTCCCGCCAAAAGTGGGACGTCTGGTCACCTTAGCTTTAGTGACCAGTCACTAAATGAACTACCTGTAGTGATTCATGAAGTTCTCTTATTCATTGTACATAGCAGCTCAACTAATAAATATGACTCTGAGTAACTAATAGAGAATGTGAAGAACAAAAATAGCATACCAAAATAAAACAAAGACAAAATAAGATCAAAGACAAATTATAATCATATTTACATTCTCAACCATTACAAAATGAGCTAATCCAATGCCCTGGCCCAATGCCTGGGGGAGGAGCCAAATTTTCAATGGTGTACAAGCCAACAGGATTGGGACCATCCAAATCTCAGATACACTAATCCAAAGGATAGACATGACAGAGAAGTCACAACTTCTGAGACCTACAAAATGACATGGGATCTGGAGCATGCCAACCCTACTAAATCTTGGATAATGGGCAGAAACAATTTTAGATTTGCAGTCCCCAAAATAACCTGGCCATGTCATAAAAGAACTTTATAGGTTGTAGACAGCACCTTGAATTGCACCCAGAAGACAACAGGGAGCCATTACAAAAGTTCAAGAAACTGACCAAGGTATGAATGACTTGAGAGTAAAATTTGTGATCTCTAGCCAAATTAATGCACAAGAGTGATTTTTGCAAAGGCCACAGCTTTTCCTTGAGGAGGGGCTGAGGGTCTCAGCACACCCCCCTCCCAAATTGCACAACAATTTTGTCTGGAGGAGTATATCTAAAACTAAAGATGGAAGATCTCGAGATCCAGGCTATCTAAAATTTATAGCTATTTAGTCTTGCTAGGTTTAAGCCTAAACTTGATTTTTCCACTTCTAGCTTCTAGAAAGCAGGGAAGTACCCTTGACAGCTTTATTTGGATGGCCAGGGGTAGTTTAGCTGAGTATCATCAGTGCATAAACTCCATGCAGATGGAGGGCCTCATCCAGCAGTTTCATGTAGAAGTTAAATAGGAGCAGAGAGACCTGACAGATCCCACAAAGAAGAAGTGTATAGCTAGAGCTTTCTCTTCCAACCCACACCAACTGAAGCCTACCCTGGAGGAAGAATAACCACCACTACAGTGTGCCCTCCCACCCTTAACTCTGAAAGACAATCCAGAAGGATACATGAACAATAGTATCAAACATCACTGAGAGACTGGGGGAGGACAGCAGGATGGATGCACCCCCTTCAATCCCATCAGAGATTATTAAACATTATCAATGGTATCTCGGTATTATATACCAGTCATCCCAAGTGAAAAGCATCCAGATATTGTCCCTTTCTTTGCTATAGTATTTTCCCCACCAAATATATAATTGGTGGAGATAGCTGAATATAAACTGAATATAAAACATCTATATATATCCAGAAGGCTATAATTTGATATATCTAATAATTTCTCTCAAAAATTGGATGGGGAGAAACCACAAAGAAATGTTTTTTTTTCTGTTTTATTTCAAAAACAAACAACAAAACACACTTCAGCAGCAAAAAAGAAAAAAATTACAAAAAGAACACAAAGAAGGGACTGGAAGATACAAGATGTTTGGTGTGATTTCTTTCCACATTTATTCAAGTTCCTTGTAGCGGGCAAACATGACTCTCCGCACTGCATCTCGATATGTTTCATTAGATTGCCTTCTACTGGGCCTTCCTTGGGTTCCTAAGCCTGCTCCCTTCTTCCGATTTTCTGCCTGAAAAAAAGATATATAAATCTCATTGAAACAATTATGCTTTTATTGCCAGAGAGGAAATAGGTTTTTAAAATAATATTTCTTTTAAAATAAAGATTAAAAAAATAATCTCTTTTAATTATATTAAGCACTAAAAAATTCAATATTATTTCCCTTGGTACTTGTCTGCAAGAGAGGAGAATTTTAACTTATATTATGCTTATTTCATTCTAGAGTTTATTTCTGACATGCAAGATCAATTTAGTGCCTGCGCTGTCACCCAGATTTCAACGTATTTACTCCACTCTTTTCCTTCAATTAAGTCCTAAAGGTAGCTATTCTTATTAAAACAAACAGGCCAAACCCTCAAAGACCCCAGAGCCATTAATCCCAGACTCAGCTAGATGAGATATTTTCTAGACAGGAAATCGCTACAGTAAACTGTACCAGATCAACTTCCAATATAGGGCAATATCTTGGGATGCTGCAATTATGGTGGATTTCATGTAAACAAAAGAAAACTGGCTTCCTGACCTCAGTGACAGGGAAGAAGTAGGAAAAAAAATCCTTGAGATAATCATGCCTTAACTAGTTACATGGGACCAGTTGCATACAAATCCATAGAGTTCAATATCATTTCAGAAAATGAGGCAGTGAGATTGTATGTCATGCTCAGATTATGAAAAATAACTTTTGCTCCTTCCACTTTCTGACTATGCATATTTCAAGTAATAATTTTATCATGATAGAAACAGATTATTTTTGGACCATGCACCCAAATTATATCTCTTCTGGAGCATTTCTTGCTCTTTTTAAATATATATATATATTCAAGGAGTATTATTAAGCTATTCGGACTGATATTATTCTGTATACTGTAGCTTTTCAGTGAAGATTCTCAAACATTGCAAATAAAAACATCAAGTAATTTTTCAAGTCATTCTTGATTACTGGTGTCTACATGGATTTATCCACTCAGTCTTCTTGACAATAATACAGATGTCAGGGTTCTGACCAATGCCTTCGAGAGCAGGTCAGGAATGCTTCGCGAGTTGACAACAGAAGCAATTTGACAATTACTCCTCCTATGATGTTGTTCCAACTTCCAAGCTAGGTTTCTCAACATGGAATTTTATAGTAATCTCCAATTTAAATACTAGCTGGATAAAACATTACTTAGTTTTTTGAGATAAGCCAAGGTCATCTAGATGCTGCTTGTTCAGTAAACATTCATTTGTAAAGACAGGATATTTACCTCTACTGGTGAGGTCATGCCTTGTTCATTGCGGCCTAGCCCGGAGCCTTCCTTCCAGCCCATAGCATGCATCATTCGGCTTCCTTTGTTATTGCTTTCCATTCTTCCTTTGTCTGTGGGCTTATACTCACTGCAAACAAATATACATGTGGGGACATTTTAAGAAATGTACAGTACGTTTTGTATACATGCTTATAAGTTAACTAGAATCTTAGGAGCCAGGCTGTCAGGTGTACTTAGATTTTTCTTTCAGCATAGGCATTTGCCAAGTTCAGTCTGAAAGACATGCATCTGTAATCCAGTATATTTTAAATTTACATAACCAATATAAGAGAATCTTAATGCTTAAGAAGTAACGTTAAATAATTCTGTGTATGCACTTTCTTTCTTACAATACATGAATTATATTGGATCAAGCTAATTTTTGCATCACTGCAAAAATTCCAGTAACTAAGGCTAAGTAGTAAATTCAAAACTTAACAAGCCATTTTCTTTCAATGTTATATTTAAATTTTTAAAGTAAAATAATACATTAAAAATAACATCATAGTATACTTTTGAGCTTTAGTTGTTTCAAAAAAATATATCCTATTTTTTCATTAAAATCCCAAAGCGGGGCTATAATTCATCACAAAAACAATCCCAGTACTTAAATTATATAATTGTAATATATATTAATTTCAAATACTGATTTTATCACAGTCTCATGCCATTTAAAAAGACATAGAAGCAGCTGCAAGGACTTATTTCATGAGGCTGTGTCAATACCTGTCAGAATTTCTGATGTATTTTGGCCGTTTTCTCTCTGGAGATTCTCGTTCCTCAAATCTCTCTCTTCGGTCATTTCCCTTTTCTTTAAATTTTCCCTTTTTATTAGAAAACAGAATTACTAAAAATGCTTTTACTAATGTTCCCTCAACTCCCTGGTAGGGAGCCTTAACTGAAAGCCCATGCATGCCCAGCTAAACCAAGAAACAAAAATCTGCAGTCATAGAAACACAGGGCTGGAAGGAATCTTGGAGGTCTTCTAGTCTAATTCCCTGCCCATGGCAGGAGTCCTTATTCCATCCCAGACAAATGGTTGTCCAATCTTTTCTTGAAGACCTCCAGCAATAGTGCTACTACAACTCTGGGAGGTAAGCTATTCCATTGGTTAACTGTTCTCACTGTCAAGAAATTTCTCCTTAGTTCCAGGTCAGATCACTCTTTAATGAGCTTCCATCCATTATTTCTTGTCCTGCCCTCAGGTGCTTTGGAAAACAAGTCGACCCCTTCTTCTCTGTGACAGTCCCTCAAATACTGGAAGACAGCTATTCTTTAATGAAAAGAAGGACTAGGGGGTGACGTACCATTGTTCTGATATATCAGGGGTTTCCACAAAGAGGGAGTCAAGCTATTCCCCAAAGCACCTGAGGGCAGGGCAAGAAGCAATGGATAGAAACTAATCAAGGAGAGAAGCAATCTAGAACTAAGAAGAAATTAATCAGTGGAACAACTTGCCTCTAGAAGTTGTGAATGCTCCAACACTGGAAGTTTTTAGGAAGAGATTGGATAACCATTTGTCTGAAATAGTAAGCAGGGCATTGGACTAGAAGACCTCCAAGGTCCCTTCCAACTCTTGTTATTCTATTCTATATCACCCCTGATCCTCCTCTTTGATAGACTAAACATGCCTAGTTCCCTTAACTGTTCATCATATGGTTCAGCCCTTATTATTTTTGTTGCTCTACTCTGCACTCTCTCAAGGATCTCAGTATCACCTTTTTTGTATCGTGGTGACCAGATCTGGAAGCAGTATTCCAAGTATGGTCTCACTAGTGCAGTATAGAGCAGTACTATCACTCCTCATGATCTTGATGCTATCCTCTTGATGCAGCCCAGGATCGAATTGGCTTTTTTGGCAGTGGCACACTATTGGTTCATATTTAAGTGATGGTCCATTAGGATACCAAGTTCCCTCTCACTACTTTTTGAGCCAAGTACCACCTATTCTCTACCTGTACATTTGGTTTTTCCTGCCTAAGTGCAGGACCTTACTTTTCTCACCACTGAATTGTAAAAGTAAAAGCATTACTTTGGATTTACACAGTGGATGTTGCTACCTGCATCTAAGGACATGAATACATCCAACAGATGGAACACACATTGATTTAGTGTTTTGTTCATTTATAAAAAACCTGTTTCCTCAAGTCATGTTGCAGCAGATGTAAGGCAAAAATAAGTCTTTTAGTCACCTCTCGTTCTCGCTTCTCCAAATATGCCAGTTCTTGCTCTGATCGTTTTATTTTCCAGTGAATCTCTAAGTTTTGCTGTAAGAAAAAGCAAATCCTTAAAATGTCAGCATTAGGATTAGCAATAGATATTTGAGAATAATGGAAACCCCAGAGTAAATTGTAATACCAAAGGCTACCAAAGTTTTACAAAATGCATAGTACAATAAGAGGAAACTTATATCAAGGTACTCATTATAACAGCCACATTTTTTCCCCAAGAAGAGACCTTAGTGTGCTCTCTTTGTATTTAACTGTTAATTTTAATTAATTAAATTATATGAATGTTCTGCTGGAAGAAGTCAAAATCAGCTGCTTTGGGATTCTCTGATAATTAGCCCCACATATTTCCATCTAAACTGATCATTTTTAAAACCTCATATGCCTCCTCTCCTTTCAAATATCACCATAATTAAATACATCTGTATTGTGATCAGCAACAATCAGAGTTTGCTTTAAATCAAAGTTAAGATCAAGATTTAGAATAATAGAGATCTAATTCTTTGTCATACTTTAATATTTTGTCACTTAATACTGAAACAGTAAGAAGCAATTTGATTACAATTACCAAGTCAAGGTGGTACATCTGAAGGAAGCTCTTGTGAAACATGGAACTTCATTTTTTTCCAGTTTCCAGTAACCATTTAATGTTCCACTTTGAACTACAGTAATATCTACTTCTACTACTAAGAAAACAATTCTTATGGCAAGTCCATTTTCCCAGTCATTCTAAATCTTGTGTGCAGGAGACAGTTTACATTGCTTAATTTTTTTTAGTTGGCATAATAAGAAATATCCTCAATGGTGAATAACACAGTTGGGTTTTTTTTACTGAAGATTCTACATGTTCCTATGGTAACCCCAATTTTTGCTCATTTATCAAAGCCACATCCTTAATGAACAGTCCAATCTATTAATTTTCAACTGCAGGTATTTGGGTAGGTTCCTTCACTATTCACAATGTTTGCACAGTAGTATGGTTCAGAATTCAGAACTGATATACTTAATCTGAAAATCTGTTTAATTTCTGGTTGTATTTCTGACTAACTTGCCAACTGAAACAAAATGTAAATGTAAATGTACAGCAGAAGCTCTCAGAACATATTGCTTCCTTTCTTACTTTGTGAAGGTTGGATAGTTGTTGATGTTTAATCAGAACCTCTTTATTTGGAAACTGCCTCCGGCAAAGTAAACATGCTAACTTATTCCAGTCCGTCAGCTTATCTTCATCGCTTTCAACCTTTTGGGGCCGTTCCTCTTGCTGGACTACTGGCCGTGATGGCTGTGGCTGTGGCTGTGGCTCTTCCTCCTCCTCTTCCTCATTGTCACTATCTCCACCATATTCTCCCAAAAGCCCTATCAGAGGATTCACCACCTTTGGCTGTAGAAAAGGGATAAAAGAATGAAACCACATGCAGAACTGAAGAAATCCAGTCACTGTGTTTGGATGCCTCAAATGACCAATATGACATCAAGGATAATATGCTTCAATCTGAGCATATAATTAATGTATTATATAGTGTAATAAATAAGTTATAAATCAGAAAGCAGATCCAAATTCAAATTCTGCTTTACCATGAACTAATCCAATGGCATTTCTTTACTATCTGTAAGAGGGGATGTAGTCATAATGTAATGACTTGAAATTTGAAGTGATTATGCAATTATGCCAAAACAAATGGAGTAATTTTTAAAATATAAAAATTAGATTTTAAATAAAGCAATGCAATAATAGTTACAAATAAACTTGCAATATTACCATTATTTACCATTTACATCTTAATATACTAGCTATGCAATTAAGAGTGGGAGCCATGTAAATATACTACTAAAATTTGAATCCTTCCTATTCATTAGTCTTCAAAATGTATCCCTTTACCTTTGTTCTCAAATTTACCTGTATCTCTCTCAAAGCTGAACACCATTCATGCTGAAATTTCATTGACTTGTGTGAAAACTATGCTAATTTCCCTATGTAAATAGCTTTTGATAGAAAAACATGGTTTTTACTTATTTATGGATAATTTAAAAGGAACATATTTTAATAATTTCTACTTTATCTTATTTCACCTTAATCTGTCAACATCAAGTTGCCTAAGTACTGTATAATACTGAATAGATTACAAAAATAAAAGGCAGCTCCCTTCTTCAGTAACATGCAGATACATTGTTAAGCTATATAAACTGAATGGATAAATGAAGCTCCTCTTTTACTAAAAGACTAGGCTAGATGAAGGCTACCGTATATGAGCTGCAAAACACAGGTGATTATCTGAAAATGACATACAAAATATACAAAACTGTATCTAGTGATTTGGATTTCTATAGCCCAGGTGTCATGCCCCCGTCAGAGTCTGAATCTGAGACGGAAGACGAACAGCTGACAGAGAGTGGGAGAGTGGCTCCATTGGCTGTGGAAGAAACTGGGGAAGGGCAAAGTCAGGCTGGGAAGAACAGGGGAGAGGTAGAACAAGGGAGTTCAGATGAAGATCAAGGCCCACTCCCTCCTCATCCTAGGGCGCGCAGAGAAGAATGCAGAAGAGAGCAATGTGGGTTGCGTGGCTTACGAGGAAGGAAAGGGCCCCAATTCCCTTCACAAGGCACACCTGGGGAAGGAGTTTAAAGGAGAGGCATGTTTGTTGGGAAGAAATGCTGAATTCAGCTAGTGTTAAGAGTTGTGGCCTGCATTCCTGGCATTTCTCCTGATTGTTTGAATTATTGTCGTGCTTCTGTGTGCTTATCTTGTCTTGCTGGAATTATTGCTGTGAATTCTTCACTTCTGGGACTCATTATCTTGCCCTGCTGGAGTGAGTGCTTACAGTGTTTGGACTGAAGTATTTGCAGCCAGAAGCTGCTGCAGGTTTGTGTGAGAGCTTTTCTCCAGGCCGGAGAGTAAACGGGACGTTGGGCGCAAAGTTGGTGCCAATAAAGGGACTCATACTGGTTCTCTGGCTGTGTTGCCTTCATGCCATGGCCCGGGTCATCACATTTTGTTCCCGACCACTCCAACTTGCTCCTCTGAATTATGTGGGGTGACCATGGATCAGCTCAGAGCAGACAATGATCAGTTAGCCCAGCAGGTGGCTCTCCTGACCGCACAGGTTGCGCAGATGCAAGCAGTCCGGCCACACCGCAAATGCCCTGTAGCAGTGCCGGATAAATTTGATGGCTCGCTGGCCCAATTTCCAGGAATTTTTGGGCAGTGCCAGCTTTATATGAGCCTTCAGCTGGAGGACTTCCCCACTGACCAGGATAAAGTGAGTTTTTGATTAGCCTTTTGTCGGGGTCTGTGGCGCGTTGGGCGACGCCCCTGTTGACCCAGCCCAACCTGTTGTTGGATAATTATGCCGAGTTTTGCCGTCAGCTAAGGGCCATGTTTGAGGACCCTGTTCAGACCCAAACAGCAAACAGGCGATTGAGAGAGTTGAGGCAGAGGCGAGGCTCGCTCACTGACTATATCGCTGAATTCCGGGTGGTCGCCCAGGACCTGCAATGGAACCAGGCAGCGCTTATGGACCAGTTCCAGGAAGGTCTTTTGTTGGAGCTCCTGGATGAGCTGGCGCGCACTGAATGCTCTTGCACCCTGCAGGAGCTCATGCACCTGTGCCTCCGCATAGACGCAAGGCTCCAGCAGCGACGGACAGAGGCGCGCCTGTACCCATTAAGGCACTGCTGCTATCGGTACCGCCACCTGATGAGCCAATGCAATTGGGGGCTGCACTACCTCGCCTGACCCAAGCCGAGAAGGATCAGCGCCGCCGTGAAGCCTTTGCCTGTATTGTGGCAGCCAAGGCCATATGGCGGCCAAGTTTCCTGCTAAGGCATCCAAAGCCGCAGTGGGAGTAGCGGCGGAAAACGGGCATGACCCGGCCTAGAGGGTTCCGTAGGTCGGGCTCAAGAGGCAACGGGCCAACCATTTCCACCACAGATAGCTTTTGTGAAGCACCTCGTGCTAGTAACAAGTGTATTTGTGCCAGGTCAGGGAGTGGTGGAGATTCAGGCCCTGGTGGACTCGAGGGCCATGCCCAACTTCATGGACTTGGCATTTGCCGCGCAGTGGTCCATTCCCCAGCAGCAGGTGTCACCGACGATCTTGGTGGAAACGATTGACTGTCGGCTCCTTCGTTCAGGCCCTGTGGTTGCCACGACCAGACCCCTTCACATGCGCATTGGACCACACGTGGAAGAAGCCATGTTCTATGTCACCCCAGTGCCTCACTTCCTGGTGGTGCTGGGGCTGAAGTGGTTATGGGCTCATGATCCACATGGGTCACATTGTGGTCTTCAAAACATTGCACCTCATCGCCGCGACTCCGACATGTGTCGAGATATGTGGTGTCATGCGAGGTCTGTTGACAGGCCAAGTACGCTACTGGTCTCTTGAAGCTGCTACCCATGCCAGAAAGCCCCTGGGGGGCAGTCTCGTTGGATTTAATAAACAAGTTGCCCTCATCGAAGGGCGCCACAACCATCTTGGTGATGGTAGACATGCTCACCAAGATGGCTCATTTTATTTTGTGTGCGGGTCTTCCTACCGCACGGGTGACAGTCCAGTTATTCATTGCCCATGTTTTTCGGTTGCATGGGTTAACGGACCGAGTAGTGTCGGACCGGGGGGATGCAATTTACAGCACACTTTTTGCAGACCTTATTCATGGAACTGCAGGTACAGGCGTGTCTGTTGTCCGCCCATCACCCCGAGACTGACAGGGGCACAAGGGTGAATGCCATCTTGGAACAGTACCTCCGCTGCTTCAATAACACCCAACAGGACAATTGGGTGGAGGTGCTGGCTGTGGCACCAACTGGAGAAAGCCAAGGAGGGCTACAAATGCTTCGCAGACCGGTATCGTCGTGACGTCCCGCCGTTAGCTGTAGGCAATAGAGTTTGGCTCTCCACCCGGTACCTGCCGACGAGGCAGCTGTTGAAAAAGCTCGAAATTCTACTATTACAAGCAAAAAGATGGAAAATTCAGACAAACTGCAAAAAGCCTACTTTCTAAAGGGCTTATAGCTTTAGAGAGAAACCTCTTGAAGAATTCAAAGATTTTTCTTGCTTTCTAAAAGATTTTGCTTCAGATGTGGTCTGCCATAAACCAGCCTGTAAAATAGCTATAAAGTGTACAAATGTGTCACTTCCCTACACCCAGAACATACTAAAGCCAGCTCTCCTGAGACTCTTAGCTCTATCCAAAAGCATGATGGAATAAAGACCATATACTTAAAGAAATATGTGTAGAATATTGTCAGGAGCATACTTTTTAAAATTTAGATAAATTAAATGTTAAGATAAATTATTGCAATAGTTAAATAATACATTCTTCTTACTGGAGGAGTACTTTCTTCTTTTTTCAATATTGGAGGTAGTGGCTTTTTAAAGACATCTTCTGCAGAAAATTTGTCCTCTTGATGCTCATTCTGAAATATTAAATAACAATTAAAAGCTTGTTTACAATACCATTGCTTACATATGTACTTTTGCTTCTCTTTCTCTCCATTGTTCCTACTTACAAGGACAAGTAGAAGAACAATATTTTTTATACTTGGCTATTTTATTTCCAAGTAAAAAGACAAGCTGGGCAAGCCTGTTATTCATCCATATTGGTTGAATAAAATTCCAAGCCTTTTTCACTTTCAGCATTTTATACTTTAAATATGTAGGTTACATAATTCATAACAATGTTCTCATGACGAATAACTACCTTGGCTGACTTATTTCTGTGTCTTTCTCTTCTCTCTCTTCTCTCTCTACTAGATGGCTCATCTCTTTCACTTGTCCTTTCTTGGCTTTTATAATTCCTCATACTAGATGGTGGTGGTGATGCTTCTCGACCCATTGGTATTTCTCTCTAGATAAGGGGGGGGAAGGATTTTTTTTTAAAAAAATAGAACATTTCATAATAATGAAATGAGAAAAGGAACTCATTTATGCATAAAATCTCACCTGAGTATTGGAATCATAGTATACTCCACTTATGGGATCAAAATAATTTCCAGTATCTGGATCATAAATGAATGTAGACATATCAGAAGAAGCTGAAAGATGTAAAACATATCAGGGCCATTGTTACAACTTATACTTGCCAATCTGGGGGTTGTAGCAGTTTATAAATAAACAGACAGGTAAATAGATAATCCTTTAAATAAAACAGATATAATCTAATATGTTCTGGTTAATACGATAGAAGGTCCCTAAGATACGTACAGTAATTTATATATTTTATATATTTTAAATTATTAAAATAATTTCCTGCCCGCTACCCCTAACACCTGCCAGCTAAGAAATATTGGTCAACCTTAAAAAAAGATGTTCTGATTTTAACTGAGCTATCAAAAAATTCCAAAATATGAAAAGATACTATAAACAGTAGATGATACGTAAGAAAATTGAAGTCCATTTTCTATTCTATTCTCATTTATGGTTGTATTTTGGGTTTTTAGGATATTTTTTACTATGGTTTTTATATTTGGATTTGCTATTTTTATACTTTATATTTTATTTATTTTTGTGTGCTGCCCGAAGTCACTGTGGTGAGTTGGGCAGCTACATAAAATTAGTTAAGAAATAAATAAGAAAAATATTTTATAGTACAATCAGATTAAAAGACAACTTACACTCTGATTTTCGTTTCTGTGTGTCAGTGCCCCTTCTGACATTCTTGCGTTTGCCCTGAAATACAAATAGGATTTCAAAATAAGAATTATAAAACACAAATTTGCACATACCAAGTGACAAGACCTAATAAAATATTATCTGATATTTATCAGGCTAAGACGCAGAAAAATACATCTGTTGAAATCAATGCACTCATTCACAGAATGCCTGATTGTCATTCCTAGAAAGCTCTAGTTTTCCCGTATTTACAAAAAGCAAGGAATTCCTGCTCCTTTATAAAGACAGCAAGAAGAATGGAAACTTGAAATCATAGATCATAGTGTATTGTAATGGAATATCATGGTAATGGTACATCTATCCTAGATTTATCACTGTTAACTTCGGAATCTTATTAGAACTTAGGATATAGCCATTTTTCTTAAATTTTGGAAAAGATTATTTCTACCTATACCCTTTTATTTTTATAATGTAAACACGTTGGCCGGTGCACATGTTGGCAGGTGGTTGTGTATATAACATTTTAATTATTCTGAGTTTGAGGGGGGATCAACTGTGAAGTTAATAGATCTTCCACATTTTTTCTGGTTACACTCACTGTCATAAATTAAATATAAAAATATACTTAAGTTTAGGAAACTAAACATTTGAAATGCTGGATGGCAGCAACCAATTTTCTTCAAGTGCTGTCATAGATTACAAGCATTACCTGGTTGAAATGAGAAATATCACCTTGGTCTCCATATTCATTTCTAGCAACAGAAAGAAGACAGTCATCAAATCAGTTTAAGTGTTCCAAAAATACTACATGCAGTTAGGTAAGTATTCTTCACAAAAACTCTCGCAATTTCATTTGACCTGTTGAACTATTAATAAGCTGAATGAAAATACTGTATAGTGAAGCATTGTTTTTGAATTACAGCTCAGTGCACAAAATTTAAAATCCTGACCTTACAAATCTTCCATACAGACATTAACTCAACAATTAATCCGATATGTCTTGATTTTACCATTTTAATTTAAATTAATGTTATTACATCATCTAAAGCCAGAAATCATTGTCAGTATTATAAATTACCCAGAAAGTTGAGATCAACTTTTTGACTTTGCTACAGAGGATATTTTGACATGAAACGTCTGTGAACAAAATAATATTGCTATTAGAGTTATATCTAATTTTTCATTCAAACTACTCTATTCTTGTTAAATTTACTCTCAAAATAGCTTAAATATGATGTATGCTCATAACAATTAATTTCTTGAGAGAGATATTATGGTTTAAACATAACACCACTTGATAAGGACATTCAGTTCCGCAAAATCATAAAGTATGCTAATTTATGAAAACTTGATTGCCTAAGCTTTCTTTGCATATTCAAGTATCTATCAAAATGACAAAATTCACAGAATGAAATCATATCAATGAATGTTTTAGTGACATCCTTATTACCTCCTCTTTCCTGTAGCTAGGTTTACATCCACAGCACGGCCATCAATGCTGATTGGTGGATCTAGGTCTTGTAAAACTTTCACTAACCGGCGTGCCTCCTGTAATGAAAAGAATCTAGGAATAAGCAAAAAGTAGGGATCTGGATGGGGACAATAGGTTTCAGCTGAACCCTGGCATGACAGAGGGGCTGTGGGTGCAGGGGATCTCAAAATCCAGTTGTTTGTTGTCTTTAATTCTGGATGAGGTTGCACTACCCCAGACAAACCTGGTGCACAACCTGGGGGTTCTCCTGGACTTGTGACTCATGCTCAAACACCAAGTGGCAGTCATGGCTAGGAAGGCTTTTGCACAACTTTGTGTTGTGTACCAGTTGTGCCCTTAACTGGATCATGAGGCCCTGCATACGTTAAATCATGTCCTAGTTCACCTGTTGGTTAGATTACTGTAATGCATTCTGCATGGGGCTACCCTTGAAGAGTATTCAGGAACTACAGCTGGTGCAGAATGCAGCAGCGGACACAGTTCTGGAGGCTCCTAGGATGGCACATGTGCCATTGCTGTTACACGAGCTGCCAGTTTGCTACTGGGTCCAATTCAAGGTGTTAGTTATTACCTTTAAAGCCTTATATGGCATGGGTCCAAATGAGCCATCTCACCCCAATGGGACTAGCCCGCCTCTCTCGCACCAGCTGAAGAGAACTGCCATGGTCCTTGTCTGCTAAGGAATTCCGGCAGGTGGGGTCAAGAACAGCCTTTCTGCTGTGACCCCAACCCTGTGGAACACTCTACTACTAGAAGTGAGAATTGCTCCTAGCCTTTTGGCTTTGTGGAAGGGAATCTGCCACAAGAGGGGATGGTGGTGCTCAGAATCAAATAGGATTCTGAATCACTACAAAAGTCCAATTTAACTTTGCTTTCATGACATTAGTTATATGGACACCAAAATAGCAGATCAGAGTTTTCCCTCTAGTTTATACATGCTTTCTCTAATCCAGAATGAATAATACCAATAAAAAAAGAAACCTCTAATATTAAATTCCAATTATAAAATACTACACAATGAGAACTTGTCTGAATTAACATTCTGCGATTGGAATTCTTACTGCAATGTTTAAAATCAGTTATAGCAGAGCTAATATTGAAGATAAATCATTTTAAAGAGTTCAACAAACTAGGCTCCAATACAGCTGTACTGGATATATAGTTACAAAGATCAGACTACTCTTTCCCATGATAGGAAGCAAAATATTATGTGATTAAAAAAAGTCTCATAGTGCATCTTAGAACTTGTAATGTTGTGTACTGAATCAGACATATATATGTGTAGAGTATTCTACACTGCCTGAGTTCATGTGTTACAGTAAATCATAATGACATAAGCAGTGCATAAACAAAGCCATTTTCTTCTTTACTGATATTCAATCATATCAAAGCGTTAGCAATAGCACTAAGCCTACCCAGTCAATTTGAGTAAGCTATCCTACATAGTGGTTACAGTTCAGCCATAATTCTTTGCGCTTTTTTTACTCCTTCCTCTCTAGTAGGAACACAGGAAGGAATTTGAATATTTTCTTTTCAGGAAATTACTATTACATCTAAGCAGTTTAGGAAGCAGGCTTATTTTAATGAACTAGAGTTAATAGTTTGAGGGTAAAACTGTGATTCAGGAGAGGGAAAGAAGAAAGTACATGCCTGAAGCTTGCACAGGCTTAATATTACAATGCTGAACCATGGTTAATTGTTAGGTACAAATGTAGACTCTGTTTGATAGCTTTGGATACAGAAGTGTGAGGAATAAATTTTAAAAGTATAAACTCATAATTACACAGGACACTGTAATAAATATAGACTCTCATAAGGAAATAACAGTTTAATGTTTCATTAATGTTAATGTTAATGAATGAAGCAGGGAAATGAAGCAAGGAGAATGTCAACGTACAGCATGAGAGTCGAGTTCAATGAAACCATAGGTGTAGCCCATCCAACCAGCTTTGTTCTTCATTACCCGCACACTTGAAGTAGAGAGACGGACATATGGTGCTAGAAGTCCTACAATCACTTCCGGTGGAGTGAAGCGAGGAATGCGTTTTAACATAATTGCTGTGAAAAGTGTAGCAAGGAGAAAAAAGAATCATATCTGTACTTCTGTTCAGTTTACACAAATTTAAATCATCACTATAGAAAGAAATTAAACAGTAAAGCCATAAATACAATCAACTTACTTTTACTCTCATCCTCCTGACGCTTATTTTCAACAGTATCTCTCCTTGAACCTCGGTCTTGGTTTTCTTTCCGGGGTGGGTACATTTCAAGGTCCCTCTTCTTTTCTTGTGTGAGCCTCTCTTCTCTGTTTTTATCCTTCTTCTTGGGTTCAAATTCCTGAGGCGGGCATTGCAGTTCAGAATCTGGCTTCTGAGGCGGCAGCTCTTGGGGTGGAGCAGGGTCTTCGACAGATTCCCCCTTTGGGCTTGGTTCCTCAGGTACCGACTCTTCCTCCCCCTTTTCAAGTTTTTCTTCTGTTACTAGGAAAACAAATTTAATGAAGTCATTTCAACAAAAACACCATGTTAACACTATATTTCCTTACTGCATTATACAAGAATATTTAAATACCTTATTTGGATGGTTATGTATTATAAACGTTCCAGTTGAGAACACAAAAATTTTAGACTTGTACTAATCCATGAAATATGGAAAAAATTGTCACTATCTCCTTGGGTCCCTACTTTTCTTCTTTTTTATGTGGCAGTACTCCCCTAATAATACAATATCACTGAAAAGTTTCTAGTGGTCACAATACTATACTCTTAGACCAATACACAAAGAAAAGCAACAAAAAGAGACATGCAGATTGAAGAGCTGTTACAAATCCAATCCAATGGACTTATTATAAAGGTCCATTTTCTTCAGCAAAATCAAGACACCTGAAAGTGAGTGTTTTCACTAATTCCTCAGGCAGTGTTTAGAGCTCTTCTAGGAGGGGACAGTCCTTTTGGCAGGAGAACACTACAGAAAATAACTCCTATTTGGAATAATGTAGCAGTCTTACAGATATCTCCCAGGAGAGTCTTTGGGATGTGAAGGAGCTTTGAGTGAAGGAGCTTCAATTTATGTGCCATCTTGTGTCCATGATTTTATATGTTAATGTTTTTTCATCCACTATTTTTTACAACAGATAATTTTAATGTTCTACAATGTTTCTATGTTGTAAGCTGCCCGATGTCATTGGACACAAGATGGGCAGCAAATAAATTTTAGAAATAAATAAGATTAATTCCCTATGAAGGTGGTTTATTCTGTATCTTGTAGCTAGTTTGATGCATGTGTTAATCCATCTGGAAAATGAGGCTCTACAGCCCAGATGAGAGTGACAAAAATATACTAAGGTGCTCTCAAATCTGAAGCTCTAAACTCTCCTGTTCTACTGAGGAGATCCTGACAGTTTGCACGTTCTTTTTTAGGTGAGTTTTGGTTTGGGATTACCTTCTGCACATAATGTAAGTCGGATTCAGCTTGAACATAAAGGTCTGTGCATGGTTTATGGTTGGGTAATGCCAAACTTCTTCCTACAGACAGTGCTTCTATTTCTGACACTTGCATAGCTGTAGTAAGTTCAACATGGTATGAAAGCAACATGTCCCGGTCTTGGAGAACATTTCAAAAGCTATTACCTTGAGAGAATTTTATTTGATTGGATCACTTCATTACCTCTAGCACTGCTGATCTGGAACCTTGCTCAAGGTACTGAGTTTGTACACGTTATCATTTGTCTCTGAAGACTGTCCAGGGTCAAGAGATATGGATGGCTGATTCAAAGAATATATGCAATTAGTTGTTAGATGGTTGCCTTTCTTTGTTTGATGAGATCAGGTCATTTTCTGTCTCCAGAACTGAATCCAAGTATTATAAGATATGCACTAGCTAAAAACTGTTCTTCTCTACATTAATCAGGAACCCAGATTCTTAAAAAATAATATGGCCAGACATCTTTCTTTCTTTTTCCTACTCAATTGAGGACATGAAATAGGGAACCATCCAAGAAAATATATGCATGTATTTCCCAGGAAATCGTGGCCGATTATGGTCACCAATTAACATTCATGAATACTCTGGGAGTCAATGGCAGAATTAATGAAAGGGCATGTTACTGGTAGAAGACATCCTACAATTTGAATCTCAGGAACTTCCTCTGTGAGTGGTGATTAGGGTGTGTTCCTTTCATAGGAGAATTCGTTGATAATTTTCAGAGTTTTAATATGACAGTTTTCCCACTTGGGTTTCAGAATAATGCATCAACCTTTGTTCTTCTTAGGAACAATGGAAAAGTAAACCTCTAGCATCACATCATGGGACCTGTTTGATCACTGTATGCTCAAGAGGTACCAGTAGTTATTGGCCTTTAGTACTAGTCAATGTTCGACTGGTTTGCATGACATACAACCCTGTCAGATTGTCTTTAAAATGCATGTATTTTAACATTACACATTCAGCTATGGGATTTTTTGTTAGCCTTTTGCCCAATAATGATTGCCTGTTTTTTATAGGAAAACATTCCCTTTTGGTTAGAATTGAGGGTGGCATGGTTTGTTCTGAGATCTCTGCCACTCTCCAAGATGCTCTGGATTACACATAGTCTTATGCTGCTGGCAGGTATAGTGGGGGGCTATAGGAGTGGCGGCTCCGGTTCTTCAGGCCGAAAATCCTGCAGACTCCCTTGATATGCTTGGTGGATTCAGGACTGGCTGTCATTTCTCTTCCTCATCTAGGGACACCTGTCCCATCTTTCTCATTTATTAGTCCTGAAGGGAAGTATCTGAGCTTTATGTCATAGAGAGGAAAGGAGCTGGATATTTCTCCCCTCATTTGGTGGCATGACACTGTCATCCTGTTCCTTTTTTTCTTTTTTTTCTTTTTTTAAAATATTTTTATTGAGTTTTTAAAACATTAAATACAAAACATACATATATATTTACGTTTTTCATTCCTGTGACATCGGTTTAAAGTCAGTCTACATACATACTATTCTATATAATTCTATATATAATATTTACATTTACTTTCATTCAGAAATTTTCTTATTTCTTATTTCTAATCAATTGTAAAATTTATCCCACTCTGCGTAAAATTCTTTCTCTTCTCGATTTTGTAATTGTAGCGTTAATTTTGACATCTCTGCACAATCCATTATTTTTTTTAGTATTATATTCTCCGTTGGGGGGGTTTTCATCTTTCCATGTTTGGGCGTAAGTTATTCTGGCAGCAGTTAGGACATGTATTATCAGATATTGGTTTTCTTTCATCTGTTGCCCTCTAATAATACCCAATAAGTATGTCTCGGGTTTAAATTCCATTTCGGAATCTATCATTTCTTGTAACCATGTCCTAATCATGCTCCAATATCCTCTTGCTGTCGGGCAAGAGCTGTTCCTTATTTTCTATAGTCGTAGTCTAAATAGGAATTCTCTGGAGTAGAGGGACCAAGAATGGATGTCTTTATCAATTCTTCCTCCTTATTCTTCCAACATGGGCTGCCAAGCTAGAAAGGAGAACCCACATTTGTTGCTTTTCCTGATTTTTTCCTCTTTGATAGGGTACGTAACCAGCGTTATCGGGTTCAAAAGCTAAAGGGCATGGTTGACTGTTATCCTATGGTTATCACCGGAGGTCTCTCCTGGGATGTGAAAATGCATGAGGTCCTCAGGGCAGAGATATTGCCTGGTACAGCCAGTAGAGTGATTCTTGTGCTGCAGTTCTATGGAAGGGCAGTGAGGGAATGGAAGTCTAGCAGCATTGACATCTGCTCTTCTTGTGACAGGCCATCTAGCCTATGAGGGAAGGAAAAATGAGCCTAGTAGAGAGGCTGCAGGCAACTGGCACTAGATTCTCAAAAGGGATAGCATTGGTTGTATTTCCATGCTGTTTCCCTTACATGCTGTCAGATGTCGTAGAAATCTTTTGATGTGTCCATGAACAGCAACTTGCTGTTTTATGTGTTTTTTGGCTCTGAAGTCTGCCTCTGCCTGATGTCTTAACCATTATACCAAATCGGCTCTCAATGAAACCTCTGAATTCTACTAAGTAAGTTAAATGAGCTACTAAACAAATTAACAAAGATCTATTTTGACTATGATAATCCTGGCCACATGATTGGCTGGTGGAGCTACTGGTTATTTGAAGTAACAAAGAGCAGAGAAGAGAAGAGAAAGTGGACTTGGAGCTCTAAACCCAATCTCAAGAGCTAGTGAGAGAGATACTCACTTTCATAAGCTGTAGTTCTGCTATAAGAAAATATTCATTCTCTTTTTTATTTCTTGAATGTTTATATCATTTAAAATTAACAATTTGCATTAAAAAAGAATCTATTGTTTTGATCTAATACTAACAATAATATATTGGTGTATAGACCAAAGATCTTTATTCATTGCAAATTAACATATTTATTTTGGTACCAAACCAAAGTTAAGGCAGTAACAAAAGTAGGCTCACCATCTTTTGGTAGTTTACAGAAGTAACAAGATGAACGATACCCTTCTGAGCGAAACCCTACCGTGCGTGCTTTACACTGCAAAGAAAGAAAAATCATATAACCTTTGTCTTTTGTCCCTTTATGCAACTCAACTTATAAAAACAGAAGCAGAAAGTTAAAGAAGCTTAGTGTTTTATCAAGACTCAAGCTACATGTTATAACACAATGCGTGTGAGTCACCCATCTACATCTGCAAGGTAATGAAGTGAAAGGAGCATGCTATGACTTCAAATCAATGTTCCTAAGCAATGGAAAAGGAAGGATGAGGACACAGACATAGATTTTCAGCTCGCATAAATACCTCTGAAATGCAACCTGTAATTCAGAAGAATTCTCTATTTAGGTAGCCAGTTTATGAACATACCTTTCTTCTGTGACTCCAAGATTGGTTTGGGAAGAATCTACATTCAAATCTTTTACTGAATAAAATTCAGTGAGATGTATCTAATGTTACATAGCCAAGACTCCCTCTAGATTGAGGTTGGGATAAATCCCATAAATGAAACTAAACTAAACTAAACTAAGCTAATTAATATACAATAGACAAACAGATTTCCATATATACAATGGATCGTCCATGTATGAAAATACAGAGGGGAAAATATAGCAGCAAGTGCAGGGAACAAACAAATTCATGTCACCAATGGTTTCAGATAGAAAGACAGAGTTGACTTATAACCCATTTTATCCACAAAGGCAACCTGTGTGCCTCCCTCAAGAAATCTTAGTGCTGCGAGATTCCACTTGAAGAATCAGCCAGTCAGTTAAGGATATTTTCATCAAGCTAATTCATTTCTTTCAAACTCTCTATTAAGTAACTTTCCATAAAGTTGTACTTCTACATACTTACACGCTTGCAATACCAAAATTCAGGGTATGGACTATATTCAAGTGTGACCTGTTTACCACCAATCATAAGATGTCCCTGTTGAAATGAGAGAGAGAAAATTATTAGGGTTTTTTTAAGCAAAACAGAAGAAATAAAAGATGGACTTACTAGGAATAGTGTCATCTAGCTGACAAATATCTGAAATACTGGTAATCAATGAAAATACCAAAGAAAAGACTCTTGCATTCTAAGCACATATGCCTTGGATTGCTACAAAACTGTAGGGCAAAACCTCAGGCACTATCTCTGTAAAAAAAAGGTCAAGCAATGAACTGCCTTTTATAATAAAATTACATGAAAATGTTGCTAATGTGTCAGATAGAAACAGCTAGGAAACTGGAAATCAGGTTAAATTTTAGTTGTGTGCAGATTAAGCTAAAATTAATAACAAGGATTATTTCATATTCTCATCTTAAATCATTAATGTATATCTGCCTAGATTTGATTTCATTGAAATAACATTGTAATAAATGCTTGCATAGCAGACAATGTGTTTTATAACATGGGGCTGGTATATTAGTATTTCTTATTTTAAATTCATTTGCTAATATTGTTAAGATATTAAGCTGTTTTTTGTAAGTATTTTCACACAGACTTTGATGTGTGAAGTTATGTCAGTATCTGATGTTTGGCTTCCCTATTTAGTCTGAAATGTGCTCTCAAATGACATCATGTTAACTCACATTTGTAATAAAACATTGTTATTCCAGGCTACCTTCGGGACCGCATTCTGCCTCACACTTCCCTTCGACCGGTTAGGGCCCACAGAGTTGGCCTCCTCCAGGTCCCGTCAGCCAAACAATGCCGGTTGGCGGGCCCTAGGGGGAGAGCCTTCTCTGTGGGGGGCCCCGCGCTCTGGAACCAACTTCCCCCAGAGACCCGAACCATCCCCACCCTGCTGGCCTTCCGGAAAGCCGTCAAGACATGGCTCTTCCTGCAGGCGGGGGGGGGGAGGGGGAGACTAAATTACATCTGAACTCCCCCCCCCTTTTGGTATGACTGATTGTGAATAATTTTCTTAACTTTTGTACTTTTTTAATTGTTGTTTTTAAACCACTGTTTTATTGATGTTCTTGTAGAATTGCTGTACACCGCCCTGAGTCCCTCGGGAGTAGGGCGGCATAGAAGAACAAACAAACAATAAATAAAATAAATAAATAAATAAATATTCTAATAAGAGTAAAAATAAATTATTTATTTTCCAGTTTACAATTGTTTTCACTTTTTATTAAGCTTATACAAAAAGGGGAAAAATTCAGGATCAATAACTTACACAAGATTTCCAAGGCTATAAGAACTAGGTTAACAAAATTAAAAATTAAAATTGGCCAATGTAATCCATAAAAGAAAAAGGGAGAAAGTAAAAGTACTGTAAGGAAATCATGATTTCCTGTGAAACAAAATTTTCTAGAACTCTGGAAATTTTGTTGAATATATCCATCCAGAAACAGATAGGCCTTTCATTATCTGGCAGAGATAGGAAATTCTGATTTTCTAAAAAGCTCATTTTAGATGAAAAGGTAAACAGTAGGACCTATCCAATCTTAGCTGATTTCAAAAAGCTAAGGAGATTTGGACTTAGTTAATATTCAACCAATGAAAAAACAACCAGGAATAATATAACAAAATAATTTTAGTCCAAAATTCCAAGTGTGAAAATATCCATTGACACTATAAAGAGAATATAGTAGCTACAAACAAGCAATATTAATTTTACTCCCTTCAGAAATGCTAATAAACATATTTCAACTTATTGGCATAATCCTTCCCTTTTCCAGTATAAACCCGAGTAGTATTAAAGCAGGAACTTTGGCAGATACATGGGAAGCAAGTAGTAAGGGATGAAAATATTCAAGCAAGGGAACAACTTGTCCATCACACTTCTTTAAAAAATGTGGGTATAGTTTTTGAACCCTAGTTATTGCTTAATATATACAAATAAATTCCATTAAAAGAATTTGAATATATTGCACCAATATTTCTATTCATTTAGGAAGTACTATGATCATGTCTCCCTATAATATCCCTTGCTAGACAGTGGCTGAAATGATAGTATTAAACATTATGTCTAGAATATAATTTGTTCTGTAAAATAATGCATACTATGTTTATTTAAGGTAGGAACGCTTCTCCTTACAGGTCCAAATAAATATATTAAGCTTTCACTTTTCAAATTCCTGACTCTCTTCCCAAGGCTAAGAAACCAGGCCAAAAACAACTTAGTAACATTATGTATCAATCCTGCTCCCATACGCTTGTGCAGAGGAAAAAATACTGATTTTTAAATAGTGGTTCTTGGAACTAAGAAGACTGTACTATATTAGCCATTCATGTTTCAATAATTGTTCGTTTGGGACAAAAAAATCAGTAGGCATTTCTGTTTACATTTTTCCCAAGAAATGTCACTGGAAGTAATGAGAATTTAGGCAGTCTGATTATCAACCAAAGCTAATTTCCCAATTGGGGCTCTGCTTCCAGTCATCTAGTATTTGTGCGCATAGACATAAATAGATACAGATCAAGCATAGGCATTTCTAAGACAAAATTAATAAATAAAAATGAAATGGGAATGCCATATCAAATACTGTACTCACAGCTCCTGAAAAAAATCAGTGCAAAATTAAATATATTTGAGAAACAAGTTTTGATCAACTGTCAAATTAACTTTCTAGCAAGTATGCTTAAAATTAACCAAGGATTGGAGGGGTGTGTGTGTGTGAAACTTGCAAGATATTTTAAACTCTACCTTCCATTTATTCCACAAGAACTACTAAGAAATTATTCTAAGGCTTAAATGCATTAATTTATTTATGATTATTTTGTTAAACCAGAGTACAGGAATATATAGTCATTTATACACTGTTAAACATCAGCTTCAGCCACCATGGCCAATATCAAAAATGAAGTTGTAGTCCAACATCTTGACAGCTACCAGTTAGCCATCCTTGTCAATTTTATTAATTTTTTATAATTTATACGTAGTCTGTTGTAACTTCCTTCCACCCAAATAGATTTAAAAAATACAGAGCCAAATTCAAGCCTATATTTGACTTCATATATCAGCCAAAGGGATTAAATACATTGCCCATTTCAACTTGTGCAGTCATTTCTCCCAGTATATCTGAGAGTAACCGTTTGCTGTCAAGTCTTTGGGCACTGCTTAATTGGTTGTTTCGATCTTAGTCCCAGGCTCATGTGACTAAGTAATTAGATTTTATATGCCCACTAAGGTCATTGAATGAATCCTTCTTCTGTATGGAGTCCTTTATTCAAATTCAGTACACTTTTCAGATTTCTTCATTAATTTAGAAAATTTTATGGCTGGCCTTTTTGTCTCACTGCCACCATTTTAGAATGATTATTAACTTTCTTTCACAGAAAACATTTACTGGCTAGCCACAGTAATTTAGTCTAGTGTGCTTGTTGAAGGCTAATGTTGTACATAACAGAAAAGAAACAAACAGAGGAAACTCTCCCGAAGCAAGAGTACATATCTTGAGGCTACAAGGAAGCATGCATCTCCCCAAAGTAGTAAGTGTGACTCCCAGAGTCACTCCAAAAGTTGCTCAACTGTTAATTTCAAACGCAATAGAAGGGATTGTTACATACATAATTACCTAAATATAGTTAATTTTAATTTCCATGTTTTTATTGTTTATTGTTTGAATGAGGGCTAGGCACACCACTCTCAGTGTGGTTCTCACTGACTTAAAATAAGTATTTCTGTATTTCTTACCCAGAGCATAAGTCACCACAAATCAAATCAAATATGCCAATACAGCCTCAATAAAACACAATAACTAGATATTTTTTCTTTTCACAAAATAGAGTAAATTGAGTCTTTTAAGAAATAAACTTCCACAATTTATATATTTACACTTTCTGCTATATACCGTAATAGCACTTAGCACTTAGACTTATATACCACTTCACAGCGCTCTATACCTCTCTACGGTTTATAGTCGGCATGTTTCCCCCAACAGTCCTCATTTTACTGACCTTGGAAGGATGGAAGACTGAGTGAACCTTGAGCCGGTCAGAAACGAACTCCTGGCAGTGGAATGCAGTTAGCCTGCAATACTGCATTCTAACCACTGCAACATCACAGCTCTTAATAAGAGCTATAATGAAGCCTAACAGAAGTAATTTCTTTCTGATCAACATTTCTGTTAAAGCTGTAAATTCCATCTTCATGATGTGTGAACAAGAATACTGTTTTTAAAAATAATAATGTAAATTTGAAAAATAAGTGGACATCTTGTGTTGTCCACTTATATGGTACATCCCTTTAACCACTACAAGCCAACTTTATTATCCAGCTATTCCAACTCAATAAAAAAGTAGGAGCACTTCTTTGTAAATAGATTTTTATTGAAATAAGGTCAAGGCATATAATACATCGTTAATCTACCAAGATTAATGTTGCTATTTATCATATTATCTTCATGTAATCTGTTTCCATGTTTTTTTTACACAAATGAACTGTGATGTGCCAATTTAGTTTCTCGGCTTCTTGACCCTCCTGTTTTCTTATATGGGAGGTGGTATCCAACCTTGAAACAGCTGATCACCTGAAACACAAAAAATATTAGGGATAATATAGCCATATTGTATATTAACTTATTTTAAGTTAGTTTGTATTAACAATCATAGTTACTACTTACCAGATGGCAGTCACCAGCACCAAGTTTTTCTTTGTTTAAAAGAACTAGCTGTGTAATCAATGCTGTATTGCTCATGGATCCCACATTTTAAGAAGCCATCAATTCCATTAATCATTCATAAATTTCTCACCATAGTGAGAAGTCCCAAAGTAAAATACATCTTTTATATTTTGAAAATCATTTACTAGTTTTAGATCAGAAACAATTATTTAAATACTTATTTCAGCAGTTTAACAGCAGCTTTAGAAAAGAACAATTGAGCCTGCTAGTTAAAGTTAACATCTTTAAGTTTTATTTTAATATAGTAGCTTTCTGCTTCTACCACTAACCTAAGCAAACAGATTTTTTCTTGGTTTTTCTTGGTTCTCTTTCCTCATTTCCAAAATTGTCTCCAGAGATTTTTGAAGATTTCAGAAGTCATGCTTTTTTATTTTCAAATAAACATTTTGACAATAAGCACATTCATATACATATTTCATCAAATGCCAAAAATAATTACTAGAAATTAGGCTAATCTCTAAATTGCCAAGCATTAGTCTTCATATTCACTGCAATATATTAATGTCAAGGGGCATACTATATATTAGGCAATTCTTTTTTGTGGTGGAAAACCTCTTTCACTCACTCTGAACAGCAAGATGGGCAGCATATATATTTAATTATAAATAAAATATTTAGAATAATTTAAAGAATCAGAAGGGAATACAGGACAACCTGTCACTTTCCCAAAGCACTGCAATTCCTCCCCTTTATTTTGCATCTTGTATCTATACATATGTTTTTCTTAGTTCTACATCTGCTTTTTACTACTGCCATTTTATTCCCATTTAGTTATTCTCTCTACATACAATATGTCAACAGTGCTATCAGAATCCAGGATACTAACTTGTAACTGGTTTTACAAGCTATTATTAAGAAACTAAGATAAAAAACTAGTTCAGCAAAGATAGTAGCTGCTTATGATTAGCTGGACTCTGCCAGACTTCTGACTTTCTCATTCATAAAAGGGCATGTAGCTAATGACCTAGCAATTGGGATCCCAAGAGCCATTACAGAATCTTTCGAACCCTTAAGCCCCTCCTCCCCCAACTAAGTTTAATTTCTGAAGAGGTAGCTTTCTGCTCATTGCATCTCTCAGATTGCTTCTAAAATTCCTCTAATGCCACATGACTGTCATGCATACAAAATGGGGGGACAAGGGAAGACTGATGTGAATGGAAATCACTCTGTGATACAGCTTCAACAAGAGATGCTTTGTACCCATTCTGGCATGTTGCAAAGGACCTCTTCTTTGACACAGCCCAACCATATGATTCTTGGGTTGTAGCCATTGCTGTATTCACTACAGCAATTTTTTATGTAGAATAAGCCCTTCTTAATCATTTTTTTTATAGTGACCTAAACTCTAACTACGAAAACATATATAATTTTTAACTCATGTTAAGAACATTTTACTTTTCACAAAATTTATCCTTCCCTCATATTTCAGAATTCAAACATTAAGTGAAAAAAATTAATCTTCATACTGAGTTTCTTTATGTTTGCTCATATGCTATCCTCCCTAGAGAGACTCTATAATGATTCTCAGAAAATTAACTGCATTCTTTGAACTTATTAGACAGATTCCCATCACCATCTTTCACAACGAAATATCTTTCTGATGATCATACTTTTAGTCAGAAGGGCTAAGAGTGTTCTCTCAGTGCAAATAGAGAAAATATGTGACTAAAGAAGGGGAAAACAAAATATTGCATCAGAAGCAAATTCTCTCTCTCCCTCTCTCTCTCTCTCTCTCTCTCTCTCCCTCCCTCCCTCCCTCCCTCCCTCCCCTGTGGGGGGCGGCGAAGCAAAGAGGGGCACCCTGTGAGGTTGGGGAGAGTCACAGCTCTCCTGTACGACCCAGGTTTTTTTTTCTACCTCTCAGCCATGGCAAGAAGCAGCAGCATCCTAAAAATGGCTGCTGCAAAGCTGGGACAGCCGAAGAACTGCAGCTAAGACTGGTACTGGAGAGAAGAAGGTTAGCAGTGCTGGAAATGGGGGAGAGGATTTTTATTTCGCTTTAAACCCAACCCTAAGAAACAATTCAGAATCACTAGCTCAGAACTATGTGTTAAAGCGGTGTTTAAGCATTTTAGGGGTGCTCTGAAAAAATACCCAACCAGAAATGAAGGGTGCCGGAGAGTAAATAATAGACTTTGAAATAAATTGAAAATTAGACTCCCAAACTGGGAAGAAGCGGTACTAGGAAGGTATTTTTAAACACTGGAATTACTTATTCAAATTTATTCTGCTTCTACAAGTGTTTTTTAAACTAAAATGACGACGGACTCGTAAACTGAAATCTAAGTGGAGAGTGCCACCTGCTGACAAAAAGGAAAATTACAAGCCTTCTACTTATATGAATGACAGTGAAAGTGAAATTATCTTTAGCTATTTTAGAAGTACTGAAGATCCAAATAAGAAAATAAGGAAGTGATTCAATTAAAGAGACATTGGAATATTATACTGAATTTGTAAAGAGGACATAAAAAGATTTTTGAAAACCTCTGGGATCATTTAAATAGAACTGAGTGTTAACCTATGAGACACAAAGAATTGGGACTAGTGTACTCCTTGAAGGGTAATTCAAAGATTGAATAAATAGTGCTTGGACTGTTGGATAAAAATCAATTTTAAAAAATAGCATATTTAAAAGGGAAGAAATGAGGGGAATTGCACAGGAGATGGATTTACTCTTTCAAAATACAAAAGACATTATTGATAAAGGATTTAAGGAGATTATGGAAAAAATGGAAAATACTATACAAGGGATGATGAGTACAGACCAAGACGCCCAGGAAAGGGAGGAGTCACAAGAAGAAATGAAGAAGGAAGAGGACAAAGAGGAGATAACAATGAAAATAATAGTGACTGATGAATTAAACCAGGGGGAAAACATACTAAGAGAGTTGGAAGATATGTGTGAAATGAAGGCAGGGGCCTGGGTAGAAATCTTAGAAATTAGGCAATGGAAGAGGGTAGAGGTGGGGAGAACACCCAGATTGGACATCCAAAAAATAGACATAGATGGAGATTTAAGAGAGGAATTTGGGAGGCAAGTAAAAAAAAGCATAGCAATTAAAGTATTGAAGTGGACAAGAGACGATGGATAGATGATTCTTTTCGTTTATTGTTGTTCTGATTCGCCTTTCCTTCTTCCCCTCTTTCTTTTATTAGTTGCATTTGTATGTATGCCGCCCACTCCACAGATACTCTTTAAAGCATAGCAATTAAAGCATGAAGCGGACAAGAGGTGATGGAGGGATGATTCTTTTTTTTCTCTTTTTTGTTGTCGTTGTTGTTTTGAGTTGCTTCTACCTCCTTCCCTCTCTCTATTCTTTTTTTTAATCTTTTTTTTCTTTAGGCAGGTGACATGACTAGAAGTTAGACAGGAAAGAAAGAAAAAGTTCTGTAATAAAGGGTGACACGATTAAAAGCTAGAATAAATGATAGAAATAAGGGGAATATTAATGCACACATTTTTATTTTATAAAATAAAAGTAAGGAGGAGAAAATGTGGAATAATTGAATGATGATAGATTGTAACCTAACATAGATGTGTATTGCTATTAGAAATACATAAGCTGATTGAATGTAATAATTATGTTTAATTTGATCAATTTTATTTGTATTGGAATGTATGGTGCCCAAGGTACCACACTGTTCACACATTGATTTGACATTTTTATTAAAAAAAATAAAAAATAAAAAAACTTGTAAAAAAACCACGTAATTAACAAACACCCTGAATTGGAGCCAGAAGCAAACTGGTACCCAACGAAGCTCATATAGCAGAGGTGTCACATGCACAATCTTAAGGTGCCCAGAACTGCTTGTGGTGCCGCATTTTGTACAAGCTGCAGATTCCAGATACTCTTCAAGGGTAGTCCCATGTAGACAGCATTACAGTGGTTAGTACAGAAGGAGACTAAGGCATGAGTGACTGAAAGAAGACACTCTCAATTCAGGAAGGGGCATAACTGATACATTGCATGAAGTTGAACAAAGGTCCTCCCAGCCACAACTGCCACCTGCTCGTCGAGCAAAATTTGTGAGTCCAGGAGAACCCCAGATTATGCACTGGATCTCTCTGTGGCAGTGCACCCCCATCCAGGACCAAAGATGATAAACACCAAATACAGAAGAAGACACCCACATCCACTCCATCTTACCAGGATCATAGTGAAAGGCAACCACATCATTTAGTTCACCAGTGATGGAGATGTACAACTGGATATCATTCGCATACTTATGATATCTCATCCCATGGTGACAGATTATCTCTCCCAGCATGTTCATATAGATGTTAAAAAGTAGAGGGCACCAAGTCCTGTGGGGACCTCACAAAACAGAGGGCATGGGCTGGATCTCTCACTTCCTATCACCACCAACTGGGATTGACTTTGAAGGAAGAAAATGAACCGGCACAGAACCATTCCCCCTCATTGACAACTCCTGAAGCTGTTTCAAAAGGATACCATGCTTGATGGTATTGAAAGGATAGCCACGATGGATGCATCGTCTCCATCAGACGATGGTCCGTTGTCTCCATCAGACTCTGACCACCAGAGATCATCCAAAAGGACAACTAATGCTGTTTCTGTCCCATAACCAGGCCTGAAACCTGACTGGAAGGATCAAAATAATCTGTTTCATACAGGTTCCTCTAGAACTCCAGCACAACCACTTTCTCAACCACCTTCCCTAAAAATGGAAGGTGGGAGACTTCATGAAAAATTGTCCAGAACACTGGAGTTCACCAATGGCTTCTTAAGGAGATGGTGCACCAGCACCTCTTTAAATGGTGCCAGGAACCACCCTCTCCCTCATGGATAACCATTGCTAGGACCCACCCACATGTCCCAGGTAGCCTTGACTAAACAGGAAGGGCATGAATCTAAGATTACAGACTCAAAAACCTTGCCCACTTCTTCGGGTTGAAAGAAATTAAACTATTCCCAAATAACAGGGTAAGTCCACTCCCCAGGCATTTCCACACACATCCATGCTTTGTATCCAACTGAGAAAGAGATCTGAGCAATTTCATCCATGAGGTACAATGAAAATTCCTCAGCACAGCCCTCCCTGAAGGTAAACCTCCAAGACCCCCAGGAGGGTCTGAGTAATCCTAAACAGGGTCACCAGATGGTTATCTGCAGAGGCAATAAGAGCAGAGAAATACTGATGCTTTGCCCCTCTCATTGCCATGAGGTAGGCCTTAATAGCAATTCTAATTTGTGATTGTTGGATTCATCTTTCAACTGCTTTAGACATCTCCTGAATCTTTTCATCTCCCTCAACTCTTCCATGAACCATGGGGAGTGCTGGGAGCGCTATACCAAGAGAGGCCATAAAGGCACGATCCTATCCATGGCTTTCACCTGTACCAGGCAGCAGCCAGGGCCTCAGCCAGACTATGCAACAGACTTTCAGATAAATCCACCAGTTCCCTTTGGAACACCAATGGGACCATCAGTTGCCAGTGGCAGACTAGTGGTGAAATCTAAAAATGTTCCCTACCAGTTCTGTGGGCGTGGCTTATTTTGTGGGCGTGGCTTGGTGGTCAGGTGATTCATTGGGCTTGTTGGTGGTCATGTGACCAGATGGGCGTGGCCAACTTGTAAAATGTGGTGAAACTCACTTAACACTCTTGCTTAGCAACCAAAATTTTGGGCTCAATTGCTTTCTTTCTTTCCTTCTCCCCTCCTCCCTCCCTCTACTTTCTTCTTCTTTCTTCTTTTCTTCCTTCCTTCCCCCTCCTTTCCTTTCCTTTCCCTCCCCCTCCCTTCCTTCTTTGTCTCTCTCTCTCTCTCTCTCTCTCGCTTCCTCTTTTTCTTTCTTTTTCTCTCTCTCTTTCTCTTTTTTTCTTGTCTGTCTGTCTGTCTGTCTTCTCTCTCTCTCTCTCTCTCTCTCCCTCTCTCCCTTTCCTTCCTCTTTCTTTCTCTCAATGGCAGGAGAAGGAAGAAAGTGCTCTGGTAGGGCGGCCGGCCCGGCACATTCCCTTCCATGGGCTGGATGCGGGGAGCTGGACCCAAGGCAGAGGGCAGCTTCCGTCAGGCCCGGTCCAGTGGAAAGAGCAGTCCCTCCCGGCGCCTGCAGGGGCACCAGGGAACCCTTGGCCATCCGTGGCGAAGACACGCCGGCGCTGCCGGCGCGCTCACCCATCTCAGACATCCAAAGAGCGGCGGAGGAGACATTCAGCCGCAGCCGAGCCTAGCGCCAGGTGGGAGACCCCAACCAACCAACCCTCTGCGTGGCCGAGCATTCACCTCCCTCCCCAGGAGCGACAAAGGGGAAGAAGTTGGGAGCCATTTCTTCTTGGAGGAGGAGCCACCGAAGTCGGAAAGAGACTGATCGGGGAGCCAAAGCAAACAACCAGCGGACAATTCAAAGCAGATTCCGCCCCGGATTGATGTCCCTGTAGGGCTCAGCCGGCTGTCAATCATTCTCCCCTTCCAGACCCTCACTCACTCACCCACCCAACCATCCACCTCGCGGCAGGGCAGTGGGCGGGCTGGAACTCCCGCGCGCTTGCGGGAGAGAATGAGGGCAAAAGGAAAAGAAAGGAGGTGGGGACTCCCCGAAGCCATCCACGCATGGCTCGGCAGATGGAGTGGGAACGGGACACAGTTGCCCGTGCCCCACACCGACCCGCGCTCAAAGCCTCACCGGGCGGCTTTGCCCCCACCGCCGCAGTGCCGGCACCAGTGGCCACAGTAGACCTCACCCTGCCCTTCGGGACCCGAGGAACAGCAGGTCTTCCTCCACCACCCGCCACCAGCATCGGCCTTACCTTCTGCTGCTGCTGCTGCTGCTATGGGGCTGAGTCTGAGAGTGGCGGCGGCGACGTAGGGGAAGGCAAGTGGGCGGACAAAGGCCCCACGGAAGCCGAGCGTACCAGGCCCAAAAGGCGGGAAATGGCAAGCGGATGTCTCGGGGCTGCTGCACATGTGCACCATGTGCATCTCCTGCAGCCCTCTTCCGGTGCAGACTCGTGTCCTACCGCATGTGCAGTCCTGGGACATCAGCTTGCAGGGCGAGCAAGCGGTGACCGGGGGGACCAGTTTGGGGGCGTGGCCAGCCAGCCATCGCTACCGGTTCAGCGAACCACCGGCAGCCGCTGCTACCAGGACGCCCGAACCGCTAGCATTTCACACCTGGGGCAGACCTATCTAACAGATCGTACCTTCCTGCAGAAAGAGGTAGCCTAAGACTGATCACCCTTGAAGAATAGTTCCAACAATTCTTTTCATTACTTGAATATGACAGATGGATGGTAACATAGACAAAGATGTACTTGTTTGAAAACAATATCCAGGCTACCTATGATATCCATTTCAAATATAATAGCACAGATATCAGTTTTTTGACATGAAAATACCAGTCATCAGCACAGATAGCTAGTATCATATAAAAGTTACTAAGCTACTAAATAAAAGTAAATACTAATTTTTTTTTATTTTTCATGATTTACGGAACATAAATAGATTATTCAGATAAATATTTAGTTCAAATTATACATAAAAAAGAAAAAACCCAAGTGATCTCCTCTGCCTGGCATATATGCCCCCACCCTCCTCCCACAATAGAGTGAGTGATTACAAGAGAGTAAGCAAAGAGAATTCACTGCCTGTTTGTGAAATGTATTTTCAGCTTACAGATGCTGGGGGGCTGTCAGAGCCACTGATTTTCTTTCAACATGTATGACAACAGGCAGAGACAACCAGAACTGATAATAAAATTATTGATGTGGTAGATAGTTTCTGCCTTTGGGGATCAACCATCAATAGTAAAGGAACAAGCAGTCAAAAAATATACTGTAGAATAGCATGTAGTAGACCAGCCATTAAGGTCTTAGAAAACATATTCAAACACCCTGATGTATCTATACCTACAAAATCAGAACTATGGAAGCCCAGGTACTGCCTCTATAAAAGCTAAAGTTGAACTCTGAAGGAACAGGTAGGAAGAGTACAGGTAGTCCTCAACATGCGACCACAATTGAGCCCAACAAAATTTATGTTATTAAGTGAGACATTTGTTAAGTGAGTTTTGCCCCATTTTACGACTTTTCTTGCCACAATTGTTAAGTGAATCACTGCAGTTGTTAAATTACATGATCACATGATTGTTAAGTGAATCTGGTTTCCCCATTGATTTTGCTTGTCAGAAGGTTGCAAAAGGGAATCACATGATTCCAGGACACTGCAACTGTCATAAATGTGAGTCAGTTCGCTACCTCAGAATTACAGGTTTCTATCTGACATTTTCGTCAAAAATGAGTTAAGAGTGTGACAAGGCTCTACCTACCATGACTTAATTTTTTAACAACTTATTTCATAAAATTTCTAAATAGATTCGCCACAAATAGCAAAATTACAAGGTTCTATCTACACTATCGCACGAAAACTCAGAACTACAGGGTTATATTTGCAGCAGCCAATTGTCATGCTTGGCTGCTCCCATGTGATGAAGCAAAGATGGAGTCTGTGTGATGGAGCAAAGATGGAGCACTAGTGTTGCCTGTGTTTCTGGACACGTGAATACCGAAATAATGTCTCTTTTCCACGATATGGAAGCAAGTTCAGACTTACAGTATATGAACCGAATGGATCCGAGTATGTTCCAGAAACTGAAGATGACCAATCGGATATGGAACTTTTAATTGAAAACGAGTGAGTATTCTGTGCTTTAAATCTATACCATTCACTAACACTATTGCAATGCAGGCCCGGAACCCTGCATTTTGATCCTAGTAATAATTGTGGCTATGAGTCACACTCGAATATACATGTTTCAGGGCACTGCAGTTAGAACTGTGTAATCTATATATATATAAGAATGGCTGTATGTATGTATGTATGCATGTATGTATGTTCCAGCATATTAGCTTAAGCAGGCATAAGCCTTTAGTGAGGAAGGTGTGGAGGAGGGAGTTTGGCAGAACAGAGGTCTAGGCCTTTAAGGCCCACTGTGTGAGAAACTTTGCTTCTTGGTAATGCCACTTTAAATGGATAGCCCCCATATAAGAAACGTAAAATAAAGGTTCCTAAGTTTGTTTGGTGTTAATAACGTCAAAAATGCAAAAATAAGATGGTGTGATTTAAGTTGACTTTAGTAAGTAAATATTTTATTTTGTTCTAGGCAAGAAATGGATGATGTTGCCAACCCTCCTACATCTACTGAGGATCAAGTAAACACTGATTCACCAGTAGTAACATAGAAAAAACTTACGAGGAACGGACAGAGATGACCCGAAACTTGGGCAGCCAATAAGTGTCAGAGGGGGGAAGACTATGTAAGTAGACGTGGAAAAACTGTACCTGCTAAAAAAAAGTAAGTCACGGAAGAACTGTATGCAGAGTTGCAAATTTGCTTGCTTTACAACAGTGACAACTGAGGAACGTGAAGCAATATTTAGAGCATACAATGCTATGAGCCCTAATGAAAAGTTATATTACATTGGCAAAACTACACGCAGGGAATCAGTGCATCGTCCCACACCAAAAACAAAACCTTCTAGCTGCAAATTCAGTTTTTTCTACCATATGTACGTAGGAAATGCAGCAATTCGTGTTTGCAAGGATTTTTATCTAGGAACATTGGAAATCAGTCAAAAGCCAGTGTACAACTACCATAGCCAGAAAGATTTAGTAACAGATACCCCACTTACAGACAAGAGGGGGAAGCACCCTCATAAGCAATTCTTTGCTACAGCCAGACAAACAGTAATTGACCAAATTAATTCATTTCTGAGGGTGGAGTAGCATTATTGTCGTGCTAGAACTAAAAAAGAGTACCTCGAATCTTCATTGAATGTAAGCATCATGTACAAACTGTATAAAGAAAAATGCAGCGAACGGGAACTGAACCAGTCAAACTCTCTTACTATTTAAACTGTATTCAACAATGAATTTAACCTGGCATTCCACGTACCAATAAAGATTGCTGTGACCTTTGCGAGGAACATAAAATTGCCTCTTCAATTGGGCAGGTAGAAGAGATGCTACAAAAGAAATATGATTCGCATATCCAACAGAAGAATTTAATAAGAGATCACAGACAGGAAGAAAGAGGAGACAAAACTAGGCTGGTAATCTTGACATGGAGAATGTCATCACTTTGCCAAAATCTGGTACAAGCAGGTTTTTTTACAAGCATAAACTTAACTTGTACAATATGACTGCTCACAAATCACATACAGGACAAGGGTACTGTGCCATTTGGACGGAATTAATGGGAGGACGTGCTGGATACGATATAGCTAGTGCCATGATACAAATTTTGGAAAATGTAGTGCAAGATCAACCACATGCAGTGCATCTGACATTATGGAGTGACAGCTGCATTCCACAAAATAGGAACTCACACATGTCTTTTGCAATAACAGATTTTCTTCAGAATCACCCAAACATTGAAAGCATTGAAATGAAGTTTTCTGTACCAGGCCACTCTTGCATTCAATAATGCATATGATAATATGAGTAGTATAATTGAACGTGCTATGCTACCAGCAAAATTCTTTTCACCAGTTTCTTTCCTAAGAGTGCTGAAAAAAGCCAAGCGACGCCAGCCATTCAAAATCATCCAGATGAAGCCCGCACATTTTAAAAATTACTCCATGTGTTCAAAGCAGTTTCAGTACAGTAATGTGCCATATGCTAAAGTTTCACAACTAAAATTCACCCAGACCCATTCAACAGTAAGGTTCAAGACAACCTTCGCTGTGGAAAATTGGAACATGGTCACCATCTGTGCCTTTGAAAAGAAGACAAGGAGTGTTCCCGGAAAACTTGCTTCACCAACACCGCCTGCCGTATCTGCTACATTGCCTGTGCCTAAGACAGAGTTACAGGTACACACACTATCCAAAGCAAAACAAGATGACATAGAAAGTATGCTCAAATGGATGCCTAAAGTCGATCATGACTATTACTGCACCTTTTTGAAGAAACCATTATGCAAAACTGGGGTTAAAACAGTAATTCTCGCTATTAAGACATGCATTTATATTCTTACATTTAATGCTGAACCTTCAAATAGTAATTTACAAGCATTATATGGTCACAAAAACAAATTCGAGTTAATATCAAGTTGAATTCACTGCTTTTTTCAAAAAAAAAAAATTAAATTTTGTAATTCTCATTTTTATGATGTAACTTAGTGTGACAAGGTTCTATCTGATATTCGGAACCTCCAGTATGACCCCAAGATGAGTCACCATCGGCTTCATTTTTTTTCTTAAATGCACTATTTGTTGGTAGGTTTAGATTACACATGATCTTTTGGTTATAGATGTGATTTACTGTTTAAAAAGTCATAGCTCATTTTATCATGTCTCCTCTCCCCTTAAACAGCATGATATAATACTAATTTTACATTTAATTTTCAAACATGCACCATTTTAAATATCTGGAACCAAAAGGAAAATCTAACTGCTTATTTCTCTAATACAGGGCTGTCAAACTCGCGGCCCGTGGCCTGGATGCGTCACTCACTAGCCATGCCCACACCGTTTCACGAAGGGGAAAGTCGCGATAAGTCACATGACCCCGTCGTGACGACGCAAGGTTGACACCCCTGTTCTAATGTCTTGAAAGAGCACTAGACATGGCTGGAACCTTCAGAATCACTGGATTATCATGGCATCTGTGTACTTTTTCTTTTCCCTCTATAGGTGATCACCATATAGAGATTATTGCTTTAAGCAGTACAATGTTAAACTGAATGATGAAAGAAAACAAAGAAGCCATTTATTAGATTAGCCACAAACCAAACAACCACAATGCATATTAATGAGATATAAGAATAAAGTACCATTTTTTTCCTTGTATCTCATAAAACATTACTAGGCTGTCTTTTAACAAAGAGAGTGTTACTCTACCAGGCTTTCAGAATGAATACCATTTTGGTGTTGCAACCCCAAATATATCAATATCAAATATGGATATATGGGGTGCTTCAGCTGCTCTAAATAACTTGATTTCTCTTAATAGACTGAAAATACAAAACAAGAAAGGGCTAAATGAATATTAATCAGTTCCTAAAATTTTCTTTCATGCAATACCTGTGACTTGCAGGGAGCCAGGTGACATTTAAATTTAATAAATTATTATTATATTATTGTCAAAAGATTTTGTGAACTACTATGCAAGCAATCCATTTAATGTATTTTAATATACGATATATGAGGTGACAGAAAGTAGTTTTGATATACAATATACAAAAATTAAATGTTGAGTAAAATCTTTGTATAAACAGTAGACTTTGATATCACTGTCTTTTTCAGCTATCAGGAGCTATAGCGAAGTATTTTATGAATATGACGGATTTTGCATAGGACTATTTTTCTGTTTTACTGTTAACAGACATTTTAAACTAGAAAAAAAAGTTATATCAGCAATTATAGCTAAGCACCAGCCACATGATTTTCATTTCTAATAGTGATAGGCATTATAATTTATTTCTGTATTCAATGAAGCTCTGTGCTAGAATCAGCATTCTGTATTGCATTCTACATAAGTATCTCAATGTATTCATTCTTTTAAAGCTCCAAGCAGTAAACAGCCAAATAACTAAACTTAATGTGTTTCCATATTGTTTAGTTTCTATACTCTTGCTGATGAAGCATTTTTAAAAGGAAAAAGTCGTAATCAAAGTGTTAAAGAGTTTCTATACAAAGTCTGTTGTAATTGCTCCTGATTAGATAAAAATAGTCAGTTTTTATATTCTGTTTGGTACTAATATTACTTTATATTATTATCCACCAGCAATAATTTAATCAAAGCGAAGCCATTTCCTTTTCTAAAGCATAAGTCAAATGGGGATTAATTGCACTGTGGAGTTTTAGCACCATTTGTACGCCTAGTAAACAAAAAGCATATATATGCAACATATGGGCCAGCATATGTTGCACACTATAGTCAAGGAATGTACAACCTACCCTGCTGTAGGAGGAACTTAGGACAAAATTTATAAGCATGCTCCAAGACGGCACAAAATAGAAGAAAAGCAATGAGACGTTTTGAAGTGTCAATAATTTCTAATGTAGGGGAACATTATTTCCAATTCAACTTCATTAAGTATGTCCATGTTACAAGCCCAATTTGGATTTAAAACATTATTTTTACTTCAAGAAAAATATCAAATCACAGTAACATTTTACAGTGTGAAGGTACAAAGAGAGAAGAAATATCACGTCAATTTATACCTTCATGGAAATTCGCAGCAATCAGAAAAGTATCAGAAAAAAAGCACCCAAAAATAAAGTACAGAAAAATTAAATTAGTAGAAGGCTAGAGAAGAAATAATCTTCAAGATAATGGATAATGGTTCAACAGCAGCAACCAAGCCTGAAGCAATTTTCACCCACCACTCCTTATGTTAAATGTTCTAATGTTAACAGGTTTGAACAACCGGATAAAACATTATGATGGATTTTTCCTCCATTCTTCATTCAAAATGCAGTTTCAATGCGAATATACAGTAAAAGCTTGTATTTTAGGACAGAATTAACAGTGTTGTGATCTTCAAAATGTTGATTTCAACTATGATCAGCCACAACAGTATATTCCATAGTTAGTAGTGCTGGTACCTGGAAGGCCACAGATTTACCACACTACTCTAAGAGTTTTGCAGAACAAATAACAGATCAGACGGAAAAATTAAAAGGACTAAAAAGACTAAGTGACAATGGATTTTCTCTCTTGGTTAAATCATGGACATATCTTTCTTTGCACAATGAAAAAGCATGCAACAATTAATTCAACAATGCACCAATGTAATTAGATTATAATGTTCCTTCCAAAGATAGGTCTTAACAGACCTTAACAGACCCCTCAACCCAACTTGGCAACTTCTTTCTGGGATGGCATTCCACAATCTTGGTACTATCAGATTTTAGTATCCTTCTACCATACCACAGCATGATACAGAGACCAGCCTCCCATGCTTCATCAAATATATTCATACCCTTAACTATTCTGGTTATATCCATGGGTTTCGAAAAATATCAATTTGAATTAGCCCAAAAATAGCTAGCTACAGAAGAAGCACAAACAATTAATACAATGGAAGCCAATACAGGTAATCCTCAACTTACAACAGTTCATTTAGTATTTGAAGTTACAGCGACATTGAAAAAGGTGACTTATGGCTGTTTTCACACTTACGATTGTTCCAGTATCTCCATAGTCATGTGATCAAATTCAGATGCTTGGCAACTGATTTGTATTTATGGCAACTGCAGTGTTCGGGGCTCATGTGATCACCTTCTGCTACCTTCCGATAAGCAAGGTCAATGGGGAATCCAGAATTCACTTAACAACTATGTCAAGAAAGGTCATAAGATGGGACAAAATTCACTTAACAATTTTCTCACTTAGCAACAGAGATCTGGGGCTCAATGGTGGTCATAAGTCGGGGACTACCTATATCTTAAAACACTGCACTCACACTATGTTCAAGCCTACTGAAAAATGTATAATATAACTCATAAGATTTTAACTCTATCAAATAACTTGTTTTGTTCTCATTTACTTTCCAAAAAGCCATGTCACCAGCTTATTCATTTAATTAGCTTATTTCAGGACTGGGTTCTCATCTTCATAAAGATTGAGAATAATGTTATCATTTTTACCCCACCCTTAATTTTCCATCTTTTTACTCAAAGCAAACTACCAGTAAACACATTAGTTCTTTAAAGAGGCTAGAAAAACAACAAAAAGTTCCTAATATTTCTTCAAATTTATGTTTCTTCAAAAATACTATTATTTTTCTTCCATTGAATATTTCAATACAGATAAAAACATTTATGTTTAAATTTGTCAACACATTGCAATACTAAGCTAAATACAAATATGATGCCTTGTGTCTATTTAATAAGTTCAATACAAAAATTAAATTAATTTAGTTAAAATTAGGTCTTCTCAGTGTAAAATGAAGTATGTCCACTGGATATGGGGTATAGCAATCCTCCCATCTGGATGTCAGCTAAATTTCCTTGCAATTTAATGTAGGCAGTTTACAGAACTCACGTTTGTTACTCACTGGTACTGCATGTATAGCAACAAATCATTCTCAATGATGCATTTTCACAATTGCAGTTCAATATGATCAAAATATTCATGTCAATACATAAACACAAAATTTGGACTAGAGAAATGTTTGCTATTTTTATCCTCGAATCTAAACAATTTCAGTATCAAGCTTCTAGCTACCATAGTTATTTATTATCTGTAAAGTACTTTTTTCTACGAATAAATGTCTTTAAAATTAAACATAATTAGATTGTTTTTATTTGGATAACAACAACAAAAAATATGTTTCATTCCAGAATGTAAATATATGACATCAAATCTATTTGAAAAATAGACCCACCTTTTGGGGGAGGGGGGGGGAAATGTGTGAAAACTAAGTATTTTCCCACTTTCCCACATACATGGAATCCCAAATATTTTCTTGGGCCTGAATCTTTGGTGCATATAAGATGATAAAGCATACAGGAGCTACAGCCTGGGGGTCTTTTCCCCTTGTGTCATGATTGGCTTAACATGTTCTTACTGAATCAATAATCAATAAACTCCAATTATTTTATTGAAAAAATATTATCCTTGCCCACTTTGGGGTTGGTATTCTACTGGGTTGACAGACACACAAATCATACCTAGCCAGAACAATGACCAACCATTTATCAACAGGTTACCAACAGGTTTTCATTAAAAGTCTTCTAGTGCACCTTTATGAATTATGATTCAAAGAATCATAATTTAAATACATTCAGTAACCCTTATTTATAAGCCACATATTCTAATGCTATTTACTAAATGTCACATAATGAAAAATGTGCAATGAATCAGAAATGGATCACCCAATCCTGTAATGTACTCCAGCGACAGAGCTACAATTTCATCTACTTCATTTGGGCAAGATCCTCAAGGCCTATTTTCAACATAATATGTACAATGACCTATAAAAGCATCCTTCAATTTTTGTAAATTAAATTAATTTGGACTTCATAACATAAACTGAATAGTAAAAAATGAACATAAATAAACCATTACTGGAAATATTTTCATCTTTATGCATTCAGCAAATTATGAAGTTTCAAGGACTGAACCCTTGAAAAAAAAGATGTTTTATAAGCAGCATGAAATTACAAGTAGTCCTCAGCTTATGTCAGGTTGCTTGGTGACCATCTGAAGTTTTGACGGACTTCCCAAAAGGTACTTATGACTCAGCTCTGAAGTTCAGAAGGCCCACCCCAACCCTATGGTCACATGGCTGCATTTCAGGTGCTTGGCAACTGACCTGCACTATTTTATTTATTAAGTTGATTTATTTATTAAGTTTGTTTGCTAACCATCTCACCAGGACTCCCAGAGGCTTACAACATTAAAACCATAAAATCATAGAATACATATATAATTAAATACAAAAATACGGATTATTAAAAGATTGGGAGGGAGGGCGCAGAATATTCGGGGTGGGATGGAATCAGCTATTAGTCCATCAACCACCTCCAGCATGATTCTGCCCCATTGGGGTCCCAACAAGCAGAGCCTGGTCTTTAAGGTCTTGTGGAAGGTCAGAAAGGTGGAGCCAATCTTACGTCAGGGGGCAAGATGTTCCAAAGGGCAGGAGCCACAGCAGAGAAGGCTCTTCCCCTGGACCCCACCGGAATTTCCTGACCGATGGGGTTGACAGCATGCCTTCTCTGCCATTTACGGATATTTGCAGCATTCCCATGGTCACATGACTACAATTTATGATGCTTCTGCATCAGTGTTTACTTCTAGATTTTAGCAAAAATGCCCCACAACAAACAATGGCTTCGCATAACGATTGCTGCATTCACTTAATGTCTGTAAATTCCCTTAATGACCATGGTGATTTGCTTAACAACTGCCACAAAAAGTGGTTTTAATATCAGGTTGGTCACATGATGACCTGCTTTACAATCATCATGGCTCAAGACCATAATAGGCAGGCTCTTTTAGTAGAGGACAACATGTACACAAAAGGAATAAACAACTAGTTAACCTATTAAGTCTTATGTTTCCATCCACTGTCTTAACAAAAATACATCAATGACTTGTCTAGGTCATATTTTTAAAATTCAGATAGTTTCTTTTATCCCACTGTGGGAGTTAATGTTTTTTTTCCTAAAGATTAAAAAAAATTATATGAAAGAACCACATGCCTTCAGAAAAAAAATGAGCATTCAATAATACCAATTTTAATTAATTAAGTATTTTCAGGGCTGTTATTTAGCAGAGAAATGAAAGTGTTAGATCCTAATAGGTGAAAATGCTTACGTGGAACATGAATTCCACATATTGATTCATACAAGGTTTTTGTACTTTGTCCCAGTAGTGAATTTTAAAAATTGGTATCTTGCAAACATACTGATATGGAAACACGCACCCACTCCAAACCAAGCAACAGCCAACTTAAACCAAGCTATCCAATGACAAACTTTGTACAAATCCTTAAAAGGAACACAGTATGCTCAGGAAGTTTGGTTGAACATAACGTATGTATAACAATAAAGGCAGAGATACTACTTATAGCTTGCATTGTTTGCTTCATCACTCTGCAACAAATGATTATACTATTGCAAATACCAAAGCCTAAATTTCAAATAATTCTCTCTCTCTCTCTCTCTCTCTCTCTCACACACACACACACACACACACACACAGAGAGAGAGAGAGAGAGAGAGAGAGAGAGAGAGAGAGAGAGAGAGAGAGAGAGAGAGAGTGTCAGTCAGTCAGTCATCACTCCAGGGTCACTGACAAAATCAAGATGGACCTGGTCAATTTGAGCTAATAATCAAAACTCCACAAAATTTAATGGTAATATAGTACCCCCCAAAAATGTGCTATACTCATTCCCTTCCCCTGCCACCCCTATCTCTGAGTTAGTTATTGGAAAGAGATGGATGCAATATATGTCTGTTCACTTGCAAACGCAAGCTCAATGGTCTATTATTAGGCTAGTCAACTAAAAAGAATTCACATATCAATAAGTATTATTGATAACAACTGGTTTAGGCCATACTTGAATAAAAACTCAATTATCTTTTAAAGTTTTCTTAATTTTTCTTGCAGAATTGAACAATATCCTTCACTAAGTTCAATCTTTTTAGAAATCACCTAAAACTGAATTGCCCAACATCAATAAACTGAGCAACAAAAGTTATTCTTCGAATTAATTATGGTTCCAAAGCCACCAAATCATAAGCTGTGGACTGTAGAAATACTTTCAGGTTACCTAAAATGAAGTATGATATATCATAAACTAGAGAGAGAATGAGGGAAGAAGAGGCTGCTTCCATTTTTTGGCAGTTCGTTGATAACAATGGTTATTTGTGGTTGGTTCTTATCAGTGAAATGTTTACAAAACACTAGTCATATTAAATATGAGACAGTATTTTCTTTGTTGGTATTTATATCACATTTTAAGGGTTCATAGGCAATTGCCTGATGGTCAACTGAAAGTACGTTATACAACTATTTTGTATTTCCCACTATTTAAACAGCCAATTTGGTGTAATGGTTAAGGCACCGGGCTAGAAACTGGGACAACTGTGAGCTCTAGTCCGATATTAGGCATGAAGCCAGAGAGGTAACTGTGGGCCAGGCACTCGCTCTCAGCAGTAGGAAGAAGGCAATAACAAATCAGTCTTGAAAATCTTGCCAAAAAACCTAAGGGACTAGTTCAAGCTATTGTCCAGACTCAACACATACACATTTAAAAAAACAAGAACACATTTAAATCCAGTGAAATTAATATTTCACTTCTTTTACAAAGATAAAGGAAGCTTAGAATGTCAGTGTTAAGCTTCTGTTCAAACTGCTTCAGAACTTTTATATATGGAGAAGATGTAAAAAGGAGGCTGGGCATCTTAGCGTTTTAACGGTTTGAAATTAATCTTAAATATAACTGTGTATTTGCTTTTAATTCTACTGGGGAAGAACTATATATTACAATAAATGTAGAAGAAAAACAATATGCCCACTGGAAAATCTAGCTGGAGTTCATAATCTACAGGGACAGCAACTTCATAATTCTGCCTTTTTTTAAACTTCCAAATCTAAAATTCTATTTTAGTATTGATAATTTGAGCAATATAGGGAAGAATTGTGTTAAAATGGGATAAAATATTTAGCACTGCAATGCTTAATTATTTTATGATTTATTTATTTATTTTGCAGTTGGTGAAGTTTCAATGTGGACAATGATAAAATTGAGATATGTGTTGACAAAAAGATACTCTGACGATGAAAAGCTGGTCTGATTTATCTCAGCCACACTTGATTCAATTATGAATCTGACAAATGTTAATATTAACTTATTGATTCAATTTGTTTAAAAATGCACCATTTCCGACTAATAGGAATTTCATTAGATATGTTATCAATTCAAAAATGGGCCTAGCTGAAATAACATAAAACATTAGATGATAACGTTCATACAGTTTCTATATGTGAAAAATATTGGGCTCATTTTCAAAAGACAGGCTTATCTTAATTATCTCAAATATCTTAATTTATTATTTTTACTTATAAAATTACCAACATAAGAATCTAGCCCACACTATCACTGAGTATATGTGGGCGGTTTCCTTTTTTTAAAAAAGAACATTGAAGATATTCAGATTAACCAGGTACATTTGCAGCAGGGGTGAAATTCAGCAGGTTCTGGAGAACCGGTAGCGGAAATTTTGAGTAGTTCGGAGAACCGGCAAATACCACCTCTGGCTGGCCCCAGAGTGGGATGGGAATGGAGATTTTGCAATATCCTTCCCCCAGGAGTGGGGAGGGAATGGGGATTTTGCAGTATCCTTCCACCAAGAACCGGTAGGGGAAATTTTTTAATTTCACCACTGATTTGCAGTATACTAAACCTCTTTTGAGTAGCTTCAACTTGCACACAATTAATATGAATGCAGGCAGACAATATAGTTCCACATATCTGCACCAGATAAAATCACATAAACAGATGGAGCGAGCATGCAAACAAGATTTTTCACTCAAAACTGAGTATTAATGTCTAGCATAAAACCAAGACAGGTGCAAGTATATATTCAAGCATATAACAATGTTGCTTACAGAGAAGAGAGTTTGCAGTACAGTCAAGATTGTCAGTTTGCTGTGACGCAGTCAAGAAAGTAAAACACCTCAGATTGAATGCTTATCTTGAAATCCACTAGATACGCAAACTCACAAGGACAACCATCAGAACTGGGAGCATTTTCCTTAACTACCACACTTCGAATCCATCACGCCAGCAAAGCATGAACATGTGAGTGTAGATAATTTAGGAAAACTATGAGATTTTGTAGTGAAAGATTAAACCTGCTTGTATTTCTGGGAAATGTGAGGATATTAGCTGCCATAATGTACATTTTGGAATAAAAAGCCTTTGTCTGAATTTTGTTTTTTTTTAAAAAAATACTAAGTGTTGTCCACCCCACAAAAATATTCTTCTAGCAGCATTTTCAACCGAAGTGTAAAGCAACCTGGTTGGCTTCCATGCAGGCGATGGCCTCTTCCAAGAGGGTAAACTCCACGCAGATATAGCCATAGTTGTAACCTGGGGACAGCATTTAAATACAGACGGGATTTGCGTTAGTGCCAGAAAGCCATATTTTTAGCATCCAATTCCCCCATTCCCATAGCACAACCCGATTATCACCACCCTAGACTCCCCACAAAACAAAAGCAACAATTGATGTTCTTTGTAGCTAAGTTTCAACTCAGGTTTGGTCTCGATAGTATCATAAACCTATAGTCATTTTCACTTATTCTGAATTTCTCTAATATAGTACTATAAGCAATTTGGACTTCTAATAAGTGTAAATAGACATATACTCACAGAAGTAAGTTAGCACTTCAGAACTAATCTTATTACAGAAACAGTTATCTATTTCACAAATTCAGGTTATTGGAATCAGCTTCTAAACCAATACATTAACCATGTGAACCAATAAAACCCAAAGTAATTTTTAGCTTATTTTAACTTTTCTGTTGTAGGTAGGAGTCAAGAAATCTAGTTTCATTCAAAGTGTAGAATAAAATCCAGAAATTTCTATCCTATCTTTAAGTTATAATCTGATTTAATCCAATGTTCTGATATACTTTTAATATCTTAAAATACTCTTATTCTACATAAAGTAATCCAAAGTCATAGTCAAAGAACTATTGGATTTGTTTATATGTCTTTCCTAAAGAAATGATTAACCATTCTGTATCTTTTTTTGGTAATGAAAGTTATTGTAAAAAGGAATACACCTATCTGAAAGAAGAGTCAGACAGGTACATAAAAACATCCTTACCTCAAAATTATCAAGGACTCATAATCATCTAAATTAAAGCCAAGGTTTACTCAAGGGAAGATGTGCCACTCAAGGAAACAATGCAAAGTTTTCATGGCTGAAACTGCAAGAATTTGTTTGTACTAATACAATTATAACAAACCAGAGACTATTATGTGATGGAAGCTTCAACTATTCAGACCCCCCTTTCCACAAAAAACTCAAACCATAAATATGATGTGTTCTGTCCTAGCTCAAATGTCACACATGAATGCAATAGAATTAAAAGTCAACTCTGTAGTACAAAGAAGTTAAATGAACCCAGTTAAAGTGTGAATATGGTTAGCAACTCAATTTGACATGGATGTATCATGTATTTATATTTATCAATAGATAATGTGTCCATGTGGCATACATTCACTGTATTTTTAATTATACTCAAATTTTTATGTATGTTTAACTAAAAAATCTAAGGGACTAACAATTCCCTATTATACTGATTACATTTAAAACCACATATATCAAATACAATAAATCTAATCCACTCTGCACCTTCTAACCAAGTTCAGGAACATGCAGAGCATCATCCCATTCCATCCCCAACAGCCAATAAAACAGCCATGTCTTGACTGCCTTCTGAAATACAAATATAGATGGGCCATACTTATTCCCAGAAAAGAAGTCCACGACAGAGAAGGCTCCTCTCAGAAGCATTCCCCATGAACATACCTTCCACTGTCCTATACTTATAGGCTGTAATAAGGTTTAAAGATCGAAATGAACATCCTGAATTTATTTATTTATTATTCGCACTTGTATGCCGCCCATTCCACAGAAGCTTGTCAATGTACTTCCCACAATATCTATCTCATATGGGTAAATTGGGAATTGTGAACTAACCTACTATCATGTAAGCAACTGCATTTTGAACCAGCTATAGCTTCTAAATGATCCTCAAATTCTAATATGCTAGACCATGGGTGTCCAATCTTTTGGCTTGTCTGGGCTGCACTGACTGAATAGGAATTGTTTTGGGTCGCGTGCAAAATATAATATAGTAAACATATATAAATCACATAATAATGTTAAAAGTTTACAATCTTCTGAGGATGCATTACTAGTTGTCGAGGGTCGCATATGGCCATAGATTTGACTACACTTCTTGTTGAGCCTCAGGTAGAGATATACAGCTTTACCACAGGCTGACATATGGCTTCCAGATGTTAAATAATTAGCGACTATATTGATTTATATGCAATGCCAAAATTTCCCCAACACTTGGGGCAAAGTTTCCTATTAAAAGTTACATAGAAGTGCTGATGAGAATAGAACTTCAATGATGCCCTAAATTACCATATAGATATATAGATATAAAATAACATTTAAACATATACATAACAACATTTAAACCTATAGGGTTACCAAATTATATATGCATGTTTATCCCTATTCCACATTATTATTTGCTGCTGGAAGGAAAATGTACATAACAAATGTAAATATTGTTTCATATTTACAAGAAATAAGATGCATCATAGTAGTGTCATTTTAATAGCATCCGTAGACTGTAATTCTGCTCCAATTTGTTAAATTCCAGATACAGCAATAATCACATTCAAAACAAAACTAGAAAATCACTGTAACATTTTTGTAAAAAAAAATAAAAGCTGTGATTATGATGTACACCAGAGATGTCAAACTGGCGGCCCATGGGCCGGATGTATCACACGTAGGCCACGCCCACCCCAGCTCCACGAATGGGGAAAGTGTCGTTAAAGAACATCATGTGACGGTAATGTGAGATGGCGAGTTTGACACCCGTGATGTACACTATACTCAACAAAAAGAAAGCCCATGGTAAATACCAAAATGATAGAAACATATAAAATTACTCATGGTGTGGTGAAGTTCTCTTAGAGCTTAGTGAAGCAGAAAGACGAGAGATTTGGGCAAATAATAAAAGGAACTTCTTCATATACTGTAGTACATAGTTGAATTAGAGACCCACCCCTAGAGATTGAGATAACCAGCATTTAAAATGGCTTTAATAGGAAAGCCATTAAATTGATAGGGGATAAGATTCTTAAGAGATCATGATAAGAATATATTACTAGAAACTTTTTACTTCTCAGAATGATAGAATCAGAGCTTGTCATGAAGCAACCAGGTTACTGACATACTCTATTCATATACAGTTCTTTTCTGATTTAATTAGAGTTCATTTTGCTACCTGCTGAGATTTGAACTAGAAATATGAGAGCAGGTGAAGAATAAAACTGAGCAACAGCTCAAATTGATATGATAGAGACTGAAGAAATACATTTATATGTAATTTGAAATATTTATCCGTAGCTAAATCACACATACACCATTATCTGTGAGGGTTATTTTTATTATATTAATACTCAATCTTGTCAGATAAAATGTCTCAGTGGATAATCTTTTAAAGACTAATAAAAATTACTTATATTGACTATAATACAGTTGGATCTGATTCCATGCAGAATAATTTTTTTTGAATTTTACCCCTCTACATATTCTCCATCATGATATCATAATGCAACTTTACTTCCCCAAGCATTTAGTTCTCAAAAATTATTTAAACATAACTAATCATTTTCTAGATCTGGAACCAAGATTTCTGCCTCATATGATACAGTAGTCATACAGTAGTCCAAGTTTATGCCCCAACCACTGGTGCTGAAGAGGATGAAGTTGACCAGTTCTATGAAGCCCTACAGCACCTTATAGAATTAACACCAAAAAATGATGTCCTTATCATCATGGGGGATTGGAATGCTAAAGTAGGAAGGCAAAAGTAACCAGAATAACAGGCAAGTTTGGCCTTGGAGTACAAAATGAAGCAGGGCACAGGCTGATAGAATTTTGTCAAGAGAATACAGTGGTCATAGCAAACACTCTTTTCCAACAACCCAAGAGACGACTCTACACATGGACATCACCAGACGGTCAACACAGAAATCAGATTGACTATGTGCTCTGCAGCCAAAGATGGAGAAGCTCTATACCAGTGATGGCGAACCTTTTTTTCCTCGGGTGCCGAAAGTGCATGCGCGTGTGCTATCGCACATGCGCGAGTGCCAACACCCATAATTCACTGCCTGGGAAGGGCAAAAACGGCCTCCCCTGCCCCCCCAGAGGCCCTCTGGAGGCAGGAAATGGCCCATTTCCCAACTTCTGGTGGGCCCGGTAGGCCCATTTTTCGCCCTCCCTAGGCTCCAGAGGCTTCCCTGGAGCATGGGGACGGCAAAAACGCCCTCCCCCGTCCCCCTGGAGGCCCTCCAGAAGCCGAAAACGCCCTCCCAGAGCCTCCGTGCAAGCCAAAAATCAGCTGGCCAGCACACACATGCGCACTGGAGCTGAGCTAGGCAATAGCTCGCGTGCTGGCAGATATGGCTCCGCGTGCCACCTGTGGCACGTGTGCCATAGGTTCGCCATCACTGCTCTATACAGTCCGTAAAAACAAGACAAGGAGCTGACTGTAGCTCAGATCATGAACTTCTCATTGCAAAATTTAGGCTTAAATTGAAGAAAGTAGGGGAAAGCACTAGGCCACTCAGGTATGAACTAAATCATTTCCCTGATGAATATACAGTAGAGGTGACAAATAGATTTAAGGAATTAGATCTGATAGACAGAGTGCCTGAAGAACTATGGACGGAGGTTCGCAACATTGTACAAGAGATAGCAACTAAAACCATCCCAAAGAAAAAGAAATGCAAGAAAGCAAAATGGCTGTCTGAGGAAGCTTTTGCAAATAGCTGAGGAAAGAACGGAAGCGAAAGGCAAGGGAGAAAGAGAAAGATACACCCAATTGAATGCAGAATTCCAGAGAAGGGGTGTTGGTCTTACCTGATACGCTTCTTCTCGTTCACGTGGAGACAGCATCCAGGAATGGGTTAACTCTGTCTGTAATCCTATTGGACTCTGCAGATGTAAACGACATGCCTCCTCCTCTCTCTCCTCCAGCTTTTCGACGAAGGAGGTGATGCAGACTGCCGTGTTGCACTGTGTAGAATATAAAATCCTCATGGACCCAGGACCGACAATATTCCGGGTGGGACTGGATGCTGTCTCCACATGAACGAGAAGTAGTGTATCAGGTAAGACCAACACCCCTTCTCCATTTAGGTGGAGACAGCATGCAGGAATGGGACATACCAAAGCAGGAAGTCCTATTGGGAGGGCGCGTTCCGGTCCGAAGTCCCCTGTTCCGAGAGGACCCGTTGAAGCACCCTTCTGCCAAATGCTGCTTCAGCCGAGGCGTAAGAATCCAGTTTATAGTGGTGGATAAATGGAGATGGAGAGGACCAAGTGGCTGCATGGCAGACCTCTTCAATAGAAGCCTGAGTAGCCCACACCGCCGAGGTAGCTGCACTTCTAGTGGAGTGAGCGGTGATATTCCTTGGATGAGGTAATGCCTGTGTCTCATATAAGCCTTGGCTATACATGCTCTGATCCACTGGCCTATGGTAGATGGAGTGACTCTGGAACCCAACGTTGCCGGCTGGAAGGAGATAAATAAGGATTCCGAACGTTTAATGGAGGAAGTCCTGCGGACATAGATGCGGAAAGCCTTGCGTAAATCCAGAGTGTGCCACTGATGTTCCAAGCGATGGGAAGGTTCAGAACAAAAATTAGGCAGGACCAGTTCCTGCGCCCTGTGGAACCAAGTGTTAACTTTGGGAATGAAGGTAGGGTCGTCTCAAAACCACTCTGTCAGAGTGAAACACACAAAGGTCCGATTGTATGGATAGCGCTGCGAGTTCTGAAATTTGTCTGGCTGACGTTATGGCCACTAGAAAGGAGACTTTATAGATAAGAAAACAAAGACTCGCCTCCCTCAGAGGTTCGAAGGGCCCCAGGGTCAGGGTGTTGAGAACCTTGGTCAAGTCCCACGTGGGGAATCTGTGTACCACAGGGAGTCAGATATTGGAAGCTCCCCTGAGAAACTGTCAAACCACCGGATGCTGCAATAGGGACTCCAACATCCTGCAAGTCAAAATAGACGACAGAGCAGCCACTTGTCTCCTAATCGTGTTTGGTGATAGACCCTTATCTATACCTTCTTGGAGAAACTCCAGTACTTGCGCAATGCAAACGTCCGTGGGAGACAAGTCCCTTCTTGTACACCACTCACAGAAGGCTTTCCACGTGGCATCATAGATGTGATTAGTTGAAGCCCTGTGTGACGCATGAATTGTCTTGATGATTCTGTTTGAAAAGTTGTCCTTCCTTAGGAGGCTCCACTCAAGCGCCAGGTGGTTAGTTGGAACCACTGGGGGTCTGGTTGTACCAACACCCCCTGGCTGAGGGAGACTCTGTGTTGAAGGATTCTCCAAGGATGAGCCACAGACAGATTCACCAGATCCGCGAACCAAGGTCTCCTGGGCCAATGGGGGGGCAGCATAAGTTCTGCACCCTCCTCCAGCAACTTCCTGATGACCTTCAGGATGAGCAGGAGAGCCGGGAAGGCATACAGGAGCCCCAGGGGCCAAAGGCAGCGTAGAGCATCTGTCCCCTCGGCCCCTGGAGTCTCGAATCTGGCAAAGAATCGAGGTAGTTGGCTGTTGTCTCGAGTGGCAAGCAGGTCGACCTTCAGAAGACCGAAGCGTTCTGTCAGTTCCTTGAACAGTGATGGATGAAGGGGTCACTCCGCATGATCCACATGCTTGGCTGAGCCAATCCACTTGGACATTGGCCACTCCCAAAATGTGGGATACCCGAATGGACCATAGGTGAGACTCTGCCCAAAGGCCCAACTGCTCGGCCTCCTGCATAAGATGCCTGGAATGAGTCCCTCCCAGGCGGTTTATGTGTGCCTTGGCGGCCACATTGTCTGTCAGGACTAAGATGTCTTTGCCTGACACCACGGTCTCAAACTTCCTGAGGGCCAGGTGAATCGCCCGGAGCTCCAACCAATTGATGTTGTGGTTCAGGTCTTCCTGAGTCCACTGTCCCTGAGCCATGTGTGATTGCAGGTGGGCTCCCCAGCCAAAAAGACTGGTGTCAGTGGTGAGAGTCAGACGATGAGGCTCCCTGAATTGGCAGCCCTTTGTAATGGCCTCGGAGGTCCACCACTTGAGTGACTCCAGTACCTCTGACAGGACCCGGACCCAGATTAATGTACTGCTCTTGTCTGACTTTTGGTACGGCAGAAGAAACCACTGTAGCTTTCTGCTATGGAGCCGAGCCCACAGAGTGATGGAAATACATGATACCATCTTTCCCAGAAGTTGGGAAAGAAGCAAGAGGGGAACAGTGTGATCTCTCCTGATGCCGAGTGCCAGCTCTCTTAGACTGGACTGACGCTCCTGGGACAGGCACACTGTGGACTGCACTGTGTCTATGACTGCCCCCAAATGGAGCAGTTGTGTGGATAGCACTAAGTCGCTTTGGCCTCGTTGATGGAGAAGCCATGGGCCTGTAAGGTTTGGATAGTGACCTTGAGGTCCGACCTTGCTTGCTGTTCTGAGCTCGACAGGACCAGAATGTCATCCAGATAAAACTGGATTCTGATGGGAATGGTCCGGAGGTGGCCCACCAGAGCTGCCATCAGTTTGGCGAATGCCCTGGGTGCAGAGGATAAACCGAATGGAAGGACCCGGTATTGGTAGTGTTTCCCTGCGTAGTAAAAGTGGAGAAAACGTCTGTGGGCCGGAAGGATGAGAACGTGTAGATATGCCTCCGTGAGGTCTACCGACGTGAGAAAGTCACCCCGTCTGACGCTCTCTAGGATGGTTTGAAGAGACTGCATTTTTAACCGCCGGTAGACTACCCGATGGTTCAGGGTCTTGAGATCGAGGATTGCCCTCCAACACCAACACCCCCGAGGCCTTTTGGATTACGAACAGGAGGGAATAGAACCTCTATCCCTTCTGTTCTTCTGGAACCGGCTGTATGGCCCGTATCTCCAACAGATGTTGAATGGCCGATTCCATAAGAAGTCTCTTTGTCCGGTCCTTCGGTATAGGACAGCGGATGAAAAACCTCAGGGGGGTGGAGAGGAACTCCAAGGAGAGGCCTGACCTGACTGTCTCCCTGACCCATGTGTCTGAGGTGGATTCCTTCCACTGGCTCACAAAAAAGGTCAGGCGACCCCCAATGGGAGGGTTGCTCAAGCAGTCATCGAGAGCGTCAATAGGGGCGACCTCGCCCACCCTGAAAGGACCGCTTGGGAGGATATCCCTGCCCTTGTCTGCCCTGCTGCCCTTGTCTGAAGGGAAAGGGCCTCTGGGAACTAGCCTGCCTGAAGCCACTGTCTGACCCTCGATATGAGGAGGGACGAATATAAGGGAATGGGCGAGAATCAGTCCTCCGAGACATGGATGGCAGGACCTTCCGCTTGTCCCTGGATTCTACTAGAATGGGCTCCAGGAGGGATCCAAACAGCTGTTCCCCGGAATACAGGGTTGAAGCTAGCCTCCACTTATTTCTGGCATCTGCTTGCCATTGGTGGAGCCAAAGAAGGCAGCGGGAGGTGAGAGGAGCTGATGGACTTAACAGCGAACCTGGCCGTATTTAGAGTGGCATCCGCAGAAAATTCTATAGCTGCCATGATTTTGTTGAGGTCCTGATGAGACCTAGTGTCTGAAGCAGGAAGCCTTTCTTGCAGCTGTTTCAGCCATAATAAAGAGGCCCTGTTAAAAAAGGAAGCCGAAGTGGAAGTCTTAATTGCCCAGGCAGCCGCCTGATGAGCCTTGACCAAGGTTTGCTCCATTCTCTTGTCTTCCGGATGGAGGGATTCCACCGGGGGGCCTGTAACAATAGTGGGGGAGGATAAAGCTGCCACCGGTGCATCCACAGATGGAACTAGGAGCGCCTTATAAAGGTGTCTGTCGAGGCTGCTGGGGTTGAGACCCGATCCTGGGGAGGCCCATTGCTTCTGCACAATATCCAGGAACAGCCTGGGGACTGGAACCTCTACAGGAGGCTCTGCAAAAAGTGGGTCTGTCAGGACAACTGGCTCAGAACCCGGGTCCTGAGGAGCCTGTGTAGAGCCCAGCCTCGTGGTGGTCTTGGCTTTAAAAGCAAAGATCTGAACAACTGGGGCCTAAATAGACCAACAAAGGCAGGAGCATCAGGCATAAGCCCTTCATTGTCTGACAAATCCAGATCAGGTTGCAAATCATCCCCAGAAATAGATGCCTGGCTGGAAGAAGCCTGAGAATAGGCCTGATCCTGGGGAAGGATTTCCTCCTCCCCATAATGGATCCCTTGTTGATATCCAAGAGGCATAGGGGTAACAATACCCAGGGTGGCCCTCTGTTGTAGACCTGCTGCAATTCCTTGTTTAATGGTCTTGGAGATCAAGGCTCCCATACTGGCCGGAATTAAAGGCTCTGGCTGCTCTTCTGAGCGAAGGCCTGCAGAAGTTGGTGTAAAGGTCGCCTCAGCCGAGGTAGACCTGTGTTGCACAAGAAATTCCCAGGAAGGGGGAGGGCCCATGGGGGCTGGCATGGAGCCAAATAATAACCCACTGTTGCCGGGCAAATTCACAGGCTGAGCGCTGGAATCATCAGGAGACAAAGCATAGAGGGCGACTCCGACTGCTGTGGATTGGTGGAGTGAGGGTAAGCCTGCAGGCTTCCCTGAAGTCCACTTAAACTTCTGGCTGAATCCTTCTCTGCCCTAGCAATCACCTTCTCTATCACCCTGTGCCTCTGTTCAGCCTCCCTTTCAGCCTTTTTTGAAGCCTTCCTGCTAGAATGAGGCTTCGGATCTTTGGCCCTCATCTTAGAGGATCGGGTCCTGGAGGCTCTAGCAGCATTGCTGCTGCCTGAAGAGGAAGGTGCTGGGCTGTCTGCCACGTAGGCTGCTTCCCCCGATGTGGCGTCCACCATCTTGAAATAGCCGGACCACGCAGTCTCACCCTGAAGGGCTCTGTCGCAGCTAGCGCCAATTAATCTGAGCCCTGGCTAGCGCTACGGAGCTAGGCTCGTGGGCGCTGCCAAATGCTGCCGTCTGGCAGAGAATCACTCAGGCCACAGGCAAGACAATAGAACCCCAAGGGTCAGTGTATCGGAGCCAGGCTCCTGAGAGCTGCCCTGTTTGATCTGTTGGCCGTCAGTCAAACCGCCGCTCCAGCGGCCTTCAGCGGTATCAGGCAAAAGAGCCCTTCACGCCGGGAAGGAAATTAAAGAAATACTCAATTTAGGCTGAAGCCAGAAACCAGGAATGGAGAACTCTGCAACACGTCTGATCCAGACAACAACTGAGTCAAAAAGCTGGAGGAGAGAGAGGAGGCGGCGTGTCATTTACATCTGCAGACTTAGTCCAATAGGATACAGAGTTAACCCATTCCTGGATGCTGTCTCCACCTAAATGGAGAATAGCTAAAAGAGATAAGAATGCCTTCTTAAATGAACAGTGCAAAAAATAGAAGAAAACAATAGAATAGGGAGAACCAGAGATCTCTTCAAGAAAATTGGAGATACGAAGGGAATGTTTCATGCAAAGATGGGCATGATAAAGGACCAAAATGGCAGGGACCTAACAGAGGCAGATTAAGAAGAGGTGGCAAAATTACACAGAAGAACTATACAAGAACAAGCTTAACGTCCCTGATAACTACAATGGGGTGGTCACTGACCTCGAGCCAGACATCCTAGAATGTGAAGTCAAATGGGTGTTAGGAAATCTGAGAAACAACAAAGCTAGTGGAAGTGACAGTATCCCAGCTGAGCTATTCAAAATCTTAAAAGACGATGCAGTAAAAGTGTTACACTCAATTTGACAGCAAATTTGGAAAACTCAACAGTGGCCACAGGATTGGAAAAGGTCAGTTTACATTCCAATTCCAAAGAAGGGCAATGCCAAAGAATGTTCAAACTACCGCACCATCACACTCATTTCACATGCTAGTAAAGTTATGCTGAAAATCCTACAAGCTAGGCTCCACCAGTATGTGGATCGAGAACTACCAGAAGTACAGGCAGGATTTCGAAGAGCTAGAGGAACAAGAGATCAAATTGCCAACATACACTGGATCATGGAGAAAGCTAGGGAGTTCCAGAAAAACATTTACTTCTGCTTCATTGACTATGCTAAAGCCTTTGATTGTGTGGATCACAACAAATTGTGGCAAGTTCTTAAAGAGATGGGAGTACCAGACCATCTTATTTGTCTCTTGAGAAACCTATATGCGGGTCAAGAAGCAACAGTGAGAATTGGACACAGAACCACTGATTGGTTGAAAATTGGGAAAGAAGTTCGGCAAGGCTGTATACCAATGCTGCTAACCTTTTTGTCGCCTCATGCCAAAAGCACGTGTGTGCACCCATAATGCAATGTGTATGTGACCCCCCCACATGCGTACCGGCCCCCACACATACGCGTGTAAACCCTGCATGCATGCGCACACATCTCCTGCATGCGCATACATCTCCTGCATGCGCCCCACCCCCCGTGCATGCGCAGCAGAGACCCAAAAACCAGCTGGCCAGCGGGAGGCACGTGCACATGCGTGGTAGAGCTGAGCTGGGTCAATGGCTCACGTGCCAGCAGAGGGCTCTGCGTGTCACCTGTGGCATGCATGCCATAGGTTCGCCATCATGGCTGCCTATTTAACTTATATGCAGAGCACATCATGAGATAGGCGGGGCTAGATAAATCACAAGTTGGAATTAAGATTGTTGGTAGAAATATCAACAACCTCAGATATGCAGATGATACCACTCTAATAGCAGAAAGTGAAGAGGAACTAAAGATCCTCTTGATGCGGGTGAAGAAGGAGAGTGCAAAAATTGGCTTGAAACTCAACATTAAGAAAACTAAGATTATGGCATCTGGCCCTCTCAATTCCTGGCAAATAGATGGGGAAGAAATGGAGGTAGTGACAGATTTTATTTTCCTGGGCTCCAAGAACACCACAGATGGGGACTACAGCCAAGAAATTAAAAGATGTTGTCGCCCGCCAGCAGAGCTGGCAGCAGATTCGGACAGTGAGGAGGTTGGAAAGGAACATGGGCCAGACCTGGAGTCTGGGGAAGGCTCTGACAAGTGCTCTGCATCAGAGGCAGAGATGGGGCCAGGGCAGTCTGATAATTATCAGTTGCCTTTGGAGTCAGACATCAGTGAGGCAGACAAACAGCTGGAGCCTGTTCCCAGTGTGCACATGCGCAGTGTTGCCAGACGGGAACAGCTGAGGAGCAAGGGTCGACTTGGAAGTAAGGCCACAGGTGGACGGTGAATGGCCCATCCCATAGGGAATAAAAGAGCAGTGAAAGGGGAGAGGAGTTTGCAGGAGACAATTAGTTCGCTTAATTGGTTCGTGACTATCAGAGACGAATTTTGAAGATATCGGCCTGGCAGCTCTCCAAGCCAGATAAGGTCTGTGACTGTAAATGCTCTCTTGAAAGACTTTGTTGGATGTGAATGAGAGAAATTCACAGTAACTTAATAAAAAGGGGTTTTTATCAGCACAAGGAGTGTGCTTCGTGGTTTGGGAACACCTAGGTCAGAACAAAAGACGCTTGCTCCTGGGGAGGAAAGCTATGGCAAATCTAGACAGTATACTAAAAAGCAAAGACATCACCCTGCCAACAAAAGTGTGTATAGTCAAGTCTATAGTTTTCCCAGTTGCAATGTATGGCTGTGAAAGTTGGACCATAAGAAAGGCTGAGCACCAAAGAATTGTCACCCTGCCAACAAAAGTGTGTATAGTCAAGTCTATAGTTTTCCCAGTTGCAATGTATGGCTGTGAAAGTTGGACCATAAGAAAGGCTGAGCACCAAAGAATTGAGGCCTTTGAACTGTGGTGCTGGAGAAGACTCCTGAGAGTCCCTTGGACTGGCAAGGCGATCAAACAGGTCAGTCCTAGAGGAGATCAACCCTGACTGCTCTTTAGAAGGCCAGATCCTGAAGATGAAACTCAAATACTCTGGCCACCTAATCAGAAGGAAGGCCTCACTGGAGAAGAGCCTAATGCTGGGAAAGATTGAGGGCAAAAGAAGAAGGGGACGACAGAGAATGAGGTGGCTGGATGGAGTCACTGAAGCAGTCGGCGTGAGCTTAAATGGACTCCGGGGGATGGTAGAGGAAGGCCTGGAGGAACATTGTCCATGGGGTCGTGATGGGTCGGACACGACTTCGCAACTAACAACAACAACAGTAAAATATTCAAATTCTACAATACTGCCCATCTCTAGACTTGCTTTGTATTTACTACACTTTCATTCCGCCCAATATGTGAATATCTCTAAATGGATTACAAGTTGTTTCTATTTTTTAAAGCAAACAAAAGCAGCAAAGTACAATACAAATAGCAAAGTACAATTAATATTAGTTCAGGAAAAATGTAAAATATAAATTCACCAGTTCACAGTTAGGTCCATTTAAATCAGAGTACAAATGCCAGGGAAAGAACAATGCCTCTGACACTGAAAATGTATTAACTCAAGGGCCCCTATCAACATTTCCAAAGGTGAGTAATCCAAAGTCCCACTACCAGAGGGTCTTCATGTGGAGCAACTGATTTTACTTCCCTTGAAGGATGCATCTAGAAGATGCCCACCAAGAATCACTAGAAAATATGAGCAGGCGCATATGGGAAGATATATTTTAAAGATATATTCTCCTGATGTCATTCAAAGCTTCAATAAAAACCCCACCACCAAAATCTTAAATTGAGATCAGTAATATATCAGCATTGAAAATAGCTGAATAGCAATAGCACTTAAGACTTATATACCGCTTTATAGTGTTTTACAGCCCTCTCTAAGCAGTTTTACAAAGTCAGCATATTGCCCCCAACAATCTGGGTTCTCATTTTATCCACCTCGGAAGGATGGAAGGATGAGTCAACCTTGAGCCTGATGGGATTTGAACTGCCAAATTTCAGGCAGCCAATAGTCAGCAGAAGTGGCCTGCAGTACAGCATTCTAACCATTGTGCCACTGAGGCTCTGAATAATAGACACGTAACTAAACACAAACTCCACTTTTCAGGGATTTTCATCTCAAAAGATTCACTATTTTACAAGTTTCAAAATATTACAAATGATATAATGAAAATAAGAATGTGCACGTACTTGCTACACTTTTATAGATTATCCTATTTTAATATGATATTGTATCTCCTGTACTTACTACTAGTAATTAAGTTTCCATGGCAGCTAAAATATTTTAATGAGACAAAATCTTCCAAAAATAAATTATATCTTGATGGTTGTCAATAATTTGACCAATGTCATACACATTGATATAAGGAAATGGGAATGCATTTGCTATACAAACATGTTCAAATCTAAGTTACGCAATATCACATCCTTTTGATACAAAATATGCAACACCACAATGAAAATGACGAATAGCATTTTTAGTCCACATGCATCCAAAGGATAACACAGACTAGAGCTGACAATAAGTAAACATGGTTTGACACTACTTAAAGCATGCTTATGCACTGTATTTTCTCCACACTTCCAATAATTTTAAAAAAGCAAATTGTGGGTGCTAAGACAGCTATGCTTTTTGCAGCACTGTACAATATAATGACCTTATCTAGATTGCAGTTTTATAAGCGCATTTCCTGCAGATTACTACTACTTACTTATAATATAGTTCTCCCATATCATATAGTAATTAGTGTATACACTATGTACTACATGCCATGTAAACAGAATATATGCTTACCCAAAACATGACTATCCGATTCTAATTTTTTACATATATAATACAGGAATATATGGGATCTTACATGTAAAACTATGTTTTAAGGGAGTCAGACATAAACTTAGTAAACCAGCGGGCCTCAACCTTTGCGGCTTGGCAGCCCAGGTGAGCTGGGGGAAATTGGGCCACATGAAGTAGCGGGCCAGCACGCGCATGTGCACAGCTCCAGTCATGGAAGAGAGAACAGAAGCCTTCCAGGTGTGGTCTTGTGGCCTTCCACGCATGTGGCCCAGTTGAGAAAAAGCCATGGCCTGGTAGTGGGCTGTGGCTCACAGGTTGGGGATCCCTATAGTAAGCTATACCCAAAGTAATTTTTATTTCTATTTTCACAGAATATTTGCAGTGCTGTGCATCATGTGGCAATGTGAACATCAAGATTACAAAACATCAGGAAACACTCAAAAAATAGAATTTAGGTATGACCATGAATATTTTTTATTTATCTTATTAAGTTTATATGCCTCCCCCCCTTAAAGATAAGACAACAACATTACACAGAACAAGCTGGTTTTACCAGAAGTTGGACATTATTAATATTTACAAGGCCCCAAAATACAAAATTATAAATAATACTAGTCAGGTATGTTAGATGAACCACTTTAAACTAATCAGAATATTATTGTTGTGAAAAGTGCTATAAAAGTATACATTTGAACCAGGGGTGAAATTCAATTTTTTTCCTTACCGGTTCTGTGGGCATGGCGGGAGGGAAAGGATACTGCAAAATCTCCATTCCCACCCCACTCCAGGGGGAAGGATATTGCAAAATCTCCATTCCCACCCCACTCCAGGGAGAAGGATATTGCAAAATCTCCATTCCCACCCCACTCTGGGGTCAGCCAGAGGTGGTATTTGCCAGTTCTCCGAACTACGCAACATTTCTGCAACTGGTTCTCCAGAACCTGCTGAATTTCACCCCTGATTTGAAAGGTTTTCCACAATCTACTTTCTTTGAATTGAGTCTTGCCCATTATTCAAGACAGTAAGGAATTAGCTCATGGCTTTGTGTTTGATAAAAGTTGCTGAATTGAGTCTCTGCTTTCAAATAATTAACTTAGATTGAAAAAAAACTTGTAAAGATGGATATTTTAATTCTGGAAAATTATTCTTTTTCATGCTAAGGTCACAAAGATGTAAGTTAAATACACATAAATTTGTGGGATAATAGAATTCTGTATTGATATAGATTTTTCTCTTTCTAAATTTCTCTGCATATCAAGAAATATCTAAAAAGCAAGCTCTACTTGATGCTGAAATATACATTATTAAGCTGACTCTAATTTGTCTTCTAGTTGCTTTTAAAACAGATTGCAGCAACAGGGAGAAAAAACCAAGAACATCTTTTGCACTTTTGCCTTATAAGATCTATAATGTTTGTTTCCCTTATTCTATATCATCATGTTGAACTTTATGAATATTTATTCCACGCCAGCATAATACAAATGTTCCCTAATAAAAGTCATCTGATACCAGTAATGGACATAACAATTGGATCCAGGAAACTCTCAACAAACCATTCTCTGAAATAAAAAGATAATCACCCAAGTGTTACAGAATTCATAAGTAAAGATTTTAGTGATCAGTTTAGAATTATTTGCATCTGATGATTCTGAGAGGAATCTTTTAAGGATAATATGTCAAACGTTCAGGTATATCTTGAGATACATTAACAGGAACAGAGTCCAAATCACGGAAAGTTAATTGTTTACTTTGACCTGGTCAGACCCCATTTCAAAAAGAACAATGATAATTGAAACAGGTTCAGCAGACAGCTGCCAAGATAGTAAGGGATCTGAAAACCAAACAATATCATGAACGATCAAATTATCAGGCTATGTTTAGCTTACAGAAAAGAAAATTGAGGGGAGATTTGACAGCTATTTTCAGATATCTGAAAAGTTCTCATATGGAAGAGAGAGTGGTCTTATTCTCTCTGGTCCCGTAACAGAGAACAAGAGCCAGTGGATTGAAATTACAAGGAAGAAGATTGAGGCTAGATATCAGGAGGAACTTCTTAAGTGTATAAACTGTGTCTGAAATGCAATGTACTGCCACATTGCATGGTTAATTCTCTTTCACTAGAGATCTTCAAACAAGGGCTATAAGGTTATCTATCAGATATTATAATAGATCCTGAACATGTTCCAGGTGATTGGACTAGATGGATTCCATGGTCCCTTCCAATTCTATGATTGTAAGACTATTTTTATTGAGATTGCTATAGGAAAGGTATTCCAGAGACAATTTTTTTAAAAGTCACTGAAGACAAACTTTTATTAGTTCTTAAATTTTATGTTAGAACAAGTTTATCTTCTGTCTTTCAAAGGTATCTAACCTCAGTATTAATGCAGAGCTAAAACAGGTGATTTGCAAGACTTGATAAACCTAATCCTGAAAATGTCAATCCAGTAAAAAGGCAAGTGAATAGACCATATGTCTCAAATTCCTCTTAAAATCAAAATTATAATGCTAGCAAGAAAAAACTGTACTGACAAGGCAGAATGGATCACCTGATCAATAATTATAGAAACATTAATGTAAATCTAATGTACTTTAAAAAATTGAAAGAAAACCCACCTGTGGTATAATCTTTTAGACGCAGGTTTTTCACTGGTGTTCCATCACATGCTTGGAAAGCATTGAGAATCTATAAAAACAAAGTGTCCAGTTAAGTGGTAATGCCTATATTATACTGAACATTTAAACACTGAATATTCATTCTGTTTGACCCCAAAACAATGATTTCACATTAATGGAAATGAAAATGGAAAGAAAGCACTTGACAGTGTAAGCTAAAGTACAGCAAAGACTATGTCACAATAAATTTATTTTTGCTACATGTTTTTGGAGGGTGTTCCCCTTCAATCAATTACTCTAACATAGTTCAGGTTGTCCTCATTCAGCCACCACTTGTTCATCCATTCGAAGTTACAGCAGTGCTGAACAAGGGGACTTATAATCATTCCTCCAGCTATTGAAGTATCTCTACTAGTCATATGATTGCAATTCAGCCATTTGGAAAGGGCTCACCAATATGAAGGTTGCAATGTCCTACAGTCACATGATTACCAGTTGTGTCTTTCACTGCCAGCTTTTGACAAGCAAAATCAATGGGGAAGCCAGGAGATCACAAATGGTGATGACGTGACTCCGGGATGTTACAGCTGCCCAGGAGTCGCCTAACAATTGCAACTGGAACGGCTACAACTTCTGTCATAAGTCAACAGTCATGTGATGTCATGGTTTATGACTGCATCACTTATCAATTACCAATCCCAATTACCACCCTTAAGTGAGCACTACCAATATTGGTTTGATCTGCCTCTGTACCACAGATTATATTGTTCTGAAAAAGCTACGGACTGTTTAAGGATATTAAAAAGTTAATCTGTTTTAATTGTGAAATAAATACAGATTAGACAGCGAAGGAATTTGGAACAGCCCAAGAAAAGAAAATCTTGTGACCAACACCAAACTACCCTGCTGAGAATCTAATCCTGCTTTTCGTTAAACCAGGGCAAAGCAAATATGTCTTCTTCCTATTAAAGCATTGTAGTATTAAAAGAAATATGGAATATATATAACTGGCACATTTCAACATTTTAAGAAAAGTGAACATTAACTAGCTTTGAAACTATATTAAAATTATTCAAACATGTCATAAATCACTATTAAATCAGCACAGATCTATTTTTCCAAATATAACTCCATTAATATCTTTATTAAAACAATGTTAAACAGTCAAAAGCAAACTGCAGGCAATTTTTTTTCTCTCTCTCTACAGTCTCTGGACCCCCTTCTAACTGCATTGTTAAATTCTGTTCTGTTCTATTCTATTTTCTATTTCTATTATTTGGAACTGAGAAACACAAAAGCTATAATATACAGTTAGTGTATCATCTATTACTAGGTAAGCTTCATAAACACAACTTACATCATCTTTTGTAGCAGTTTCAGGCACTTTTCCTAGTCGAATCAACTTGCTTGGCTTGGTATCTTTGAGACAGGTTCTATAGTCCTGGTCCTTCAAAATAAAATTCAAAAGGATTTTAAAGTCAACAATGAAGTAGAGGAAAGATGCAACAAGTCAAACGTAGTTGAAAGTGTGTAAATTCCTTTAAAAAGTTACAATATAATCCAGGCGAGGGTCTTCTCTGTGGCCCCTACTTTGTGGAATCAGCTACCCCGAGATCCGGACTGTCCCCACCCTATTGGCCTTCAGGAAAGCTGTGAAGACCTGGCTTTTCCGGCAAGCCTTGGGCCAATAAATAATAGATGTTGGCCCATGATTGTTTGAATGACTGAGTGGTTTTAATGTTTTTATATTGTGTTCTTAACCCTGTTTTTTAGTTTTTATATTGATAGTTTGTATTGCTGTGAGCCGCTCAGAGTCCCTGCTGAGTTGAGCGGCATACAAGTACAAGTAATAAATAAATAAATAAAATAACATTTTATCATCAAGGTGGTAAGACTGCATGTAAAAGATATATGCACCACTAATAGGAAGTGTCAATTTATAAGAAGCAAATTAGAACTAAAGAAATTAGGCACAGAAAGCTGTACAGAAGACTCAAGTGTTGTATTGATTAAAGTGTGAAGTAAAGGTTTATAGGTTCAAATTCATCTTCAACCATGGAAGCTCATTTCCATGGATTTAGGCTGACTACTATCCCTCATACCAATCAGTTTTTGTTTTTATGAGAAAACTTGGAACAGAGGAAACTATGCTTATCAGCTTAAACTCAAGAAAAGGCAAAATATAAATCCAATTAATAAATAATCTCATGTTACAATACCTACACTACAATTTACAGATTTAATTATACAAGGAGTGAGGTGAGATGGTGTAAAGGAGTTAATTTCATTACAGCTCACGGCTTTGATTTTTAAAGTGTTATCATCTTCTAGTAAACATTTTATAAATGTGATTAAGATAGAAACTTTACAATAAATTGCATACCTGAAGATCTGGTTGAGAATCTTTACAAGACTTCCCATCAGCAAAAGATTTGCCATGTTCATAGTCAAAGACCCGACATCCTGGAAGACGATGATCTACATCTCGATACTCAATGCCCCTGTAGTCTGTATCCTGCCTTCCAAGGAAATCCAGATCACTTTTTTCTTTTAGTCCAGGCAATTCAGCTACTTGGTCTTCTTTTGCAGAAATCTCCTGATTGCTAACAAAGCCCTGAGAAGGCTTATCTTGGTCCGGAAGATTGGGAAGAGGATTGCGGCTATTTTGGAACTCTAGAGAAGATTCAGTCTTAAGATTTTGTTCTTGGGGTTTTTCTTCTTCTCTGGCTCTTGATTCTGAATGTGGCAAATCCTCATTCTGAATACTCAATGAAGACCTGTCTCTAACAACTACAGTCTCTTCTATCTTGCATTCTCTATCGGCTAACTGTGCTGTAGATTGACTATGATGGAAGTCTAAAACGTTTGAGTCTGCTGTGGGTCTCTCCCTTTCTGCAAAATCCAGCGGTGGTGGGGCATCCCTACCCCTAAAATCCTGATCAGCCTGAGGTTTTGGCCTATTTCTGAAATTTGAGTGGGGTACATCTCTGTTTCTGAAGTCTGAATCAGCCGCACCCACATTTCTCAGATCTGTATCAGGTACATCTCTTTTCCTGAAGTCTGAATATGGTTGCTCTCTGCCCCTATAATCTTGTTCAGGCATGTCTCTTGCTCTAAAGTGTGGGTGTGATCCGTCTCTATTTCGGAAATCCAAATCAGATGTTCCCCTAGCATGACAATCTGATGAAGTATCATCTCTACCTCTATAGTTCACTGTATGAGCTTCCCTATCTCTATAGTTCATTCGGAATGCATCCCTATTTCTATAATCCATAGCAGGAACATCTCCTCCACTATACTCCACAGCCTGGCCTTCTCTATCCTGAAAATTTCCAGGATACATCTCCCTACCCCTATAGTCTGGAAGGAGTGGTACCCTAGCTCTGAAGTCCAACTGTGAATCATCCCTACTCTGAAAATCTGAAGGCGAGTAATCTCTGTTTCCAAAATCATGCATATGACCCTCCCCACCTCTGAAGTCACTACGTGGTGCATCTCTACCTCCAAAGCTGAAAGTAGATTCCTCTCTGTTCACAAACTGAGGATTGAGGATGCCTGGGAGTCCCTGGATATCAAAAGGAAGTGATTCTCTGCCAGAGAAGTTGCCAGAGTGTCTTTCTTGAGCAAGACTATCAAGGGGAGGAGAGTAATCCCTGTTCCACCCGGGAGCAAATCTTTCTTCTTGGCTCCCACTGTAGAAATAAAGACAGTGTTATTCATAATGTCCTTCGAGTTTGTAATCTACACATCAGCATGTTCTTCTCTAACTTTAACAGAGGTGTTCAACAGTAAGATCCGCAGAAGATAGTGATGTTTGGTAGTTTAAGAGGTGGTAGTATACGACAGACGTGATAAGTAAACTTGCGCACTCTTATTTCACCATAATTCCCAGAAGAACTCAACATGGAATACCTGAAATATTAATGAGTTAAGGTAACAATCTACATAGTCTCACAGTAAATTAAATTGGGAACTTTAGAGAGTTTAAGACACCGCCATAATTATTTTGCATGCTCCTTCAACCAGGAATATTCCTTAAACCTGGCTTTATCACAATTTTAAAAAGGAATTCTTGTAAGCTCTCCTATAATAATGAATTCCTTGTTCAACATTCAAAGAAAAGGTTATTAATACAAGGCACTATTTCAAGGTATGTAAACTTCCACATCTTGTCTTTCCAATGTTACATACTACTTATTACTAGTTGGAAGGGAACTAAAAGTATACTACACCAATTTACAGCAAAATTACATTTCATGTGTTATTTCACAATTGTATAAAGTTGGAAACAGCAATAATATTCTTGACAGTATTCCTTTACTATTATAATTTTTCATTAAAAATCTTTATTTTGGCAGGTGGTCTGAAGAATTTTATTTTACCCTTAACATGATTTATTTAGGGCACTTAACTCATTCCTAGAGAAAAGTGCACTTATATGTTTGAAATTAAGGCTCAAAACTACTAAGAACAATAAACATAAATATAAATGTTTTGTTGTTTCCTTTTATTCTTCTAGTAAAGGTGTGGAAGAATTAGCCCTAGTCCTATATTGATGTTTTGTACAATTCCTTACTAAGACTAGCAGTTCTTGAGTTACTAAATTGGAAGGATACAAATTCATAAAAAATTGAAACACCCCCCCCCCCCCAGAAGACATTTTTTCTTACGAAACTGGTCCCTGGGGCCAGAAAGATTGGGGACCACTGGTATACATTATTTTTTAAAAAGGGATAGAACAGCATCAAATAACTTTAGCCTTTCATTTTCCTCACAAAAGTCAGTAATGTAATATTCTTTCCAGTATACCTGTTATATTGAAGAAAATTTGTTTACACTAATAGATAACCCAAGGATCAAGGATATGCAGCTACAGGTGGTCCTTGACTTATCACAACAATTGGGGACAGAGATTTGTCATTTTAGATCAGCATGGCTGTAAAGCGAGATATCATATGAGTACAAAAAGCGAGATATCACATGATTCCTATAGCAATCCCAGCAATCCCCATTGTGGTCATTAACCAAAACTGATGGGTTGTTAAGCAACCAGTCAAGGCATTCGAGGCTTGGTCCTGCTCAATACCAAGCCTCAGTAAAGTAAAGGACTGTCTCCAACTTCTTCCATCCACCTACAGTATTTCCCTTCCATCTTTGCCCCTTGGCTGCCTGCCTCCTGTCTTGTTAGGTGGCAAGAAGCCCCAGAATCACAGGGCTTTGAGGCTGCTTGCCACACCCTGGGAAGCTGCATCTGCCCTCATCATTCTGCACTCTGACACCCGGTGCTCCGCTATCCCAACAGACCTTTCCCATCTTTTTTCTCCTGCTGCTGTTGAGAAATGCCCAGCCCTTTGCACCACAAAGCCCCTTTGCAGAATGCCAGCAAAAGAAAGTCCCTTTGTACCATGTTGGTAGGCCCAGCTAGGATGGAGCTTCCTGGCACATCATGGCTCTTGGGCGGCTTCTTGTTTCCCTGCTTGCTTCTTACTTCTGCTTCTTGCAGTACCCTGTGGCAGGGCTTCCTGGTGAACCTCAAGAAGCAGAGGCAAGCAAGTAAACAAGCCAGAAGCAGCCTCAGATCCACGGCGGATCAGGAAGCTCTGGCCCAGAAGCATGGTGCAAAGGGCTTGCTTTTGCCAGCTTTGCACAAAGGGGCTTCTTGGCGCAAAGGGCTACGCTGAGCACAATTCATCAGCAGCATGGAGCACCCAAAGGTCTGTTGTGGAGGCAGAGTATAAGGAGACACGGGACCAAAAGGACATAGATGTGAAGGTGTAGGCCAGGGGTCGGCAACCTTAAACACTCAAAGAGCCATTTGGACCCGTTTCCCAGAGAAAACAAAACACCAGGAGCCACAAAACCTGGGTGGGTGTGGCCAACTCAATGTCACTCACTCCCACTGAGTCACATGACACCCCCAGCCACGCCTACCCAGGTTTTGTGGCTCTCTATGTTTTCTTTTCTATGGGAAACAGGTATCTCTCTCTCTCTTTTCCCTCTCTCTTTTTCTCCATCTCTCTTTCTTCCACACCCATCTCTCTCCCTCCCTCTCATCTTTCTCTCTCTCTCTCTCTCCCTCTCCCCATCTCTCTATCTTTCTCCCTTCCTTCCCCTCTCATCTTTCTCTCCCTCTCCCATCTTTCTCCCTCCCTCTCTCATTGCTTTCTCTCTCCCTCCCTCCCTCATCTCTTTCTTTCTCCCTCCCTCTCTCGTTGCTCCCTTTCTCTCTCCATCCCTCCCTCATCTCTTTCTTTCTCTCATCTCTCTTTTTCTCCCATCTCTCTCCCCTTATCTCTCTCTCTTCTAAGGAACGACCGCCACCCCCGGTGGAGGCTTCCCTTCGGGCGACCCTCCTTCCTCTCTCGCAACTCCCTGGCTGGCTGTGGCAGGGCCAGTAGTGCGCGCGCACGGGGAGACCCTCCTCAAGCAAGTGCCAAAGCACAGCAAAGGCACGCGCAGGGCAGGCAGCCACTCGCTTGAGGGTCTTAACAGGATGCAAAAGGACACGGCTTCTCTCCTGCCCTAAGGATCCAGCCATCGCCTTGCCATGTCCCGTCCCATCCCCCCGCGGCTCTTCAGCCGAGCGGGGAGGGCGTAAGCTCCAGGCCTAAGCGGCAGGAAGCGAAGGCTGCCTTACACGCAAATGTTGCGTGAAGGCAGCTACAGGGCCGCTTCTCTCCTGCTCTAAGGACCCGGCCATCACCTTGCTGTGCCCCCCCCCACCGCATGAGAGGAGAAGGAGGGGGAGGAGGGTTGCCGGAGCCTTAGTGCAGGAGCGAAGGCAGCCTTCGCTTCCTGCCGCTTCGGGCTGGAGCTTACACCCTCCCCGCTCGGCCAAAGAGCTGCAGGGGGGGTGGAAACAGCAAGGCCATGGCCAGATCCTTAGGGCAGGAGAGAAGCCGCATCCAAAGATCCTCCTTAAGCGAGCAGCCAGCTTCCCTCCGCGTGCGCCTTTGATGCGCTTTGGCGCTCACATGAGAGTCTCCCCGCACGTGCGCACCCTCCTAGCCCCACCACAGCCAGCCAGGGAGTCGTGAGAGGGAGAGGAGGGTCGCCGAAGGGAAGCCTCCACCGGGGGTGGTGATTGTTCCTCAACCAGCGCCGGAGAATCAGTCCTGGCCGCTTCTCCATTCCCACTGTTGCCCTTACCTTCTCAGGCCAGGTAAGGGAGTGGAGGGCGCGGAGTGGGGCCAGCCAGTGATGGGACAGGGAGCCACAGCAGAGGGCCCAAAGAGCCACATGCGGCTCCAGAGCCGCGGGTTGCTGACCCCTGGTGTAGGCGGATGGGAGAGTTGAAGCATCCCAGCTTCATAAGTCTGGATGGACTGTCAAGTGCCCAAATTTTATGGGACCTCGGGAGCACTGCAATGGTTTTAACTTTTGACACAGAAGTCTTTGTTCAGTGCCCTGGTATCTTCAGTCATTGAACGAATTATTGTAATCTGAGGACTACCTATATTCAGTTTGAAAGTACAAAAGATATTTCAGATGATCTAACATAAATATACTTGTACAATTCAGTGGCTCCTTAAACAAGTTGCACCTTTCTCATAGAAATTAAAGAGACATTAATTTATGGGATCTGTGCAAGGCTATGAAAAGGTGTAGCTTGTTAAAGAGTTTATAAACTCTCCAGAGTTTATCCATATGGTTGCACGGGGGGGGGGGGATTTGCAGAGAGAGATGGCAAAAAGCTTTTGCCTCAGAAGTGATCATCAGAACGTTTAAACTTTAAACAAAAAACCATTCTTAATGATTGCTTAATCCTGCAGAATTGCACTGGTGTTTTATAATACCACACTTTATACTGGGGAACCTCAGGTACTAGTTAACAAGTTGAGAATGCCCTTGTTATGTAAGCAGCACCTACAGCAGGAGTGTCAAACTGGCAGCCCGCAGGCCACATGCGTCATGTGCAGGCCACGCCCACCCCAGCTCCAAGAAGGGGAAAACGTCACGAAATGTCACGTGACAGCAACATGATGCCACGAGTTTGACACCTGTGACCTACAGAAAGTCTAATTGTAAATTAGCCAAATTGTAGTAGGCTAATTTACTTTCAAGTGTATCTATGGAATCTCAATCAACTAGGGCACAGGTGGGCAATGATTTTTTCCAAGGGCCACATGAGAAACTGAGACTGTTGTGGAGTGCCGAACCAACGTAACTTAATTTGTTCTCAAGCTCCATCAATTCAACTCCTCAGACTGCTCTAGGAGAGGGACAAGTGCTGGGCAGCACAGAAAAATGCTCTCTCCAGCTGACTGAAGTAACGCAGAGCGACTGCTTAGAGCCAGACCTGATTTGATTTCTTCTCCTGCCCCTTGCAGAATGCTTTTTACATTTGATTTCTTATTTCCGATTAGTGCCGGAAAGTGATAGCCAAAGGGCCAGATGTAGCCTGGGGACGGTAAACTGCCCAGGTCTGATCTAGGGTCCACAAATCTTAATGCTTTCTTGTACTTTTAAATCTAAAACTATAGGTGGAGTTAGCAATTAACATTCCACAATGCACAAATGTCAATGATCAATAAAGATAGTCCTTGACTTACAACCATTCATAGTTATAATGCACTAAAGAAAAGTGACTTATTACCTGTTCTTGCACATATAACCATCACAGCATCTCCATGGTCATGTGATCAAAATTTAGGCAATTGGCAAGCAACATGTATTTACGATAGCTACAGCATCCCATGGTCAAGTGATCGCTATTTGCAACTGTCCCAGTCAGCTTCTGACAAGCAAAGGCAGGAAGCAAGCAACGGTGGGGGGGGGGGGGAGGTCATAAAATCGAACACAACTCTCTTAACACCCACCTTACTTAACAATGGAAATTTTGGTCCCAAATGTGGTTGTAAGTTGAGGACTATCTATGAAAGGTATAAAATCATTTTTCTTCTAGAATGTTTAGAGAAAAAGTGCAAGGGGAGACTGCGTATAGAAAGCTCAATGAAATATGTATATTTGTATTTGCAAAATAACAAAAAGTTTCACATCAAAACATATTGGAAAACATATGTGAAATATCTCAAAGATAATTGTTTGCAGCTGATAAAAATTAACAGGCCATTACCATGACAGATACTATGTGTTTACAGAAGTGTTTAAAGAATCTACATATCAAATTACCAATGTCTTGTAATATGCTTTTACATCATTTAAAGATCTCTTATCACAGCTTTGATATAAAGGGTGATCCCAACTTCTTTTGAAAGAAATTTAAAAGACACAACCTTGAGAGATATATACCATATTTTTCGGAGTATAAGACGCACCTTTTTACCCCAAAAAAGAGGGTATACACCGAATGTAGCCCCAGCCAGCCAGCCACCCCCACCCTTTGGCCTCTGTCTTCCAGCAATTTACCTGTTTGCAGCAAAGAGGGAAGAGCCTATAAAGCCAAGCAAGTCACTAGAACTTCCCGATCTACAGCTGATTTGCCAGGTGGGAAAGTGAAAGTGAAACTGAAACTGCAAAGGCAAATAGCTGGGAGAGACATGCAGATTTTTATTTTTTGCTGAACTGGATGGAAGGGGGTAAGTGAATAACTATAAATGTCTGTAGAATGTTCAAATTATTACTTATTTTTTAGAGACTGCTTTATTATTGTTCTAGAGCCAGGGGCAATTTTAAGACTTGTGGACTTCAACTCCCATAATTCCACAGCCAGCTTTGTTAGCTTTGCTGGCTGTGGAATTCTGGGAGTTGAAGTCCACAAGTCTTAAAGTTGCCAAGGTTGGAGATCCCTGTAAATCTAGACAACTTAACAAAATATAGAAGCTTTTTAAAATAAATGCTTGCTCTGAAGAGGCCCAGTGCTATTGTATCTTCTTTTAAATAATAGAGAAGAATGTATACTTCCAGAAATTTTAATTAATTTTAACAGCTCTGTACAAGTATAGTCTGAAATGTAACAGTATCCTGTTTAGTATTAGAGTTTAGTTACCTTGGAGTAGATCTATTTAAATAATTGGGAGCAGTTAGTGTGACTACATTTAAGAAAACTTTCTGGCATAATGTACATTTCTCCAATTCTTTGCTATTTCTATGGGTCAAGCACACATGCACAGAAATACACAGCAAACAGTGTATATCATCTGTGCTGTTTGCTGTTTGGCAAATTGCTTGGAGGCAGAGGCCTTTTTTCCTTGTTTTCCTCCCCCAAAACGAAGGTGCGTCTTATACTTCGGTGTGTCTTATACTCCGAAAAATATGGTAGATAGTCCTTACAACCACAACTGAAATTTATGTTGTCAGTCATTGCAGTCATAAAAAGAGTCAAATCTGATTTCACAACTTATACAGCAGTCATTAAGTAAATCCAGCTTCCCCAATAGCTGTTTTTGCCAGAAATATGCCATAAAGATTTTTAAAAACATAATCACATAATTGCATGACACTGCAATTGATTGTAAATGCCAGCTACTTGCTAAATGCCTGAATTGTGATCACATGACCATGGGGATAGTACAGCGGTTGTAAGTATGAGTAAAGGTCATAAGTTACTTTTTCTGAGGCTATTGAATTTCAAACAGTCATTAAATGAACAGTCGTAAGTCAAGGGCTACCTGTATTGAGGGAAGGAGAGCATCCCAAGGAATTACACATATAGCACTGTACCTATTACTATTTTCTTTCAATAAGTGGTTCTTTCTTCTAGGGGAGGCTTTCATTAATAAAAAGGGGGAGAAAATTAATGTTATTTCCTTTCTCCTTCCATGGTGATGTCCCACATCATTTTGAAACATCATCCAAGCCTCTGGAATTTATTTCAGGGGTATAATGGGGTTTGGTGAAATTAATTCAAGTGAAAGAAACATTGGCAGCATTAAAGGCCATTTTCTCATGAGACAACAGTAATGAATAAAAATCACAGAATCAGCAGAAAATAATTTTTTGTGGTTTCTGAAAGGATTTCAGAATTTCTGTAATTAAGATGAATGTCTTACCAAAGATGCTTTTTTTTGTTTCAGACATTACCAATACTTGCAACTGATACTCTATTTAAACAATGGCAAATGGATATTTCTAAGTTTATATGCCAAGGGAAAAATCCAATAATGAGATATAAACTACAGCAAGATGTTAAGGAAAGAGGGGGTTTGGGTTTACCAGATCTGAAACTATATTTCGATGTTTGTTATTTAGTCTGGCTAAGAGTGGGTGAACCTCCAGAATAAGAGGCTAGTTGGTTTAGAAGGTCATGAATTAAGATTTGGATGGCACCATTATTTATAGTATGACAAGATTAAAGTAAAAGTTGAATTTAACAACCACTTTGAAATAAATAAGTTTGAAATAAATGAGTTTGAAATAAATATAAAACAAGGTTTTCTATGAGGATGCCTCTTTGGGTGTGCCCTCAGGAAGCTTTTTTCAGAAAAGAAATGGTGGCGAAGCCAAACTGGTAGACTTGTGGTAAAATCTTTTAATTTTGGTGATCCTATCCTCAAGTCTAAGGAAGAGCTAGAGTCAAGGACTTGTCTGCCATTGGTTTACATATTTACAACTGAAAGATTTAAATTAGACAGAAAGAGATATGGGTTTGACTTTGTTAAAAATGATTTGGAAATCCTACTGTGTGGTAGTGATGAACATATAATTGCAAAGTTCTATAAAACATTATTGAATTCAAATTTGGAAAGTGAATATGTAAACCACTGTATGATTCAGCGGGCAAGAAATTTTGGATATAAAGCTTGAACAATGGGAGAATATGTGGACGAAAGGTTTAAAATTTACACTAAATTATAATTTAAAAGAAAATGTCTATAAAATTATGTTTTTGTTGGTATTTAATACCAGATAAGTTATCAAGAATGTATACAGGTATTTCATGGAAATGGAAAGAAGGGACTTTTTTATCATTTATGGTGGACATGAGATAAAGCAAAGAAATATTGGAGTAGGATTCATATTCTAATATAGAAGATTCTTAAAGTAAATATAAAGATAAAACCAGAATCTTTTCTTTTGGGTTTAATGCAGAGGTCTTCAAACTTGGCAACTTTAAGACTTGTGGACTTAAATAGCTGACTGGAGAATTCTGGGAGTTGAAGTCCACCAGTCTTAAAGTTGCCAAGTTTGAGGACCCCTGGTTTAATGGAAAAAGACTTGGGGAGAAAATTGGAACTTCGATGCTATGTATGTTTACAGCAACAAGATTACTTTATACACAAAAATGGAAGGACACTTTGATCCCCACAATGCACGAATGGCTGCAAAAGTTGGTGGAGTTATCAGAGATGATTAAATTGATTGCTTTGATAAAAGAAAAAAACACAATTACTTTTGTTTCTACTTGGAAACCGCTTCTGGGCTTTGTGAATGAGGTGAAAAAATGAAACTTTGATTTTGGGGTTTACTGATAGATTTGTTGTTATAGAAATGGCTAGCTTATACTATTACGTAAATGTAAAAAATTGAGGTTTAATGTTACTATCTTATTCTATTGCACCAAAGGGAGTGGGAAATCAATACCTTTTCTTCCTTTTTCCCTTCTTTTCAACACTTTTCCCTTCCCTTTTCTCTCCCCTATTTGTCCTATTATTTGTTTTTGTATTTTATATTATAAACTAATAAAAAGGACAAGTCAATAAAAAAATAATAAAGAGAAAGCCCTGAAGGAAATGGTTTATCTGCAAATCTTGCAGTTGGCTTTGAGGCCTGAGTAGCGGACTGAAACATCATTGACTGAACTTGTGAATAATCTCTGGTGAGGGTAAATGCTTCCATACTTGGTCTCCATCTCTAAGTGGCTTCCAGTATTCTTCTTAGCAAGCCTAGGGAATAGAGAGAAAGAGGCAGTGTTGCAATGATCCTCCTTCTTCCAAAGTTGCTAGTAAAGGAGAGATCTGGCCTCAGATTCCTCTTTTGTGGGATCCCTCAAGATTCTGTTCTCTCCCCATTCTTGTTTAACATCAACATAGAGTTGATGGATGAGATCATCTGCCAGCATAGTGTTAGGTATCATCAGTATGTATGAATTCATCACAGACGGATTTCGGAGATACTTGGTCATCTCCTGAATGGATTGCTTCAATATACTCAATATACAGCTGCTCTTGAAGGCCACTCAGAAATTTCTACTGGTCCAGAATGCAATGGCATGGAAAATTATGGGAGCAGGAGCTCCGAGTAGGCTTCTAGGTGCAATTCAAGGTACTGATTATCAGCTATAAAGCCATTCATGGCATGAAGCCAAGTTATTTGCAAGACCTCCCTTCTCCACTTGTTTTTGCTTGACCCACTAGATTTGGCAGGTTGGGGCATGCTCTGGATGTCATCTATTAAACAGTGCCATCTGGCAGAATCTTGGAAGTGAGCTTTTTCTTTCACAGTTCCTGCTGGTTATTGGTTCACGATAACAATGAGATTTGTTTGGCTCTGACCCTGTTTGTATTTTATAAATCCTTGAAGACCTGGATGTTCTCCCAGGCATGAGGCCTATAGATTGGGTGAGCCCATTGTTGTGATTGTAACTGTAGTTAAGTGCTTTTGTTGATTGTTCTTGAGTGCTGCTGTGTTATTACTGTATCATATTATTATTATTATTCATTATTTTAGGTTAGAGTTTTGATTCCTGTATTCATTGACCAGTCATGATTCCAAGGTAGGCCGTTCTATAAATTGATAGAACAAATAATCCTTTGCCAGTGCAATTGTTGTGTAACACCAACTTGTCCATTTTTAATCTCTCTGACACTGTTGAACATACACAACAATTAATAGATCAGAATAGGACCAGGAAATGGCAAAAGTGGAAAAGAGATATAGTTCACAAGGAGAAAAAATACAAATAATGTTTACAATTGTTTATATGATCTTACTTATGGGTAAATGAAGCAGGATGGAAACCCAGTAACAAAAGTGACTACAATTTTAAAATAAGTAAACAGAGTTAAAGACTGAAATGCTGTAAAAAGAAAGAAGGGATGGGATGGTAAGAAATGGAATGTAATGGAAAATTCATTGTTAAATGTTAAATTCACTTAACATTGGAGGTTCAAGAAAGAATGGGAATGCCGATGATTAAAAACTAATTCTAATAGTCATAGAAAATTATGCAACACATACAAACATACAAAAGTGTGATTACAATGATAGTCAATAATTCAATCTTTGTCTTCACCCATCAAAGGTCACTCAAATTTAAGGATTGACCTGTCAATTCCCTTTCCACATTAAAGGTACTGATTTTAACAATCCCCATTTTTAAATGTAGTATGTCTTTCTGTTCTTTCCAGTAAACCAAACCCTTATACTACATATGTAGAGCTATGTGGAGAATTCTAAATCAGTGACAGGATGAGTTAAGACACAATTGTCCAACTCAGCTGATTTAGAAAACAATGTGCATTTCCTTAATCAAGTTGTACTAAAGCACTAACTATAATACTAAAAAGTGTAGAAGAGGAATGTTTCAGGCATTGGAAAAAGCATGGTACCAGTGCAAGGCAGATCTCTGTAAACAAATTATTTCATTAATAAGTCACAATTAAGAAAACATCTCCATTTGTCCAACTTATCTGATGGAGCCACTAATAAGAGGGCCTCCAAAAAATGTCAAGATATTTTGTCTTTAGCCTCTGAAAATTGGTCCTGAAATTAAGATAAAATATGCTACATATGCTTGCAAACGACATCATTTTTAGAATCTCCACATTTTCATATTTCTTGCTCTGATGTTCTTTAAAAAACTATTGCTACTATATAAACCTAGTCACCTAATGATCTTACCTCTCATCAAATAACATTCAACAGAAGCATACTTTACAATGCTATATTGTATGATGAACCTATGATAAACTTTATCACATTCCTTTGAGCAATGTACTATTCTCAAAAATCATTTAAGGTGTAGACACTTTAATATGCTTTTAGCATATTAGTCCCAAATCGAACGCTTCCAAGTGTTCTTATTGCCTCATCTATCTCACATTGTTGGTAGTAAGATTTTTGGTTTGATTAATCTTCCCTAAGCAAAAGATTGCAGATTTCTTGTTATACAGATCTCAAACCATGTATAACCCCCCCTCAAAAGCCATGCAAATAATATTCTACAAGATGAGAAAGTGTGACAAATAGTCAAATTTTAAACTGGTGTAAAAAAATACCACCACCCATAGAATAGCATTCCATAAACAAGGTGCTATAGGTAAGGGGGTCATTTCCCATATTTATACCTCAAAGGATGTTTTGGTGCTATGGAGGGAGGTGATGTTTTCTTTGTAGCGTGGAAGTGCTGTTTTATTTTTGTGTTTTTATTGGCTGTCGTTGTGAGCCAGTAAGATCATTGTGTATAAAATTGGTGGCTATACAGTAAAAGTTCAATAAATAAATAAAACATACAAGCCTGCCTAAATTACGTCCTTAAATCCTTGGGTCCTAAACAATTTGGGTCTGAAATATCATTACATCACTTTGAATGTGGATTGAGAGTACACTATAAATCAGTGTAGTAAATAACTTATTAAGTTATTTCAGATTGGCTAAAGTAAATCTAAAATAGAATCTGCACAATGAACCTTCTTGGGCTTGCTCTTTCTTGCAAGAGCTGCTGTTGAAGATCAGGTTGTTTAGAATGGACTAGGAGGAGGTATAGGAGGAGGCAACCAGATGGGAAAATCTGATGCATTTGGTAGGGAATGGCTACAAAAGCAGAAACACTTTCCCACTTTTTACAAGTATCCCTGAACTGAAGCAATAATCAATATTCTTGGGTGAACTAGTATAATTTTTTGTAACTGCTACAATCTACCATCTTATCATCTTTGATTCACACTTATTTTTATTTTACTAAATTCATTATTAAAAAAAGCAGTCGATGAATTCATGCGCCTTTTCAAATTCTGATAAGTCACATCATACTCATGAATCTGTGCAGTAAGATTTTTTTTGCCAATAAAGATATCCTTTTAATATACTTGGATTCTTAATTAACCTGAGTCACTACTGATCAAAGGTGGCTTTATATAACAAGATCAATATTTTGCTTAAGACTTGTGTATGCTACTTGTATTTAATATTCAGCAATCCTGAGCCTACAGCACATGATATTTTTGATCTATGCCAATCCATCCTGGAGCTACTTCACACTTCATTGGTATCTCCATAGATTTTTGCCTATTTAATGTGCATTTAGTAGGCACGCTATATGCATAAAGTATAAATACATCTGCTTTTGTCTACTTTTTAATTATTGCACATTTATAATTTCAATTCATTTTCCGCAAAACTATAAATGTGCTTTTCATTATTATTGTTAAGTCTCTGCCTTCAGGTTCCCAATCTGTGATATAATGAATGAATATTTGTTTTCTTATATTTTATTAACTAAATTGCAATTAAATTGAGACAACATATTATAGTAAGCTATAAACTATGGTTTATCACAGTAGTTAGGTTCACACTACATAATATACTAAAACTAAACAAGTCTTGCTACAGCATAGGATGATGTGTGAAAGCAGCAAATATACAGTAATTGCTGTTATTAACTTTTCAGAAGATTTAAAAGACTCTATAATAGTTTAAGGTAAAAACCAGAAAGCCACAGCAAAGTATTAAGTAGCCTCAAATTTATGTCAAACTAATTGCTCTTTGATCATATAAAAATGAAATTATTTGACCATGCATAATGTCCTATAACTAGGCGAACACTTCTTTGCACATTAAGACTAAAGGCAACTCAGAAAAGGTTTCAGATATCTCTATAATATGCAATACCATTAATGGCATGGCAGAAAATATTCTAAATTTCTCTCTTACCTTTTTAAATACAATTTTAAAAACTGCACTAGCATAGTTATATTTCTCTAAGAGCATTCGAATTACATTTTTATTATGGACATCACATCTTTGAGTTATACATGGTGTAATTATACTGCATATATTCATAGAACAAAAGTCAGCCATACTAGACAAACCAAATAACACAATATGTTAAACTATTGAATGTTTCCTTTTGAATCTTTCAGCCATTAAGCACTTCTAGAATCCAGGTCACATGTAACTTTTCATTTTTTAACATTATATGTAATTCTCTAAATTCTTGGATTCTATTAATCCCATGAAGAGAAAGTGCTATTTCAAGCACATATGCACATAAAGAATCTAGTAATTTGCTGTTACTGTACATAAGCAGGACCACCTGCAAAATGTTGCCATTTAGATTCAACATTTCAGCTAGGTCTTTCCTCCTCTTTGTTGTTCCATTCAATTTCCCTTCACTTATCTCTTTTCTGGAGAGGCATCAACTACCCCTCCCATCCCACTTTTATCCAGTTGTAGTAAATGTTATTGCACAATGTCAATGTAGGACTGCTATGATCAATAAATATATTTTCAGATTGAAATACTTACCGGAAAGGACCCATTCTATTAGCTGAATGAGGGTGTCCCCACATTTTGTTCCAACAGACACCAGATAGCAAATTCTGAAGAATCTATGGAATAGAAGAGTAACAAGAACAAAATGTAATTATCCTAAGTAAGCTATATAAATCAGCAGGCATGTTAGCTGATCAACCTATTTAAAACTTTTCATATTTTCTTGAAACACTCAGCTAAAAGTAATTCTGAGAGTTTATTTCAAATAAGATTAATTCAGAGTTTTTAGGGTTCCATCTTGTTCACCACTACATACTTCTGAAAGCGACCAGAGAAATTTCTGAATTGATTCCAAAGAATTCTTATGTACCAGTTACATAAGGTCACATACTAACCAAGAAAAAAAAACCTTAAGCAGTAAGACTACACAGCTACTAAGTAGAATTCAGTGACAAATGCACACTATTTCTTTTCACAAAATACATTCTCCTTTTAACACAAAGTATAGTTTCTAGAACAAAGAATCCAAAATCTCCTTAAGTTCAGTATAGCAAAAGTGAACTGGAATACAGAGCACAAGAAGCAGAGCAAGAGAAAAATAATCGGAGTCTAAGTAACAATGAGAAAATTATTTCAGATATTCAAAAACATTACATTAGGTAGACACAGATTTATTTTCTCATCAGCTCATTACTATTAACTGGAATAAACACGTTTAATTTTGATTTTAGTCTTTCTTAACTAAAGCTAAGAAAATTAACATTGATCCCTTGAATAGAACCACACCTTAAAGAAAATCACTCCAAAAACAGCTATTTGGGCTGTCTCAGTCAGAAAAACAAGGTTTACAGATTTATGGACATGATGTTCCTAAAGTTGAGAAAATTTTTATTCCCCTCCCAAAAGAATATATAGCTATTGAAAAATATATTTAATGGCACCAAACAGATATGTCCACAATATTCTAAAGATGGGCAATCAGAACTTGGGGCCCCAAATGAGTCTATAAACACCTACCAGATATTTTTAGCGATGTGAAATGGAAACTTTCCTTAAGAAAGTTAGGCTTGTTTGCATTAAGAAATTTTCCTGCTTGATAACATGTTTTCTGGGGAGACAAACAAATTTGATTTTTTAAATAAGTTCATTTAAAAAAACAAAAAACCCATCGTTTCCTCAGAAAATATTCTATTTTGAAATTCGATCATATTACTACAGGTAATTTTATTTAGCAACCCAATTGGGGGCAGCAACCAGTCTAAGTGAAAGCATGATAATGCTTATGATCATACTTCAGCTTTCCTTTGCATTATGCAAAGATCATAAATGAGGATTGATAGTAAAGTTACATTTTCATCACCATTGTAATTTCAGTTATTAAATGAGGTAGTTGCTAAACAAGGATTATCTGTATCATTGTCTTTTTCCTTTTTAAAAAAAAATCCATTAAGAAAGGGTTGCTTTTAGTATCATTTTTATTATCAAAAATCTCCTTGAACCCTTATAATGACAATACCCATTTTAGAAAATAAAATAGTGGGCGACTGCAGCTCAGTATTTTGTTTAGAAATCTAGTAAGGTGGTAGAAAGCATACTGAAAGACAGGAAGAGGGGTGAGTTACCTCATCGCTTAATTGTTTAGTAAGCAGGTGCTTTGTGAATCTCACTAGAGCAATCATTTTGTGATTAGACACTCCCCCATCCAAATTATCTGATAAAGACATCCACAACAATCTCAAGATTCTAATGTATTTCAGCAACTTCAGTTGATTCAGCTTCTAGGAGTATATTTTGTTTATTTTTCTTCCACTTGCATTGCCTTCCAGTTTGTTTTTAAACCCAATTCAAAATATTAACTTTAAAAGTCTTTATGATGTTCTAAAGTTCAGAAGCTTCCATTAGAGCCTGAAGTTCCCAAGAGATACACAGGATTCCCTTCCTTATCACCAACTGATGCACAAGATTTGCCATATAATAGGATAAGATCTCTTCAGCATTGTTGTCTCGATTCTGAAGCCATTTTCCCTAGAAGCACCACTGCTTTCAACGTTCAACAAACCTGTGAAAACTATCTTTTTAAATTCATGTTTAACATGAATCAGTTTTTTTAAATGTTAACCAATTCAAGCTTTATTTGTATACAAAACCTGATAAAAATTTTTGCACCATATGTATTTGAGGACATGCCTTCCTAGCAATTATTAAATTTTTTACCAATTATATCTTAAACAGATCTAATGCAATCAATTTATGTTTGACAAGTATTTTAATAACCAAATTTAAGTATGTCTTAGTGATACTATTTTAATTTGCTTTGGTTATATTTATTCAATTTGCACCTGAAATACAAGCATTTTAATTCTCAATACAAACACGCTGCACGCTGGCATAAATTTGCATAACTTAATTTCCCCCCCAAAAAAAGTACATGCAACAATTGCTATTTTGGAAAGGAATTCTATCTGTACAACAAAGTGGAAACCGGCTGACAAATAACTATTTTAATTGACGATATGAACAGAACAGGTCTGCCTGCCTACCCAGGGGTCTCCAACCTTGGTAACTTTAAGACTTGTGGACTTCAACTCCCAGAATTCCTCAGCCAGCTTTGCTCAACTCTGGGAGTTGAAGTCCACAAGTCTTAAAGTTGCCAAGGTTGGAGACCCCTGGAACCTCACTAGAGAGTCCAAAGCAGCCCTACTAAGCCCAGTTAAATGTAATAGCTCTGTACAAAGAAGCTCAACAGCAGCGATTTTCCTAAAGGAGAAAAACCCTTTCCGCTTTCTGCACCATTACTTCAAATTACTGACTGCTCCTATTCAAACTGCAATGCTCCTCCAACGGCAGAAGGAATAACCAAGCCTTAAACACAGATCGGAAGTATAACATCTGGGCCCTGTAATAGCAGCAGCGGTTCTCAAAGTAATCGGGGAAAGACCCCTGCCGACGCTGTTAACCGAAGAGAGGGGCTTTTAAGGTGCGCTCTTGTCGATTCCAACCTCTCAGGTAACCGCGAGAGACCCCGGTCGCCCTTCCGTTCGTTTCCAAGAAGCAACACCCTCTCTTCCCAAATTATTTTTTCTTGGTCCTTTATCCAACTCACCTTCGGAAAAACAAAGCAAAACCGCCACCCGCCTCTATTTGCTTCGAGGCGTCACGGCTGAACGTGAGGGAGACTTAACCTCGGCCGCGGCCCTGTCAGTGCCGAGCGCGTTTCCCGCGTATCGTATCTAGAACTAGGCCAATCCTTCCCCCCCACCGACGCCCCTCCCCACCTCCAGAGCGGGCGACGCTCCGACGCAGGCGATGAGCAACGGCTAAGGACGTCCCCGCCTCCCTTTTCCACCCCCCCAACACCCGCGCGCGCGGATCCTGAGGAGGAATAAATGCCCACCAGGCAGGCTCAATCCACCGCCGCTCTCGGGGCCTTTAGCAGAGCCGCAGCAGAGCCGCAGCGCAGAGCGAGACGGAACCGGAAGTTAAGGTACATCCTGCCACGTGATGCGCGGCCCCTACGTCTTGCAGGCGCGGCTTCGGTTGCGCCTGAGAGACCCGTGTAAAATTAAGGCGGCCTGCGGGATTACCTGAGAAGCCGCGTTTGGGTCGCCCCTGAGGATGTTTTGTATTAAATGTTTTCCTTCTGCCTTTTAAATCGGGCTCGTAATGTAATTTGGCATTACATTATGTGTGGAGTGACATCAAAGATCTAGCAAATTATATCGGGAATAATTTGAGAATAGGAAAATACAGTAATCGCCTCTCTTAATCTGATATAGTACTGAACTTCGACTAATATTTGCAAAAGATCTCATCCCTGAATACATAATTTATCCAAGCCTACCATTACAAACATCATTATGAATATTAAAATGTTATAAGGCAGCGGTTCTCAACCTGGGGATAGCGACCCCTTTGGGGGTCGAACGACCCTTTCACGGGTCAGGAGGCTTTGCCTGGATGCCGCCATTTGGGTTCTTTTACCCTCTGCGCATGCGCAGAATGCTTTGTGCATGCGCTGAGGATAAAAGAACCCAAATGGTGACGGCGGGGTGGGTTGTGGCATTAGGAAGGTTGAGAACCACTGTTCTAAGGCATGGCCTTATAAATGTGGACTGCATTGTGTTAAAACATAAAATCCTGAGAACAAAATGGCATCAGGAATTATATCTGTAGTATATCTAGGTAAGGGTGTCTCTCATGCTATTAGGAAGTGATTCAATTCAATGCAATTCAAACCTTTATTGTCAATGCACAATGTGTACAATGAGATTGGATGAGCCTCCCTTAGTGCAGCCCCCCAAACACAAAATACATCACAATAACTCATAAGTGAAAGAAAGAAAAAACCCTAACCTAACAGATCATTACTAACAGACACGCAGTAATATATACATATATGTGCATAACATTACATTATATTGTATTGCACCAGTGTAGACATGTTGCACGTTGTGCTGGCCCTGCCAATTCATCAAGATTCATCACTATCTCCAAACTTAAGCTAGACTCCATTGTTGGTTGGAATGAATGGTTCAATGTGTTGTATTAACTCAGATACCATTCTCAGTGGCGGGTATTGGTATGTAATAAAAATATTTCATTTTAAAATTGCTTGAGAAAGAGTACAGTATAACAAGAAAAACAACCACAATTACACCACCTAGGACACAGTACCAATACTTTGGGCCCCAAACGGGTGAAATTCAAAAATTTTCCCTACCGGTTCTGTGGGCGTGACTTGGTGGGAGTGGCAGGGGAAGGATACTGCAAAATCTCCATTCCCACCCCACTCCAGGGGAAGGATACTGCAAAATCCCCATTCCTTCCCCACTCCTGGGGGAAGGATATTGCAAAATCTCCATTCCCACTCCACTCGGGGGCCAGCCAGAGGTGGTATTTGCTGGTTCTCCGAACTACTCAAAATTTCTGCTACTAGTTCTCCAGAACCTGTCAGAACCTGCTAAATTTCACCCCTGGCCCCAAAATATAACTGAAACCATCACATTCCCACCACACCTTGCTTTTTTAAGTATCTCTTACAATAATCGTATTTGCAATTTGTTTGGTTTTTAATTTAGCATGTTATGCACATTAAACTATGTTGTTATTCTTATGGGCATGTGTAAACCCAACCACTGTGCCTTGTTCAACAAACTATTTAAATATGTCTTATGTTATAACTAGCAGTGTTTTATATATTTAACTAGTTTTTTAAATGGTTTTGTATCCTTTTTAAAATCTTTGATTAGGAGGCACCAGGGGTGAAATTCAAATTTTTTCCCTACCGGTTCTGTGGGCGTGGCTTGGTGGGCATGGCAGGGGAAGGATACTGCAAAATCCCCATTCCCACCCCACTCTCGGGCCAGCCAGTTCGGTTCTCCGAACTACTCAAAATTTCCATTACTGGTTCTCCAGAACCTCTCAAAACCTGCTGAATTTCACCCCTGGGAGGCACCCAAAGTTGTCTGAAAAATGAGTCAAATATAAATGTTTTAAATGAAATAAATAAATAAATAAATAAATATTGGAGGTTGGAATATCTGTGTGTGAGCATTCCTAAGGACAGAAATCTGATTTAAGCAATGTCTATTGAAGCAGGTTATTTTGTAATTAAAACAAAATTTAGATTTATTTAAGGACAACTCATCAGAAGGATAGGCTAAGGCTATCCTATCTTAGCAGAATATAGAATAACAGAGTTGAAGGGACCTTGGAGATTTCTAGTCCAACCCGTACCCAAGCAGGGGACATTATACCATTCTGGACAAATGGCTGTCCAACCTCTTCTTAAAAACTTGCAGTGACGGAACACCTACAACTTCTAGAGGCAAGCAATTCCACTGGTTAATTATTCTCACTGTCAGGCAATTTATTCTTAGTTCTGCGTTGCAGCTCTCTTTGATAAGTCATCGATTACCTCTTGTCCTGCACTCAGGTGCTTTGGAGAATAGGTTGGGTTTTTTGGCAGCTGCAGCACAGTGCTGGCTCATACTTAAAAAGTTGCCCACTAGCCTAGGCACTAGGACTCCTAGATTCCTCTCACAATTACCGCTGTCAGCCAGGTGCCACCTATTCTATACCTGTACATTTGATTTTTCTTGCCTAAATGTAAAACCTTACCTTTCTCACCACTGAATTGCATTTTGTTGAATAGGGCCCAATTTTCAAGTCTGTCAAGAACTTTCTGAATCTTGAGCCTATCTTCTAAAGTGTTGGCTATTCCCCCTAGCTTGGTGCCGTCTGCAAATTTGATGAATTCCCCTTCTATCCTGTCACCTAAATTGTTTATGAAGATATTGAAGAGTACTGGGCCTAAGACAGAGCCTTGGAGTACCCCACTGCATACTCCTCTCTATATAGATGTAGTTCCATTAAGACTACATATTGACTGCAGTTTGTCAGCCAGTTACAAATTCATCTGGTCATAATGCTGTCTATCCCACATTTTTCTATCTTACCAAGAAGTAGGTTGTGGTCTACTTAATCAAATGCCTTACTGAAGTCCAAGTATACTATGTCTACAGCATTTAGTAATTTTGTCAAAGAAGCAATAATATTTGTTTGGTATGGACTGTTTTTGACAAACCTATCTTGGCTTTTAGTAATAGCTTTGTTTGCTTCCAGATCACAGATCTATTGTTTGATTATCTTTTCCAAGATCTTCCCAGGCATTGATGTCAGGCTGATTGGTCTATTGTTTCCTGGATCCACTTTTTTTTCTTTTTTGAAGATGGGAAGCACATGGAACCAGGAACCAGGAGAAGAATCCAAGAGCATACGCTTCATGAATACATCACTAGAAAGAAAAGCAGAAGGATATGAATTATGATTAGCAGTCAATTTGTTGTGGGGAAAATAGGATTATTATGTAGTATGTTATGTGTAAAATATGAGTTATATGTAAAAAAAAGTCATAATGAGCCACGGTGGCGCAGTGGTTAGAGTGCAGTACTGCAGGCTATTTCTGCTGCTTGCCGGCTGCCTGCAATTTGGCAGTTCAAATCTCACCAGGCTCAAGGTTGACTCAGCCTCCCATCCTTCCGAGGTGGGTAAAATGAGGACCCAAATTGTTGGGAGAAATATGCTGACACTTAGAGAGGGTTGTAAAGCACTGTAAAGCAGTATATAAGTCTAAGTGCTATTGCTATAATAAAAAATATCATAGTATATCATATGAAGCAATATCCTTTTGACGTAATTTTGGGGGGAGATAAGCATTATCACTGAACAAAGGATTAAATGCTCCCCAAAGTTAGAGTCACCGCACTTATTTATGGGACCAAAACTCAAGCTGAAAAATAAGGAACTTATTTTCTACTTAATGTTAGCAGCTAACCTTATTGCCCAACATTGGAAAACTTTAGATAACTCAGCAATTGAGGTGTGAATTAATATGATCTTTTCAACTGCCATATTAGAAAACATTACAGATAAAGTTAAAATAATGAAGCACCAAAGGAAGGGGCCACAACTCTATTAAATTTGGGTAAGACTTTATATTTTACCTTAATTGTAACCAACCCACTTTTGACAACATCTTAGCTAGTGAATAAACAAAAATGTTTATATTACTTGTGTCTCTATTTTTTAGCAGATCTTTTCCATTTTATGTATTTTTATTCTCTGTAAAGCCTATATTTATGTCAGTTATTTGACAACATTTGCTAACTATAGCTCTTTCTAATATGCCTTGAGGAAAGAGCATTATTTCTAAACTGAAACTCATTAACTGATTATTTTCTTGTTTGAGTAAGCTATATAACAAATACCATAAGCAATTACTGTTCAACCCCATAAATATACAGATAATATCTAGTGTATCATGGAAGGGACATCAACTTGGACTTAGTATAAAAAAATCCAGAAGAGGCTTGCCTTATCCTAGGATGTTTTAAAATACTGAAATATTGAAATATCCTTTGCCATATAGCAAACCAAGTAATAGGATATAGAGCGAAACAAAAATAGAGTTTGGGCATTTTAAATTCAGCTGCTTAATTGTAATAAAGGATGATGCCTTGTCTTATGTTCCCTTTTAAACTGACACAGAAGATCACAATTATATTTCTTTTAACTGGTGCGAGGTTTTCTAACAATTCCTCTTTAGTATCTAAAGAATATCTTCTTTGGAAGCAACCCCAGAAAAAAATTCTTTTTAAGAAAATGTACATGAGATGCTCAAAACATCAAAATAAAAAGTAGTATTAGATTTTTAACTTCCCTTTGTCTATAACATGAGGATAAAGATCTTGATGTGGATCATTTTTACTTCTTCATTAGAAGCAAAACTCACTTTTGTCCGTCAAAACAGCAAACTAGAGAATTGTGGACTACAACCCCCAAGATGCACTGGGATCTGTGGCATTGAGAAAGTGACCTTTGAAAAAGGAGAAGTAGGTAGTGCACAGTACTTTCCTGGCTGTCGCTGGAGAAGATAGAATCAGCTGGCGAGATTGAGAGGCATGCTCTGGGCTCCAATAGCAGAATTTCCTAAGGAGATCTCTGCTGACTGAACTCCTCCTCCACTTCCCCGGGAGCTTTACGTCCTTCCCCTTCTGCTCAGATTTCATCCACAACCGGAGAAGCAGACTTTCACTGACGTTTTCTCTGTCGACAGCTTGTTCCTGTCAAAACTGTAAGCGCCCTTTATATTCCTGAACTGAAAGTGTAAACAGGAAGAAATATACAGAATTTAGGCCTGTTGATAGTTGTCTTCAGTTTTGCAAATATTCTCAGCGCTGTCCTAGCAACTGAAACTTAGCTGTTGTGGCAGATGACAATGAAATGCAATGAAATGCAACTTAACTGAATTTCATGCAAATCCGTCTCTTATGAGATCTGAGCCATTTACCAGAGTCTGAAAATTAAGCAGGTTTGAGTTGTTATTGATGTGCTCCAATAGATTTTTCTCCAAGAGTGATAGCTATGATAACACATGGTGGAAGGAAAGTGAAGAGAGTTGGCATCAGTACACATGCCCAAACCCTGTATTAATTTGAACTCACAGTATCGTTTAGGAGGGAGAGATTGTACAAAAAAGCAAATAATTCATGTAAGAGAAATCTGCAATTTAGTTGTCTATCTTCAAATAATCTAAATTACCAAGTAACTGACTAGTTATCAGCATCCTTTTCATTTCCAGACAAATACCGTAATAATGTTATTTTGAAATATTTATAGAATAACTTCTAATTGGCATCTCTCCCTCCTCCAAGTTTAACTCTGTAGCAGCTTTGGTGTAAAGTGCAAACTGAGGGTGAAAGAAGTTCATATTCTTAGGGATACATGGATGCCTGTTCGTAGTTAACAGAAAGTAATGAAATGCTTTCAGGTACAGAACTGAGAATGGCTTGATTTGCCACTACTGGTAGCAGAGTCTAATTGGGGACTCCAACTCAACTGTGTGGGGAAATTCTGTCATTCAGGGAATTTTTTTTAAGCTACTATATCTGGGTTGCCAAAATCTAAACAAGTACTACATGGTAGCAAAGTTAGAATTGTCTACATCGCCTTGTTACCATTTAGTGCTTGCCCAGTGTTTTGCTTCCCTGATATGGTTGCCTTAATTCTTTCTCACTTGTGAACTCAAATGACACTTCAGAATAATTTCAACACCAGTTTAAATAGAGCTCCAGATTTTGTCTTATAAATGAATTTTAGTTCTGTTCTTCATACAACAGTCTTTATCAGTCCATGGAACTAACTCCCTGGCATCAAGAATATAAATGGATTAACAATTTACACACTAGAAGTCAAGAGGAAGCAAAAATCTGAACCATGAGGGTAGGAATGAAGTCCAGGCTAGCTCCTGCAGCAATAAACACTTAGTAATTTCTAGATAAGGCACCAGTTGGCCTTGAGAAAATGAAAAAGGAACTTTACTAATCACAATTTATTGAATTACAGAGAGGGCTAGAGATGAACAAGAACTATAACGATACCCAGGAAGAAGACAACCCTGAAATTAAAATGGCTCCTCTAAAATGAAGGGAAATTAATTATAAACACAGATACAAATTTGTGCAGTGCCCATCTTCCCTACCAATTTAGGATTACCAGCTAGAATTGAAACCAATCCCAGAGCCCTCCACCCGATAAATATGTTCAACTGATATCTTTGTATACGTGTTTACAGATTTTTGTGTTTCTATGTTTGTCTGTGTGTCCATTTGTGTGTGTGTTGTACAAAAAAATGTAGTATTAAAATTAGTTGTATTAATAACTACTAATTAGAAAGAATTTCTAGTAAATTGGTATCTCATTTACCAAATAATTTTCCCATCTGCATATATTATGGTCACCGTGTTTTCTTGGAAAAAATAAAGGACAAACCTGAAAAGGGGGCAAATCTGAAATAAGTTCATAAAGATTTTAAATTTATTTATTTCTCACATTTAAATGACTTCCATCTCACAAAAAGCGAGTTTGAATGGCATACAGCAATCAATAGCAATAGAAATATTATTACTAAAAAAATCATTATGAAAATGATGACAAAGTCATCATTAAAATAAAAAACCCTAAAAAATAAAACATAGAAACCACACATAGAAAGTAAAAGATCTGAAAGACAACTTTCTGAAATAAAGGACTATCCTAATTATAATAAAGGATGTATAGTCACTGTGGGGCATATCAACTACTGTCTCTCAGCCATAGAGTCTCTGTGGAGTGGGCGGCATACAAATGCAACAAATAAATAAATAAAATAATAAATAGAAAACACACAAGAACATGCATATATATTTTCCTTTCCCAGACATAACAACAAAGAAAAAACAAACAGTATGGAGAAGGTGTGAAGGAAAGAGGTAATTGGAAAGAAAAATTGAGGGAATAAAACTGAATTTAAAAAGATGAGATCAGGAAAAGAAGTAGCTAGACAGAAAAAGAGAGAAAAGGAAGAAAAATCCCATTGTGGTATTATAAAAAGGATTAAAATTTCCTGGAAAACTGTTCTAAGCAAATGCTAATAATCTTCAAAAGTATCCAAGCTTTTCAACAATAATGGCTGTAACTATCTACCTCATTTGGGGTGGGGGGAGTCCTTATCGGTTAAGTCAAGTACATATTAGGAAAAATATGTTTGCAATTGAGAAGCAGCTCTGCCAAATTAGTCATGTGCTACTGGTACATACGAGATATATATGTTATCATCTGTGGCCCACAAATAGTTTTATTATTATACTGTAACTCTCTTCCATAGGGCATTTTGGCTAGAGCTAATATGGATAAAAATCTAAAATATGTCAAGAGAATCAGGTTGCTTAATGTTCCTACATAGGAACTCAAAAATATTTCAGAAGTGTGTTAGACCCTGACCAAACACAGCATTCTCTGTTAAAACTGGCACGTTTTTTAAAGCTATTATGCTAGTCCCCAAAAAGATATGATTGCTTTAATTCATTTTCTTGAAATAATGGTGAACAGTACTACCAAGGTGTCAATGCAGTGTACATCTGCTGTAAAAAAGGCAAACAGCATGTTAGGAATAATAAGAAATGACATTGAAAGTACCGGTGGCAATATTGTAATTATTACATTATAACATAATATAAATCTATGGTGTGACCATCGGTGGAAAATTGTGTGCAGTTCTGGTTGCTGCACCTCAAAAAAGATATAGTGGAGCTAGGAAAGATTTAGAGGAGACCAATTAAGATGACAAAGAAGCTGAAGCAATTTCCCTATCTTTCAGGAAATGGCAGAAAGATCCTGTGTTTCCTCTAAATCCAAAGCATTTCCTCCAGGGGTGAAATCTACTTACCTTCCCTACTGGTTCGAAAGTGTGTGTGCCGCGCTCATGCAAGCTCCATTATCACATCCAATTTTTGACCCTCTGCACATGCACAGAAGGCTTTGCGCATGCACAGAGGGTTAACCAGGAAGTAATTCTGTCCGGGCAGGTGGGCGGAGCCTCACGCTGCCGCCGCTATAGAGGGTTAAAACCAGGAAATAACAACATCCAGGTTGGTGGGCGGAGCCTCGCGCTGCCGCCACTACCGAACCACATGCTGCTACCGGCACGCGCAATCCGGACAGAACCGGCAGGATTTCACCACTGATTTCCTCCAAACTTTTGTTGAAGTATGTGCAACCATATTATTTAGATCAATATCTTACAATACATCTGATCATCTCAACCAATCATGTTGACTGTCTGACCAGAATTAGTCACCCAGGTTTTTGAAAATGTGTTGGATTCAGGGACTTGCTTAGTTTTAAGTTTATAAGATGTTGCTAAGGGACTTTTCGTCATTACTTTCTAATGGCCAGAAGGAGGAAAAAGGAAGGACATTTCATTTGATAATCATTGGGTGCTCAGTTTGTTCTTGGATATTGTGCCAACCCTCTTACACTTGGAGCAGAAGACATTAAAGTAGACATTAAAGAAGTTGTTGGTTATAGTCATATAACCTATTGAAATGTAAATTCAGACAGCCACATTGTAGCATGGAACATTATGCCAAATACAGCTCTTACATTTAGTTTATAGACCTTACATTTAGTTCAGTGCCTCATATGAAACCAAGCAACTGGATTGACAGATCAGTTAACATGGGAAAATGTTCTGTGTAACCAGACTGTTTCATAGATCTGTTTTATATGCCTTATGCTGAAAAGGTTAATTATACTAAAGTGTTTCTGCCCTGGCAGTGCCCTTATATAATTAGTATGCTAGAATGAAACTCAAATGTACTTGATTAATAATTCAAGCTGGAAAGTTCTAAATTTTAGGGACTATTATGAGCTGCCCAGAATTACATGAGATAGGCAGACACATAAGTCCTGTAAGTAAATAAACAAATCAGGACAATAAAGGTTAGTAGGTTTGGTTTGTTTGCTTGCAGATCTCCACCAGTTTCTAATAATGGCTGCGGATGTTTATAAGAAGAAGGATGTGCCAAATGGGTCCTTGGCACCAACTGGTGGACAGCAGTCCGAGAGGTCAGAGAGTCCAACACCAGTATTGACCCAGGGAACAGAACCAGGTGAGTCACAGTAGACATATATTGTGCATTTTGTGTGGAATAATGTTGTTATTACACACAACACACATATACGATCATGTTATTATTATTTTTTTTTTCTCAAAAAAGTTTTATTAGTACAAACTTACATAAGTGGTAACAAAATATTAAATCCAAAGTACAAACATTTTTATTTCCCCCCCCCCCAGACCCACCCCCTTCCCTCCCCACCTCCCCCCCCCGGACTTCCCAGAGATAATACAGGGCATAATAATAAGTTTAAATTATTAATAAAAAGAAAAAGGAAAAAGGAAAAAAAGAACACTATTTTTAAAAAAACTTCAACTCCAAACTATACAGTACTAATATATCGCATTTGTATACAATAGTAAAGATACAAAAAAGAGAGAGAAAAAAAAGAAAGAGAATAAAAAAAAAGAAAGAAAGAAAGAGAAAACTCTTTAACACTACAAACAAACAAACCTCCTACCTCCTCCCTTCAGTCCTCTATCTTATACAAGGTAAGTGTTACATAAGTAATAACTAAATATAAAATACACAAATCTTAAACTAATATTATTGACATTAGAAATAACCTCTAAGATAAAACTTAACTAAATGTTACATAAGTAATCATCAAATATTAAATTTCATCATGATATTAATAAGATAATATTATTCTAAATTAATTCGCTAACTTCAATAAACAAAAAAAAGAAAATAAAAAAAGAATAAACAATAAACAAATCTTCAACAAACTATATATATCTAATATTATCAACATTAAAAATAACCTCAAAATTATATAAAACTTAACTAAATATTGCATAAGTAATCATTAGATAGGGAAAAGATAAAATACAATCATATTAGTTTCTATCCATCCAATATATTTCAACATCACATTGTTTTGTATCTTGATAGTTCATCTTTTAATAGTTCAATAAATTCAAATTTGTCAAGTCGTCTCCCGTCTGCTCCCAAACCTCCATCTCCTCTTCCCCAGCTATCTGATTCAGGCACTCCTTTTGGATTTTTGAGTCTATTTCTTTTTGATCCATCGAAGGTGGCTTCCCCTCCTCCTCCTCTTTTATTTTCATACACCCTTCTTCTGGAATCTTGGATATATCAGCCTTTAGAACATTGACATAAAATTCAGTAGCTTTTTTTATCGTGTTGAGCCGGTATCTTTTTCCAGAAAATTTCACTGTTACTCCAACTGGTGCTTCCCATTTATATTGTAAATTTAATCTCTTAAATTCATCAATCAAAAAAGTATAGCTTTTCCTGGCTTTAAGCATTTTAGAGGGGATTTCTTTCCAAATCTTTAGTTCCTGACCATTCACCATAAGATTATTGTTAAACGTTGCTTGTATAATTCTGTTCCGTAGAGCTCTTGTGGTAAAATATATGACAATATCCCTTGGTAGATGCTTTTGTTTGGCGTACCACGAGTTGATTCTGTATGTTTTGTCGATTTGTGTAGCCAATTCCGCTTTAGAAATTCCAGACACCTGATCCAATATGTCAACCATCCTGCCTTTTAAATTTTCATATAATCCTTCTTTCAAACCTCTAATCCTTATAGCAACTTCCATAGATCTGAACTGAGTCATTAAGACCTCTTTTTCAAAATTTGCAATGTCATTTTGGATTTTATCTATGTAATTCACCGAAGTTGCCAAAGCTTGTTTATTTGTTTCAATACGTTCTGCCAAAACTTCAATATTTGTTGCTAAGCCTTTGCAAACCTCTAACACATCAAATCTTAATTGTTGATTCATATTCTTCAAAGCAGCCTGCATCTTATGGTCTATCTCACTTATTTTCTGGTTAAATTCCAAAGTAAGTTCATGTTTCATAATCTTTAAATTATTTAATAAATTTTCAGGTGTCAAAAGCTGTGGAGGTGTTAGCTCAGTGTTAAGTTGCATTTTAGAAATATATCCAGATGAATAGTCATTTCTTTTAGTCAAAACAGTCTTTCCAAACTTTGAAGCCATTGGTGTTTCAAAAGAGTACAAAAAAGAAAGAAAGCCAGTTGCCTGATTAAAGTTCTTTCCAGTTTAAAAATCAGATAGTCTTTTATTAATGAAAATATTTCTATTATAACTTTAATCCAGAGTTAGGAGACAGAGAAAGAAAAAACCATTTTTCCAAGTTAAAAGTTTCCATAAGAGAGAGAGAAAGAAAAAAAAAAAAGCCTCTGGGGAAACGAAAGTCACTTTCACTTCTCAATCGCCATATTGTTACTCTGTTTCCTTTGTTCCCTTGCCGAAGTGAAAGCTTACCCAGGAGTTGAAAAAAAAAGGAAAAAAAGAGGTTTCAGTACTTGCCCATCTCACGCCTGTTTCTCTCTGTCTGCTTCTATAGTTTAAATGTAGTTATAAATCCCATTTTTGAAGCAGCGGCTGGTCACTCCATCTAGCTCTGCAAAAGGCAGAGATTTCCGGATCTTCGGAGCTGGAGACAGGCTGCATGGGGAGCTCTCCCTTCGCGCCCTGCCAGATGGCTCCTAAGGCGCTGGGGGGGCTCTACCCCTCCTGTCAGGCTCTCATCTCTCCCCTTTGCCCGGGGAAGAGATTTTAAAGCCGCCAGACAGCTGTTCTGGCGGCTTTTAACAAAGATCGGAAAGGCATCCAACGAGGGATGTCTGCGATGAAGCGTTCCAAAACCGGAAGTCCATTATTTTGGGGGATAGGGCAGAGGTGGGTTCTAACTTACCTCGCCGCCGGTTCGCTTCCTTCCGCGCTGCATGGCTGGGCATGCATGCGCAGTGCCAAAAATTCAGCTTATGTGCATGCGCAGAAGCAAAAACTAGCAAAAAATAGGGGGGGGGAGCCAAAAAAAGATGGCGGCTGGAAAGTGCCGAAAACTCGGCTTCTGCACATGCGCAGAAGCAAAAAAAAGCCCAAAAAAAGCCCAAAAAAAGAGATGGCGGCGCCCACGGACCGGCACTGACAGAACCGTCTCCGTGCCGTCACCACCGGTTTACTACTGGTTCTATAGAATTGATTAGAACCGGTAGGAACCCACCTCTGGGGTAGGGGATAAATAGACCTATGCCAAACTCAGAAATGGGGTAAGAAATAATGAGCCAAAGAAATTAAGGAATGAGATAAAGAAAAGGTAATGTAAGTAAATCTAGTTGACACTAAAACGATGCATATACTTCAGCTTAACTTTCTATTGTCGCACACCGTTGTTGTTTCTAACATGCCAATTCACTATGGTACTTCATACATTCTTTTATTTTTTTTTAATATTGCTTTCTGAGAATCTCATCAACTCCATTTAACAACACCTTTCTTAATCTTTCCACTCCTGCTAATCCATTCTTTCTTTTTTTCATATATATATATGATATATTCAGAAAATATGGATATGCATTATAATCAGTTCTGTTTTAGATGATAGTAAGACATTCTTCCTCTTTTTCTGATTTTTTAATGAATATCTTTTTTGGTGAGAGGGGAGAATTTCTATACAGTGGTAGTTTATTTATTATTGCCTATAAAATCCAGTCAAGTGACCTATTTTCCACATGAGAACCATTCCTAAATAAAAACCTGCATAGAGACCACCATAACCAGTACAATGTGTAGAAATATTAAATGTAGCACATAGTCACACTAAAATGGCAACAAAACACAAACATTAAAAATGCCCAAACAATACTTTAAATGCCTAGGAAAGTAATAGCTTTACCTGGGTCAACATTATAATAATAAAGATATCAAGTCAATTTCTCAGAAGATGGCGTTTTTTCTGCAAATCAGAAAAAAAAGTCTTTGGTACCTGCTCTGCCTTACTAGAGGAGCTGCTTTAGACAGCCTGATCTCAAGCTGTTTAAGTTTGAACATTTGAACAAAATGTGTGAACATTTTGTATTGAGCCCAGAAATAGATGGACAGCCAGTGCAGATGGCAACGTTATAAACGAATGATTAGATCAACTCTAAAAATCCACTAAATTGCTACCCAAAGTCCTAGTCTCAGGCTGATGTGAAAAAGTGTGGTCACTTTCCTGGGTTTTATTAGGAAGAATAATAGTAACATTTCCAAGCATATGTAGCAGAAATATCAACAATTATGCAAGGGGGAGAAGCGGGGAGGGGACATCAAAACATACAGTATCTTCATGGCATGGGGGGGGGGGGGGAGGGAACATCCGGAATAAGACATGAGCAGATAATCCTGATTTCAGGCTCTGAGAATAATTAATCCCAAACCATATATTTTCATAGAATGAAAACCCCTGTTTCTGCTTAAAGGCCCATATTCCTGTGAATCTAGGACTCTATACTCTGAGATTCTTAACTTGATTTCAGATTATTATTGAGAATTTAATGCTCAGTTTTTCTTTGACTGCTTTAAAATACTTAATACATCCAGCCTTCTTTGACTAATATATTAAATGTACCTAAAGAATATGCATGCCCTACTTAAGGAAGAAAGACAGACAATGAATTTCAAGTTCCTGGATAAGAATTAAAAACTTTTGAACTCAGATATTACAATTATCACATTCAAATATGAACATTACAGAGCCGAGGTGGCGCAGTGGTTAGAGTGCAGCACTGCAGGCTACTTCAGCTGACTGCTAGCTGCAGTTCAGTTGTTCAAATCTCACCGGCTCAAGGTTGACTCAGCCTTCTATCCTTCTGAGGTCAGTAAAATGAGGACCCAGATTGTTGGGGGCAATATGCTGACTCTGTAAACCGCTTAGAGAGGGCTGTAAAGCACTATGAAGCGGTATATAAGTCTAAGTGCTATTGCTATTGCTATTAAAAGATCTGCCTGTTTTACATTGTTTTCAAAGAAAGAGCATCCATTATGGTTTAAGGGTGGTGTGGAATATTCATTAAAATAAATGTAATCTTCTAACCTTTAATATTTAAATGTAACACCTTGTTTCTCAGATAACACAAAGCACAGAAACAGAAATTTTAACATTTAGTTTAAAGAAAAATCATGATTTACTTACCATCTTATGTAGGGTGATGCATTGAGGAGGTTTGCAAGTCATTCTATTCTGATGCCTTTGTCACAGCTTAAACTGGTACCTAGTTCTGTTCTGAAAAAACTGACCACTTATTCTGGTATTGTTTATCAGGGGCGGGCCAAGAGGGAGCCATATTTGTTCACACTAGGTCGTATGAGGACCTAACCGGTACAGACAATACAGAATCAGCAGCCAAGAGCCCAGGCGAGAGGGAAGAGTCTCAAGGTGATGAGCTCAAGATGGAAGAGATCAGCAAGGATTTCAGTGAACTAAGCACACAACTTACTGGTATAGCACTGAACCTGGAAGAAGAGATAAGGCAGGACAGTGAGGGCAATTTGGAACTCTCGCCACAAAGTTCACGTCGAGATTCAGTCCTATCAGGGAAAGAAGAAGAAGATATAACCATGGAGGCCTGGCGCACGCATCAGAAGCATATCTTTGTTCTAAGTGAAGCAGGCAAGCCCATATACTCACGATATGGGTGTGAAGAGGCTTTATCTACTACCATGGGAGTAATGATGGCTTTGGTCTCCTTTGTAGAAGCAGAGAAGAATGCCATCAGATCAATTCATGCAGGTACTCATTCACACCCTTCTTCCCGACAAAGTAGGCCTGTTGGAAAGTAGAATATGGTATGAGAGAAAGACAGAAGAAATGAGAGTCTTCTGCAGAGATATCAGGATGACATAGTGCTGACTTTTACACAAAACAATCCAAAATGCTTCTGTAAGTTATCTATTGATTAAAATGTACTCACCGCCCATCACGCTGTCATGTGACTCTAGCAGGGGTCTCCAACCTTGGCAACTTTAAGACTTGTGGACTTCAACTCCCAGAATTCCTCAGCCAGCTTTGCTCAACTCTGGGAGTTGAAGTCCACAAGTCTTAAAGTTGCCAAGGTTCGAGACCCCTGGAACCTCACTAGAGATTCCAAAACAGCCCTACTAAGCCCAGTTAAATGTAACAGCTCTGTACAAAGAAGCTCAACAGCTTTGCTGGCTGAGGAACTCTGGGAGTTGAAGTCCACAAGTCTTAAAGTTGCCAAGGTTGGAGATCCCTGCGTCTAGGGGGCTTACAACCGAATAAGACAACATTATAAATGATTAAAACAGTAAGACAATAAATACCTTTAAATTAACAAAGAAATAATTTAAAATGAGTGGAGGGAATTTGGTTGAACTTAACAAGTTTAATAATTTGATAGTATGCTATTTCATCTTTAGTTTAGCATCAGGTAAGGGCTGGATTAACAAAATAGAATGTTTCTGTAAAGAGCAGATCCAAAGTCAATTTATAATAAAACTTACCAAAATCTATGTTTGGACAGAAGAACATGACTAGATTGCTAAAATGGATGCTAGGTGGAAGAGAATTAATCAAAACTTCTTAAGTAACAACTTTCAAAACCTAAGAATTGTTTTAATTTATTCTCATTACTTCTCACAGAACTGCTAAACCTGTAGTTCGTACCATTTTAGATTGCAGGTAGAGATTAATAAAACATCCCTTGCATGCAAAGACCAATCATTATCAGAAAATGGCAATTTCCAAGAGTAACTGAAGTAAAAACTATTTTCCAAAAGAGCCTTAGGGTTACCACTGTAGCTCAAAATATTGACGCACTTTCTCTCATTCTCTCCCTCTCCATTTTGACTCTTTGCCAGATGGATACAAGGTGGTCTTTGTGCGCAAGAGCCCGCTGGTGCTTGTTGCAGTGGCTCAGACTCGACAGTCAGAGCAAGAAATTGCTCAAGAACTCCTTTATATCTATTACCAGATAGTCAGTCTCTTGACATTGACTCAGCTTAACCGGATATTCCAACAGAAGCAGAACTATGATCTAAGGAGACTGTTAGCAGGCTCTGAGCGTATAACTGACAACTTGGTAGATCTGATGACTAGAGACCCCAGTTTTCTCATGGGGGCAGCACGTTGCCTGCCTATGGCTGCTGGAGTCAGGGATATGGTGAGTGCTTGCCTTCAACAAGCCAAAGCTAAAAGCCTGGTATTTGCCATCTTATTGTCAAAAAACCAATTGGTATCACTTGTGAGGAAAAGGGACCAATTCCTTCATCCAATTGATCTCCATTTACTCTTTAATCTCATTAGCTCATCCTCCTCATTTAGAGAAGGAGAAGGTTGGACTCCAATATGCCTTCCCAAGTTCAATTCCAATGGTTTCTTCCACGCTCACATTTCTTATTTGGAACCAAATGTTGACTTGTGCCTTGTCCTGATTTCTACTGATCGTGAGGACTTCTTTACTGTATCTCACTGCAAGCAAAAGTTCCAAGAACGCCTAAAGAAGCGTGGTGTTCATTATGCTCTCTTGGAAGCAGTGCGTACGCCTTTCTACAGTGTCTCCCAGGTGGGAATTCCAGACCTTCGACATTTCATCTACAAATCTAAGAGTTCAGGACTTTTTACCAGGTGAGAGTCCATTCTGGGCAACACCCATCTTCCAGCTTCTCTCTAGTATTCTGCAAGGATAGATGGGATTGATTTAATCTGCGTTGATGGGTTCAATTTACTCTTGTGTTGGATAGTCTATTTCAGGAGGATGGCATCCATATTTAGCCTTGGGTCATCAAGCTCCTACTGAATTAATAAAACAGATTAAATTACAAATTGACATGCACAACATCTCTCCAAGAAACAAAAATCAACTCCGTCTTTTGAGTTATAGATATTTGAACAATCCTGCTAATAATTTGTTGGTGTTTTATGCTAGCCAGATTTCAAAACCTTATGGCCATCAAATCATGGATACTTATGCCACTATATAGCTACTTTAGTGAACAGCAATGAAAAGTTAGTCAGATGGTGCTACAAATGAGAAAGACAATGTGGTTGCATAATCCTATGGAAAAGCAGCACCCAAGAACCTAGTTTTGCCATAGAATTTGTTGTCTAGTTGAATAGTCTAATCACACTTTCAGGAGACATTTTATATTCTCAAGAGTCCAGTCCAAATTACACCTATAAATTAATTGTGAGGAGATAGGTAAGTATTGTAGATGCACTTTGAAAATATTGCTTGTAGAATCCTTTTCCTGAACTGACATGGGAGATAATTATCAAATCTGTCCTTCCGGTCTAGCAGTCTCTTCTGGGATGAAACAAAAAAAATTGAGTGTTATAGACAGAAAAGAGTACACTCTAGTTCCACCTATGGACCACCTGTATACAAATATCTATATCCAGTTTTTGCAAAGAACTCTCCAGGTTTGTTGGGTCACAGGCTGTACTTTATCTTTGTTGTGCTGAGGCCCACACAAGAAGTATAGTAAATAAGACCCGGAGAAAGAACCAGGCAAGATCAGGGAGAATTTAATTTCCTTCTACGACATCAAAACAACAATTTGGGTACACAAAAAACGCACACAAGTTCAAAATCTTTATTATATAGCAAATACCTAGATGCAAGTTATAATGTGTTATTTTTTATTTTTTTTCCCTTGCCCATGTTCTCCTTGACTTTGAATTGAAAAGGTCAAATAATTTTAATGCTAGATACTAACATCGATATCCTAAATTATAACTAATATTGATAGACTATTTTCTTTTTTCTTTTTCTTATTTTCAATACAAGTACTCTTAAGGTATATAAATAATAGAATGTCAAGAATTTGTCATTATAGCATATAAATATAATCGTACTGACATTTTTAAAAATAAAAAATGGCAACAACTTTTAGACAGGTTCTCTACCTTAGGCTTTGGGAGACATATGTGACCCTAGAAGTCTAAACAAGGTCCTGATTGCAATTCTCACCAGTATCTGATTGATAAAATTTCAGCTTTAATATTTAAAGTTTCTGTTTTAATGGTAGCTCATCCCAAAATTGGGAGTAGGGAACATTATTTAGTAAAATCACTGGCTGTAAACTCTGCGAAAGTGAGAAATGTTTTCTATTGGGCGAAAGTGAGAAATGTTTTCTATTGGGAAAAAAAAAAACCTAGTTATTAATAATAATAATAATAATAATAATAATAATAATAATAATAATAATAATAATAATAATAACAACAACAACAACAACAACAACAACAACAACAACAACAGAGTTGGAAGGGACTTTGGAGGTCTTCTAGTCCAACCCCCTGCTTAGGCAGGAAATCCTACACCACTTCAGACAAATGGTTATCCAACATCTTCTTAAAAACTTCCAGTGTTGGAGCATTCACAACTTCTGGAGGCAAGCTGTTCCACGGATTAATTGTTCTAACTGTCAGGAAATTTCTCCTTAGTTCTAAGTTACTTCTCTCCTTGTTTAGTTTCCACCCATTGCTTCTTGTTCTACCCTGATGTGCTTTGGAGAATAGTTTAACTCCCTCTTCTTTGTGGCAACCCCTGAGATATTGGAACACTGCTATCATGTCTCCCCTGTTCCTTCTTTTCATTAAACTAGACATACCCAATTCCAGCAACCGTTCTTCATATGTTTTAGTCTCCAGTCCCCTAATCATCTTTGTTGCTCTTCTCTGCACTCTTTCTAGGTAAAGGTAAATTTAATTTACCTTTATGACAAAAAGCATTATTCAATGAAAGTGTGTTTTTTCCAGCCCAGAGATTGAAGCTCCCTACATCACTGAGGAAGAAAAGGAAAGGCTCCTGGAATTGTATCAGTACTTGCATAGCCGAGCTCACAATTCCGCCCGTCCTCTCAATAACATCTATTATACTGGATCCAATGAAAATCTCCTGGCCTGGGTAAGAATTTATTTCATTACTGCAGCTTCTAGAAAAATTGTTGTAAAAGCAGGACCTAGTCCCAGATAACTTTATTACCTGGGAAATAGTGTATTAATACAACTGAAACCTTTCACACTTCTTCACTTAGAGCAAATGGCCCAATGAAACATGGCAACAATTATCTGTATGCAATGAAAACAATAGAGGCAATTTGCTTTACATGTCAACAGTAATGTGGGAGTCCCAAAGGTGCTCTTTCAAGAGGCAACTGGACTTTTTCTTTGAAGATGTTTCCCTTCTTATCCAAGAAGCTTCCTCAGCTTCTTTAACATCTTCAGAGAAAAACCGGACAGTCCAGTTGCCTCTTGAAAAAGCACCTTTGGGACAACCATGACCAGATGACTGAGAATCTCCATAGACAAGTAACATGAGAGGAAATGCTTTGCTCTGATTGCACATCGTAATAGAAATTTAAACTTTTTTCAGGTAACCAGTGCTTTTGAACTCTATGTGTGCTTCACCCCGCTGAGTACCAAAGCAGCAGCTGTCAGCGCTGTCAACAAGCTGATGAAGTGGATCCGTAAGGAGGAGGACCGGCTTTTTATATTGTCGCCCCAGACTTACTGACTGTTGTGACCTGGGCTGCTTGCCTTGTTTTGAACACTTCAAAACTACTTCCTGTGTCTGGTGGGAGTAGACATAGTCAGTTTCTCGTCCTCTCTCTCTCTCTCTCTCTCTCTCTCTCTCTCTCTCTCTCTCTCTCTCTCTCTCTCTCTCTCTCTCTCTCTCTCTCTCTCTCTCTCTCCCTCTCTCCCTCCCTCCCTCCCTCCCTCCCTCCCTCCCTCGGAGATTTCCTCCCCACAGTGGATATGTGCATGGGGAAGGTCTCTGGGTAGAAGAGCTTTTGGCTAACATGGTGCACACGGGTATCACAAGAGTCCAACATTTCAGGGTTAGTTTCAGATATTGCATCTAGAACTGGAACATAGACCTCCTGCCATCCTGTAAGTACTATTTGAATCTGTTTCAGCCTAAAAATATGTCCTTTCTACCATTTTCTGCATATTTTGAGGCTGTGTTAAACACATCTTCTTTCCCATAGCCGATTTTCTCTGCTGATTTTTTGAACATAGTGCCACAGGTATTAAGTTTTCCCATCTCTCTTAATCTTGACTAATTGGGGGAAGGTAGGTTGGCGGCTTAGCAGGTGCCTTCTCATAGGATTTTCCATATAAAGGGCTGAACAAATGCACAGAAGGCGTGGCAAATACAGTATATAGTAAGGGAGAAAAATTTTATGTCCCTTTTATAGGAAGATTTAAAAAAAATCCCAAGGTGTTTTTTTCTTTTTATGACTCCAAATCATATTTTGCTTTTTGAGATTAACAAATTTAAAGAAGTTCACAGATTGTCTTCAAATTGCTAGTGAAGGACTGAAGTGTTAATAGCAAAGGCAATATATAAGTATTCTCAATTAGAGGCAGTCAGTTCTTCCAATAAGTGGCATGAACCTAGTAGTTGGGAAAATATTTTATAAATTATTTCCATTCCTTCCTGTGAGTTTCTCCCTAGAACCCATTTATCTAATGCTTATTTTTAACTGGACCAAATTTTCGATTTGCAGGGTCCTGATGAAACCATATCCATGCTGTTATAGGCTGTGTAGTCTCTTTATTTAACAAGGAAACAAACATTCAGGGAAGAAAGGTTTGAATCATTGTTAATACCGTGTTTCCCTGAAAAATAGGACATGTCCTGAAAATAAGGCCAAGGCTGATTTTTGGGGTGGGCATAAATATACGCCCTCCCCCGAAAATAAGCCCTTAGTGAAGGGCTGGATGTTCCTTGCCATTGAGTCCAGGGAAAAACATTGTAATAAAAAAACCTCGCGAGTTTGAGAAGTTTGATTGAACTCACAAGGTTTTTTTTTATTACAATGTGCTTCCCTGGACACAACAGCAAGGAACGCGACGGAGCTACAAGTCCCAGGTAGAACGCGCATCTCGCGGCCCAACACGTCCCACCTGCCAGAAATGAGTCTCTGTGAGACTCGTCATGCCACCGCCGCTGCCTCGTGGAGCAGGACTCTGCAAGGCTTGTTGTGCTGTTGCATGCACGAATGGCAGCACTACCGCGAGGTTCGACATACTGGCACAGCCGCGAGCGGCAGGACGCCAGCTGTGCCGGTATGATGAAGCTCGCGGCAGTCCTGCAGTTCGTGCATGCAACGGCATAACAAGCCTTGCAGAGTCCTGCTCCACGAGGCGGTGGCGGCGGGCCAGCCGCTCAGCCAGCGCCAAGAACAGGGAGGGGAGGTGGCGGCAATGGGACATACAGTCGCACACTCGCCTACTGCACCCCCAAAATAAGCCCCGCCCCCAATAATAAGGCCAAGGCCATATTTCGTGGGACAAAAGAAAATAATACCCTGTCTTATTTTCAGGGAAACACGGTATGTGAATTCTCAAGCCTAACAATTATTGGGGCAAGAATAGCCAGATTCCACGCTAGTGTTTCTCGACCCCTGCAACTTTCAGATGTGTGGACTTTATTTCCCAGTATTCCCAAGCCATGATGCTGGCTGGGAAATTCTGGGAGCTGGAATCCACACATCTTATGGTTGCTAAGATTGGGAAATACTGGTTAGACCTGAACAGTAATGCTAAAATAGGTTATTCCAATTTGTGCCAATGCATCTGCTCCAGCGGTGGGTTGCTCTTGGTTCGTCCCAGTTCTAAGAACCCATAGCGCTGGCAGCGGGAGGCTCTGCCCACCCGCCCGGAACACTTCTGCGCATGTTTAGAAGCGTCCCGCGCGCGAGCACGCACATGAACCGGTAGTAAAGGGTTTTAGAACCCACTACTGATCTGTTCCAGGAATAAGAGATGGCATTGTGAAAGTGGGACCCTATGGTAGAAATCTGTTTATGCCCATTCTTCAATTATAGGAATTTTGAACATAATGAAGGTCTAGTTGCACAGAAAGCTAATTTGGCATATGGAATCTTTTTGAAATGATACCGAAATGATGCAACCTCAGATATAAGTTTGCCATTATATTGTCATTTTTTTCATAACACTCCAAAACAGTATAATGTCACTTTTTAGAATATAACTTTTCCACATCAGTATGTAATGTGGTATGTACATGAGTGGAGGGGGAAAGGGTCTTTGAATGTTGGAAAAGGTTTCTGACAATAAGAGCAGTAGGACAATGGAATTGTACTACTCAGTAACTGAGAAAGAAGTTATGCTCTCCTTCCCTGGCTGTAACTTCACGGGAGAAGCTAGACAGCTGTCTATTGGGGTCACTTTTATTTGGATACATATCTTGAAGGGTTGGATTAAATGGCCTTTTCCAGCTCTTACATCTGTATATGTTTGTGTGTTGGGGCAGAGAAAGGAGAGAACAAATGATCTCCAAAGTAATGATAGGGTTCTTCCAGATACGGCTGCAGATCCATCAAGGGAAAATGACCCCACCTGCCACACCCTACACTCCTGCATGTGTTCGACAATGCCAGATCTCTGATTCTATTTGCTTTAATATTTCTTTTTAGATTTTTGTCCTGCCTTTTTTTTTCATGTACAACTAACAGTGGCAAACATACCAATATTCCTTCCTCATCCTTTTTCTCTACAATAGACATTTTCAAACATGCAGCCCGCGGGCTAAATCTGGCCTGTTATAGGCCCAGAATTGTCCTGCGGGGCAAGTTCTCCTGCATCCTGGAGACGGCGAGGGACCGGCCTGTGCCGCCCTGGCCCCAGCCCACCCCACCCAATCAGCCGCGACGACTAGGTCACACCCACCCTGCCCCCGCAAGGGCAAACAAAATCCTGATACGGCCCGCAATGGGATCGAGTTTGACACCCCTGCTCTACAACAACAACCCCATGAGGTGAGTTGGACTAAGAGAAATGGCTCAAAGTCACCCAGCCAGTTTTTCATGCCTAAAGTAGGACAAGAACTCCCAGTCTCCTGGTTTCTAGGCCAACAGGGTGACCACTACACCAAAGTGGCCCCTTTTTTCAATTTTTAGTTGCACACTGTAAGGTGCAACTAAACACTAACATTAAATGAAACTGAGATCCAGTGAAATGATACATGTCCAGTGATGGTGTCATGGATATCTTTCTGACCCATTCTTAGATCTATGGTTTCTCCTGGAAAAGATTATGTGTGATTCAAGGGGGAAAAGTTTTTAACATTCATGAGATAGATAGATACTGTATATCTATTTCAACACACAACTACCACAAGATGGCAGCAGAGCACCAAATTGTGAAATATTTTTTAATGATTAATAAATATTAACATAAAAGTCATAGTAGATGCAGAATAAATTATTATTCACAGATGCGTTTTCCATATTTACAACCTATGGACTCAGTGTCACATATACTGCTACTTCTCTGAATTTAATAAAAGGGTTTTATGGGACCTTTTAGATTAACAAATTATATCATAAGATTTCATGAACTACCACTAGTTCAACAAATGCTAAAACTCTACTATGTGCTGTAATAAATTGAAGTGTGGAAAATTCTGTTCTTTTGCTTTAATGAACCAGCACAGCTTAGTTCAATATGTAACATGATGTGTACATGAATAGCAATGAAAAGATGCACAGGGAGTTTGAAGAAGTTTCTAACAAGAACAGTTTGACAGTGGAACCAGTTACTGAGAAAGATGGTAGGGAACTGTAGAAAAGTATTTGAGTTAAAAACCATAGAGATGCTGAAACCTTCCATCGATTTGCTGCCTTTAATTTATTCTTTGGAAGTTTTAAATTTTGAAATTCCAAGATAACAGAATCCCCATTATGAACACCTCAATTATCCAGTAGGAATTATTTCCCATATACTTTACATGATATTTAAATACTTAATGCATTATACTGTATATATACTTAATGTATTATATAAATACTTAATGTATTATGTAGTATTTCGATTAAGCAAAGTATGCCATTTGAATTTTCTTACTGCCACAACCAAGTCACATTTCTCAATCACGCTATTTTAGTAATACTTGCTATATTACTAATAAAGGAGAATATTTATAGCTCAGGGTTGACATGAGGGGTCCTTGGTGGTCTCTGAGCTTGCTTGTTTTCTTGCAGACGTTTCGTTACCCAAACTAGGTAACATCATCATCATCATCACTAGCACTGATGATGTTACATAGTTTGGGTAATGAAACGTCTGCAAAAAAAACAAGCAAGCTCAGAGACCACCAAGGATCCCTCACTTGCTATATTATTTTTGTTCGTTTAACTTTATGAATACTTATTGCATCAAATGTCCCAATGCTTGGTTTATTCTAACAAAGTCAAACAACCTTATTTTAGGGACATAAGAGCGGTTTACAAATACTTCACTTTTTGTTTGTTGGCTCTTTGTTTCTGATTCATGTTTTTAATTCCTTTTTTAAAAAGAAAAACTGTAAATTTAAAGACAATTTACTGTATATAAGACGATGATTAATAACGTTAGCAGCTAATATGCTAATAATGCAGTAATATGCATTAAAGTGGCTGTCTAATGAAACAAACTAGCTTTAGGAAAATATGAAGAAAATCCTGTCCCAGAACTCAGATCTTCAGATATCAAACAGCAGGTTCACAAAGCCTGCTAAGCCATACTGTGGTTTGTCTGTTCTTAACTTAGCATGTTAAGCAAACCTTGTCGATGAAATCACAAAGCCATGGTTTATGCCAACATAGTATATTCAATAAAACACAGTTAAACTCTGGTGGAAGGCCATTTTGTTCTCTTCTGAAATTAAGAAACCTTACATGGGAACAGAGAGGTAGAATAATAAGTGCAGTTTGATCCTGGGGCTGCCCGTGTCTGAAAAAAATTAAGATGTCAACCTCATCGCAATGCCAATTAGAGAACACAACTATGGCCTTCCACCTCATTGAACAACAAAACATCTCATTTCAGTCTTGCAGACAGAGGCCATGTGGTTCATTTATGACTCAGTGTGTTGGGGGGAAAAAAACAGAAATTGGGAAAATAATGTGCCAACACAGCCTCTGCTGCTTCTGAATTCTTAGTGGTGAAGAAATTAATCATTGCACCATACAATAATATCTAAGGCATGAACCCCCGGCACCTGCTTCATAAGCCCCAAACCAGTAAAGAATTATACTTTCCATGAAGGTTTCTCATCCACAGGTTTATGCTGGGCAACTGGTACATCTTTATCATGCAAAGGACATTGTGATGGGAAGTTTCCTTGTCTGAAATTTCAGTCCCACCTAACCAGAGGTGGGTTCCTCCCGGTTCGGACCGGTTCTAAAGAACCGGTAGTAACTTGGCGGCCTGGGTCGCTGGAACCGGAGCAACCCAGGCATGCCACACCCCCGAGCCGGTTCTCTTGGCGGCGCCATAGGCACAGCCATCTTGGTTTTTTGTTTTTTTTAGTACTGTGTGTGTGCGCGCGCCCATGCAGCGCGTCCCTGAGCGAACCAGCAGTGGAAGAAACCAGAATCCACCCCTGCACCTAACAGTATACACCACTATCTCCTTCTCTTAGTATGCATGACTCACTAATTACTCCATGCACTACTTTTTTTTCCCTTTCCCATAATATTATCCACTGTCTGACCTTATTGGTCTTTATAACAATGGGTCAACAGGTCATCCTATCCATCTGTGGATTGTGCATTTTGTAGATGCCACCTAGTGGTCAACCAGAACAGTGCAGCCACCAGAGAAGTTATATTGGAGAACTGGAGGCTGGGAAAGGAGTTAAGTGTGGGAGCTGAAAACTACGGTAGTTTAAGAACATTGTTTGGAGAGAGCAAGAGAGGAGGCAGCAGCCACATGGAAGAGAATTCCCTGCCTGAAAGGCTGCAGAAGTACTATAAGAGACAAGTCCTTTTGTTTACACTTTCAATTACAGGTAGTCCTCATTTAGCTGCTGCCTCATTTAGCAACCACAGTGCCATGGTGGTGGAAAAATAACGTTGCAACCAATCCTCACATTTGCAACCTTTGCAGGTCTATAAAGCAAGGGAAAGCCAAAGTCAGATCTTAAGTACAGTCGCAGTTTCACTTAGCAATAGCGTTGTTTATAACCAAGTTGCAGGTCCAAGTTGTGGTCACTAAACAGATATTACCTGCCTTGGCATCAAGTCAGGGTCAGGCTACTCAATTTCAAAACTTTCCAACTTCTAGGTCAACCAGTCCATCAATCCTTTAAAAAAAGAAAATGCTGCATAAATTGGGGTTTTGGTCTCCACACAGCTCAAAGAGGCTGGGGGGGAGAGAGAGAGAAACAGGTCATGGTCAGGATGGAAAAGGGTGGTCCAACAACTGGAACCACAGTTTTGCTAACACAGATCACATTCCTTAAGGGCATCTTTCCACAGGCACGTCAGTGCAATCGCCTTCTGAATCCTCATCTCAGAGGCAGGATAGGATGAGAGCAGAGGTGGGTTCCTCCCAATTCGGACTGGATTGCCCGAACCGTTAGCGATCCGCTGGTGACATCACTTTACTGGATTGGCCGGTGCCGGTCCATGCGCGCCGCCATCTTTTTTGTTCGTTCAGCAGCTCAAAAAACGGCCCGCCCGCCCACCGGGTTAATACTGACCTTTATTTCTTCGCCCGAAGCACAGCTGATCAGCTCCTCAGCTGTGTTTCGGGCTGATTCCAGCTCCTGAGCATGCGCGGAAGCCTAATTGAACGGGTAGATGCGCGCGCGCAAAACGTCACGATGCGAACCGGTGGCGATGGTAAGTGGAACCCACCCCTGGATGAGAGTATGACTTTCAGAGCAGAGCATTGATTGTTTCTGCTGTGGGCGGACAATGAGATTAACAGATTAACAGAGTTGGAAGAGACCTTGTAGGTCAGGGGTGCCGAATTCAATTTCTTTGAGGGCTGCATCAGGGTTGTGTTTGACCTCGGGGGGGGGAGCGAGGGGCATGGCCAGGGGGCGTGGCCAGCTTGATGTCACTCATGTCGGGGGCGCCTGTGGTGGCCTGAGCATTCTGCCAGCGAAAACGGGCCCCCGAGCTCTGTTTTTGGCTGGGACAGCCTCCTGCAACCCACTGCCAGCTGGCACCTCTTTGCAGAGGCACTGCAGGCCAGTCCTTCACTGTTTCCAGGCCAGCCCCACGGGCCACATCTAAGCACCCCACGGGCCTTGAGTTTGACACTAGATGACTTGTAGGTCATCTAGTCCAACCTCCCACCCAAGCAGGAGACGCTACACCATTTCTGACAGATGGCAGTCCAGTCTCTTCTTCAAAGCTTCCAGTGAAGCTCCCACGACTTCTGAAGGCAAGCTGTTTCATTGGTTGATTGTTCTCACTGTCAGAAAATTTCTCCTTATTTCTAGGTTGAATCTCCTTGATCAGTTTGCATCCATTATTCCTTGTCTGGCCTTCAGGTGCTTTGGAAAATACCTTGACACCCACTCCTGTCTGTGTAGCTCAAAGTTGAACTGTGGGTTCCTCTGAGTTTGATGGTTTTCTTGCAGATGTTTCATTACCAAACTAGGTACCCTGTTTTCCCCAAAATAAGACATCCCCTGATAACACAGTAAGCCCAATCGGGCTTTTGAGTGCATGGCAATAAGGCCAAGCGCTTATTTCAGGGTTCAAAAAAAATAAGACAGGGTCTTATTTTCGGGGAAATACAGTAACATCATCAGTACTAGAAGGGAGTGGAGTTTGCTCTTATTTTCAAATACTAATGGCTTACCCTGTCAGTGTTGATCAGTTGCTTCACAAAAAGTGTTTTGATTGGTGCCAGGTTTCTACAGCCTCAGGCAGAGAAGGGCTATTCTGCACCCCTCCCTCAAATGTTCTTTAAAATACAGAGTTTCCCAGCATTCCTTTAGGAACCTCCAACATGCAAACTGGTTACTCATCCTAAAATGAATCCTCTTTACCTGGAGCTTCAAAATTAGCTGTTTGCTGGGAAGGTGTGTAGCTAAAAGTCAGTCTACATTTAGTCTACATCTGACTTTGGGACATTTCTTTATAACCAAACAAAAGTATATTTTTTGTGCAGTTCACACCCCTTGCTCGCTGGATCTGGATGTCACAAAGCAAAGCCCTCATTTTGCAATTAATCCCGTGCCCCATTTTGGCTGACAGAGTGCTGCAGGAGGCTGAGTGCTGTCACTGACAGAGGTGATAATTAATCTCACAGAGGAGATGTTTGATCTTTTCCCGGACATCAGACATTAGAAATGAAACTGCAGTTTAAAAGTCTAAGTAAAAATGTTTATTTCGGTACAAAACAATAAATCCTCATTTGTTTACATCTCTGATATAAAAATGTGCGTCTTCTCTCAATGGAAGACAGAGCAAGAAGGGTAGAGCGGAGAATGGAATGCACACATGTGTACAAGAACATATCAATCACGTGCTCAGGAATAAACCATTATATTGAATAGGGATGCATCTCCCTGCATATACATGTAACAGGCAATAATCACACTGTGACAGTCACGCCACCCTGGCCATGCCCCAACCACACCCCCTGACCACACCCACCCATCCCAGCCACACCTCCGGCCCTCAATGAAACAACCCTGATGCGGCCCTCAATGAAATTCAGTTTGACACCCCTGATCTAGGGTGTTGGCTATTCCTGCCAGCTTAGTATCATCTGTAAATAAGTTCCCTTCTATTCCCTCATCTAAATCATTTATGAAGAAATTGAAGAGTACTGGGCCTAAGATGGAACCTTGTGGTACCCCACTGCTTACTTCGCTCCATGTAGACAGAAACAGTGGCATGAACGCCTATCCTCTGGAGCTGTACTTGTGCCAAGCAGACATGCTCTGTAGATTTACTCTTCAATAATGATTTTGTAAAGGGCCAGTATTAAGAAGATCATTGCATTTGGCTATATTCCCAATAAACTCAGACATGGTTTGTTCCACAATGCTTTGGTGAATAAACTATGATTTGTTGTGTTCAACATTCCACTAAACCATCATCTATAGTCTGCCAATCAATGTACATGTAAGTCAATAATATATTCATAGAACAGCTAGAGCACAAACAAACTATATTATGACCTACATTGATAGATGAACTGAGCCATTATCTACACAGTCCACAAAACTCTTCTCCATTATGTGCTGGAAAATTTAATTCATCAACATCTGGAGAACATTAGGTTTCCATTGTTGCCTTCTGTAACAAAACATTTTTTAAATGTCATAACATTCTGGCTAGGGTGAAACCACAATTGAAAAATGCACACTGAGGCTCCTCAGGGAAATGTGAAAGAACTTCAAGAAAAAGTTTCCTGGTAGGTTGGTTTGTTTGTGTGCGTGCGCGCATGCGTGCGTGCGTGCGTACATGCGTGAATGTGCACATGCATACTACCTGCTGGGAGGCAATTCTCCCCACTTACTATTATTGTCTATACTCTAATCAGTTCCACATCTGAAAGAGAACATGTAAGTATTTGTGCCGAGGAAGCAGTGATTATCTTTATAGTTCATATCCTTTTAGGCACATTTCCCTATCAAACATTACTTACTATATCAAATTAATCAACAGGACACAAAGTACAAACTACTTCTGTACCGGTATATATCAGCATTAATAATAATGCAAATAAAGAAGACAAGAAGAAAAAGTCATGAACATGTTCGTAAACAGAATAATTCCCTTCAAATTCACCTTGTTGCTTACTTGCCCTTTTGTAAAACAATCACACTTATTCAGTTGTTGGCAAATGATAAATATCAACAATCCATCATGACGAATTGTTTCCTTTTCAAATCTGACAGTATTTGCCTAGCGACTTAGTACAGTTATCCCACATTATGCCATATGGAGCCGGAATCAAGTTTATACTTTGGCTGTTGACACAGTTTTGTACTAGACTGTGCCAGGGTGGAAAAGGAAGAATAATAAAAAAAGACTGCTTATTTCCTTCTTGGACTTGGAGGTTACATCCTACTAAGAATAGTTAAACAAAGTGTGTTTTTAAGGAAGAGAAGGCTAAAAGGAGACATGATAGATAGCAAATATTTTAGGGGCTGCCACAGACAAACTTTACAGCAAAGGCACTGAGTAGAAACTTAGAGAGAGATCTAAGGAAGAATTTCCTGACAGTGAGAGCCAGTGAGAGTCATTAAATAGCCTGAAGCGGTGGGCACTCCATCCATGGAGGCTTTTAGGAAAAGTCTGGACAGATATTAATCTGGGAAGGTATGGGGATTCCTGTCCTGGGCAGAAGGTTGGATTAAGAGTCCCTTCCAACCCTAGGATTCTCCTCTTGTTGTTTTCTCAATTAATATTAGCATGACCAGCTATAACAGACAGAAAGGCAGTTCAGGTTGCCCAAAACAATGTGTTGGCAGTTTTCAGGCTACCAGACTTAGCCTTGAGTTCCACTATAGAAATGAATGGTATCCAAAGCAGGAAGCACTTCTGTAAGTGTATAATAAGTAGCAGGTTCCAGGAAGAGTCAGTCTGGTGTAGTGATTAAGGCACCAGGCCAGAAACTGGGAGATTGTGAGTTCGAGGCCCTTCCTTAGGCAGTGTAGGAAGTTAGCACCCAACCCTCTCCTAGAAAAATGAAATATCCTAGGAAATATTAAAAAGGCAGATTATATAGCCGTGATGGCGAACCTATGGCACGCGTGCCACAAGTAGCACGTGGAGCCATATTGGTGGGCATGCGAGTGCAGGTCCGGCGCGCATGTGTGCGCCGGCCAGCTGATTTTCAGGCCTTCTGGGCCCACTGGGAGTCGGGAAACAGCTTGTTTCCAGCCTCCAGAGGGGGTGGGGAAGGCCCGTTTTTTGCTGTCCCCAAGCTCAGAGCCTTTCTAGGAGCATAGGGAGGGCGAAAACGGCCCCCCCCCCGGAGATCCTCCGGAGGCTGGAAACGTTCTGTTTGCCGACTTCCGGTTGAACCAGAAGTTCCATTTTTTCGCTCTCCTCAGGCTTCAGAGCCTTTCTAGGAGCCTGGGAAGGGTGAAAACGGCCTCCCACTCTCCAGAGGCCCTCCGGAGACCAGAAATGGCCTGTTTCCCAACTTCTTCAACTTCTTCAAATTGAGAAACGGGCCATTTCTGGCCTCCGGAGGGCCTCCGGGGGGTGGGGAAGGCCATTTTTGCCATCCCCAGACTCCTAGAAAGACTCTGAAGCCTGGGGAGAGCGAAAAACGGGTGTGCCATCATGTGCCGGGAGGGGAGGTCACACGTGCATGCGTGGGGGGTGCATGGAATTATGGGTATGGGCATGCACGCGTGCCCCCCGCTCCCCTCCCTTTTGGCACGCGAACCAAAAAAGGTTCGCCAGCACTGTTATATAGAATATCCGTGGATGAGAAAATGGAGAAACATGCTCTTAGGCAGAAAAAGACTCACTCTTAGTAGCCTCCACCTTTGTCAATGGACTATCAAAGCCTGAGCCCAGCTCACTCATTCCCCCCACCTTTATCAATGGGCAGTCTATACTACATAACAAAGATAGGATTAGCCCTCTACCCATCTCACCACAAGGCACCTGGGAAGATTGCATCAGCCAGCAAGGCTCAAGCAAACTTGGACTCAAGACAGCCTACAGAGTTGCCCCCCACCCCACCCCCTGGGAGTCTGGCAGCCAATGGGATACATTTCTTACACAGGAACAGGAAACTCTCAAGGTGGGACCCAACAGAGGGTATAAACTAGGACACTCTTAGCATCTCAGCCCTTCTCTCCTTCTTCAACATCCTCAAGACATGTGATCCCCCTTTTCCCCAGGACCAATGTGGTCCTGCTGTCCACCATTAAACCATCTTTCCAAGCAGTCCCATGCTTCCAGTGTCTTTTTCCCCACTTGGAACCGAACCCAGAAGGATATTCCTTACAACAGCAGGAAGCCAGTTGGCTGACTCTAAGCCAGTCACTTTCCCCCAGTCTTAGGAAACAGGCAATGGCAAACCACTTCTGAAAAACCTTGCCAAGAAAACTTCAGGGATCTGTGTGCAGGCGGTCTCCACTGACTCAAAGGTACATACACAAAAATACTAGGAAGTATTCAACTACAGTCTTGACTGGAAATTGAGACAAGGGAATCTCCGAGGGTGCATTGCTTAGGAATTTCAAAACATCATACTTTTCCCAGGGGGGAAAAAAACACCCTGTTTCTGGTTTTCTTCATTTATAGCAGCCTTATTGCACTCCTGCTGATGCTTCCTCTAAATAAGATGCAATTAGAAATCACTGTCAATCTGCAAATCATTCAGTCAGATTTACCAGGAGATTCAGATCATTTTCACTTCACTTCCTGCTCATTTTGAGCTTCATGAAGGCTGATCGGGGTTCTTACTTACTAATTTTAATGGACTTCTGTTATCGGAGATGAGCAGCAGAATTGTTTCACCCTCTCTTACTGCTCATCTTAACCACAAGGGAAGAAGAATATTAGCTGTTCAACACAGACAGTGAGAAATCCTGCCCTGTCATCTTTTTCCACCCAGGCTCTTTAGCTGCATCACCATACTCTTTCAATGGGGTAATAATACCCTTGCTGACCCAACTTACTAACGAACATGTACAGTACGAGGGGATGAGGCAACACATTTTGAGGACACTGAAGACTCAACATATGAAGTTTTAGGGCCCTTCCACAACAGCATGTGAAGTGGAATAAAGTATACACAGTTCGGTTCTGTCACCAATTAAGCAGGAAAACTTGGCTATTTTCTGGAATTCAAAGGATTGGTGAAAATGCGGGGTGGGAAATCGATAAAGCTAAATTTTAAAGAGTTACCTGGGTGTTCTCATGCTTATCTGAACAGCAAGGGAAGAAATTGCCTTACTCCCTCCGCCTAGTATGCTAGAAGAGTATGTTACAAATTTGGGGCTAGATTCTAGAAGCAGCGAGAGATGAAAGATTAAATAACTCGTTTCCGCCATTTCTCAATTCCAGGAAGTCGGTAGAAATTAGAGCCTCGATATAAATCTCCAGAGACGTTTCTGGGAGAGATACTGTATAGCTGTGCATAGAGGGAAGGTGGGGAGGAGCGTGCCCAGAGTGGGATGGGGGTGAGGGGGAGCGTGAAGCAATCCCTGCTCCTTAATACTTTGAAGCACGTTCTTCTGCTGACGTCAGAATCGTACTTCGGGCGAAAGACAGCGGGATCTCGAGTTGCTCCTGAAGCGTATTGAGAAAGAGATCCCGCTCGCAGCCCTAGCGGGTCCGAGTTACCGTAGGAGGAAAGCAATGGCCTTCTAAGCAAAAGCCAGTCACTTTAAACCAGGCAGGGGGTTGGACTAGATGACCTGCAAGGTCCCTTCCAACTCTGTTAATCTGTTAAAGATGTTAAAGGTTGTCCCAAACTGCCTCCAGCAGAAGAGATGCGGTGCAACGGGTACAGCCTGGGCATTTTTGAAGGCGGCAAGTGGAGGGGAGGAGGAAGAGGAGGGGAAATTGCCTTGGCCACGCCCGGCTGGTTAGATCTCCGCCCGATTCCGTCCCGATTCTGCCTTCTTTCCTGGGAGCCTCCCGGCCAGGTATCTGCCGAGCGCTGAACTCCTCGATTCCGCGTCGACGGGTGAGTCCTCGGGCGAGGGAGTGCTGGGGGTCGAGGCTGGCTATACAAGCCAGCGCGTGTTACTCTCCACTTGCCTCTTCGAGACGCGGCTAGTTTTTCTCTTTTAGAACACTGGCCTTAAAAAAGCTGTAAAACTTCTTTTCAAGAACGAGAAAGTCCCTTTCCAATTAAAAGCCTGTCGCTTTCTTCCATTTACCGATTTTCTTCGATGAGGAGAAGGAAGGTGGGGGGGGGGGAGCGGGGCGGACAAAAGCGAAGGGAGGACGGCACTTGAACACCCCCTCCGCTTTCCTCTCTACCCCAGACCAGGTGGCCGCACAGAAAGGTTCACAAAAATACTCTAACCTGGTGAAGTTAAGGAAGGTAACTTCTCAGAGAGAAAATCTCAACAGCCAGACAGAGGCATGTTCAGAGGCCACACTGATGGCTGCTGATTTTAGTGTCCACAAAATGTGTAAAAAAAATAAAATACTCTGGTCATGAATTCAGTTTCTATTTGTATAATCAAGACTCTAGAGAAGTGCCAGGTATAACAATAACCCCCAAACTCCCAATGGCTTGCAACTGTATATTTATTTTCCTAATAAGAACATTAGCCAAGTTTTCATTCTGCTCAACCAACTAACTTGTTATTTTAAAAAACAAAATGCTTGGGATATCCATAGAGTAAGCTACAAGACACAACTACAGTATGCCTCTTAACCCAACTCTGCCGTAAAACAGATTCTTACTCTGAGCAATGAATTGTTAGTCCTTTACTTAAACCAGGTTTTTTTCCTTTGTCAAATGAATACAAGACCCTTTTCTTTTCTGCTTTGATATAAATGTCCATCTCAAACTATCTCCAGACAGATTGTACAGCCTAGATTATTTTATGTATCCCGGATTGTCAACATCGATTGCCTAGAGGGGATTGGAACCAATCTAAAAATAAGAGATGATACGAAAAGCAAACTTGCAGTTCCTTTCCCAACATCAGCAGTGCTTCTCCCTGCATGACTGCTTACTGATAACCTACATATACAGTACATAAATCTTGCACAAGAGTGGTGAGCCTTTAGGTGTAAGATCAAAAAATCCTCCATTAAAAAAAAACCTTCAGCGATGGGTTGCTTTGTGGTTTGAACCTTCAGCCATGTAATGAAAACTAGGGGGGGGGGATTATTTGAAAAGCTCAGCAAAAAGGGGACTGGAGGTTAAAACTTATGAAGAATGGTTACAGGAACTGGGCATGGCTAGTCTAGCAAAGAGAAGGACCAGGGGAGACATGATAGCAGTGTTCCAATACTTGAGGGGCTGTCACAGAGAGGAGGGGAGTAAAACTGCTTTCCAAAGCACCTGAAGGCTAGACAAGGAATAAGGGATGGAAACTGATCAAAGAGAGATTCAACCTAGAAATAAGGAGAAATTTTCTGACAGTGAGAACGATCAACCAATGGAACAGCTTGCCTTCAGAAGTTGTGGGAGCTTCATCACTGGAAGCTTTCAAGAAGAGACTGGACTGCCATCTGTCAGAAATGGTGTAGCATCTCCTGCTTGGGTTGGATTAGATGACCTACAAGGTCCCTTCCAACTCTGTTATTGTGTTATTCTGTTAAAAGGAAAGACAAATGTCATCTTTTTTCCCTGTAGCGTCACTCATCCATGTTCTCTCTCCTTCTTTTCAGCTGTAATGCAATGGTAGAGTATTCTGGATGGATTGCCGAGCCACATAGAACTGAAGAACTGAGGTAGCTTCTGATAACAGGATTCTGCTTTACTCCTACCTCCTTAGTATGGGCATATCATTTCTTGTCTGCTTCATTCTTGGACTGTTGCCCATAAGAATCACTGGGAAGACCTGGCAATGCCAACATATCTCCTATAACTGAAGTGGTGCAGTGGTTAAATGCAGCCATTGCAGGCTGACTGCTAGTTCAACAGTTCAGCTGTTCAAATCTCACTAGGCTCAAGGTTGACTCAGCCTTCCATCCTTCCGAGGTCGGTAAAATGAGGACCCAGATTGTTGGGGGCAATATGCTGAACTCTGTAAACCGCTTAGAGAGGGCTGTAAAGCACTATGAAGCGGTATATAAGAAAAGTGCTATTGCTATTGCTATTGCTATAACTTGACCCGAGATTATACAGTAAAATATGACTTCCCTATGTTCAGAGCTACGTCTGCGATCCAGAATATGGTTACCTATGAGCCTGGCAAGGTTATTTTTGTTGCAGTTCAGAATAAGATTTACACATTGAGCTCAGAACTGAAAATTCTGTCTACTCTAGTAACTGGGCCCTGGGGAAGTACCGAGTGTGAGATCTGTGCTCTAATGAAAGGGCCAGTGGATTTTCAAAACACAGACAACAAAGTTTTGGTGGTGGATCCTGTTGAACCTTGGCTTTACAGTTGTGGAAGTTCTCAACATGGCATCTGTTTCCAGCATAAGATTGAGATACAGGGTGACATTGTTTTGCTAGGGGAAACCTCCTGCTTGTATTCACCTAAGCAGAACAGCCCTTCTGAGTGTCCAGACTGTGTGGCCAGTCCCTTAGGCACAAGAGTTGTAGTTGTTGATATGACATCTGCTTCATTCTTTTATATTGCATCTACCATCAATACAACCATAGCAGACACATACAGCCCCAAATCAGTGTCAATACGGAGACCAAAGAGTACTTTGGATGGGTTTGATGATCGTTTCCACTCCTTAACTGTGCTGCCGGAGTATCAAGACACATACCCTATTCACTATGTGTATTCCTTTAAATACCAGAAGTTTGTCTATTTTTTGACAGTCCAAAGGGAAGATCCTACTTCCAATTCATACCACACTAGAATAGTGCGACTTAGCACTGAAGAGACTGAGGTTCGCAAGTACCGAGAGCTGAACTTGGATTGTCGCATTCAATCTAAGCGGAAGAGGAGCCTTAGCATAATGCCTAAAGATGTAGTTTTTAATGTCTTGCAGGCAGCTCATGCTACCAATCCTGGCTCCAAGTTGGCTCAAGCAATCGGTACCACTGAAACAGAACTGGTTCTCTTTGGTGTGTTTGCTGAAAGCCAGCGGGACAGCATGGTGCCTCAGAAGTACTCGGGTGTTTGTGCTTTTCCTCTGCATATGATCAACAAAGCTATTGAAACAGGGATGATGAAGTGCTGTAGTCTGGACGTTCATGGCAAGATGGTTCGAGGACTAAAGTTCTATCAAGACATGGAGTACTGCCCACATAATGTGAGTCCTCAAGAGTTTTCTGCTTTATTTTATTTATTTTTATTTTTATTATTTTTATTTATATATCTATGTCTGTCTGCCTGTCTGCCTGTCTGTCTTTCTATCTATCTATCTATCTATCTATCTATCTATCTATCTATCTATCTATCTATCTATCTATCTATCTATCTATCTATCTATCTATCTATCTATCTATCTACCTATCTACCATATCTATCTCTATGTCTGTCTGTCTGTCTGTCTGTCTCTCTCTGTCTGTCTCTCTCTGTCTCTCTCTGTCTCTCTCTCTCTCTCTCTCTCTCTCTCTCTCTCTCTCTCTCTCTATCTATCTATCTATATCAGTGTTTCTCAACCTTGGCAGTTGCTGGCTGTGGAATTCTGGGAGTTGAAGTCCACACATCTTCAAACTGCCAAGGTTGAGAAACACTGATCTATATGTTGCATGCGACTTCACCAATTTCTTAGGGGTAGTTGAGATAGCTATTTTAATAGAGTTATTACAATTTAAACAAACAAACAAACAAATATGCCGTATTTTTATAAATAAAAATTGTGCTGTTGGTACCAAAACTTCAGCATAAGTATCAGAGAAGCAGCAGAGGGATTAACTGAGCATTAGTAGTACAGGTGAGTTTAGTTTTGAACTCGGGTACAGATCTGATCTTGGTCTGCCACAACACACTTCTGAAATGACATAATTTGACCTCATGTACAGTCCAAAGTAACCTTTTTGTTGATCCCTCTTTATTTGGATAACATTTGGAAGTTATAACATTGAAACTACACATTACTTATATTTCTATGTTAATTACCATATTGCCAAAAATATAATTCCCATATGAAGATCTGTTCCTCCCGACTTAGTGCTTTCCAGATATGATTGGCTGGAAATTTTGAAATTTTAGTCTATTTGTGTAATTTTGACAATATCACAATAAAAAGGAATAGTCCTATAATTATGGGGGGGGAGAGAACTTCAGTTGCCATTCATAGCAGCATCCTCAATAAAGTATAGTTCTCATTTTTTTCAGCGTACCCTTGTATGCTAAGGCTATGACTGCCACTGTATCAAACCTTTCCTAAATATCCTCTTCTAAATTAAAGTATTTAATTTTCAGTAAAAAAGACAAAAAACCCAACTTCTGTCTTATGTTAGTTTTCCACAAAGTATTCCAAGGGGTCTATATTAATGCAGTAATTTTTTAGCCTCTACTCAAGGAAGCATATGCCAAGATAAATTTGTTTTATTGTCCCTTATTTTAAATGTCTTACAGATAGTTATACTTTTGCTGAGAGATTAATGATTACTGGAAATTGTTAAGATACATTGGGAGCATAGAATGATAATGTTAATTCTAGACTAAAAAAATATTTATAATTTCATAAATGCAATTTCTGCATATAATTTCTGCATATAATTTCTGCATATAATTTCTGCATATAATTTCTGCATATAATTTCATAAATGCAATTTCTGCTCATCTTTCATCAGGAAAGGAGAGTCATTCAAACGTGTGCATAAATGAATGGAGGATGGGTTGCTACTGACACAATAATAAAATATGAAAGAACATGTTAAATTTTTATAGAAAGGGGATAATACTGTAATTATATAGCTTGTGGAGTTACTTTATTTCAGGCTCCTATTATAAAGAAGATATATTATTAGATATAAATCATTTAGATAATAGGTGATCTTCTTACAAGTCTTTGAATTTCTTTTCCATTAATTGGAATTCTTTCCACGCTCTGTGTTTTGTGCATCCAGTATATCTGTCTCATCTTTTAGTGCCTGACGCATTTTCATGACATCTTGGTAAAATGTAGACTCATGTTTCTTTCAGAAAAGATCAGTAACATTGATGTTAGTTGGTTATAAATGCATGTCTGACAATACCGTTATCCCTGCTGTAAAGCATTAATACATATGGAGCAGCGGTAGGTTGCTCCCGGTTCGGTGAACCAGTAGCGGTGGCAGGAGGCTCCGCCCACCCGCCCAGGACGCTTCTGCGCATGCGCAAAAGTGCCACGCATGTGCACAAGCATGTGCGCGCACACTAGCAAACCAGTAGCAACGGGCTTTACAACCCACTACTGATATGGAGATAAAATTATTAATTCAGTTGGTGTAGAAAGCAAGCTGGTAGCTAGAATCCAGGTACATACCTATTCCTACCCTAGTAGATAGTGAGAAAATTGATGGCTCTTGTGCAATCTTCCCTTCCAGACTTTTGCTGTACAATGTTGGCTATATACTTCTTTTACTTCTACTTTGGGTTCTTTGACTTAACAGAGAGATGGGGAGAACAGAAATTTTAAAAGGCACATTTGCTACTTTCTCCCCGGTATTCAACCTATGCTGCAATTTACTTTGGCACCAGAAAATAGGCTTAAGGGCAAATATGAAAGTAGTGGCAGCCCAAAGATGAAAGCTGATTCACATACCGCTTCTGGCATCTTTTCCTTTTCCACAAAAACAGTTGGCGGGTACTGTGGGAATAGTGATTGACCCAAGAAGTCAGGGATCTCCGCTGTTCTGTTTTCCCATTTCCAAAAGTCCAAGTAAAATGTGACAGTTGTGTAAGGAGCCAGAGGTGAAATCTCTCAAGGTTGTGATTCACTTTCTGCCCAAATTTGAGCCTTCTGTTGAGTGAAGAAAGTAACTACCAGGAACATGTAAACTGAATCTGCGCAGAGCAGGGAAAATAAATATTTTTTAAAGTTGGGTTTTGATAAATACTTTTAACGTTTTTATACAATTTCAACTTTTATTTATTTTTTGCCTTCTGGGCTTTTTGGACAAAACTCTGTTAAAGTAATAGGGCTAAATAAGCAAGAAATTATCATTCCAATTATACTATCTAAACAAACCCAGAGAGGAAAAGCAAACATTTTATTCCATCAAGAATTCTAAATATTTAAATCAGGTTTTTTTGGATGACTATCTGATTCAAGATTCATGGCTTTTGTAAATTACCACATTATCAAATTGGAAAACAAAAGAGAGTTTAGCCCATTATTTTCCAACTAACTTTGGCTTTTAAAAAATATGCTGCATTTTTTCCAGGACTTTGTACAATAAATCCTATTCCTGTCATGCTCACATAGGTTTTTCTAAGAGTATATTGTGTACTTTCAAATGGAATGGTGACAGAAAATAAATTAAAACACTGAGGAAAAATTGTATCTGTAATAGGCCTCCTAGGTTAGCATTTCTTTAAATAAGAATTATTACCTGTTCCTCAGCTGCACACTCTCCTGTACTTGTCATTTTTCAACATATCACTAAGGAGGACTATAAACTCAGTGATGGCATGATACCTAGGTAGCTTTTCCTAGCAGGCATGCATTGAAAACCTGCCAGGGAGAGATTGCTAACATTTTATTTTTTTTAATTTCATGTATTATGGAGTTTTGGCAACAGCAACATTGTTTTGGCAGGTTCTGCAAAGTTCAAGGGTGGGACAGATAACTTTTTGTTTGCTCTTTCCTATTGGTCAACTGGAGGGGAAGGCTGATGGATTGAGAATGTTTTCTGAGTTTCAAGATCAGCAGCAATCAAGAGGATAACATGACTAGCTTCTGAATGGAGATACGTTGAAAAACCCTAAATTTAAATCACTGTAGAAATAGTGTGACTTAGTTTCTGTGATCCACTTGGGCTCCACTTGGGGGGTAGGGGAAAAACCTCCTTCTACTATCTGAAACTTACCCAAGCAAAACACAATTATCTTATGAGATCCACGTAGACGAGGACATTTATTAAGACTCAGCTTTTCTACCATGCACTATTTTTCATTTTTTTGTTGCCATTTAAATTCTATTTAAATTGGTAATTTTATTTTTAATTTTCTGAATGTGGGATTTAAGTTATAGTTTAATTCGGCACTATATAAATATTGAAAATAAATAGAATTTATTTATTTATTCCTGTTTTTTTAGGATTGCTTAACTGTAGTCTATATATATATCAGCCTAAATTCATATTTCTAAAAGTTGAAAAAAAATAATTGGCATAGTTGAAACTATGCTTTCAGGATAAAAGTTTCCTTATAGGCTTAATGCAAGGGTGTCAAACTGGATTTCTTCGAGAGCCTGATCAGCATTGAAGTTCTCCTCCATGGGCCGGCCGGTGGGCGGGGGATGCCTTCTGCAGCACCCTGCCGGCCATTTTCAGGCCATTTTCAGGCCATTTTCGGCTGGCAGAGTGCTGCAGGAGGCCAGGGAGGGTGATAACAAGGCACAGGGGGGCCTCACACAGCCCATTTTAGCTGCCAGAGGTACCGCGGGCCAGTTCTTTGATATTTCCAGTTTGACACCCCTGGCTTAGTGTTTTGCATTGTAGTTTTAATTCCCACAAAATAAGTTACTGTTTACCTTGGATTTATTATCTGTGCATTCTTTTGTTGATGTACAAAAGAACTCAAAGAAGCTGCAGTAAGTTCAAATCCAGGTTCTTGCTATAATCTGTACCACTTTTCACAAGAACACAAATGAGCTTTTGTATTATCTCCATTTGGTATCATAGCTTCCATTTCAAATGTCAATACCTTCTCATTAATTTTATGGCCTTGGAAAAGTTTCTGTCTCTCAGCCTCACTTGTCCATCAGCCGCCTACTTTGAAAATGATTAAGCATTAACAATTGTAATATATATTTTTGCAGGTAAATCATCGGGAGCTCCTTAGGAATATTTTATAAAAGAATACCGTGTTTCCCTGAAAATAAGACCCTGTCTTATATTTTTTTTGAACCCTGAAATAAGCACTTGGCCTTATTGCCATGCACTCAAAAGCCTGATTGGGCTTATTATCAGGGGATGTCTTATTTGGGGGGAAACCAAGTATAAAGTTGTAGATTTAAAAAAGAAAAAAAATGTTAAAATACAAAATATACTGAATAAAAAGCCTATTCATAGCAGGAATTCAGTGTACCTCTATCAGGTCTCAACAGTTTCTGATCACCAAAATCTATGAGCCAAAATGTATCTACCTTCCTGGAGATTTTGCAGTCTTTGTCATTTCCTAGAGAATTGCCTTTTGGAATCAATCCCGGTAATTTGTGATTAGAGAAGTCTGCATCCCCCAAGGCTTTGTCTTAGCCTAGAGTAGCTAGATAATGACGAAAGAGGCCACAAAGGACCAGATCAGAGGCTATTTGCTTCCGCAGATTATAACAATATAAATTGGAATAAAGACTTGCCCCCATTAATTTATTTGAATTGATATATGAATATGAGGGCTATAAAATTTGTTTAATAAAACTCAGGTGGCTTCAACAGAGAAGCTCTCTGCATCTGTGGCAGAGTAAAGAATTCAAAGCAGAAAAATAGACTCAACCTCTTGTAATACTCCCTTGTAGTATCTCTTTATGGATATTCTTTACCATTAAACTTCTAAGGCAGATGTCCAAGTGCAAAGATGTTCTCCTTGAAGATATAATGTTATTAAAATAAAAAACAAAGTGTATTTTTTAAAATCCTTAAAGATGGTGTCAGAGACCTGCTTTGTATCTGAACCAGTGGTGAAATCTAAAAATTTTCCCTACCGGTTCTGTGGGTGTGGCTTGGTGGGAGTGGCTTGGTGGTCATGTGACTGGGTGAACGTGGCCAACTTCACATCACTCACGCCACTCACTGTTAGAGCCAGGAGCTGCACATTTTGAAGCACATTCTGCCCTTCTGAAGCCCCCAACGCTTTGAGTTTCTCTCTGCCATCTGGCTTGACTGCCCAAGTGAACCTCGAAGCCTTCTCTTGCTGCATTCTCCATCCCGGAGGGCTGCGCATCCCCCCGCCAATCCTCCGTACAAACCATCCACCCCGTTTCTGCAAAGGCAGAGCCCCCCCCCTTACAGGGCGATCCAAGCGGGGAGGGGGATGCTGTAGAAAAGGCCACCTTCCACCCATGCCTCCCATGCCAGCTCCGCAGGCCACCTGCCTGCTCTCTTTGACCACCGGCGCCACTTGGGATCTCAGCTTGCGGAGTCCGGCGCTCTGGGGGAAGGAGGCTTGCCGCTTCCTGCCAACGAAGAAGCAGAGTGAGAGGGGTGGAAGCTGCCAGCGGGGCGGCAGCCCCCCGCGTAGGGAGAGGGCCAGGCATGGCTGCGCCACTGCGGAGCTTTCCCTTTGGCCTGGGGGACTGGCGCTTACCTGGGCAGTGCAGTGCAGGTAGCCCTTCATCTTCACTAGGTCGCCGCACTTGTAGTCACGTGGCTGGCCGGAGTGGAATATGGTGCAGGTAGAGAGGCCAATGCAGCCCCAGCCCCAGCCTGTCTGATCGATTGCCATACCTCCCCAGCAACAGGCGCGCCGGGGCCGCCTTGCCCACCTTTGCCGCCTCCATGTGCTGCGCGTAGAAAGGGCCACTGCCGCCGCTCTCACCACCCTCCCTCCCTGCCTGGCTGCAGACGTCCGCCTGTCTGAAGGAAACTTCAGAAGCAACCCCACCGCCATTCGCTTTTGTTTTGCGGCGGGAGAAGGAAGAAAGCGAATGGCAGCGGCGTGGCAGTGCTCCAGGAGGGCAGGTGGGCTGCGGACATCCCGGGACTGCTGTACATTTGCAAGTGCATGTGCCGCGCTGCCACCGTTTGCTTTCTTCCTTCTCCTGCCATGAAACGAATGTGCAGCCCCGGGATATCCACTTGCCATCCCAGAGCACCGCCACCACCACCGCTGCCCCTCTCAGCCCATAGCAGCAGCTGCATCTCCACCAAGGGCCACCCGCCCACGCACTGGCCGGGGTGGGCTGGATGCTGACCTCAGAAGGCAAGCAGGCTTGGGGGACCACTGGGAAGGCTGCTAGCTCCCTTCCCCACAGCCGGCCAGCCCCGACATGCTTGCCTGCCTTCGCAAGGTGGCTATGGGGACACCGGGAAGGCCACATGGAAGGCTGGGAAGCATGACAGGACTGTGGCCCGTGGGGAAGGGAGTAGGGGAGGCAGGCTGGGATGGTGCAAAGCAGAGACTGGGCGGGCAGAGCCTCGCGCTGCCACCGCTACCAGTTCTCCGAACCACCCGCCACCGCTACCGGTTCTCGGGAACCGGTAGCATTTCACCACTGATTGAACGTACTGTATATGTTGTTGCTGTCTTTCTTGCAAGATATCTTTGCATACATACCTGTGTTGCGGTATGCGTTAATAATATATTCTTCATAAAAGCTCTAGTCTTTCAAGTATCAACAGATTTACTATTTTTGAGAACAGTGGATTTATAAACGAGGGTTCTTTATTGTTTTCCTGTAACTGTGAATTAAGAGCTGAGATGGTGCAGTGGTTAAATGCAGCACTGCAGGCTACTGCTAGTTCAGCAGTTCAGCTGTTCAAATCTCACCGGCTCAAGGTTGACTCAGCCTTCCATCCTTCCGAGGTGGGTAAAATGAGGATCCAGATTGTTGGGGGCAATATGCTGAACTCTGTAAACCGCTTAGAGAGAGCTGTAAAGCACTATGAAGCGGTATATAAGTCTAAGTGCTATTGCTATTGCTATATCTACTTAAACCTTTGTTCTGTTGACAGATACCTTGTAATGCTGATGTTAGTTAGTCTTGTGCAGTAAACAGTGGAAGGACAGAAAATCTACAATGACTGGGGGATTAATTGGCCAGTTATAGTATTATATTAATTGACCAGCTATGTTGTATTGAAAAGAGGACAGGCTAGAGTGTCCTTGGCAGAGCTAAATAAAATGTGAAGGACTTTCATGTGTGCTTTAGCAAAATTGTTTGTTTATGGTCAAAAATACTTACCAACAATTGTGAACTTTTAATAACTATGCTTTTCTATCTGCTTCTACTGCCCTAGAGCTATAGGCTTAACTAGAAAATTGATGAAAGCATATCAGAGTTAGGCAGTGGCAAAGTACTTCCTTGTGTACTGTTGCCAAGACAACTATGTAAACATGTCCTTGAATTCATGGGGAGTGGAGTTTAACCAAAAAACTCTTTCCCCCATCCATTATGCATTTGCGTTATATCACACATACCTTAATATCTCAGTGAATGGTTTCCTCCATATCAGTGAATCTTAGCAGGTACTATTCAGCCCTACAGTGAGCGTTCCTTTGGATAAGACCAGGGTTTCTTCCCAGGGATGAAATCCAGCAGGTTCTGACAGGTTCTGGAAAACCAGTAGCGGAAATTTTGAATAGTTCGGAGAACCAGCAAATACCACCTCTGGCTGGCCCCAGAGTGGGGTGGGAATGGATATTTTGCAATATCCTTTCCCCCCAGGAGTGGGAAAGGAATGGGGATTTTGCAGTATCCTTCCCCTGGAGCGGGGTGGGAATGGAGATTTTGCAGTATTCTTCCCCCAGGAGTGGGGAAGGAATGGGGATTTTGCAGTATCCTTCCCCTGGAGTGGGGTGGGAATGGAGATTTTGCAGTATCCTTCCCCCAGGAGTGGGGAAGGAATGGGGATTTTGCAGTATCCTTCCCCTGGAGTGGAGTGGGAATGGAGATTTTGCAGTATCCTTCCCCCAGGAGTGGGGAAGGAATGGGGATTTTGCAGTATCCTTCCCCTGGAGTGGGGTGGGAATGGAGATTTTGCAGTATCCTTCCCTTGCCATGCCCACCAAGCCATGCCCACCAAGCAACGCCACACCCACCAAGCAACGCCCACAGAACCAGTAAAAAATTTTGGATTCCACCACTGTTTCTTACCCTACCCTACCCTTTCCTTGACCACACTCTTGCTCAACAACTTGTCACAACAAATGGGTAAGATCAGACTGCCTGAATCAGAATATTGTGAAACTCTTCACAACCTGATTTTTAAAAAGAAGGAAGAAAGCACTTAGTAAAGAGATGGCAGGCACATTTTTATTACTTTGCTCAATTTCCGCTTGTAATCTTCAAGAACAGCAGCAATGGGAAGTTATACATTCATGAATATTCCACTGGCCAGTTAACTAATTTGGCAGCTGCCTGACATGTTGAGAAAGGACAGCCTGATGTCAAAGCAGCCTGGAACTAGAGTTTGGGTCTGTATTGGCAGCAAGTGTGCGGCTGTTGAGACTTGGCATTTAAGATCAATGCATTTCTCCATCTACTTATCTACCCTCGGTAAATAGAGGGAGAATCCTCCATTTATGTATTCACAGATAGTAGCTGTCGTTTGAGCAAGGATTACCCATTTTGTTTTATTTAAAAGATGTATATGTCTGCCTATCTCTAGGTTGCTCACAGCAACAGTTAAAACAGATAACTGTAAAACAACTATAAAACAGTAAAGCAATCAAATAAAAATAAAAATTCTATGCTTATTCATATTCTCAGAGTGCCCTGCAGAAAGCTCCAGTTAACCTCATTCAAGTCTTTCCATTCTATTCTATCCTATTGCAGTGTCTCAGTAAAAAGCCAGATATTGATAGCCTTTTGAAAGGCTAAAAAAGGTGGGTATCTACTGAATTGCTGGGGGAAGGTTTCCAGGTAGGATAAAAAAAAAAGCACGGGAAAAAGCACACTTCCAAGGTCATATTACATGGCAGGATTTCAGGGAAGGAATCTGGGACTGTGCCTAATCCAGTGATGGCGAACCTTTTTTGGTTCACGTGCCAAAAGGGGGGGTGCATGCGGTAGCGCGCACACACGTGCCCACACCCATTCCCTCCCCCCCACGCATGCGCACAACCCCCCCCATGCTTCCCCCTGCGCATGTGCACACACACACACTCCCGCGCAAAGGCCTTACCGGAGCCTGGGACGGTAAAAAACGACAAAACGGGCAAACCGGAAGTGCGGAAAACGCACTCCCGGTTTGCCCGTTTCGTCGTTTTTTGCATTCCGGGGCTTCAGGAAGCTTCCCTGAACCCTCCGGAGTGCGAAAAACAGCACAACGGCAAACCGGAAGTGCGTTTTTCCGAACTTCCGGTTTGCCGTGGAGCTGACAGGGCAACGCCTCGTGTGCCCTCCGATATGGCTCCGCGTGCCACCTGTGGCACGCGTGCCATAGGTTCACCATCCCTGGCCTAATCTATTCAATCTAGTAGGACGGGCAGATATTTTTAGGGAGAAGCAGTAAATAACCAGATCTCATGCCATGATTCGCAAAAACATTTGGCATCTGTTTTTATAAATACACTAAAAATGTATTATTCCCAACCCTTACTAGTTCACTGTAGCCATTAGCAAAACTCTTGTGATCTTACAATGATATACCTTTACTAGTTTGATCAGTCCTCCCCCCAGAAGGTATTGCATACCTGAAGAGGGTTTGCCTATATAAATGGTATACTGTTTAGAGTTGCAAACATTTGCAAATACACGTAAAAGCAAAATAGGTTTGGATTTAGTTTTTGAAGGAAGAACAGCAGTGATCTCATATAGGTTTGCAGCATCGTCATTCTTACTAGGTGCTTCAAAAGCTCCTGATCCTAATAATTGAAATAGATTTTGACAAGAAACTAAGAAACAACCTATTTCAGCTGAAGCCCCCAGTAGGATAGGCAAAAGATACAGCAAAGGGCAGCAAAAGTTATCAATTAATTGAAACAGCATCTTTTTAGGAAGCCTAAAAATAGAAAATGTGATGTGATGTAGAAGGGAAACGGATAGAGACTGAACTCTCAGAGTGCTAGGCCAGTCTTAATCAGCTAATTCAGCTTTTTTGATGAAAAAGCTTCAGTTGGTTGAATATACACTACATGTCATCTAAGCCCACACAGGGAAAACATATTCCAGCTTAGCACAATGTGTGAATGAGGCTCCAAAATAACAAGAATCACATCCATCTAAAGACATGGGAGCAGTGGCATAAGCCAGATTGTGGGTAAAGAAATGCAGTAGCAAATTTTACAAGTGAGAAGGAAAAAAAAGATGTCTGGCTGCATGAATGTGAAGAGTCGGGAAGGCTGGTTACAATAAGGTGACCAGACGTCCCGCTTTTGGTGGGACAGACACGCTTTTCAAGCGTGTGTCCCGCGTCCCACATTCTTTTCAAAAAGTCCCGCTTTTTTTTGAAAAGAATGCGGAAACAGCGGGACGTCTGGTCACCTCAGAGGGGAAGCAAAAGAGAGGTACCGGAAGCAAGTTGGGCGGAATTCCAGCGAGGTGGCTGCCTGCTGGGGGGAGGGGGAAGGGAGGCTGCTCCTCCTCTCCTTCCCCCGCCCCATCCCTAGCCCCGCCCTCGGAGGCGCCGCTGCTGTTGGGAGGGGTGAGGGACGAGGAGCCGTTGCCGCTTTGAGCTCACGAGCGGCCCCTCCAGCGACACAAACAGTCCTTCCTCGTCCCCCTCCCCTTTCTTCCCCCCATCGCCTCGCTGCCGCCGTTGCCCTGGGGCCGGGCGGGAGACCGGGAGACCGCGGCGCTTGGATGCCTGGAGCAGGTAAGCTGCCGGCTGCCTCCTTTCCCCGTCTCCCGCCTCCCGTTCGTTGCTTGCCAGCCCTGCCGACCCTTCGGGAGCCAGCAGCCCTTCGGGAGCCCGCCTCCCCTTCGGGAGGCCTTTCCTCGCCTCCCGCCTCCCCTTAGGCCGGGCTGGCAAGCAACGAACGGGAGGCGGGAGACGGGGAAAGGAGGCAGCCGGCAGCTTACCTGTCACGAGCTCCAGGCATCCAAGCGCCCTCCCGCCTCCCCCCCCCCACCTGGACGCCGACATTTGCTGTTTTGCCCTCTGCGCATGCGCAGCGTTCTGCGCATGTGCAGAGAGCAAAACAAATGGCGGCGCCCAGGCGCCCCCCCCGTCCCGCTTAAAAATAAATAAATCTGGTCACTTTAGGTTACAAGATAAATTATTCTGCAGGAAGAACGAGAGCATGATATGTCCTCTTTGACCCACCCTATTCCTTTTGCCTTCATGGTTACAGTTTCCATTCTGAGATGCAAAACTAATTTAATTTAATTAAATTAAAAGTTCTTATAGGCCGCCCAATCCCGTAGGACTCAGGGCGGCATACTACAAGGATAAGAACAGTAAAATAAAACATAATAATTTAAGACATGACATCATTTTAAAAAATCACTCATTCATGGGGGAATCTGATCTTCTTCTTCTTCACATGTTGCAACATGTGCTGAAGTAACCCTGGAACAGAACCCCAAAGCCTTTAACTAGGGTGATCTTTGGAGGGAAGATTCTTTTATCTCTCTCTTGTGTTTCCTCTTCAAGCCCACATTTCCTTTTTTCCTTTCTGGAGGACTAAGAGCCATTAATGTAGCTGAGGGGGCCTTTCTTTGCCAGGGTCAGATTCACTGTTTCTTTTGTAGAGTCCAGATTACCAAGCAGACCTTTGCCAACCATAGGTGGGTTCCTTCCGGTTCACACTGGTTCTATAGAACCGATTGCAAACCGCTGCTGATGTCACAGAACCGGTTCTGTCAGTGCCGGTCTGTGGACGCCGCCATCTTTTTTTTGGACAAAAAAATTTTGGGGGAATTTTTTCCATCTTTTTCCTTCTGCGCATGCACAGAAGCCGAGTTTCCGGCACTGCGCATGTGTAGCCATCTTCTTTTCAGCTTTTGGGGGGGGTTGGGATTTTTTGGCACTGCGCATGCCATGAGGTGCGCCCACGTGGCACTAGAGGAAGCGAACCGGCGGCGAGGTAAGTTAGAAATCACCCCTGTTGCCGACCCTTATATTTTGAAGAAATTATAGAGGAAGAGAGAGATTTCTGGCTCCTCCTTTGAGCTGCCTCTCCCAGGCAATCAATTCTGAGTCATTAGAATTGGTAACAGAAGAAAAAAAAACACCTAGGTTTACAAGTGGGTGTGAAACAAATCAAAGAACGATTCAGAACACATACCTTCCGGAAGCCAAAGAAAAAGGTGAGGCCATTGAATCAACAGAGCTTGGCTACTAACTAAAGGCTGCACGCAGACCTGAGGAGAGTGGGGGTGCAGCCGGTACATTGTTTTGGGGCCCATGGAACTCAAAGGGGGCATATGAAGGGGAATTTAAAAAAAATTTTTTTTTCAAAACCAAATTTTTAAAAAGAAAAACAGTTTCTTAGTTTATGAATATATTTTATATTTCATTTCAGTTTATGAATGGTTATGAAATGGTCATCTCAAAAATCTGAAGCTCAAAAATGCAAGGAAAAACAGAAACGTGATGAGATTAATAAAAAGGGGCGACAACACTTTTTCAATTTGGCGTTAAATGCAGTGGCGGTGCTCTCACGCACATGGCCTAGGTGGGTAGGGGCGCCTCTCCTGTGTGTGCGCACGCGCATGTGCCCTCCCTTCCTTTTCGGCTGAGGCCTCTCCGAGCGGCATGTGTGAGGCGAGCGGGAAAGGCCACGTAGCCTCCCCCTGAGTTTCCCATACAGAAGACCGAGGAGAGCCTGGTGGTGGTGGCGGCGGCGGCCTCCCCTTTCAATACCCTTTCTGCTGACGCAGAGGGGTCTGGAGGCAGCGGAGGAGGCAGCAGCAGCAGCGACTTGGAGGCCAAACAGCTGCCACCGGAGTCGCCTGAGGGACAAGAGGCCCAGCCTAAGCCCGAACCAGACAGAAAAGTCAACGCCAACGAGGCTGAGGAGGAGGAGGAGGAGGAGGAGGAGGAGGAGGAGGAGGAGGAGGAGGAGGAGGAGGAGGAGGAGGAAAAAAGCAGCAGGGGGCCATATTAGTCTTGTTCCAGCACTTAATAATCCTCTCGGCAGCCCTGGCTGCATGGCCAAAAGTAACTTCACCTTCTCCTTCTCCTTCTTCTGAGCACTTAGGTGAAATGATCTCTAGCAGAGGATACTCTTAAGAAATGCATTCAGAACAGAGGTGGGACTTACCTTCGCAAATGTGAGCGTGCACACACGCTCGTTAGCTTCGCTTGCACGTGCCTCGCATGCGCATGGCCCTCTGCGCATGTGCAGTGCTTGTGCATTATGTCGTGGTGGGTGGGCAGAGCCTCCCGCAGTCGCCACTACCAATTCGTGCGATCCGGAGAGAACCGGCTGAATACCACCATACCATTCTGAATACCATTCAGAAAGCCAAGGTTTTCACAAATAACTTTCTTCTACAGGTAGTCCTTGACTTACGACCACAGTTGAGGCTGAAATTTTTGTTGCTAAGTGAAACATTTGTTAAGTGAATTTTGCCCCATTTTACGACTTTTCATGCCACAGTTGTTAAGTGAATCACTGCAGTTGTTAAGTTAGTAACATGGTTGTTAAGTGCATCTGGCTTCCTCATTGACTTTGTTTGTAAGAAGGTCACAAAAGGTGAACACATGACCCCGGGACACTGCAACCGTCATAAATACGAATCAGTTGCCAAGCAGCTGAATTGTGATCACGTGACCATGGGAATGCTGCAACGGTTGTACGTGTGAGAAATGGTCATAGTTCACTTTTTTTCAGTGCCATTGTAACTTTGAACAGTCACTAAATGAACCGTTGTAAGTCGAGGACTACCTGTATAATAATACTTTCACAAGACAACCTTATCAAAACATCAAATTATTCACATAATTTTAGTCATTTTTAAGGTGGCTGCCTCAGAGTGACCTAATGCTATATCTACATCAGAGGTGGGTTCCTGCCTGTTTTTGCCGGTGCGGTTAATAGCTGTTGTTCGGCGCAGAGCCGAAGACGCTGCTGCCGTTCGTGGCGTGGGAGCTTTCCCCGGGCGCTTTCCCCGCCCGCATGGACGCCGCCATTTGCGTTCTTTTTCCCTCTGAGCATGCAGAACGCTTAGCGCATGCGCAGAGGGCAAAAGAACGCAATTGGCGGCATCCATGTGGGTAGCGGCAGCGCCCAGGGAAAGCCCCCGTGCTGTGAACGGCAGCAGCGTCTTCGGCTCTGCGCCGAACAACAGCTATTAACCGCACCGGCAGGAACCCACCTCTGATCTACATGCTGTAATGAGGTGAGCTATTAGAGTAAATATTGAAAGACCTTTGTCCTGAAATGATTCCATTATATGAAACTGATATAGTCTGTTGTAATATTGGATGAAGAAGCCAAAAAACTTTTCTTGCCTATGTTTTTGTCCAAAGCATAGATTTTTTTAAAAAAAGGAAAATAAAATCAGATGAATAGGAGGGAACCTTTCTGTTTCCACTGTGAGGAAAAACAGGGATAGAAAGACTAGTAGCTCTGACAAATTAGGGACTTTTTAATTTTTTGCAGATCATCTGAAAATCCATGTCCACCTACACAATGATTCAGCCATAACAGAAAATGCTGGTGAAGTAATTATTAATACGTTCCAACAAGCCTTGGAGCAGGGCACACATTCCATCTCCTTTATTCATCCTCCAATGTAAAAGAAGTTGGAGGCATTTGGGTCTTTTCCCACAACAGATCATGATTTGGGCAAACCTGGGTTAAAGAAACCATGGTTTATATAGCCCCGGCTTAAACCACTCGTGCCAATATTTGTGCACCATGAAGAACTCTGCTTAATTTAAATTCAGCAGCAGATGCTTTTAGAATTCTTTTTATGGGTATGAAACAGAAGGGCTCGATGGGTGGAAGAGGAATGTCAAAACCCCAGAGGTTTGCCCCAGCTACTTCCTATAGTAGGAAACTGTGGCTTCTGTTAAAACGTTTGAAGAATGGTCTTCATGGGATACTTTTGCAATTTCTGTTTTTCATTAACACAGCGCCATATCCTATTTGGCATTTATCTGCTCTGTACTGTGTACTTCCCTCTTTACTGGATGGCTGAACTTTTCACCTTTTCCAGGTTGGCTATATTACTCTTTGCTTTGATCCTTGTATCTCATAAATCTGAGTGAAATTCCAGATATCTTTTCTATTTCTTAATAGAACCTTGCATAACTTTTTCTTTTTAAGATTTGCATACTGTGCATCCAGTAACTGCCTGGTCTCTTGTTGATGTGCTTAAAGGTTTACAGGCATGCCCAGTGCTAAAGTAAACTGGGTTGCCTGCAGCTGGTTATTTTTTGTGTGCTAGGAATGACAAATATTAATCCAGGAATAAGGTGGAAGACTGAAATTATGCTTTGGCTGCATAAGAAAATGCACAATGAAGAAAATGTCCCTGAGACATGATTAGTAGCATTTTTGGAACTGTCGACTGGATAAGTAGGAAAAATACTTGCAAAACAAATATTTTGGCACAAACCTGCTGAAGTTGCTAAACCCGAACACCAGATTGTATATTTCAAGGAGATCTGTAGCGCCACTGCTTTTGTGAGAAATAACAACTAACAATCCCCTTGCCTGAACACGTGAAGATTGTGAATATTAGGATAGGAACTTTTTTCCAGAGTTGAACAATCAGGAGAATCAGTACACCTAGTAATCAAGAACATTTCACAAGCAAGGCAAAAAATTCAATCTGCTTGGTAGTTTCCTACCAAGTACTTTTCTTAAAAAGTGAAAGGAAGAGGAAGCAGGACAGAGGTGGGTTGCTCCCGGTTTGGACCGGTTCTATAGAACCGGTAGCGGGAATTTCCCCCCGCTCGCCAAACCAGGAGGAATCGCCGGTTGGTCATGCCCCCGAACTGGCTCTAATGGCGGTGCCATAAGCGCCGCCATCTTGTTTTTTGGCACTGAGTTTTTGGCACTGTGCATGCGCATGCGCTCACGCAAAGCACGTGTAACTGTGCGGCCATGCGGTGCGCAATGCGCGTACAGCCATGCGGCACAGGAGGAAGCGAACCGGCGATGAGGTAAATTATAATCCACCCCTGAAGCAGGAGTTGTCAAAGGAAATATAAACTACCGTAACTGACTATAATGGTCACTGAGGGTATTTGATCAGTGCAGCTTATAAAGAAGCTTCCATGAGGCATCACAGCTTTGGCAGCCACTTATGGGGGGGGCAATTTCTAGAGAGAATTTATTTTGGCATAAAGAGGGGAATTCACCGTAGCTATAGGTATCGGAGATGATCTCATCAACCTCTCCCAGGTGATTCCTTCAGTATTGTTTAGTATAAGTCTGAGTCATAGAAGATTTAGTCTGGGACATTGCTTCAGGCAGATTGTGATCTGGCTATGCTTGGCATGTTCTTTGATCAGAGAGAGTATAATAAGGCTTCCTTTCATGTAGTTGATTTCAATAAAACCAGACACTGATTGGGTTCTCACAATTGTGTTAAGCTACGCTGTGCTTCTTTGGTGATTTGGAATTGATTTAGCATGCTGTGTGACTGAGTCCATTCAATATGATTTGATACGGTCAGGATTTATGACTTAATAGGTTAGGTGAACTTAGCTGAGCAGTTATTAACCCAAATTGGTGGTTAGCACAATGAATGAAGGACATTTAACAGTCGAGCTACCAGTAAACTATAGTAAACAGAGCAATTTTCCACACCTTTGAGTGCATGAATGTGTGACATCTTTTTAGACTATAAATCTAAGAGCAGAGACTGTTTTTTAATTTGTCTGTAAGATATACTTCCCGAGATGAGAGTTAAACGAAGCCACAAGCAGGTTTTAAAAAGTGGTTAATCAGTGGCAGTCCAGTCCAAATGCCAATGAACTTCAACTTCCAGTTATTTCATCCAGCATTGCCATAGATTAATGATACCGTCACGGTCATCTGAAAAGTGACAGTTTCTTCATTTGTCAACATTTTTGACCTATGAGGATAGCAAAATCCAAAGTTATTTTTGAAATGTTTTCGGGACATGGAAACTATTTTTTTTAAAAAAAAAATCTGTAGCCCCTGATTCAGAAGCAGTGTTAGTGATAGAATATTGGCAATAGAATGAGAAGTAGGTATTATTGCAAATGCAAAATTAACATTTCCAGTGCACAAAAATAAGACTTAAATCAGAAGCTTAATATTTAACCAAACAAGTCAATGTTTTGGGCATTTTTCATGTTCTTTCACAAAAATGTATACAAAGCTGTTTTTTTAATAGAGTTCTGCATATTTGCTTTTTAAATACTCTGGACCTTTACCTTGGGAATGTTTGATTTCCAGATATCTTTATAATTTTGCTTGTACTTGCTCATTTTCAACACATGGTATATTTCATTCACCTTTCTTGCCAGACCATATAAAATCAAAATTGATAAAGCTTTGGTCATATTTCTGTTTCTTCTGCTTGAACATCTTTTCTCAAAATTTGTCCCATGAGAAGCAGCAGCAATGCCAGCAGCATTAGAATCCGTTTAGCTTTTACTATATTTCACTGGGGGCGGATGGGTGGGTTTCTGTCTGCAGTTGTACCAGTTTTAATGATTCATGTCTAAATATTTTAGGTCTAATAAAAAACACCCAAAATAATAATAATTCATATGCTAGCAGACATAAATATGGGAAAGGTATTGATAGCATGGATTTGTTTTCCATTATGAATGCGTGGCTGAAGCCACTTCAGCCCAGCTTAATTATATTTGCCTTCCTGTGTACTGTAAGCAAAATTCTCATGTATGTTTACTTTAAAGAAACTCCCACTCCAAAAAATTTAGAGGCCCATATGCACTGTAGCCAAGCAATGCAGTTCTAAATTTCTTCATTAATTCCTACCCAGCTCAATAGAACTAATCCAAAATAGATTAGTGCAGGATGCCATCTTGATAATTAAGGAGACCTTGCACGTGTATTCATGCAAATATAAACTACAATGTAGAATGCAGAAAGGGACAGAGGACTTCACCATGACTGCTTTTGTGCCACTAAACAAGTTAGAACCTCCTAACACCGTGATGGCGAACCTATGGCATGCGTGCCACAAGTGGCACGCGGATCCATATCTGCCGGCACGCGAGCCATTGCCCTAGCTCAGCTTCAGCTTGCATGTGTATGCTGGCCAGCTGATTTTTGGCTTGCTCGGAGGCTCTGGGAGGGCGTTTTCGGCCTCTGGAGGGTGTCCAGGGGGTGGGGGCGGGCGTTTGCGGCCTCCCCGGGCTCCAAGAAAGCCTCTGGAGCCTGGGGAGGGTGAAAAACGGGCCTACCAGGCCCACTGGAAGTTGGGCCATTTCTGGTGTACGGAGGTCCTCCAGGGGTGTGGGGGGGTGCACGTATGCGTGGGGGGGGTAGGGTAGCACGGGGGGCATGTGTCGGGGCATTGAATTATGGGTGTGGGCACGCACGTGCGATAGCGCACCCGCGCACACTTTCGGCACCCGAGGAAAAAAAGGTTTGCCATCACTGTCCTAACAGATTTGTAGCTCTTTCTGCTTTCAAGTCCTTCAGCTACTTTTTGGAAAGCATGGGGAATGTTTGTTAAAATTGGGGGGTAGGCAGGAAGTTAAGTTTTGGGGGTGTGCACTTAGAACGAGAACTGCAGGGACTTGTCCGGGCAGTCTCCAAGAATCAAACATAATTGAAGAGAAGAAAATAAGATCTTGGGAAGACAAGTTTTGTCTGATCGTTAGAGAGAACTAGCCAGTACCTCTTGTATGGACTGCTTGCAAAGGCCGATTATATACAGCCAGTGAAATGGGAAGAGCAATACTGAGGTGGGAGCAGATGACTGAATATGTATCCAAGACTGGTACATTTTAAGTTGTTTTTAGTCTCTCATGGAAGCTGTTCAAATGATTGTGGAAACCTGTGCTTCCACAAAACCCAATTTGAAAAAATACAGACGATTTTTATTACTTCCTCACTGGTATAGCCTTCCGGAATAATTAGAATTTCAAGTGCTTATATCTTCTCTGGCCTTTACAGAAATGGCACTGGAGTATTAATAGATAAAATTGGGAATCCCAACAGATAAAATGTTCAGAATTTCATATCCAGAAGATGTCCTTCTTTCACATAAGATTCTCATACCCTCAACATTGCATGAGCCCTGAATTCTTGGTATCCTTTCTTTGGTGTTTGAACTCTTTTTTTATCTTTGTCATGACAGATGAATCTCTCAGGCCCAGTGGTGGACGTCAGCTGCTTGAAAAAACCTACTTTTATTGCTATGGATGGTTTCAAATTGGACCTCCTGCAAGGACGTATGTCTGATGTATTGCTGACCTCTATCTTTGTAACTGCAATAGGGGAACTTACTGTGGCACATTTAGGCACATCTGAAGGACGTGTTTTACAGGTTAGTTAAAGCTATAGCACTTTGCCATATACAATGAGTCTACCTCAAATGTTTATATTAGAAGTACACAATCTGAAATTTCCAGGTTGCATATGTCATCTCCTTGATCCTAGCTTGTGGTCCCTGTAGTCTTTTCAGAAGTTGCTATTGAATTGAGTTCTTCGTGGATCAGAAAAACTAAATTATTAAAAGCATGGAAAATGGTTGCTAGCAATTAAATTGGAGTTGTTGGAAATCAGATTTGTAGTGATAGGAAGAACTATATTTTCAGTTTCCCATGCTTCTGAGCAGAGACCATAGATAGATTTGGAAATGTAGTCATATCATTCTTTTATAATCACAATTTCTAATGGACAACTCTTGATGGAAATTTCTTTGTGTGCGTACATGTGTATTCCTAGATGGTTCTTGATGGTTCCAGTTTCTACAAGGCTGAAATGGCCAACTTCTCTTTGGGAGAGAAACTGCCAGTGCTGAGAGAAATTGGCAAGCTGCATCATTCTTTGTTCTTTGCCACAGGAAATGAGGTGAGGCATGTTGAGTTCTCAAGGGAGACTGAGTCTGCTTTGGACTGAGACATACTATGTTGGATTATTGATCCTTTTATTTCTGGGAGGAGGAGGATTATTCAGAAGGTGCATTGATTTTACATTACAGTACAAGCAAATATCAAAGGCTGTTAGTGTCTAGATTCAGTGCCTAATATGTAAGTTCAGCAAAACCTATTGACAGAAGATTTATTATTTATTTATTATTTATTTATTAGTTGCATTTGTATGCCGCCCACTCCACAGAGACTCTGTGTGGCTCACAACGGTAAAAATTCATATGCAACAACAAATATCAAAAGCATTAAAAACAATAGATATTAAAACATTAAAAAAAAAACATTAAAAACCACAATTTAAAAACCCATACAATAAATTATTCATGGGGCCAAGAATGATCGCTGTTGTATTAAAATCATTGGCCCCAGGCCTGTCGACAAAGCCATGTTTTAACTGCTTTTCTGAAGGCTGGCAGGGTGGGAATAATGTGGATCTCGGGGGGTAGTGTATTCCAGAGAGCCGGTGCTGCCACAGAGAAGGCCCTCGTTCTAGTATTTTCTGTACTAGTTCAGAATGTAGTTCAGGAAAATCTCTTATTTGCTTCCTGAATCTACTCCAAGCTTTTGTCGTTGCTGTTGTTGTTGTTGCCCTGCTTAATGTGAGCTTTTCAGAAAGAAAAGGACCTTGTTTGTTACGTTAAGATAGAAGGTGTCTTCCACCTCAGGATCATAATGATTGAATTTGCACATACTAAACTGGGATGATGTTCATCCAGTTAAAGAAAGGATGGAACATCCCAGAGAATTCCAGAATATTCCATTTTCCTCCAAGCCATGCAGAACCTCCTTCCAAACTAGCCATTCTAGAAGTAGATTGGAAGTTTCTGGAAATAAATCTTCTGAACTGGAAGTGGCATGAGGTACTGAAGTGTTGCTCTGGTCCCAAAACAGATCAGTTTAATACAGAGCATCATTTCCATTGTAGATCTACTGCCAATTAATTTCAGCCATGTTCTGGGTAGAATTAAAGAGAACCCATGACCAATTTTTCTGAATTTTTCACTATCTTGAGCCAGTATCTCTGCTGTTTTGATTCAAGCTATAGGCGGGGAGCATGCCAGATATATATTTGAGGCATGCCTCTGTGGAAGTAAATTATATTTACAGTTTAAGTATTTCTTCTGCTATAAAACATTCTAGGAAGATGGCTAATGGAAGATATAAAAACATTTTCATAGATAGGGGCATTAGCCCAAGTTAGGGCTTTGGGAAAGATTGTTAATCCTTTTGTCACTTATCTTGATATTTTTTTGTTCATTTTGCAGATATTCCGGGTAAACCAAACTGGTCCAGGCTGTCTCCACTTCCTAACGTGCCTCAGCTGCCTGAAAGCAGAGCGTTTCATGCAATGTGGCTGGTGCGGAGATTCATGTACCCGTCAGGGGGAATGCAGGAAACAGTGGAACCAAGAGAGCTGCCCTCCAGTCCTCACTGATGTATGCAAATTTCTCACTATATGATATTGGCCAATAGTATGCAAATAGGGAGACTAGTACCCATTACAGCCATGCTTAATGAAGCCATTTGGTATTGGGGGATTTATTTCAATTTACTTTCCTTGTTAAATGTCTGTTTCAATATTTTTGTTAAATGGTCTTTTTAAAGTCATAAAACACATCCTGAGAGCTGTAATGCCTGTGTTTTTGGATAAATGCTTTCCTTTTGAACTTCACGGCTAAAATGTTGGATTATTTGCTTTCCTTTCCTTCTTCCTTCTTCTTTCTCCTATATCATGATTGGGATTCAGATCATAAAGAACCTTTATCTTCCTTCTGTATTTCCTCCACTTTCGCTTCTGCTACAATTGGCTCTAGTACTTTGTAGATCTTCTGTAACTTTGTCAAAGGAGAGAATTAATTTCTCTAAATATAAGGTACAAAATAAATAATGTGTCAGATGTAAGTGACCAAATCCACATGTGTAGAGTTCAACGTAACTCCTTGATTGTGTTCTTCCTGTAATACAGGAGTTAGCTTGAAATCTGTATGTGTGGATCTGGTCACATCGCCTGACATTAATCTCCCTATACTGCTTACCTTCCATTGGGAACAGATAGATAAGGTTCCATGGAGCTTGGTGGAGGGGTGGGTAGGTCAGTCCTGGATTTCTTGCGGCTGTGCGATGACTCAAGACTAATTTCCTGCTTGATCCCTCCTTCTTGTCTGGCTGGCCGTTTTCCAACAGTAAGGTATGAAATCCAATGTAATGGACTGTATATTAATGTAAGGCAAGGCTGTCAAACTTGCGGCCCATGGGCCGGATGCGTCATGCGCTGGCCACGTCTACGCCTGGTTTAGGGAAGGGGGGAAAATTCGTGATACGTCACATGATAGCAATAGCAATAGCACTTTACTTATATACCGCTTCATAGTGCTTTACAGCCCTCTCTAAGTGGTTTACAGAGTTCAGCATATTGCCCCCAACAATCTGGGTCCTCATTTTACCGACCTCGGAAGGATGGAAGGCTGAGTCAACCTTGAGCCTAGTGAGATTTGAACAGCTGAACTGCTAGACTAGCAGTCAGCCTGCAGTGGCTGCATTTAACCACTGCACCACTTCAGCTCATGATGATGCCCTGACACGAGTTTGACACCCCTGATGTAAGGTATAAAAATTCATAAACTTAGTACAAATTAAGATTTTTTAAATATTACAATAGAACACACAACAGAACCAATCCAAGTTCTGGCCAACTTAGTCCACCCTCTGGAATGTTCATAGATAGGAGATGGAGACATAATGTATTCCTCTCCCATCATAACTAGTATTTTGAAGTACTCTGCCAACAGCCTGAAGACAGCATTGATCTCTTGAACTCCTGACAGAGTTGTCCTCCATGAATTTATCCAATTCCTTTCAAAGCCATCCAAGTTAGTGGCCATCCCCGATGCCTTGTGGAAGAATAATTATGCACAACTTTGGGGGGGGGGGAGCTTTTTCATGTCTATTCTGAATCTTCTAATCAATTTCACTGATCTTAATGTTTTAAGGAGTGTATAATTTCAGTTATGTTCCCACTCAGCCCATGTTTTTCCAAAGAATCCCAAACCCTCTATAGCAATAGCAATAGCATTTACTTATATACCGCTTCATAGTGCTTTACAGCCCTCTCTAAGCGGTTTACAGAGTTCAGCATATTGCCCCCAACAATCTGGGTCCTCATTTTACCCACCTCGGAAGGACGGAAGGCTGAGTCAACCTTGAGCCGGTGGGATTTGAACAGCTGAACTGCTAGACTAGCAGTCAGCCTGCAGTGGCTGCATTTAACCACTGCACCACTTCAGCTCATGATGATGCCCTGACACGAGTTTGACACCCCTGATGTAAGGTATAAAAATTCATAAACTTAGTACAAATTAAGATTTTTTAAATATTACAATAGAACACACAACAGAACCAATCCAAGTTCTGGCCAACTTAGTCCACCCTCTGGAATGTTCATAGATAGGAGATGGAGACATAATGTATTCCTCTCCCATCATAACTAGTATTTTGAAGTACTCTGCCAACAGCCTGAAGACAGCATTGATCTCTTGAACTCCTGACAGAGTTGTCCTCCATGAATTTATCCAATTCCTTTCAAAGCCATCCAAGTTAGTGGCCATCCCCGATGCCTTGTGGAAGAATAATTATGCACGACTTTGGGGGGGGGGGAGCTTTTTCATGTCTATTCTGAATCTTCTAATCAATTTCACTGATCTTAATGTTTTAAGGAGTGTATAATTTCAGTTATGTTCCCACTCAGCCCATGTTTTTCCAAAGAATCCCAAACCCTCTATAGCAATAGCAATAGCATTTACTTATATACCGCTTCATAGTGCTTTACAGCCCTCTCTAAGCGGTTTACAGAGTTCAGCATATTGCCCCCAACAATCTGGGTCCTCATTTTACCCACCTCGGAAGGACGGAAGGCTGAGTCAACCTTGAGCCGGTGGGATTTGAACAGCTGAACTTCTGAACTAGCAGTTCAGATTGCAGTGCTGCTTTTAACCACTGCGCCACCACAGGCTCCTCTAATCTCTCCTCTTAAGGTAGACAATCATTCTGATTGCTCTCTTCTGCACTTTTTCCAGCTCCTTTGCAATGTTTCTCAACAGCTACCTCTGGAACTGTATACAGTATCTCAGATATAAACATACCATAAATTTCTGTATAAGACCATGACGGTGCTGACTTTTCTTTTTTCAAACTTTTTTCTAATAATTAGGGATGTGAAATTTGTTCTTTTTACAACTGCTACACATGAAATTGAAACCTTCATTACAAAATCCACGTTGACTTCCAAAATCCTTTTCCTGGGTATTTACAGACCCTTCAGGTTCCATCAGTGCATTTGTGAAATCAGCATTCTTTGCACTAGCTTAAATGGAACTTTCTTGGAAGTTTTCATAATCAGATGTGTTCTTTGACATTTGAATAATATATTTTCATCTACAAACTTGGCCAGCTCTCTGCTTATCCTGAAGTTACATTCATAATCTTTACATCTTTTAGAAACTTGTACGAGTTGCCTGTTACCTAAAAAATTATCATTGCTGCCAATCGATTGCAGTCATAAAAATGAATGACTCTGGGTGTTGACTTTTTCTTGGCAGGCAATAGGAAATAATAACTGTTCTCTTAGTTGCTGTCTTTCCAAGTGCAAAAAAAAATATTTTTTTTAAGGCTCGGCTATTTGAAATTAGGCAATCTTCACTTCAAAAATCTTTGCACCAACAGAGAGAGGTACTGTGCACCAAAAGATTGTGGCATGGATACATCTTTTGCTAGTCAGTTTCAAGTAGCTTTTCTGTAGCTTTATTTAGATTTATCCAAACAAACTTTAATCAAGTAAACTTTCACCTTCACATACCATATACAGTAATTGCGAAGGACCCATTAGCTAAATTATTTAAACTGTGCAATAGAGGAAACCACTGAAATGTCTAGATCGCTTGTATATTTCTTAAAGTAGAATGATCAAAAGAAAACAATTATATTATTGTACTTTCTGTTTCTTTGTACAGCTAACCTTTTTATATAAAAGTAAAGACAAAGAGTGTTTTATGTAGAATCAAATTTTAGTTGAGAATTTTATTTTGAATAGAACAGAACAGAACAACAGAGTTGGAAGGGACCTTGGAGGTCTTCTAGTCCAACCCCCTGCTTAGGCAGGAACCCTTACACCACTTCAGACAAATGGTTGTCCAATCTCTTCTTTAAAAATTCCAGTGTTGGAGCGTTCACAACTTCTGGAGGCAAGTTGTTCCAGTGATTAATTGTTCTAACTGTCAGGAAATTTCTCCTTAGTTCTAGGTTGAATATAGCAATAGAATTCAAATTCAGGTGGGGCTATGTTGATACTCATGCATGTGCAGCGGTCTGGGCAGGACAGAAATATCTTTGTTTAAAGTCTGTTTCGTGACTAATCGGCAGTTCCTTTGCATAATCATTTCTTGCTGATTTGATCTGAAGCAGCATTGATACTAGCCTGCCTTTAAAAATGCGTAGGTGTCATTAAAACGACCTGGGATATGGCCTTAGGTCACAATTTTTATCTGCATCAACTTGAATCTTTCTGGTTTTGTTTTGTTTTACTAATGCAAGCTTACCCCATTGCAAGCGATAACGACAGTTTCTTCCAATGAATTGCATCATAGCCCAGCTTTCGCAACAACTGGGTAGACAGGGTATATGGAGAAAGTTTGTCATTTCCCCTGGACATTCTCTCTGTGCAGAAATAGGTCTGCCCTTTTGACTGCTGCTTCTAACTGAGTTTGAGGCATAATATTTGACATTTCAGCAGGAGATAGTGAGATTTTAGAGCTGTTTCTGCTCTGGTCGTTGATAATGACCAGAGCAGAAGAAAACCAGTGAGGACAATTAACCGGTGGAACAACTTGCCTTCAGAAGTTGTGGGTGCTTCATCACTGGAGGTTTTTAAGAAGAGACTGGACAGTCACTTGTCCGAAATGCTATAGGAGGCTGGACTAGAAGACCTCCAAGGTCCCTTCCAGCTCTATTCTGACTCTGATTCTGAATCTTGATGATAATTATTATCTGCTTTCCCAGTTTCATCCCAGAAATGCACCTCTGTATGGCAGCACCAAGCTGACTCTCTGCGGCAGGGGGTTTCAGTCTCGCCCATATTTCTCTGGCACTGCTGGCTCGCACTCAAGCCCTGGGGACTACTTGATTACAGTAGGAGAGAGGACCTGCTCCATGCTATTTGAAGAGAGCTTAGCAAACCGGTAAGAAGAAAGTCTGCCTCCCTTCTTTCTCCTCACTTGGTTTTTGCCTAACTCTGTCTCATGCATATGCTCATACATCAACATTCACAAAAGAATTTCTTCAAATTAACTTCATGCATACATACATGGGAAAGGGGGGGGATTAAACATGGAGATGGGTATTGTTTGCCAATTATACAACTTCTTCGCTTGGCAGGAGGGAAAATGAATCCAGGGAATCCACATTTCCCTTTTCTAAAATTTCTATATCATTTCCCCAAGGAGCATCTGTCACAAGGAGCTTGTCAGTGGGCCAAAGTAGAGCTTGGTAGCGTGGCGTCCATCACAAGCCACGAGGAGGTCATAATGACAACATGTGCATAGTGACATCAAATGACACAATTGTGTGCTTTCGTCTTGATGTCTGATGCCAGTGCGAAAGTTGCACCGTTTGCATGATGGGGTTACGTGTGTTATCACTGGCTTTTCCTTGCCTCCCTTGTGGACACCCAGGCTCAGCGGTCAGAGCAGAGCAGCTTGTGCCATAGTACGTATCTGCTACAATGTTACCATGGCTATGAGAAGTTTGCTGTATTTCCCTTGACAAAATAAAGCCCAAATAAAGCCCCTGGATTCTCTGCCAAAGGACAGGTGCTGGAAAAGGCAGAGCTGTGCAGATCTGCCCTGAAGGTGTGAATCTGTCTTTCCACTGATTATGACCATTTTGCAGCCACTCAGTTTTAATGGGCTTTTATTGGGGTCTGTGTTGTTTTCTTCGTAATTCCCCAAGCACCATTAGATAGGAAGTGCAGTATAAATAAAACATAACTGTTTTTTTTAAATGTATTAATCTAAAAAATGCAGGATCTCATTGAGTGCACTGAAGAGTATAGAACAGTGATGGCGAACCTTTTTTTCCTTGGGTGCCTAAAGTGCATGCGCGCGCGCTATCGCGCATGAGCGAGTGCCCACACCCATAATTTAATTTAAAATAAAATAATTTAATCCCTGGGGAGGGGCGAAAACGGCCTCCCCCAACCCCCCAGAGGCCCTCTGGAGGCTGGAAATGGCCCATTTCCCAACTTCTAGTGGGCCTGGTAGGCCCGTTTTTCACCCTCCCCAGGCTCCAGAGGCTTCCCTGGAGCCTGCGGAGGGCAAAAACGCCCCCCTGCCCTTCCCCGAGGCCCTCGGGAAGCTGAAAACACCCTCCCAGAGCCTCCATGTGAGCCGAAAATCAGCTGGCCGGCGTGCACATGCGCGCTGGAGCTGAGATAGGGCAACGGCTCGCGTGCCGGCAGATATGGCTCCGCGTGCCACCTGTGGCACGCGTGCCATAGGTTCGCCATCACTGGTATAGAATATAAAAGCTAACAAGAGAATCAATGTGACATAGCAATAGTAATAGAACTTAGACTTATATACCACTTCTTAGGGCTTTACAGTCCTCTCTAAGCAGTCTACAGAGTCAGCATATTGCCCCCAACAATCTGGGTCCTCATTTTACAGACCCCGGAAGGATGGAAGGCTGAGTCAACCCTGAGCCAGTGAGACTTGAATTGCTGAACTGCTGGCAGTCGGCAATCAGCAAAATTAGCCTGTAGTACTGCATTTTAACCACTGCACCACCATGGCTCATATACATCACAGTATAGTCATTGAAGATGTCCAACTAAGACCAGGGAGACACAGGTTTCAGCCCCTCCCCCTTCGGCCATGGAAGTTTATTGGTAAAATTTGGGCCAGTCATTCCCAGCCCAACCTAGCTCTCTTGCTCCTTTTGCTGAGGGAGAAAATGGGAGGAGGAACATTACATATAGCTCCCTTCAGTCAGCATAGTCTTGCATCTTTTCCTTTTTGTCTTATCCACTTCCTTCTCGTTGTCTCTTCCAGTATATCTGTACTCTTTCAGTTATGAAGCAAAACATTTCAAAAGAATAAATACGTGCACCTTGAAGGATGCACTTTTTAAAACAAGTATGCATTTTTGCTCCTTTTTATCTGTTTATGTGCACATATACAAAAAGCGAAATTGGGATTAGGAAAAGGAATTTTCTGGAATTCATTCCCTTAAATATTTCTGCCTGGGAGAAGTTATGAGTTGAAGTCACAAGCTTAATGTTGCAGTGCCAGAGCAGCCTTATAGTCCTCATGTGGAAATCGGGCCAGGAGACATTTCTGTGTGTCAGAGGTTACACACTGGCAATTTTCCCAGAGCGGAAATGAGTAGCAGTTTCTACTGTTCACTAAAAGTGCAAATAATTGTTAGAGGTGACCCTTTTTTAACCCAGTATATTTTCACCGTAGTAAGTGTTGACCTGCAATAAAAAAACAACAACCAGAATAAAACAAGAAACCAATGATGAGACAGGCTTGTATGCCCTCTTTCAAAAGGGATAACATGAACCTAAATATAATATGTAGAGTTTTAGTGGGGCGGATCCATAGCTTTGTGGTTGTGGGCATGTTTGATATGTGAAACCATTATCAGCCAGGATTTATAATGATTACATGGAGTAATAGTCTTATCAAAGAAAGAATAGCTTCAACCATCATGCTCTACTACAAGCTGTTCAGTTTTCTATATCCAGCATTGATCCCAAATGCTTTAAAAACTTTGAATTGGTCAACTGCTTTATATAATCAACAAACAACCCTATTAATTATTTACAAATTTGATAATTCCTATTATATCTGTGCTAGAATGGAAGCTCATCACTGCTATTCCCACTGTGGTTCTTTATTTTTCACTGGAAAAGTTGGAAACTGCGTCAGTTGTAGAACATTGGAAACCTAGACCTGAAGATGGGACTATTTCAGAAATCTCACCATCTGCTAGTGTGAATCTAAGTCCTTTAACTGTGAAAATTTATTTCCAACTCTTAGAAATTTTCAACTGAAAGGTGCATAATGTCATTTAATCTCTAAAGCTAAATGGGTCTACAGCTTGTTAAGTTTTTGAAGAGAAATATTTTTGGCAATTCCAAACATACTTTTCAGATTCATACTCTAAGTTGCATCGAACAGTCTAACATTTGCAGGACATCAATCAAATGTTCTCAGCCAACCTCATGGCATCCTGAGCATACAAAAATACATATATATTCACATTACTGATATTGCCACAAGAATTCCTTATCCTTGTCCTTATTCCTTATCTGATAGGGGTCCTTGGGCAAAGACCGCTTAATACTTACCTATTTCACTAACATGAAATAGGAGAGTCATGTTGGCATAGATATTGCCCAGATTAACAAAATCTATGTCAGATTTTGAGGAAGCAGGACAATTTGATGATAAGTGGGTTCCTGGAACAAACCATACCTGGTTGAGACAAGAGAATCTGGAATTAATGGAATGCTAGTACAAAGTAGACCTAATGAGAGGGGATATATGAAATGTATGAGAGAACTATGGAATGTCATTACCAGTCTCTCTGTTACAGAGCACAGCTGCTGATATGAGGCATAGGGTCATGGACCCTAGCCATCCAATTATGTTATTTAATAGGGTATTTTCTCCTAGACTGCATTATTTTAGAATGATGTTGTCCAAAGCACCTATTACTTTTGGTGCTATCCTTGCTTTCTTTTGCCACAGTCATTCTGTTTCTGTTAGCAGGTCTTTGAATTTTGTGATTTTTCTCTAATGTTTTATCTTCTATTCTTCTGTCTCCAGGCATTGCAACATCTACCCTCTAGACTTTTTTGTCTTTCTTATCAACACTACATCTGTTGCTACGTCTGGGGTATTATGTGGCAGATACTCGTCTGTTTGAATGCTAAAATCCCAGAGCACTTTTGCTTCTTCATTTTCTATTACTTTGTCTGCTTTGTGGTCTCACAAATTCTATTATTCCTTACTTTCCTGCATTTATTTATCAGCTTCACTCTAGAAGATCAAACTACCTTCATTTAGATCAGGGGAGGGTTCCAGTTACCTTTGCTACCGGTGCGCATAGCGACGCGCGCGTCCCATTGAGCGATTTTACTTCCGCGCATGCTCAGAAGGACGTTTCAGGCCGAAACACAGCTGAGGAGCTGCTCAGCTGTGCTTCGGATTAAGAAATAAAGGTCGGTATTAACCCGAGGGCAGCGGGAGGGCTTTTTTCCAAAGCAGAGGATGAGGAGAAGCCATCCAAACTCGAAAAAACCGCCAAAAAGTCCGATAAAAATTACGTCACCAGTGGGCCGCTACCGGTGCGCAGTACTGGTCCGCACTGGTAGGAACCCACCCCTGATTTAGATCTATTAGAGCTTTATTTTTTATTAGTTTCACAGAAAACCTCCCTCCCTCCCTCCCTCCCTGAATTGTAAAATGAGATCATCATAATCTCCCGTTACAATTCAAATCACAATGTCCATAAGCCAGAGCTGTCACAAGATAGGTCCATAAATACTCAGCTCCACTATCTGCTATGGCTTTGGACAGTCAAGGGTTTTTGATATAGACTAAGTTACCAGCTCTGGTCATACCCATGTCATATGCAGAATCCCCTGCTAATCATAAAGACAGTACTGGTCAGTTTTGACACATTTTGGACAGAATGCTGCAAATGCAGCCACAACTCAGTTTTACTCTCATCTTTACTGCTCATCTTATGCTGTACAAGCTAGCATCTCCACACTACTGCTTAAAACCCATCGACTAGGAGGTATATGCTGTGCACTGACACACAGGGGTACTTGAGTTTCCTTCTGGCTCAGCCTACATTTGGTATGTGACCCTTGACACATCACATTAAACTGGATTCCTATCCCCCCCCAATACTATCCATTCCTGCAGTAAGGCTTTAATGTTCTGTGAAGTTGTTCCTTTCCACAACAGTCAAATTCCTGGTACATTCCTGGTACCAGCTAGGAATGGAATGAGGTGACTTTTCCACTATTTCTACTACCTAATCAGAGCACATCATTCCAAAGTTACCGTAGTAATCTTAAGCTAAGATCAAGGTTAGTTACTAATTAATAGTACATGATTTATGAAAAGGGTATTATTGGTTGCTGCTGAAGAATCCTTAGATTGTAGTAGGTTATCATAATCAGTATTTTCCTTGTCCTTTCTTCACACTACCTGCTTTCCAGGTATAGCCAAGTGCCAAAGTGGAAGGATTTTGCTGAAGTTCTTGTTTGCACCTTGTCACCAAAGGGAATCGAGAAGATCATGGAACCACAACAGATTAATCTGACCATTATAGAGAATGCAACAAGCCCATTTTATATCACTGGCTCCTCAATCCTCAGTGGTTTTACATTTATGGTGAGTTTAATATAGTTACTCCTTGAGCATCTGCTAATTTTCTTACAATAAATTGCCATTGATGTAATAAATACTTTCTGATAAGCACTGATATCCAGCAATGGATAGTGTTAAGCTCTGTAGCAGATGTAGATACAGGTCAGTGGAGAAAAAAAATAGGTGGGATTTCTGGCCTCAACATTTTAAGCTATCATTACCATAATATCTGTTGGACTGGGAATGGTGGGTGTTGGCACTGCAGAATTTCTGGGTTTACCTATAATTTTATCCAAAATGCTCAAACTATAACTTATTGGCTGTAAACCATAATTGGACATATGCAGAAGATTTAATGTTCTATGAGTATTCAATATATTCAGTGGTTTTAATAATAATATTGTAATCAGATAAATATTTGGTTACATCAAAGCAATGAGCATTGTGTTACTGTTTGTTCTATTCACCATCAACAGCTGCCAAACATAACTTCCATTCACCCTGCCTATGGCCCAATGGCTGGAGGAACAGAGATCTTTATCCGAGGACAAAACCTTTTTGTGGGAGGCACAAGGAAAGTGATGATTAATAATCTAGATTGTCCTGTGGACAGTGAGAAAAGGTATGACAAACAGAATGCTTTCTTCTTGCTTCAGTGTATAAAAACAGCATTGAAAGGCTATGGGATATTAGGTACAGAAGAATGAGTTATAAAAGCTGTAGCCATAATTTTGAATTATATTATATTTTAAAACCCAACTGATAGGTATGACATCTTTTTGCAAAGATTCTGGGCCTAGAAAAATTTCTTGGCAATTCACTGGGTCCTTCAAGGTTAGAAACACTTGGACTCTTCATGGTTAGGGCATCCATACTTGAGCTGGAGGGAAAATGGACCAGCATTAGATGGTCCCAGGGAGTGTATAAAGGAATCTTTACTCGCATCTAATGTTTACCCTGGATTCTTGCAACACAAGTATGGAAACCCTAATTGAGATATTGTCTATGCTGGGTTGTGGCAATAGTGATCAGGATTCTTTACTCTCTAAACTGCATTTATATTATCCCAAGAAAGGAGATAGTACATTGCTGCATTTATTGAATACCTAAATGTATTTAACTTTTTAACTATTTAACTTTGAAATATCTTTAAAATTATCTAGCATCTGATGATAAAATAATATTCTCTTTTCTGGATTTTTATATTTATAATGTAATGACTGCTCCTACATTTCTCATTCTTTCCAAATAAGTCATAGTCTCAGTTTCTGGTAGGAAAGCAAGTGAATTGCACAGTGTTTGTTGTAGTGAGGAAGTAATCATTCATACCAATTAGCAACCAACTATTTATTACTCAGAATGTTTCATACAACCAGGGGTGGGGAGGTGCTGCCTTAATGCATGATGAAGAAACGAAAAACTAGATCCATGGAAGAAAACAAAACAAAAATAAAAACTTATTTATTTATTTATTTATTAGTGAGATTTATATACCGCCTCACAGTGCAAGCACTCTCTAAGCGGTTTACACCAGTAAGCAATGTATATTTATATTGCCCCCAACAATCTGGATCCTCATTTTACCTACCTCGGAAGGATGGAAGGCTGAGTCAACCTTGAGCCGGTGAGATTTGAACCGCTGACCTGCGGATCACAGTCAGCTAAAGTGGCCTGCAGTACCCCACTCTAACCGCTGCGCCACCTCGGCTCTTATCCAAGTACTGGTTTCATTATTAAACCAGCAAAGAAATAGAATGATTACCAAGTTCTTAACAAACAAAGCCAGGAGCCCAAATGACAGCCAACCGAATCCTTATAAGATTTAATCACATTGTATTCTAAGAACATAGCCTAGTTTTAGGGGATGGGGGGAAGGCACAGATCAATTCATTCTTTCATAAATGCTTGCCTAGGCTAATCGTGGGAAAAACACATAGACAGTAGCTTCTCAAAGGTACAAAAAAACCCCAAGTATATTTACATATAGATATTATCTTATCAAGGGCACAGATACCCTGTAAATTTCCCCTTTATGTTATTGCAATAGTGTGACTCTTCCTATTCTATAATCATGTGAAAGTCTGAATGAGTTTATCCTTGAGTGAATCCAGCACAACTGGAGAATAATGGCATACATTTCGAGTTTCCTTTGGATACCAAGAGGATTATATATACTAAAGAATGTGGGTCCTGCTACTGTCATGAAGATAACAGTCTGAACTTGCATTCATAGGCTGCGAGAAGAAGGCAGCTTTTCAAGGCATGCCTCTTTATGCAGGCTTACCAATTTCCACAGCTTTCTAAGTTCTACGCTGTTCCCAAAGTTTATTGGGTAATGCCCTCTAATACTGTTACACTAGTAGAGTGTAGAGTGTTTGAAGAGATTCTTCACATTGAAGTCACTAGGTCACATTAATGATTATTTAGGTGTGCAGATTGAAAAGACACAGAAGGGGTTTAGCCTCTCATAACAGACCAAGATAGAACAACTTTTACATTATTGCAACATGCAAGATGCTACACCGACATACACACCTATGCAAACAGCATCACCCTGCATCAGGAATGCACACATGCGCAGAAGATCAAATCACGTGTCCTGCTTGTATTGGAATGTACCATAATATTAGGATAGGAATGCATCACCCTGCATAGACATACAACTGGCAATATTCACACCGTGACAGAGTGCTTCCTACATGAGATGGTATCATAGGACAAGACAAGGTCACCATTATCCTTAACCTGGTACTGACCCCTCAAATCCTTCCGAACCAGGGTGGCACAGTGGTTAATCCAGGCTACTTCTGCTGACTGCCGGCTGCCAGCAGTTCCAGTCTTATCGGCTCAAGGTTGACTCAGCCTTCCATCCTTCCGAGTCGGTAAAATGAGGACCCAGATTGTTGGGGGCAATATGTTGACTATGTAAACCACTTAGAGAGGGCAGAAAAGCACTGTGAAGCGGTATATAAGTCTAAGTGCTATTGCTATTGCTTCGTCAGATTGCTTATATTTATATACCGCTTCACAGTGCTTTCCAACCCTCTCTAAGCAGTTTACAGAGTCAGCATATTGCCCCCAACAATCTGGGTCCTCATTTTACCGACCTCAGAAGGTTGAAAGGCTGAGTCAACCTTGAGCCTGGTGACATTCGATTTGCCAAACTGCTGGCAGCAGGTCATCAGCAGAAGTAGCCTGCAGTACTGCACTTTAACCACTGCGCCACGCCACCGCAAATACCATTAAACTTACTCAGCTAATTTTAATTTATTTTTTTCTCTTTCCATAAAGAAATATCTCTGAAATGATGACCCAATGGATCATGGGTTGACCAGTACATTCTAAAAGTTGACAATGTAGAACAATATTCTCTTAACACAGTGCCTCCAGATGTATACTAGAATAATAACTCTCAGAGCTCCCAACTGGATGGTTTTATAGCTGCTTTTGCTGGGAATTGTGAATTGGCAGCCTTAGGACATGTGGAAAGGGGTATTCTGGAAAAGTCTGAGGCAGAGGAAACGGCTAAAAGATCTATTGGTAAGGAGAGATCTGACATGTTTTTTCCCCCCTTCTCCCTAGCCAGAGAGAGGAGGCCGTAATTTGTACCACCCCACCTTCAAGAGACTTGACCAATGCATCTGTGTTTCTGATAATAGATGAAGAGCGATTTCTTTCTCCTCAGCCTTTCTGGTATCGAGAGGACCCCCAGATATATGATATTACTCCCAACTGCAGTTATGAGTGAGTCTCCTTTTTCTTCTGCACCCAGATTTCTGAAGGGCTGTCCTACTCGTCCCATATACTTGTAAAATATACTTTTTAAAAGGGTGTATATTTGGGGAACTTGCATACAAAAAAATCATAGGGGGATGTATACATTTATATTTAAACGCATACACTGAGAAGACTTATGTGAGTTTAAAAGGTCAACTGTATAAGTAGTGTATATTACAGAACGTGCAAAACTCTCCACATATCAGGAAATTTAATAAATAAATAAATCCAGATATTTATTATGGATTATTTTTTAAAATGTCCACAAAAATAATCTAGACTATTTAATTACTTCCTTTGAATATTAAATTGTTTTCCACTGAGCTGCATATCCTTTCTTCTTCTTGTGTCTCCATATCTTAATATTTTGTGAATCATGTAGCGCTCTGTTCATTTAAGTTTCTAGTGTCCTGAATCTTTTAAGACTGCAGTTGTATAAACATTTATGGATAATAAAAATTGATAAGATTTCACTGCAGCTGTCTCATTCAATGGAATTAAGAAGAGTTTTCCCAGCAGCTCCATCCTTTGTACCGAAGTAATTTCCAGTGAATTCAGTTAGGAATACATCTGATTTTTTAGCAAAGTGGGAACTTCTGACTGGCCTGTGCAGGCCTGTAATGTTAGGAACTAGATACCGGATTACAGTTTCTCATGGATAATATTTGTATCTGAATCCATCACTGACATGCAGCTGCAGGACTCTTCGAATGGAACGTCTTTGCTCTTGTGTCACATCCTTCCAATTCCTTTCAGGGGCTCCAATATCTACATTTATGGTGCCAATTTGGATTCTGTGTATAACATGAGGCTGCAATTTGAGTCTGCTGGAGTACAAAGCAAAGCTAAAGTGAGTATTTTCAGAAGAGAGAAAAAGCGAAAGAGAATGGTGGATATTTATTCATGAAGACTTTAGCTATTTACTCAAAAGGGACTCCCTGTGGATTTCATGGCAAATTGCCTGAATAAATGTGTTGCTTTGAGTTGCATTGCATATAAAAACTACTATGAGAGGCTAGCATTCTGTATAGCATTCAAGACTTTCTTCACCATAGTCATTAATACATTTTCTGGGAGTAAATAATTCCCTTACATGTGGAAAAGCTAGAAAAGCTTAGTAGGCTCTTTCAGTAGTACCTTGGCCCAGAGATTAATTGGTGAAGAATTTGAACTTTTGTGCCTTAAGAAATTATAATATACATAGGGAGAAAATCAGTCTTGACCCCAACAACTGTAAGATGTGGGCCAATTTACAGAATTCTCCAGACAGTATGGCTAAAGTCCTAGTTGGCCATTCTAATCCAGTTTGAGATTAGAATGGTATGAAAGAGTGATGATGAAAGCAAGCTTTGCTCCATGTCATCTCCCTTGCCATTTTTTTCTTTGGGTGCATAGACACCCTGACAATGAAGAATCCTAACTGTCTCAAAACAGGCGATGAGCTAGAGAAGTTGAACATGATTCCCCTTGCAGGGACTTGTTCTCCAGCTAATGGAAGATGCAAAGTTTGCACAGCTGTTCTCCTCATTTACTCTGAACCATCCAGACTTTAAGATGTGCAGAGATATCAGCAATTTCACTCAGAAACTGATTAGGAAAAGAGCAAGCTGTTCAAGAAAATGTTTTCCTCTAGCTTTGAGTACATGTTAATTCCACTTTATAATGCCTTGGTAAGGCCACACTTGGAATACTGCATTCAGTTTTGGTCGCCACGATGCAAAAAGGATGTTGAGACTCTAGAAAGAGTGCAGAGAAGAGCAACAAAGATGATTAGGGGACTGGAGGCTAAAACATATAAAGAACGGTTGCAGGAACTGGGTATGTCTAGTTTAATGAAAAGAAAGACCAGGGGAGATATGATAGCAGTGTTCCAATATCTCAGGGGTTGCCACAAAGAAGAGGGAGTCAAACTATTCTCCAAAGCACCTGAGGGCAGAACAAGAAGCAATGGGTGGAAACTAATCAAGGAGAGAAGCAATTTAGAACTAAGGAGAAATTTCCTGACAGTTAGAACAATTAATCAGTGGAACAGCTTGCCTCCAGAAGTTGTGAATTCTCCAACACTGGAAGTTTTTAAGAAGATTTGTCTGAAGTGGTGTAGGGTTTCCTGCCTAAGCAGGGGGTTGGACTAGAAGACCTCCAAGGTCCCTTCCAACTCTGTTATTATTATGTTTGTGTATGTGTCAAGGTACAAGATAAAGGTGATCCTTAAATAATTTTTAAGGACTTGGAAGGCTATCTTGCTGTAGCTGACACCCCATGTATAGATGATGTTTGGTTTTATCTTTAACATTTCTTTTAAAAGTTCTTCAATTTTTAGTACAATTATTTTGTCACTTCTCTTTTTTATTACTTTTCCCCCATCCGTGTTTAGTTTGATTTCATCTTTATTTTCATTTTTGTAGCTGCTTCTAAAATTCTTTTTACTTCATGTGAATTGGCTTTTATTCTATTCATTATAAAATGATTGACCTCATTCTGTAGTGTTAAAGTGTTGGAAACTGATTAATCTGTTCAGCAGATAACAAACGCACTAGATATTGTGGAAACATTCTTTGTGTTACATTACAAATCTTCTGGTAAAAAAGAAAAGAACTGAATTGGACATGGAAATGGAATAGCTTTGTGCTATAGAAATCCTGCTATTACTTGGCTGTTTCAAAAACTTTGATGGACAATGCTTCTTTCTAATTCTGTAATTCTACAATTATATGTGCAATATACCCGCACCTCCAATCCTCCCATTCTATGACTCTGATTCATACTTAAATTCAGAAGAGAGTTCACAGTTGAAGAGAAGAGACCTTGAAGAAAATCTTCTCTAAGAAGGTTGAAATTATTTTCACCCATTATATGAGGGACAAAATCCATATCACAAATTTGAAAAGAATCACACATCCAAGAAGTTACCAAAGTACAGGATACTATTAAAAAGAGTGCATCTCATTCTTATAGACTGATATTTATACATCAAGTCAGTTTGTATACATTGTAAATGCTAATTTTTTTCCTTACAATAACCATTATCAAATAATCTAAACAATTAGGGTTCCCATCATTGTATAGGAAAGATGTAAATAGTTCTCCTCCACTGAAATCTCCTTCCTTCAGAGACTGGATGGTCATTTGTCAGAGATGCATTAGTGCAGTGTTTCCCAACCTTGGCAACTTGAAGATGTCTGGACTTCAACTCCCAGAATTCTCCAGCCAGCATTTCAATTCTGGGAATTGAAGTCCAGACATCTTCAAGTTGCCAAGGTTGGGAAACACTGCATTAGTGAATACCTCACTGAATAGAAACTGTATTAAATGTCCTTTTAGGTCTCTTCCAGCTTGGTGATTCTATAAGTCTAAGTAGCAATGATAAATTTGAATGAAATATAAGGCTTATTTTTTCTCTCTTGGCAAATTTACATTATGGTTTTAATTGCCTCCTTTCAATCCTTTAAACTTTCCAGTATAATTAAATAACTGCTTCAAGAATGGCAGCGAACTCACTCAGCCAAAAAGGAAAGTGGAAAGGAAATTCTATGTCACAGAATTTTCCTTTAATCTAGAGGATGTATGTGCCGCCATTTTTCAATTCAGATATATTCTCAAGCTCTGAACGCCTTCCTATAGCAGTTCCTTTTATGGTCTTTTTCATTTTGTATACGTTTGTTCAAACAATTGAACTCCTGCATGAGCTGGTATATTGACATGGATTAATTTGATGAAACAAAGCCAGATGAAAGTGTTCTGATTTCTGTCATTTCAGGTTTGTGAAAGGCCACTGTCCACTGATAGGTTGGTGTGTCAAAGTCCTGATTATCCATCTGAAAATAAAATGGGAAACATTTATGGGAACCTGAATGTCTTGATGGATGGAGTTCTGGGGCAGAAGACATTTCGTATCCGCTACTACCCTAAGCCAGTCATTGATCCCTTTCCCTCTGAAGATCACTTATATGTACTCCAACAAGGAGAGGACAAGATTGAGATCACTGTAAGTACGGGATATCCCTATCCAAGAAATTTAGCAAGGAAGGCTCTGCAGCCTTGGGAGAATGAGAGCTAATTCAAATCTGTTAAACTGGTCTGAGACGTATGCACCTTTGTCCAATTGAATGGTTCACTTGCATGAACATTGTAGCATCAGTAACTTGGCCTATGCAGGTTAAGTCACTTAAATGTTCTTCTGCATGAATATGAAAATTTCTACTCATGGGTGCTGTTTCAGAGCCAATAATCCTCTCTAGTATTTCATTGTTGACATATGCATGCTTTCATGTAAATATATATGTACTAACTCAAATTCAAGTCAATTCACGGTGTAGAAATTGGCACATGAATGCAATTAAAATATATTAGAACTCGGCATCTTTCAAAAATTACTTGGAAGACATACTCCAGGCTTGGATGGACAGAGTATCCCTGACTTTTCAGATGTGTGTGTGTGTGTGTGTGTGTGTGTGTGTGTGTGTGTGTGTGTGTGTGTAAGCCTGAAAAAAAGTACTGCTGCTTTAAACCCAGCTGCTGTGGCCTAGAGGTAGAGCTCTTGCCTCACAATCAGGAGGTTATGAGTTCAATCCTAGGTAGAGGCAGATGTAAGGGTCTCCTGCTTGGGCAGGGGGTTGGACTAGATGATCTGTAAGATCCCTTCCAACTCTGTTAATCTGTTAAAGCACGGTCATTAAAGTTCAATGAGACAGCCTGAAAAAGGTTAGGCTGCTTTAGAGAAAACAGAGAGGAACTCTGAGATCGGAAGCACTTCTTTTGGATCATTTTTGATGCCTGCACAGCCCTAATGTACATTGTCGAGACTAACCAATTAAAGAAAATGTGAAAGAACTGTAGTTTATAGCCCTCCAAGGGCTGGATATTAAGGGGAAATAATTGTGAGAAAATGCCTCACTTACAAAACAAGCAGATGGAGGCAGGGAGTTAAGGTACTTTAAAAATTTACACCACCAGTTGTTTCTTTTGGATTAAGAAATGTGCATGTGGAATTCAGCGCAGGGTTATTTGGGACACTGGGTGGAACTGAGATATAAATCCAGTAGAAAATGCTAATGAGCAGAATTGATCCTTGTCCATAATCAAGTATTTTACATTTCTCTGCACAGCATAAGGGACTGGATACTCTGGCAGGCTGCATGAACATTACTGCGTCAGTGGCTGGTGCAGATTGCTACCTCAGTATAGAGAAGGATTGGATGACCTGCCAAATACCCAATGACCTGAACATCCCTGGGAGTGGTTTGCCAGTACAGGTATAGAAAAAAAATATATTTGTAGTCGGAACTAATGTTATGACTTGATTTTCTCCCTTTGAACCTCAGCCTAGCCCTTCTCAGCCTGCCCTGCCTATCTGAGTGCACTCTTATCCACTTATCCAATAGCTGCAAAACTCATGGGCAATCAGGCATGCTAGAAACTATCAAAGATGGTTAGTATTTCCACACAATTTATTTGCAACCCACTTGCATCCGTTTCATTTTATATAAGTTTTTAATTGAAACTGAAAATTACAAAGATGAAAAACTAATACAAACTAAGGAAAATGTAAAACAAACAAAAAATCAAGGAAAAAGTGCCAAGAGGGAAAGAAGTCAATTTTAAAATTCACTCTTCAACACTCGGTATCTCTTTTTCTTTCCAATGCTTAGCATATACAATCCTCACCGGGGTCAACATCAGAGGTGGGTTCCTGCTGGTACGCTCTTACCTGTCGGTCGCCGCAGAGCCGAAGAAACTGGTGGTGTTCGCGGCGCGGGGCTTCCCCCACCCGCTTCCCCCGCCCGCCTGGACGCCGCTATTTGCATTCTTTTCTCCTCTTTTGCAGAGGGCAAAAGAACGCAAATGGCGGTGTCCAGGCGGGCGGGGGAAGCGGGTGGGGGAAGCCCCGCGCCGTGAACGCCACCAGCTTCTTCGGCTCTGCGGCAACCGACAGGTAAGAGCGTACCAGCAGGAACCCACCTCTGGTCACCATGTAAAGAAAATTCTTCTTCCCATGCCTTATCTTATATCTATAAACAAATCTTTGAAACCTCATCATTCAAACTTAACCAGGAAAAAATCCATTAAGAACTACTAGAAACAACAAACTGGAAATATTAATCTTTAATTCCTTCAAATGATGTACTACAAATTAATTTCTTGTCATCTTTTCTTTATCTCCACTCAAATATAATATCATAACTTAACATTGTCTCTAAAAATACTATAAAACTCCCTGCTTCCCATCTTATCCATAGACAAATCTTTAAAGCTTAACCAGTCCTAGTCAAGAAAAACCCATTAAAAGCTGTTAGAAAGGAGAGGATCATATACAACCTAACCTTGATCAAATAGACTCACTTTATAAATCTTAGTTTTGTTTTAAGGGTCTTGATTTAGGTAATGTCCCAAAAGCAATTTCTTCTTTTTCTTTTCTCAGGAACTCCTTCATAGGTATAGCATATCTCTATTGGAAATCCCGAGTAAGAAAATAGTTTTTTTAACTCACTTTTCTGAGTTAAGATCCATGTATCCAAGTCATTCTTCTGGTTGATTATTTGTGTATCCTTTTTAACTATTTAAACCTCAGCCAGTTTCATTTGATAGTTTTGTATAACATCTTTGTCAATATCATTCTTATATCCTGTCAATTTTAAATCCATATCAAAAAGCATCGTGATTTTCAGCTGTATGATCTTTTATCTCTTCTTCTAAGCCCATTTTTATTGTATCAGACAATCTAATGAATAGTTTCTGGCCACACTGTTGCCAAATATCTTTAAATTCTTCCAGAGCTAAACTATTTTTCCTTGTTCTGTGTTAGCAGAAATTCTCCTTTAATTATAATCTAATTCTTTCTCATTGTCTCTAGTAACCAGTCCTCAAGGTCTTGTCCTATTGTGTTTTTCTTTCATCCCGAACATTTCCCAGGAAGCGATTTCTTACACTTAAAACACGGATCTTCATATATTTTAATAGGATTTTAAACAAACAACAAGAAATATTCTTTGTCAGTTTAAAATCTTCCAAATCAACATTCATAAGCAACATTTCTGCTTGTTTCCAAATATTTTTTTTATTTTAAGTTGTAAAAAATTTACATAAATCTTCTTTTGCTGCGGGTTGAAGGAAAAATCATCCAGTGTAATAAAATGTGTCCTTCTGAAAGTTCTTAGTGTCCAAAAACCAACATAAAAGCTAATTCCAATAAAAATGATTAAGTGTGGAAATGGGCGAACCCCTCACAAAGGGCTGCAACTACAGCTTGGCCAAAACTGTTTTTCCTGATTTTCAGAGTTCTAAAACCTGCTGGAAACTGCTAGTTTACAGTCCCATCATGAGGAGCATTTGTTAAGAGTCTTCTGGGCAATCCCAAGTCCTCCCTTCTCTGGAGACGAATTCCTTCTAGCACTGAGGATGTTACCTAGTTTGGTAATGAAACATCTAATGAAACCACTAAGCTCAGAGAGCACCAAGGACCCCAGAGGGATTCAGAGAGTCGGTTCCTTCACTGGCTCCACTTTTTAAAAGTTTGTTCACTCAGGGTCAGATTGATTTTGAATATTAAAGTAATTTTTTAAAGGATTTCTTAGTTATGTACACACCAAATGCACATTTTGGTGGCAGAATATTGGAAAGGTTCCTGACTTCCTTTGGCATTGATGCTTAGATGCGTTTTATCACACAGAAAGTGTTTTTCCAGCCTGGATTCGCTAAAGATCCCTACAGTCCTTTCCTATGTTCAATTTACTTTGTATCCTTAACATTCCCAAGCAATGTGAATTTAGACAGATGCAAGTCAGGAGACGATATCCTGAAAATCTCCAAAGAGTACTAAAACCTTCTGTTACACAATCGGTTCCAGCTCTCTGGCTTTCTGCACACACTGAAAAATAGCAACAGTGCTCATGCATTCATCGCCTCATTACCCACCTCCCAGATCGCCCAGCTGGCAACCTAATTTAACTTTTTCTGGATTAATCTTTGCTGGCATGGTGTTTCCGCCTCAGATAATTGCCACAGGCTATCTCTGGGAGGCATGTGGATGGGGGACATCTCCCCCAAACCACCATTTTTTCCACATTTACATTTTTATCGTTGTAGTCATGTCACTTGTCTTCACCTTGCTGGTGAGTTAACCCTACATAGATCACCATTTCATGTGGGCAGTGGGTTAGTGCAGAAAAACACTCTGGATTCACTGCGCCCCACCTTTGTTGCTTCTTCACCCCCACTACTGAGGGAATTGCAAATTCACCCCTCAAATCACCTGGGAAGGATGGGAGATGTCACAAGGCACAGTAGCACCTTCACTGCGATAGGAAGGAAGGACAAGACATGATTCCCTGAGAATGGTCAATCATCCATTCCATGCTCCAGATGAAACAGGGCAAAGCTATCTTCACAGTTTGTGTGTGTGTGTCTACATCCATATATCCATACTGTATATATCTTCTGAAAACCAATACACAATATATTTGTGTAAACATACATACCTGTAAATGTGTGTGTGTATGTGTGTGTATGTATATTTATATATATAGGAGTCCCTAACTCCTATATATATATTGTATAATATATATATATATTATATATATATATATATATATATATATATATATATATATATATATATATATATATATATATATATATATATATATATATATATATATATATATATATATATATATACGTATATATATCTCGTAAAATATATATATATTTCATTTATCAGCAAAAAATCCTATACATACATACATACATACATACATACATACATACACACACACACACACACACACACACACACACACACACACACACACACACACACACACACACACACACACACACACATATATATATATATATATATATATATATATATATATATATATATATATATATATATATATATATATATGAGTCCCTAACACAAAGAATGACACCAAACCCACACTCACGAAAACCACACAGGATGTCACCACCACACATCCATGCAATAAGCAAACCCAAACCCACACCAATGAGGCACGACCACAAACCAGAAGCCATACTACAGCTGCATCATTAGCCACTTTAAACCCCTCCAATCCATACATGAAGCAAACTGACACCCTCCATGAAGATGTGGCACGACCACGAACCAGAAGCCAAACAGCAGCAATGCAGCTCACCAGCTCAAATGCCCCTGCAAGTCAGAGTAACCTGAGAACACCCTCAGCCAATCAGAGCACAGCTAACCCCCCAGCCAATCAGAGCATAGCCAAGCCCCCAACCAATCAGAACACACCTCCAACCAATCAGAACACAGCCAAGCTCCCATCCTATCAGTTCAAACCTCCACTGGCAGTTAAAAGGAAGAAACAGCAGCAATCTCACATTTCTCCTAGAAGCAGGAAGCAGAAGACACCAGCCTGAAGATGATGAATGAGACTTCATCGAAACGTCGCCAAGACACTTCCAATTCCACGCGGGAGAAAACCCGAATACCCAAAGACCTACATATATATATATATATATATATATATATATATATATATATATATATATATATATATATATATATATATATATATATATATATATATATATGTGTGTGTGTGTGTGTGTGTGTGTGTGTGTGTGTGTGTGTGTGTGTGTGTGTGTGTGTGTGTGTGTGTGTGTGTGTGTGTGTGTGTGTGTGTGTGTGTGTGTGTATACATACATACACACACCCATACACACACCCATATATATACATACGTATGTACACGTACACACACATATGTATACATACATACATACATACATACATACATACATACATACATACACACACACACACACATACATACATACATACATACATACATACATACATACATACATACATATATATATATATATATATATATATATATATATATATATATATATATATATATATATATCTCACAGGTGAAATTCATCCGGTTCTCCCAAACCATTAGTAAATTGTTTAGGCAGTTTGGAGAACCGGTTAAAAATAAAGTGCACGAGAGGGTCTCTCTCTCTCTCTCTCTCTCTCTCTCTCTCTCTCTCTCTCTCTCTCTCTCTCTCTCTCTCTCTCTCTCTCTCTCTCTCTCTCCCTCCCTCCCTCCCTCCCTCCCTCCCTCCCTCCCTCCCTCCCTCCCTCCCTCCCTCCTTCCTTCCTTCCCTCCCTCCCTCGTCTCTCTCTCTCTCTCTCTCTCTCTCTCTCTCTCTCTCTCTCTCTCTCTCTCTCTCTCTCTCTCTCTCTCTCTCTTCAGTTAATAGTTCAACTTAACCGTTGTAGCTGGAATGCAGCCATACACCCTGAATCAAGTCAATAAACAACAGAAACTGACAGGGTTAGGGCAGGGAAACCCATCAATCACCCATCTAGGGATGGGATTAACCTCTTCCCTTCAGGAAAAAGGACAAGATTACAAACATTTTCATTATAAAGAGTATTAAGTAACACTTCTGTGATCAGCTGATACTCCCTGGAGTATCAACATTGCAGCAGCTATAAAAGGTCTTAACAACACCTTTTATAGCTGCTGCAATGTTGGCTACTTCTTGTTTCTTCCTGGGGGAAAGGATACAGGAGGGAACAATGATGCAGCTTGATCATATAGGCTGTGAATTTAATGCATGTGTGGTCCAGCCAGCTGTATTGCTTCTGCTGTGAAGCACCCAATTTAGAACATGGAGAACATAGAATAATAGAGTTGGAAGGGTTAATGGCTTTTGGCAGCATGCCCAGGCTTTCAATTAGCCTGGGCAGCTTGTCTTAGATTCCCTCTCAGCTGCTGCGTTTGCTTTGGGGTAGACTTTTTTTAAAAGGGGAATGGCTGTTTTAAGTTTTCTGCATTGTTTTGGTGTTTCCTGGCACTGTCCTTTTGGGCTGTACTTCCCTCACTCTTTTTGAAAGCCTCTAGTGATGGCAAGCCGTTCCATTGGTTGATTGGTCTCACCCTTAGGAAATTTCTCCTTAGTCCTAGGTTGCTTCTCTCTTTGGTTAGTTTCCATCCATTGTGCCTTTGGAAAATAGATTGACTCCCTCATTTTTGTAGGAGCCCCTCAAATTTCCTGACAGAACAATTAATGAGTGGAATAACTTGCCTCCAGAAATTGTAAATGCTCCAACACTGGAAGTTTTAAAGAAGAGATTGGATAACCATTTGTCTGAAGTGGTGTAGGGTTTCCTGCCTAAGCAGGGGTTTGGACTAGAACACCTCCAAGGTCCTTTCCAACTCTGTTATTCTATTCTATTTTAAATATTGGAACAGTGCTATTTTATTGTGAGTTGGACTAAGGAGAAATTTCCTAAGGGTGAGACCAATCAAGTTGGCCATGCCCACCCAGTCACATGACCAAGCCATGCCCACCAAGCTACGCCCACAGAACCGGTAGGGAAAATTTTTGGATTTCAACACACACACACACATACAGTACACACATGCATAAAATATATTAAAAAAAAGGAAAGATAGAAAATAAGAAATATAGAAAAGTGAAAGAAATAAAGGGGGGGAAGGGGGGAAATCATGTAATTATGCCTTCCATCCTTCTTTCTCTCAAGTAATTGTCATCTTAATCTTCTGCCCTCTCCCGATCCCTTTGTCCCCCTTTAATCCCCAAATCCTGAAATCATCAATTCAATTTCTTCTTCTTTCAACAAAAAGTCCATATGAGGATTCCAGTCTTTCAAAAAAAAAGTCTTTATTGTTTTTTCTCTGATCAAATTGTCAGCTTTGCCATTTCTGCAAGTTCAGTTAATTTTATAATCATATCATTCTGATTATAAAATTATATAATTATACCCTTATCTTAATCTTAACTTCTTTATCTTGTATTAATAAATCCTCATCTGTTAACCATCATTCTTTATCTGCTTTTTCTCTTCTATAAAATGCTGCTTCTTTGGATGTCAGTAAGGATATCTTTAGAAACAGTCTGGGTTTATATATATATATTCCATTTTTTTAATAATACGTTTCTCAGTGATTCTCAAAATCTACATTTACTTTCACTTTGTCATCCCGTAAGAAATCATTTTCACTTATTTTTATCCCGCCTTTATTATTTTTATAAATACCTCAAAGAGGCAAACATACCTTAAACTTGTTCCTTCCTCCTCCTTTCCACATAAGAACAACCTTGCAAGGTGAGTTGGGCTGAAAGAGAGCGATTGTTTCACTTTTCTCCATTCTCCAAATCCTTACCACTAGATTTATTTATTTATTTATTTATTTATTCATTCATTCATTCATTCATTCATTCATTCATTTATTCATTTATTTATTTATTTATTTATTTGTTTGTGAGATTTATATACCGCCTCACAGTGCAAGCACTCTCTAAGCGGTTTACACCAGTAAGCAATGTATATCTTTAAAGCCCTTCATGGCTTAGGACCAGGTTATCTCCGGGACCGCATTCTGCCTCATACTTCCCTCCGACCGGTTAGGGCCCACAGAGTTGGCCTCCTCCAGCTCCCGTCAGCCAAGCAATGCCGGCTGGCGGGTCCTAGGGGGAGAGCCTTCTCTGTGGCCGGCCCCGCGCTCTGGAACCAACTCCCCCCAGAGACCCGAACTATCCCCACCCTGCTGGCCTTCCGAAAAGCCGTTAAGACATGGCTCTTCCTGCAGGCAGGGGGTAGAGCTTAATTCCATCTACACTCTTCCCCGGGTATGTCTGGCGGTTGAATGGTGCTTTTATATTGAAATTTTTAATTTTTATATTTTGATTTTAAATTGAATTTATTGGTTTTCTTGTATTTTTCCTGTGTTGTAAGCCGCCCTGAGTCCCTCGGGAGTGGGGCGGCATATAAGAAACCATAAATAAATAAATAAATAAATAAATATTTATATTGCCCCCAACAATCTGGGTCCTCATTTTACCTACCTCGGAAGGATGGAAGGCTGAGTCAACCTTGAGTTTATCCACTCAAATTTACCCTTGGACTCCACTTCTTTCAAATATCTTATTTCCTACTTTCTATATTTTATGCATATATATCCTATAGTACTTCCCCTAGGTTAATGTCCCATTCTTTGCCAGGAAATTCCACCACCTAGATGAGTACCAACCTCATCTTTTACACAAGCAGTGATGTAGTGCTTCTGCTTACCTTTAAACCCCCTGTGCAAAGATGGAAACGTCAACTGTCCATTTCCCATGTCCTTCTTTCCTTCTGCTCTCCCAGCCCCAGATTCTGCTATTGGTTAGTGATAATAATCACATGTCTTTTCTTTCTTGTAGATCTGTGTGAATGGAAACTGCATAGACTTAGGATCTGTGGTTTCAATCTCCGTGATCTCTCCTCTTGTTGTATTGGGAGCTATCCTAGGCATTCTGCTCCTTTCCTGTTTGGTGTTTCTACCTTGGAAATATATTCAACAGAAGAAGAAGGCAGGTAACTGCAAGTTTCTTATGGTACTTTCTGGCCAGAAAAAAAATGTTGGTTGGGGTGTTTTATTTATTCCATATAAATTCTTCACAGTCATAGCAGTACCTGCTTGCATTTAATTTTGACACTTCGTCAGAGAATGGGCATGTATCAAATACGGCTTAATCCACTGGATTCACAAGGTGAATAAGGAAAGAGTGGATAATGGACCAACTCTAGAATAGTGAGGAGATGGATGTTGCTGGATAGACTTTTTGTTTTCTTCTTGCAGGAACTGAGAATTTAGAAAGGCTGTCCAGCCTCAACAGGGGCACAGTCGGAATTCCTCTTCTTCCTTCTAATACTGGATATGTGGCTTCTTCTGGTAAGAATTCATAGCAGGACTTGGAAATAGTATTTTAAAGCCAATGAGACAGAACATCTTGCTAGCCATCAGTCCTGATACACAAATGTGTTTGGTTAGGGGGGGTATTTCTTTTCCCCACCACGACTGACATATTTCCCTAAATGGGATAATTCCTCCTAAATATTTCTATAAATAAAAATACATTTTTCAAGAACTACATAAGCTAATGCCTTTCTGGTACTAAAACACTGCCCTCGTTCTCTCCAGTTACTTTGATGGGAGGAACCTGCAATAGTTCATTACAATGCGAAGATACTATCTTGCCAAAGATTCAGAAAAGGGAAACATGTAAGATGGACAATGAATGAACTTTGCTCACCATCTTATTTTATTTTAGAACGGCATGTCCACTTTTAAACTCCCCTACAGAGAGGAGGAACAAGTGCTATATTATATCATGCTCCCAGAGATGTGGGGTGGGGGGATATATATATATATATATCTTTTTTACATGATATAGCAGTTTGGAACTTGTCAGATATGTACTGATGTCTGGATTCCCAACAGAGAGTTTGAGCCCCTTAGCAAGATCAATGACTATGTACACCTGATGAATTTCAAATAGAACGAAACTGTTCATGTACTGCCTTCTGGTGGTCAATATAAACAAAAACTCTGTTTAATAACCTCTCCACCATCTCTTTGTGGCATTTCTGTGGCAGAGACCCCAAACAGAGGCTCTTCTGGAGTGCGATTTGGAAGCACCTCCTACACAGGCAGCAGTGATGGTTCTGCTATGCCTTTCATACGAGTGCCTTCGTACTCCATTAACAATTTTCGGCCAGAATTGTTGGAAGAAGTGAAAGATGTCCTCATTCCAGAAAAGCAGCTGATTTTGCACAAGGATCAGATCATTGGGAAAGGCAAGTATCATTTAAGCTGTGCCTATCAGCAATAATACACAAAACTTGTTTTCTACTGTCTGTGTTGAAATAATTCTATTTTCTCCCTGGCAGATGTTTCTTTGATTGTTTCCTGTTGCTCTTCATTAGTGTCTTTGCCAGATGTTTCTTTGATTGTTTCCTGTTGCTCTTCATTAGTATCTGAGCCTCTTTGGGCCAATTGGGCAGGACCGCATTCTTCCCTGCTAAAGCAGGAAAGCAGCGAGAAAAGAAGAGAGGATTGCCATTGTCACAAGGAATAAGTAGCATTTGAAGGCCAAGTAAAGAAGCTAAGTAGTGTGCAGGCATGCTATTCAGAGCAGGTTAGTAATGTGTCTTTCCCACAGGACAACATGGCAAAAAGAGCCAGGTACTACTTAAACAAGAACTCTAGGATAGTCATTCACATCACCTTTCCAGTACACTTTTGAGATGTCTTAAATCTAAAAACTGTTCGTTTAAAGTGACAGTTGATTTTATTTGTACATTTTGTGCGATAGCCCTTTATCCAAGACGCTCAGGAAAAATATGTTTGGAGGCTGTTGCCTCCACTTAAAGCGCAATCCAAGTATCTACAATCCAAATTGTCAGCTGGGATGAAAATCTCTGCTACCACTGTAAACCCCTGCTGTGTTTTGCCTTGAATGGAAGAATCCTGTGATGATGGTTTACTTTCCTACCATTGGTGGATTCTTCCAGCTTTGCTGACTTCCCCTCTTTCCTGACATCATCAGCTAATGGGAAGAATCCACCCATCAGAATATATTATGGAGGGTGGGGTGGGAATTGAGGTCTTAACCATGATCTCTATCATTTTCCCCATATAAAGGCAAAAGTTAATGTTTACAGGATTTATAATTGCATAAATGCTCAGAACTCCACCCCATCCCCCCAAAGAATGACACCCTAAAAAAAAACAGCTAGTATTGGGTGACGAGCACTTCCCCCAAACTTTTCTAGAGCTCATGTGCAGTTTCTGACTTGTTTGAGCCACATTTTTGTACTTCCTATTCATCCCCTACCATCACCAAGCTATACAGTTCAGATAAGATGCTGAATTCTGTATGGCCCAGAAAGAGGGTGGAGACCAACGCTATTAGAGACCTGTGGAGACCTGTGGAGGTTTTGAGGAAGCCAGACTCTTCTGCATGCTCTCGGCTGTTTCGCTGCGAATAGAATAGAATAGAATAGAATAGAATAGAATAGAATAGAATAGAATAGAATAGAATAGAATAGAATAGAATAGAATAGAATAGTTGAAAGGGAACTTGGAGGTCTTCTAGTCCAACCCCCTGCTTAGGCAGGATACCCTATACCACTTCAGACAAATTGTTATCCAGTCTCTTCTTAAAAACTTCCAATGTTGGAACATTTACAACTTCCGGAGGCAAGTTGTTCCACTGATTAATTGTTCTAACTGTCAGGAAATTTCTCCTTAGTTCTAAGTTGCTTCTCTCCTTGATTAGTTTCTACCCATTGCTTCTTGTCTTGCCTTCTGGTGCTTTGGAGAATAGCTTGACTCCCTCTTCTTTGTGGCAACCCCTGAGATATAAGGGATAATAAGGAATGACAGCAACAAAGTTTGCTCAAGGCCTGGAGGTGAAGATAAAGGATTGTCTGTGAAATAGAGATTTTACTCCAGATGACACCATTTATGGCAAAAGCATAAATTATTTACATTGTTGGAAACACTTTAGATTCAGATTTAATAAATATTCAGGCTCAGGACACCTGGTTCCTCTAAGTGCTCCATTAAATCGTGGACATGAACATATTATTATTATTATTATTATTATTATTATTATTATTATTATTATTATTATTATTATTATTATTATTATTATTATTATTATTATTATTATTATTATTATACAATTGTATCACAGCGGCCAGTTGTTTCGCCGGATTTGGCATTGATTACTAGTCGAGCCCCACCCAGGGGCCTAGGAAGTCGTAATGTATTTTCGAAGTATATGTGCAGAACCGAGCAGTGCGGCTTTCTGCATTTGACTGATGGTGATTTTGTCAATTTTGAGCTGTTTTAAATGTAATTCCAGTGCTTTTGGGATAGCACCCAGTGTTCCAATCACCACTGGAATTACCACTGCTGGTTTGTGCCATAATCGTTGGATTTCGATTTTTAAGTCCTGGTATTTTGCGATTTTTTCGTGTTCCTTTTCATCGACCTTGCTATCTCCTGGTATTGCAATGTCAATTATAGTCACCTTGTTGTTCTCGACCAGCGTGATGTCTGGTGTATTATGCGCCAGTACCTTGTCTGTTTGTATACGAAAATCCCACAAGATCTTGACCATCTGATTTTCAGTGACTTTTTCAGGCTTGTGTTCCCACCAGTTTGTAGCAGTATGGATGTTATAATTTTTGCATAAATTCCAGTGGATCATTTGTGTAACAGAGTTGTGTCGTAATTTGTAATCAGTCTGCGCGATTTTCTTGCAGCAGCTGAGCACATGGGCTACAGTTTCATCAGCTTCCTTGCATAATCTTATTATTATTATTATAATTATTATTATAATTATTATTATAATTATTATAATTATTATAATTATTATAATTATTATAATTATTATAATTATTATAATTATTATTATTATTATTATTATTATTATTATTATTATTATTATTATTATTATTATTATTATTATTATTATTATTATTATTATTATTATTATTATTATTTATTCACAAAAAATGTAATACACAGCAAACGAGATTTATATGCTGGATTTCGTATCACTATATCACAAGTCGAACACTTCCCAAGCGTCTAGGACTGTATGATGTATTTTCGTATGATGCGCGCAGATCCAAGTACGGTGGCCTTTTGCAACTGACAGATCGTGATTTTGTCAATGTTTATTGTTTTCAAATGCCGGTTAAAGTCTTTTGGCACAGCACCCAGTGTGCCGATTACCACTGGGACCACCTGTACTGGTTTATGCCAGAGTCGTTGTAATTCGATTTTAAGGTCCTGATATCGGTTAAGTTTTATTATTATTATTATTATTATTATTATTATTATTATTATTATTATTATTATTATTATTATTATTATTATTATTATTATTATTATTATTATTATTATTATTATTATTATTATTATTATTATTATTATTATTATTATTATTATTATTATTGAGACTTATATACCGCCTCATTGTGTGAGCACTCTCTAAGCGGTTTACACCATTAAGCAATGTATATTTACATTGCCCCCAACAATCTGGGCCCTCATTTTACCTACCGCGGAAGGATGGAAGACTGAGTCAACCATGAGCCGGTGAGATTTGAACAGCTGAACTGCTGATCACAGTCAGCTAAAGTAGCCTGCAGTACTGCACTCTAACTGCTGCGCCACCTCGGCTCTTGATAAAATTAAACATATGTAGGAAACACATTACAGTAACAATGGGGGACTTCAACTACCTGGATATGAACTGGAAAACTAATTCTTCACCAAGTGAGAAATCAAATAGGTTCCTAACCAACCTAGCTGACAACTTTGTTGTCCAAAAGGTAGTGGAGGGAACTAGAGGGACAGCCATACTGGACTTAATACTTACAAACAGAGAAGAAAGGATAGAGGGGGTTGAAACTGCAGGAACCTTGGGTGAGAGTGACCATTTCATACTAGAATTCAACAGAACACAAACACAAACAATAGAACACAACAATACCAAAGTCTTAGATTTTAAAAGAGCTGATTTTTATAATCTCGGGAAAGATTCCTTGAATGAAAGTCCTAAAGGGAAAAACAACTCAAGAATCTTGGGAAACTCTGAAAAATATGATCATAAAAGGCCAGACCAGCACAATACCGATAAGAAAGAAAAATTCCAAGAAGAAACCAGCATGGTTGCACAAAGATCTCTCTGACAAATTGAATGAAAAAAGGAAAAGTACAAAAAATGGAAAGAGGGACACATAACTAAGGCAGAATATCAGCAGATAGCCAGAATCTGTAAAGACGAAGTCAGGAAAGCAAAGGCCCAGAATGAACAAAGACTTGCAACAAAAGTCAAAAATAATAAAAAAAGTTTCTTCCAACATATAAATAACAAGAAAAAAAAATCAAGGAAACAGTTGGTTCCCAAAGAGAGAAGACAGCAAGGAAGTAACAGGCAACAGAGAGAAAGCAGAGCTGCTTAAGTCATTCTTTGCATCGGTCTTCACACAAAAAGAAACTATAGCCCAAATTACCAGAAATATAACTGCAAAAAACATACTGGAAACTAAAGTTAAAATAATTAAAAAAAAAAACCAGTAAGAGAACGCCTGTCTGAACTTGATGAATACAAATCACCAGGACCGAATGGATTATACTCCAGAGTACTAAAGGAGCTGGCAGATGTCATCTCAGAACCACTGCACCACATCTTTCAACAATCCTGGAACACTGGGGAACTACCAGAGGACTGGAAAAGAGCTGACGTGATTCCCATCTTCAAAAAAGGAAAAAAACCCGACCCAGGAAACTACAGACCGATCAGCCTAACATCAATACCAGGGAAAATACTGGAAAAGATAATAAGATCTGTCAACACCTAGAAACGAGTAAAATAATAACTAGCAGCCAGCACGAGTTTGTTAAAAACAGATCATGCCAAACCAATCTCATTTCATTCTTCAACACCGTGACTATAGACCAGTGAAATACTGTGGACATAATATACCTAGACTTCAGCAAGGCATTCGACAAAGTAGACCATAACCTACTTCTTCGTAAGCTAGAGAAAAGTGGGATAGACAACCTCACCACCAGATGGATCCACAACTGGCTGACAAACCGTACTCAACGAGTAGTCCTTAATGTGTCTAAGTCCACATGGAGAGAAGTAAGCAGTGGGGTACCACAAGGCTCTGTTTTAGGCCCAGTACTCTTCAATATCTTCATAAACTACTTAGATGAGGGAATAGAAGGGGAACTTACCAAATTTGCAGATGACACTAAGCTGGCAGGAATAGCTAACAGCCTAGAAGATAGGCTCAAGATCCAGATGACTTGACCGCTGGGCCCTATCTAACAAAATGAAATTCAATGTAGAGAAAATCCTACACTTAGGTAAAAAAACCCAAAAGTATACATATAAACTGGGTAAAACCAGGCTTAATAGCAGTGACTGTGAGAGGGATCTTGGGAGTCCTACTGGACAACCAGCTAAACATGAGCCAGCAGTGTGCAGCGGCAGCCAAAACAAACCAATGCAATCCTAAATTGCATTAACAGAGGGATACAATCTAGATCAAGTGAGGTACTAATACCACTCTATAAAGCCTTAGTTAGACCGCACCTGGAGTATTGCATCCAGTTTTGGTCACCACACTATAAAAAAGATATTGAGACTCTATTTATTTATTTATTTATTGGTATTTCTTATATGCCGCCCAACTCCCGGAGGACTCCGGGCGGCGTACAACAGGAAAAATACAAGAAACCAATATAAGCATTTAAAACAAATATAAAAATTAAAAACCATAATCTTAAAAACATTTAATATCAATTCGACTTCATACATACTTGGGGGTGAGTTCAAATGGATTACGCTCTACCCCCTGCCTGCAGGAAAAGCCATGTCTTAACAGCTTTCCGGAAGGCCAGCAGGGTGGGGATAGTTCGGGTCTCTGGGGGAAGTTGGTTCCAGAGCACGGGGCCTGCCACAGAGAAGGCTCTCCCCCTAGGGCCCGCCAGGTGACATTGCTTAGCCGATGGGACCTGGAGGAGGCCAACTCTGTGGGCCCTAACCGGTCGAAGGGAAGTGTGAGGCAGAATGCGGTCCCGGAGATAACCTGGTCCTAAGCCATGAAGGGCTTTAAAGATGGTGATCAACACCTTGAATTGGACCCAGAGACCGATGGGCAACCAGTGCAGCTGGCGGAGTAAGGGTGTCCAACGTGGGTGTACCTTGGCACACCCACCACAGCACGCGCAGCCGCATTTTGCACCAGCTGAAGTCTCCGGATACTCTTCAAGGGTAGCCCCATGTAGAGCGCGTTGCAGTAGTCCAGGCGCGAGGTGACAAGGGCATGAGTGACCGTGAGTAGAGCCTCCTTCTCCAAGTATGGCCACAACTGGTGCACCAGGCGAACCTGTGCAAAGGCCCCCCTAGCCACAGCAGAGAGATGGTGATCCAATTTTAGCTGTGGATCTAGGAGGACCCCCAAGTTGTGAGCCTGATCCGAGGGAGTCAGTTTCGCTCCCTCGAACGTCAAGGAGGGACAATTGTCATGGTCCTTAGGAGGCAATATCCAAAGCCACTCAGTCTTGTCGGGATTAAGTCTGAGTCTGTTCCTCCCCATCCAGATCCTAACGTCGTCCAGGCACCGGCACATTACATCAACTGCCTCTCTGAAATCAGACGGGGTGGTGATGTACAGCTGGGTGTCGTCAGCGTACTGATGGAAACGCACCCCATGCCTGTGGATGATCTCACCCAGCGGTTTCATGTAAATGTTAAACAGGATGGGCGAGAGAACCGACCCCTGAGGCACCCCACATGATAGGGGCCTAGGGGACGATCTCTGCCCTCCTGTTAACACCGACTGCATCCTATCGGTGAGATAAGAGGAGAACCACCGTAAAACAGTGCCTCCCACCCCCAACTCACCGAGACGATGCAGAAGGATACCATGGTTGATGGTATCGAACGCCGCTGAGAGGTCAAGTAGCACCAGGATGGAGGAGTTACCCCCATCCCGGGCCCGCCAGAGATCATCCATCAGAGCGACCAAGGCAGTTTCTGTACTGTAGCCGCGCCTGAAACCCGACTGATAAGGATCTAGATGATCTGTTTCATCCAGAAGCTGCAGAAGCTGAGTAACCACCACCTTCTCCGCAACTTTCCCCAGAAAGGGCAAGTTGGAGACAGGACGATAGTTCTTCAAATCAGCTGGATCCAGGGAAGGCTTCTTCAGGAGGGGTCTCACCACCGCAGTTTTTAACGACTGCGGTACGGATCCCTCTCTCAAAGAAGCGGTGACCACCGCCTGGATCCAGCCGCATGCCACCTCTCTGCTGGCCGAGACCAACCAGGAGGGACACGGATCCAATAAACAGGTGGAGGTACCCATCGCCCCCACAGCTCTGTCCACATCTTCGGGAGAAACAGGCCCAAACTCTTCCCATAATGGTAGACTAAGACTAGCCCCTGTCAACTCTATGGACTCTGCCCAGCTAGAGTCCAGGTTCGACCGAATCTGAGCGACTTTATCCGTCAGAAACTCAGCAAATTCCTCAGCTCTGCCTTGTAAGTGTTCCTCGCTCCCCCCTTTAGCAAGGAGGGAGCGAGTCACCCTAAACAAGGCGGCTGGGCGAGAATCTGCGGACGCAATAAGAGCGGAAAAATAAGATCGTTTTGCCGCCCTTATCGCCACTAAAAAAGTGCAGAGGAGAGCAACCAGGATGATCAGGGGACTGGAGACTAAAACGTATGAAGAGCGGTTGCAGGAACTGGGCATGGATAGTCTAGCGAAGAGAAGTATCAGGGGAGACATGATAACAGTGTTCCAATATTTGAGGGGCTGCCACAGAGAGGAGGGAGTCAAGCTATTCTCCAAAGCAGAAGAAAGCCAGACAAGGAATAATGGATGGAAACTGATCAAGGAGAGATTCAACCTAGAAATAAGGAGGAACTTTATGACAGTGAGAACAATCAACCAATGGAACAGCTTGCCTTCGGATGTCGTGGGAGCTTCATCACTTGAGACTTTCAAGAAGAGATTGGACTGCCATTTGTCAGAAGGGTGTAGGGTTTCCTGCTTGAGCAAAGGGTTGGACTAGATGACCTACAGGGTCCCTTCCAACTCTGTTAATCTGTAACTCTGTAAATCAAAGGTTTGCTAGCCTATACCATGGTAGTTCATTGGAGAATTTGTCTTGATGTCAAATCAAAATGGAAAGCACAGTGAAAATCTGAGAGGAACTGAAAGAAAATGCGTTTGTTATTGCCATACTCTTATGCTTTGTCCAAAAGAGTACTTCACTGCAATCTAAATCAATTTAAAAGGCCGCAAAATATAGCTCACTGCTCTTGAGCACAAATATCTATTTCTCTGCTCAGTCTGACAAGATTGAGTATCAAGAACTGGAAATGTTTGTCGGACACAACTTTTTATCATTGTTTTTAGTTATTTGCTTATTTTTAAACTGACCTCATTTGTTTACTGTTTTTGATTTTAGAAGCACTTTCCGAAGTCTAGAGATCTGGATTTACTTACTCAAACTAGGCTGCAGTTCTTTCATTTCTCCTTTATTTTACATGAATTCCAGCCATTCCATTAATTCCATTGCATCCACATGTCAGGAAATGCCTGGTTCTTCCATCTTTTAAAGTTCCTCATTTCTTCACTCTTCAGATCATTATAGGCCTGTGTACGGTAGTTACAAAAGATTATCCTGCACTGTTTAGTAGTTCATACCAAAATTTAGAATATCATATCTCTTTCTTTCATTAAATGAGTGCATTATTTTAAACCATCGCCCAGGAATCAATTTCTTTTTTTGACAAAATAAAATAAGGATTGACATTTCTTCATTGTCTGGTATTTTCTAAGAACTCCAATTTGGCTTATTTTTTATTGTACTGTTACAATTTCCTGCATTCTTACAGCACTGCAATACCTTTTCAGTAACTGCAGTATACTGTATGTGTCTAAATATGCACATATTCATTTTATTGCTGTGATGTTTTTACTGTGTGATCACTTATAATAAGGTTAATAGGGTTAAATCCTTCTGTAATTATTGGGGTTTATGTTGGTATTGATTGTAGAATATAGGTAGAATCTCGGGTGTGGGGAACGGTGAAGACACCTTGGAGGTTTGCATCCAAAAGCCAAATTAGAATTCAATGATAGCATGCATATTTATTTTATTTCCAAAAGGATATCATCAAATATATAGCCTGTCTTTACTATATAGATCAAAACTTTAAAAACAGAAATTGAATAGGTTCCATCATTTAGAAAAATTATAAAATATCTGAACCGTAATTATTACAAATCATCAGTTGGCATCAATTTTAAAAATAATTATGATTTCTTCATCTCAAGATTAAAATGGAATTTAAGTTAGGGCAATAACTTTCATTGAACATAAATGACTATACTTCCTAAAATCCTATTTTTATATCAAGTATTTCCCTTCCCTTCCTACTACTTTGTTTTATGTTTGACAAAGTCTTCATTCATTTCTAGCTGATACCTTCTTGGTCTTCCAGATCTTGCCTTGACTTACATCTATTCCATGTAATTTTCATTTTTCTAACAATGGTTTTGACAGTTGTAATTAGAAATGTTTAGGAGGTTTTTTTACAGCTTTCATTTTATCTTCACTCATAGATGTTCTGAAAACTGATAGATGAGTCCATGGTTGTTGAAAGTAGACAGAATAACAATCACAATCTGAAAGATTAGAAGGGGCAAATATTTGTTCATGTCTTTATCTGGCTAATTATTAACCTAAAAGAATCAATCACCTTTTTAACCTTATTAACAGGTTTACAGTAGAGAAATAAAAGGAAAAATAATATTGAATGAACTGGAAGTGGGACCAAATTTCTGTGCTTAACGTATTTTTTATTTTCTTATTTTGAACCTGTAAATACAGTAGCTAGGCAAAAATAATAAGTATGAAATTTAAATATACACAAAGATGTTGTGTTTAACTTTGTACAGGTAAGTCCTCCACTTACAACATTTCATTTAGTAACCGTTTAAAGTTACAACAGCATTGAAAAAAGTGCCTTAGGACCATTTTTCACACTTACGACACTTACAACCTTTGTAGCATTCCCATGATCATGTGATCAAAATTCACATGCTTGGCAACTGATTCATATTTATGACGGTTGAAATGTCCCGGGGTCATGTGATCAGCTTTTGTGACCTTCTGACAAGCAAAGTCAATGGGGAATCTAAATTCACTTAACAACTGTGGCAAGAAAGGTTGTAAAATGGAGAAAAACTCACTTAACAAATATCTCACTTAACAACAGAAATGTTGGGCTCAATTGTGGTCATAAGTCAAGGACTCCCTGTACCATGTAGATATTTTATTAGTTTCTTTCACTTAGGAAATCACTGAAACATACACTTTGATGAAGGTGCTTAAACTTTTCCGTGCAACTGCACTTGACTATACAAACAGGCAAAAGTATGATGATGTGTAGGCATACTAAATTGAAAAAAAATTAAAAGCAAATTAGATACCTTAAAACTGAGACAAATTTATGTTATTGAGTTAAATAATACGATTGGGTATTGATATAGTTGGATATAAATTGTGTTGGCACTAGGTTGTCTGTTAGTTAGGGCAGTACTTCTCTGACAGTAAAAAAAATATTTGTTTTAAATTTCAAATTCGATATATTTTTAACACTTAAAACAATTGTATTCTCTTTATAGTATTGTTGTTTGATGTTAAGATGGCTCCAGCACAGACAGAGGTTGTATAGCATCTGGGTTTGCTAATGTCGATATTGGTGCCTATGTGTAAAACTTGTTCTTTTTTTCATCCAGGGCATTTTGGGATTGTTTACCATGGAACTTACATAGATTCATCCCAGAGAGAGATTCGGTGTGCTGTTAAATCCCTAAACCGTAAGTAATTCCTCTTCCTTTTATGAAACTAATTAATAAACCTGGAACTAATAACTAATGAACTAGTTTATTAACGTAGAAAAGAAATCAAGGGATCATAGGCTCATGATAAAGTATGAGACACAATAATGTCTTGTTTAAAAAAAAATAGTGTTTCATAATCTATAAGGAGCCAGTTTGGTTTAGTGGTTTAAAGCATAAGGCTAGAAACCAGGGCACCATGAATTCTTGTTCCCCCTTAGGCCTTTGCCAAGAATCAACACTAACTTGAACTTACACACACACACACACACACACACACACACACACACACACACACACACACACACACACACTTACAAAAGGACAGTATTTACAAAAGGCAGAGACAACTTCCAATTTAAGTATCAATGTTTTTTTTTCTTTAAAATAGGGTATCATTCCAGAACCACATCTTCTTTTAAAGCTTCCAAGAAAAAACTTTTTGTTTTCCTCCTAGTTCCCAAATGTTTTCTTCACAATTTTAGCATGATTGAACCGCCGCTAATCTTTAGCTTCCTTATTTCTCCCCCTCGTATTTTTGGGGTTGTTTTTGAAAAGCAAACAGTCCTTTTTAGCCCAGATCACAAATCACTCACTTTTCCTCCTGCTCAGTCTTGTTGATTCTGGTTCTCCTTCAGCTTTGTGCAGCCATGTTGCTGCCGCAGCTCCGCACCATCAGATAGGGGCTTTCCAGCTCAGGGAGGGGAGATGCAGCTCCCCTCTACCCTCCTGGTGGTCCCCCTTCGCTTCAACCCCTCTACTGGGGGGCTTAGGTCCGAATTCGGACCCTCAGGTGTGGAGTGTTTGGAGCCGGCCGCAGAGGTCGCAGTCCCGGCTTCCGATATTGCCGAAGGAGGAACCAGAAGTCAAGTTTCTGTGCATTCTTAAGTTTGATCTGTAACATGGCATGAGAAGATGGTCATAGGGCCTTTTCCATTTTGTCTTGTCACTAATGCAAACAGCTCCTAGCATTTAGAATATTCTGCCATGTCTCCTTGGGGTTGTCTTCACCTCTTCCTCAGTTCATATCTGAGGTAGCCTTAAATCCTGCTTAAATATGCCAGTGTTAAATCAGTGTTCTTTCCTCCAGCCAGCAACAATCAATGGCAGTTTCAGGGCCTGTCACACTTGTAGCTGCTGTTAGCAGTGTACCGTATGTTCCGGCGTATAAGATGACTTTTTACCCCTTGAAAATCATCTCAAAAGTCGGGGGTCATCTTATATGCCGGGTATTGAAACTCCAGGGGGAGCTCAAAAACGGCTGCGGCCGCATCCCCGCCGTTCTCCAGCCAAGCGGCCGAAGGAGCCCCGGAGCGTCTTCGGTCTCCTGCTGGGAAGGCTGCGGCCGCCACCACCAGCTGCAGCCTTCCCAGCAGGTGGGCACGCGTGGGAGGGAGCGCGGAGCAGAGGCGCCCGGCAGCTTAAGGCAAGAGGCGGGTGGAAGACGCGGGCAGGAGCCTGATGCCGATGCCGCCACTTCTGGCATCCCCGCGCCTCTCGACCTGCTCGCTGGGCGCCTCTGCTCCGCGGTCCCTCCCGCGAGCGCCCACCGAAGAAATATCGGAGCAGTGATAGCAGCAGCAGCAGCAGTAGCGCGCACTCTCCTTCCCTGCCAGCGCCACGGTCGGGGACTCAGTCGGGTGGCTGGAGTTCCGCGGGAGATGGCGACAGAGGCTCCTTCTTCCTCCGAGGGGAGGGGAGCAACCTACCCACCTATCTCGCTTCCACTTGCATCTTGGAAGAGGGCTGGGCAAGGGAGAAAGGAGCCACGGTGGGGATTGGTTTGCAGGAAGGAAGGAAGGAAGGAAGGAAGGAAGGAAGGAAGGAAGGAAGGAAGGAAGGAAGGAAGGAAGGAAGGAAGGAAGGAAAGAGAGAGAGAGAGAGAGAGAGAGAAAGAAAGAAAGAAAGAAAGAAAGAAAGAAAGAAAGAAAGAAAGAAAGAAAGAAAGAAAGAAAGAAAGAAAGAAAGAAAGAAAGATGTTAGGAAGGAAGGAAGACAGAAAGAAAAAGAAAGATGGTAAGAGGGGTAGTCTTATAAGGCGAGTATATCCCAAACTCTATATTTGAACTGGAAAAGTTGGGGGTCGTCTTATACGCCCAGTCGTCTTATACGCCGGAACATACGGTAAGTCAGCTGACCAAAAAGTAGGCAGGATAAGCCAGGTGTTTATTGTCATTTTGAGCTGCTGAGTGCTCACTTCTTCCCAACAGAGTTTGCCCTCTTCCTCCATTCTTTTTCTTTCAGAGGGGGAAACATGGCACAGCTGCCAGCAGACTTCTGAAGCAACAGCTAACTGAAAAGCATAGCATACCCGCTCTTTTGTCTGCTCTGGTGGCTTCAGTCTAATAGTTAACTATTAACTAAGACCAGCTAGCTCATCCCCAGTTCCAGGAAGGGGTACATTTAAAATAACAAGGTTTGCCTGTTTTTTGTCTGCTTGGTAGGTTTTGGGGAGATGGTAGGTTTTGACAGAAACTTAACCCCATGAGTCCAGTTACCCATCAAGGCATCAGTCAAGCCCAGCAGTCTTGTGATGTCTTGTCAGCAGAGGGAGGATAACAAAGCCAGAAGGTGTAATCAATGTTGCTTAACACGTCATGCATGCCCAAATACAAGAATCCGCTGTTTGATTGTAAGCCAGAAGAGAGCTTATAGAGAAATTGACAATAGGAGAAACACATTTTGTTCTGGCATATGGGCAGGTGAATAGCACATTAACCAGGTCATAGCAAGTGGCTCCTAAATTTTAAACTACTTAATCAGTAATTGTAATGGCATTTTCTGCAACAGAGTTTTTTTACTAGTTTGCAATGCCCCACCAATCAATGTTTTTGCATACAGGAATAGGAATGGGGAAGTACCAATTCACTCAACTTTAAAATAATAACAGCAAGATTAAATAAATAAACAAACAAACAAACACTTCAGCTCACAGCTTTGTGTTTGTAAGACAATACCAATAAAGTATCTTTGGAGAAGCTCTTAAGGAGAGAAAGAATTAGTTCTAAACTGAGGGTTGGCCTAGGGAAGTAAGAATACTCTTGTTTCTAATAATCTGAATTAAGCCTTAAATCAATACAAGGCAATCTGTGGAGCCATTCGTCCTTTGTTAGTCCTTTCAAACATAAAAAGTAGAGATGCCTACGAGCCAACCCAGTCCAGTATTATAACATATGCTTGTTTTTTACTCTGGCAATATCTTCCATCCTTATTCCCATTGGCAGACTCCCTCTACTTGATGGAAGTTCGAAAAGGCTCTCAATACTCTGTTTTTTCCTAGGATCGCTTGGTCCAGCTTATATGCTTACAAGATCACTTCTCAGAAACTTTTGCTCACAGCTTCACAATTCCTTAAGTCTTGGAGAGGGGGGGGAAAGTTGCTACTGAGAATATTGATCCAATCTCTTCATTTTTTCCTCTTAGGAATTACTGACTTGGAGGAAGTGGAGGAATTCCTGAAGGAAGGGATTCTGATGAAGAGCTTCCATCACCTCCATGTCCTTTCTCTCATTGGAATCACCTTGCCTAAGGAGGGTCTCCCCCTGGTGGTTCTACCTTACATGATGCACGGAGATCTCCGACATTTTATCCGTTCAGAGCAGAGGGTACGTGGTGCCAGATCTTGGGGTCCTTGTTTGAGCGACACTCAATGCCAGTCACTTTCCTTTTTCTGAATCGGCCCTTGGTTTGGAGTTCCTTATCTCTTCTTTGCAAAATGAAATTGTTTTTAAGGAAAAGCTTACCCAGAGATGATGCATTCAGCCCTTTCTTATCTCTCTCAGTTCTGGTGTGCTTTTGTTTTGTTTGTGATGTCCTCATCCATCTGCTTGTACACAGTTTATTTATTTATTATTTATTTATTATTTACATTTCTATGCCGCCCAATTCCCGAAGGACTCTGGGCGGCTCACAACAGAAAGAAACATAAATAGAAAATTTAAAATTTAAAAACAGATTAAAAATACATTAAAATTACATTCATCCAGCATTCTTGGGTCGACCTTGTCTCTCATCACCAGAGGGCAATGGCCCCAGGCCTGTCGGAAAAGCCAGGTCTTAATGGCTTTACGGAAGGCCAATAAGGTGGGGGTAGTACGGATCTCGGGAGGTAGCTGGTTCCAGAGAGCCGGGGCTGCCACAGAGAAGGCCCTCCCCCGAGGGCCCGCCAGCCGACACTGTTTAGCTGAGGGGACCTGGAGGAGACCGACCCTGTGGGCTCTCACTGGTCATTGGGAGGTATGTGGTAGCAGGCGGAAATACTCTGGTCCTGAGCCATATAGGGCTTTAAAGGTGATAACCAACACCTTGAATTGTGTCCGGATAGAGCTGACAGAGCCTTCTGGTAAATCAGTGCAGGTTTTGCACATCCTTCCTGTTAAACCTCACCATATTGTTACAGAGAGTGGGGCTGGCTGTTGGATGCAGCAGATAGAAGTCCTTAAATCTATCCTATAGCATTGTAGCCTTTGTAAGGTAAATCTTTTAGGTTAGGTTCCAGAAAGACACATACAAGAAACTAATCATCTTATCAGTGGTACTTTTCTGATGATGAAACAAGATGGGAGCTCTGGGTTTTCAGAAGAGATATTGTTTTTCTTTGGTTCTTTCTGCTGACTCTGAGAAAGGTAGAACAGTAGGAACATGAGCTGATGTCTGGTCTGATGCAGCTTCCTCCATCTAATCGGCACAGAACAAGTGGCTGAAAGATGCTGGCATCTTACAGTCTCTCTTTTTGCCCTGGAGAAACAAACAGAGGTAGCATTCTTACTATTGGCAGGCTTCTCTTCTGCCTCCAATCTATTGCCACTGTGGCTGTCCCAAAATTTATCTTATAAACGTTTTCTCACCACAGTATTTTAAGGAACTGCCCATGTAAGCTTCGCCTCATATTTTTATTGAAGTTGGGCCTTGAGAAAGGAATAATTTCCAACTCATCTCTTCTGCTCCTCATTTCATTCCTGTTGTAAACATACTGTGAAATATTAGGCAGTTGTCAGTTGCTACTTGTGATGTACTGCTGATCAGCTCAAAAATGCCTCCCCCTTGCTTGATAAAAATGGATATTATCCTTTGCAGGTGGCTTTTGACCTTAAACACATCCGCCACCCTTTGCAGAGGAGTGCAACATTAAACAAACAAATTTAGCTGATAACAACAAGATTTATCCTCCCAAGATTTTCCTTGCAACTGTTATATTCCAATCCAGGATCACATGACAACATTATTCATGGGAAAGGGGCAATAGGTTAAGCATGGGACATGTTCTTTTGAGTATGGGCAAGACAGTGACAGCTTCTGACCACTAGGGGGCCATGCAGGCACACTGTGAAAGAGAAGATTGTAAGCTATGGAAGAAAATTTCAGAAGGCTCTTCCATCTCAATTCTGGGTGTTATATTATGCACATCCTATTCCTATCTTGCCAAGCAGTGAGCAAGTGTCTGCTTTGCCATGTGTGCACAGAGCAGAGAAGATTCCCCTGGCCCCAATTCTGCTGTTTATATTTATAGGCGTGGGCTCTTTGTCATCTATCATATGCGAATGGGATACACTCAGTTTCTCAGCCAAATTTCTTAGAAAATTTGTCCAATATCTGAAGCAGCCTTGAAATTAACTTCAGCTGTGTTATCTTGTGGGAACCGCAAGCAAGCAGCTCTGCTCTCTCGAGGTGCATAAACTTCAAAGCCAGATGGAAAACGCGTTGTGAGTTTCCTGGTGGTTAGACAGTTTTGTTTGTTTGTTTGTTTTCCATCAGAACCCCACTGTGAAGGATTTAATAGGTTTTGGGCTACAAGTGGCTCGGGGGATGGAGTATCTGGCCCAGAAGAAGTTTGTGCACAGAGATCTTGCGGCCAGAAACTGCATGTAAGTACAAACATGGGTGTATCTACACAGAATAATAGAACATGGGGAATTGGGCAAGGACAAGCCAGAGAAGTTGCTGAGGCTGGTTTATGCTATGGGCAGGTGCCTTATCCCTCCCCATGTGACTAGCTATGGGAAAAGTCTGTCAGAAATACTTTCCAAACTAGTTTGTTTCGATTCCTCCTTCCTGAGGGAAAAATTGATTTTTCCCTCAGAACTTTATACCATTTATACAAGATGCTCAATCTTTTGACTTATTTTTCTGGTAAATAGAAAGTAAATTCTCTGAAGAGTTTTTGAAGAAACTGGGAATGTATAGTCAGGGGGTGGTGGTGGGAGAATGGTATGCTAGTACTTTCGCAGTATCTGAGGAGGCATACTCAGAAAAAGGTCAAGACCAATTTTCTTATACCCTTATGGAGCAATGTACCCAATAATGGATTGAGGTGACAAGAAGGCAGATTAGGAAAAACTTCCTGCAGTTTGACAGTGGAATCTATGACCCACTAGCACTGGACAGGCAACTGGACTTGAAGGATTAAATGGGTCCTTCAAAATCTACAATTTTATGATTTAAACAAGACACCGATCCATAAGATAACCAAATGGGTTTGATCCACACAGTTTGTTAAGCTACATAGCAGAAGCTAAAGTTAAAATGAACCATGCATACATGCTAGAGTTTTAACAGATGTGATTAAATAAATTGTACAAACAGCCATTGTCTGACTGCATATAACAGACTAAAGCATAAGTCTGGGGTAGGAGATACAATTGCCATGTTCACGTGGCATGCTATGCCTAAGCAATAATCTCTATTAGGGGGACAGCCTGGTTTTCGTCACATGATAAGCCAGGATGCTTCTGGAATTCCTTAATGGTGCCAAATAAAATGAGTTCACATGACCGCTGTATTGCTCCTAATCCCATTCTCCTTTTTTATCCAGGCTTGATGAGACCTATACGGTGAAAGTGGCAGACTTTGGGCTGGCCCGAGATATCTTTGACAAGGAATATTACAGCATCCGGAAACACCGCAGGGCAAAGCTGCCTGTCAAATGGATGGCCCTAGAGAGCCTGAAAACTCAAAAATTTACCACCAAGTCAGATGTAGTAAGTGCAAGCAAGGGCACCCGATGCTAAAACATTGCCCGCAGTTGTTGTTGTCCTGGCCACATTGTCTGCATTCGCAGGAAACAGTGAACCACAAATTAGCCAACTCCATGTTAGTGTTTTGCTGAACCCAGATGTTATAAATAGATTTTGGTTCAGCCCACAGAATTGGATTAATTGGATATGCCTTGATTTGTTAATGTGTTGTGGCAACACAGCCACAATTTTATGTGAGGGCTATGCAAAATAGGCCATTATGAAAGCTCCTGCTAAGACACTGTAACTTTCCAAGCAGTCATTTCCTTCACCAATTTATGCTAGTCTCAGAAAAGCATAAGGGGAAAAGACTCCTATGCAACTGAGTCTTTTCCCCTTTGCAATTTGCAGAGAAGGAACAGTCTGGCTGGAGATTTTACCTGCCCTAGTGACGGCTTGCATTTTCTCTGCGTCCCACTCATATTGACATCTATACTTTCTGTCACGCAGTGATTTTTTTATTGTCTGTTATATGTATATGCAGGGAGATGCATCCCTATTCATTATAATGGTTTATTCCTGAGCACGTGATTGATATGTTCTTGTACGCATGTGTACATTCCTTTCCCCGATCTCTCCTTCTGTTCCTGGCTTCCATTGAAGCAAGACCTATTTTTATATCAGAGATGTAGAATAATGAGGATTTATTATTTTGTACCGAAATAAACATTTTTACTTAGACTTTTAAACTGCGGTTTCTTTTCTAATGTCTGATGTCCGGGAAAAGATCTATTTCTCCTTTGTGAGATTAATTATCGCCTCTGACACTTTCCCTGTTCTGCTGTCTTACCAGTGGTCCTTCGGGGTCCTCTTGTGGGAACTGATGACACGAGGGGCCTCTCCATATCCTGAGGTGGATCCCTATGATATCACCTGTTACCTGTTGCAAGGAAGAAGGTTGCCCCAGCCTGAATACTGCCCAGATTCTCTGTGAGTATTCAATTGGACCCTGCTGCTAGCTTAGCCAAGGAGAGAACTGTGAAAGAGATGAAACTGTATGGGAAGTACCGGAAAGGGTCTTCTGATTCCTGAACTTTAATTGATAAACTAATTTGTAAATTTCAATTAAGTAATGCAATTCATTAACTTAAAAAAAAGAAAGAAAGCACAATGGGAAAGTTAATTAGTTTTTTATTCTTAGTTCTCTGAAATTTGTATTCTTACTGCAGCTTTCCCCAGACTATTAACCCACTGAAGTATCTATGCTGTATCTCTTAAATGCGGTCATATCTTAAGGGGCTAATTTAAGAGAAGCTGCAGTATTCCATGGAATTCTCATGATCACCTGGATCTTAGCATATCCTTCCCCTTTTGCACCCCTCATTGCAATCTGTTGGGTCCATTTTCTATATTTTCCAATGCTAACAATTCCCATTTGGTTCTTAATCCAGCATAGCATCATTGTGCTATTTGTCGCATATTCACCTGCTGTGTTAGAACAGTGTTATATAAAGCCTCCAACTAGAATCCCGTAGGAATGAAAAGTCAAGAGATAAGACTAGAATGCAGAACTGAAGGGAGCCTCTGCCTTTAGTTACTGTGAGAATGTCAGTGACGTAGACGTAGACCCAGGTGTACACAACTATGGCATCTTGAGAATGCCAAGGTGTTTTCATAGCTCTAATTCACTCTGTTTATTTTGGACAGGTATACCATAATGCTTAATTGCTGGACACCAAGTCCTGAGGAGCGGCCAACTTTTTCCAGCCTGATCGAAGAAGTGGAGCATATTGTAGCCTGTCTAAAGGGAGACCATTACATTAACCTCAACGTCACTTACGTCAACCTTGATCACGGCCATCCCTTTCCCCCTTTAATCAGTCAGGAAGAAGCATTTAATTCTAGCGGATTGAGTGAGGAAGAGGATGCCTCTGTGTGTTAAGTGATACCTCACACAGGCCAGGAAGAACGTTGCTGGGTCTAAGCAGGACGCTTCATAGGCTTTGACTGTTCAGGTGTTGGAACTTCTGGATAAGTTTTGCACATCCTGTGAGTTCAGAAAAGCTGTAATCCGAGGACTTCTGTGACCTGTGCTCAGAAAAGGTGGAAATAAATCCATCCCTTCTGTAAAAGGTAGGGCAGGTTCCCTACAGCTTTAGGAAAGAGATGCTTTCAGAATACTTGGTGATTTGAGTGTGGGAATATGCTTTTACTGTGAAGTAATTTAATGTGGCAGCCTGTGGCTGTATCTGTATATAGAGAAAAATAAATTGACTGTTATGAATTCTTATCAGATTGTTTTATGCAATAATCTCTTTAGAGTCACTATCATCTAATATTAAGAATATTTTAGTCATGATTTGTTAAATAAGCCACAATTGCCTCCTTTACATATAGCACAACCTAATGGGTAGGTTCACACATTGCATTAACTTGAAAACAAGCAAGCTATAGTATGCTGCTTAATACCTTTACTGCTATGATTATTGCTCCAATTTTATAACATTGAAGAATTCTTCCAGGAACATCATGTCAACCTCCTTTCAAAGCCTGGTCTTACACTTTGTGTTAGGGCATAACACGGTTTCGATGTGGCATGTTGTTCACCGCTGTTCATAAATCTTCTGTTAATTGTCAAAAACGATGGAAGAGCTGAAAAAAATATCCTATTGGAAGCAGCCTTGAAGAAGAGCAAGGCTTTTAAGTCTGTGGTAACCTTGGGAAAAAAAACATGGAGTTCAGAGTTGGAAGATGGTGGCAGAAGGATTGTCTGTTAGATGACGGTGCTGTCAAAAAGTTAAAAAATCAAAAGAGGAAAATAATTATGAATTGGAGGGAGGGGAAGGGGGAATAGCTAAAGTTTGGGCTTAGATAAATAACTAAATAACTAAATAACTAAATTTTGGGCTTAGATAACTTAGAGCTAGGTCGCCTTCGATCTGATCTAAATGTAGTTCATAAAATCATCTGCCACAATGTCCTACCTGTCAATGAATACTTCAGCTTCAACCGCAACAATACACGTGCACACACAATAGATTCAAACTTAATGTAAACCGCTCCAAACTCGACTGCAGAAAATACGACTTCAGCAACAGAGCGATCAATGCTTGGAATACACTACCTGACTTTGTGGTTTCTTCCCCAAACCCCAAAAACTTTAACCTTAGACTGTCTACAGTTGACCTCACCCCATTCCTAAGAGGTCTGTAAGGGGCGTGCATAAGCACACCATTGTGCCTACCGTTCCTGTCTTACTGTCCTATTGTCCAAATTTACCTGTACCTACCTTGCTTTTGTTTATGTTTATACCATACCTGCTATCTTATACATGTTTTGACAAATAAAATAAAACTACTAGACAGGAAAGGTAGTTAAAGTGAATGTGGGGCAGTCACAGGTGCGAAAGGAGTTCTCCATCCATCCAAATTTCCCTCCCCTTGGAAGAGCACGTTTTCTTCTAATGGGAAAAAAAGAAAAAGAAAAATATGAAGTGAAAGTGAGATTGGATTAGACAGGGAAGGTAGCATGGTCAGAACAGAAGGGAGGTTAGGAATGATGGCTGTAGGCAAATGGATGGAGAGGGAAATTTTAAAAGAAGAGAAAACAAGAGCTGCCTGATGTCACTGGAGGAGACATTTATCTGAAACACTGACAGATTTGTTCCCAGGAAGTGTAGGAAGAGGTGGTGGAGCTGTCACAGAGAAAGCAACTCTCTCGGAAGCGGTGGCTTCTCCCCAAGAAGTAGTGGCATGTTGGTGGATGGGGAAAAGTATGGCTGGTCCGGACTGAAGATCTCTTCTTGCAGGCTACAGTCTCCAGACGTGGTGATGTACATGGGGTGTTGAGGATGCTGAATGATAAAATGCTGGGGAGGGGGTTGAGGTAATTCAGTTGAGGGTGGCAAAGTCAGGGCATACATGTTGAATGGCTTGCAGTCATGGGAGGGCACAGGATGGGCAGAGAAGGTCCGTGGCCTTAGAAGAGAAGGTCCGTAGTCTCATCTTTGGGTAGATAGATCACTGGGCACCTTGAACTTGGGTTGCTATTGATAAATCTCTACAGAAGCTGAACTCATCCAACCGGAAGAATGTGCAGAGTTGTATGACTGAACAGGCGCTGCTAAAATCTGATGCGGCAATGAGCGGAATGTAAGTTGCAAGTCCTTCAGCAGTTCAACAAGGCAGGGTGGTGGTGGTACTGTGATCATTTGGGGCAATTAAACAATGATTATTCTAGGGTTGGTTGGGGCTTAGAGGTAAGACTGGATTGTAGAAACAAAGCGGATGTGGGGGTCCATCTATTCCCCCCTCCCAGCAATGTCCTTTTCTAAACTTCTGGACTGCACTCAGGGCTGGTATTGAAATCTCCGTGGTTTTTAGTGCTGCGATTGTTCAATTTCCATGGATATAAGGTCGAAGGGGGTTCAGATTTTCATAACCTCCATGGCAACCATCTCAGCCCCGATTCATATAGAGGGATACATCCTAGACCTTTAAAAAAAAAAACTTTGGAGTAGATGGTGCATGATTTGAAAAGGGAGGCTGTTATCACCAGTCTATCAATGTGGTCAAATCAAATTGGTTTTAGTTGGAACCAAATTAACTACTTTATTTATTCATAGGCCAATTTAACGTTCACCTGGACATTCCCAGATGTGCTGCAAGTGCTCACATTTATTTTGGCACAATATTTGTTTGCTTTGCTTTTGAAACATAAATGAGCTCCTTGGCTGCATCATATTCATTTACTTGAAGAATGTTTTATTATACAGATTACAAAGCTCATATAGCTCAGGTCTTGAACGCTAAATGTTGTTGCTGATTTTTTAAAAAATAATGCTCTGAGCATTCTGATATATAATAGCATATTTTTTAGTATTTTAAAATAGTGAAGTACAATCCTCCATCACCAAAAGAAAACAAAGATCAAGATTGTACAATGAAAAAAACCCTAAAAATATTGACCATCCCCCCAAAAAATATTGACAGAAAAATTCTATACAGACCCCCGACCTGTGCCTTTCCCGACCTGCACTGCTTTCCCCAAAGTGGCATCTCTTGCATATTCCCACAAACTTCCCTGACCTGCACTACCCCCATGAGTCTTCCCTGACCCATACATAACCTTTTGCATGCCCCCATGCACACTTCCCAACCTGTACAGCACATATGCACCTTCCCTAATTTGCTTAGCACCTCTTGCATATCCCCACACACCTTTCCTGACCCCACCCTCCCCTCCGGGGCTGTCCCTGACCTGCACACTCTCTCTTGCACTTCCCTAAGTAAGAAACGGAAGGAAGGAATGGAGAGGAAGAGGGAGGGAGGGAGGGAGGGAGGGAGGGAGGGAAGGAGGGAGGAAGGAAGGAAAGAAGGAAGGAAGGAAGGAAGGAAGGAAGGAAGGAAGGAAGGAAGGAAGGAAGGAAGGAAGGAAGGAAGGAAGGAAGATGCTCCCTGTCAGCTTTTCAAAAGAAAAGTCAGTGGGGAAGCCAGCAGAAAGTTGGAAGTTGTTCCTTCTCTTATTGCTTTTTTGCCTGTCCATGGTCATTCGGTTTCTCTGTCTAGGTAAGGAAATATCTCTGAAATAACGACCCAATGGATTACAGGTTGTCTAGTAGAAAGTAATACTGGAATTACTTTTAAAATATAAATTAATGTCAATATAATGTTCCTTTTAATGTTAATATTATTTTTAACCATCAAGTTACATCTATTGAAATTGCTTCTGTAAATTTAAATCTATTTAATAAAACATATTGTATACATTTATTGTACACATTGCTATAGAGCACTGCACACCAAGACAACTAGACACAAGAACAGTTTTTCCCCTGAACGCCATCACTCTGCTAAACAAATAATTCCCTCACCGTCAAACTATTCACTAAGGCTGCATTTATTACTATTAGTTTTTCTCATCGTTCCTATCATCCATCTCCTCCCACTTATAACTGTATGACTGTAACTTGTTGCTTGTATCCTTACGATTTATATTAATATTGATTGTTTCCTGATTGCTTATTTGTACCCTATGACAATCATTAAGTGTTGTACCTCATGATTCTTGACAAATGTATATTTTCTTTTATGTACAATGAGAGCATATGCACCAAAGACAAATTCCTTGTGTGTCCAATCACACCTGGCCAATAAAGAATTCTATCTATCTATTTCAGGAAAGACTTAAAACCAAGAACTGTATAAGTTTATACAGATTCTAAATCCTAATCTCTTACAGTGCTCTGTAAGTATAGTATAATTATTCAGCCCACAATTTGGGTCAGAAGTCATTGCAGTCATTAAGTGAGGCACCCACATGACTTCTCAATGCCTGTAAACCCAGCTCCCCCCATTGTGGTCATTAAGTGACCATTCAGGAATGCTCCATGGGGTGTTGGAGGCCTGAGGAGAACCAGGACCCATTGGCACGCAGGTCTTCCTCTCTACTCACCACTGCTGGAAGGCTTGGGTTGAGATATTTCTGAAGGTAGAAAGAGCCTTAAAACATTGCAAGCTGAACATCAGCTCTCTTGATGTTCTGAGGCTCTTTCCACCATTGGAAACATTGTGTTGGCTAGCTTTCTGGAGGAGCTACACCTCACAGCAACTGGGCATGCTTGTCAGCAGCTGCACAGAAAGGGAAGGTAAGCGGATCCACATGGTTGAGTGGGAAGAAGGCCCAAGCCTTGCAAGAGAGTGTTGGGGTGGGAAAACTCCACACCCTGGGCCTACCAGTTGAGACCTCTCAGCCCTTGGCAGGTTTCCACAGGCCAGTGGGGCCTAGCTAGATGAGTTCTCCTAGCTGCAGTGGGGGAGATGTGCAATGCTTCCGCAACCAGTCATAAGGGCACACTGTCAGACACAGGAATTTTTGACACGTGATGGCTGGGACACTGCAATGGTTGGGACTTTGGGAAGGGATTGTATGCCCCCTCATCAAATGCCTTCATAATTTAGAATGCTCACTGAATGGTAAGTCAAGGGCTACCTGTAGATCCCAAAGGTTACAAATTGTTCCACTTACAACTGTCCCACTATAACATAAAATGGTAGAATTTAAAGGGGTCATTTAGGCCCTTGAGTTAAATCTACTGGTCAGTGGAATAATTTAAAGTATTCCTAATAAATAGCTGTCTAATTTCCACTTGAATGCATTTTGTGAAAAAGAGACCAGCTAACAGTTTCTAGGTAATTGGTTTCACTGATAACTGTTTTTACTGGTAGGAAGCTTTTTCTAACATTCAAGCAAAATCTGCCTTCCTGTAACTTGAATTAATTAGTGTTAAGCCTCAATTTAATGGATCTGGGTTTAGGGGATTTTGACTTTAATGGACAAAATATGTTGGATCCAAAATTTGTTTGAATTTCAGACAATCACTTTGACCTAAGCAGTAGGTAAAGTCCTTTCAAACAAATCAATCAAATGTTCACTTCTTTCTCCACTAAATAGATATGAACTGTTATCAGTGAAGCTGATTTTTCCCATGCATATTTGGATTTTTTTTAAAAATACCAATTGCCATTTAACAGATTATTTCCTCCTGTTGACTCCTTTAATTGGGCATTCATGTATACCATACTCTGGACTTTGAAGCATTACGGAACAGTTCTTCCCTTTCTACCTCTTTATCCAAATTATTATTTTTTAATGTTAAATTATACAGACCTCAGGACTGCATTTTGTGGCATTCCACTTGATATTTCACTCCAGTTTGATGTGAAGCCATTGATGAACATTCTGTGAATACAGTTGCGAATCCACATAATTATCATGCCATCTGGCTTCATGAAACTGGATTGTTAATCGGAATGTTGTGGAACACTTTGCAAATGCTTTGCTAAAAGCAAGATACAGTATATTATGTCTTCTAGCATCTTCAACTTCCACTCAGAAAATTATCCAGTCAAAAATTGTGATAAGGTTATGATGGCAAGACTTGAAAATACATATTGTAATTCTGGGAATTGCAGGGTTGTTTTTAAGGTGCTATGGCTTGACATCTTTATAGTGTACTCTAAACCATCCTCAGATATTGTTACTAGGCTTGGTAGTTCTCTAGGTTTTCTCTTTTCTCCTTGAAGGTAAATAAATTTGCTCTCCCCCAGTCCTCTGGAACTTCACCCTTTGTCCAGATTTTTCAAACATCTAAGGTTTGGCCTCACCATCTGTTCTTCTAGTATGCTAGGATGCAGTTTATCTCTTTGGATATTTAAGCATTTAAAATAAGAAATATATTCTCTTACCATCATCTCAACCCTTAACCTTGTCCTTGTCCTTTGCTTTTCATAAACGGTTGATGGAAAAAAACTGCCTAAATTAAGGAATTTTTTTAAATAAAAATTTTATTTTAATACAAACAATCCATCTTCCATTAAACAGTGTGTCATCTGGGTACAAATGTCTTGTGCAATAACAATTAAAATTTACAGCCATATTCATTATTTGTCTACTCTTAACTTAATACTGATATACATAGCATATCTAATACTGTAACAATCCTCTTCTTAGCTTAATGAATTCTATTAATATATTTTCTATATTTCACTAATCTACTTTTATTTCTAACTTTCATATTTATTCTCTAGCCATTGGTAGAATAGTCCCCATATAAAATGATATTCAGTTTGTTCCCTCTCTTTAATTGCAAGTGTTAACCTATTCATTTCTGCACATTCTAATATTTTCCTAATCACATTCTCATCCGTAGGAATCTCTTCACTTTTCCAATGTTGTGCAAATATAATTCTAGCTGCAGTTATTATATGACTAAATTAGGGAATCTTGAGGTGAAGTAGGAATTGCCATTTCTTTGTTGCCATTTCTTTGTCATCATCATATACTCAGCAACTTGTATTCTAAGTCATACTCTGAGTAGCTTGTTTCCCTTGTGTTTTGAGCACATCTAAAATAATCTTTAGCTTTTTGTCAACCTCAGTTTAGTCTAAACTTCAGCCTTTTTTTAATACTATCTGCAGAGTTATAGCTTGCCTATATGTACTCTTCTTGGTTGGCTTGTTCCCTTTTCTTCCTACTCTATGGGTCTGGTTTTGCTTTCATATCTTCACTAAACCTTTTGTGTTATTACCTTCTCTTTCTCTTTCTCATTTGAATTTGAATTGTTTGCAATTACACCTTTCGTACCTTTTTTAGGAACTCCCATCTGTCTTGAGCACCACTTCCTATTAACTTTTCCTTCCGTGGAATCTTATTCATTATTATAAATTTATTAAACTTATTCCGAGTTAAATAAATTCAGCTTTTTTGAAATCCATTGTATGTTTGAGTATGCCCACTGTTAGCTTCCCTTAAAATCAGGGCCTCCCATCATTACATGATCACTTTTGTCCTCTCTCCCTGCTACTTTCAGTTCCTTAATTAAGTTTTCTTTATTGGTTAATCTTGAGCTATGGATAGCTGAACCTATTGTATCTCATTCTACCCTCTGAAGGGGAAAGTTGTCAGCAAAAGAAGTCAGAAATTTCTTGGAAGTATCCTGTTTGACACAATTCGTCTCCTAGCAGATGTTGGAGGTAATTAAAACCTCTCATCAGTATTATTTAAAAGATGTACAATTTGCTTTTGAACAGCTTCATCCACATCTCCTTGGCTGGTTGGTGCATGATATTAGAGATAGATAATAATATTGTTTTTATTCTTCCACTATTTTAACTAGATGCTATCTACAGCATAATGATACTTATTCACTTTGGCTATCAAAGCAAGTGAACATACCATGAAATGAAAACCTCATTTCATTCTTCAACACTGTGACCAAATTAGTAGACCAGCGTAATGCAGTAGACATAATATACCTGGACTTTAGCAAAGCATTTGACAAAGTAGACCACAACCTACTCCTTCATAAGCTAGAAAAAAGCGGGATAGACAGCTACACAACCAGATGGATTAACAATTGGCTGACCAACCGTACCCAGCGAGTAGTCCTCAATGGCTCTAAGTCCACATGGAGAGAAGTAAGCAGTGGGGTACCACAAGGTTCCGTCCTAGGCCCAGTACTCTTCAATATCTTTATAAATGACCTAGATGAGGGAATAGCAGGAGAACTAACCAAATTTGCAGATGACACCAAGCTGGCGGGAGTAGCAAACACCCCAGAGGACAGACTCAAAATCCAGAGGGATCTTGACAGACTCGAACACTGGGCCCAAACCAACAAAATGAAATTCAACACAGAGAAAAGTAAAATTCTGCACCTAGGCAAGAAGAATCAAAAATACACATACAAACTGGGCGAAACCACACTCAATAGCAGCGATTGCGAAAGGGATCTCGGAGTCCTGGTAGACAGCCAACTAAATATGAGCCAGCAGTGTGCAGCAGCAGCCAAAAAGGCCAACACAGTCCTGAGCTGCATAAATAGAGGGATACAATCAAGGACCAGAGAGGTACTAGTACCACTCTATAAAGCCTTGGTCAGACCACATCTAGAGTACTGCATCCAGTTTTGGTCACCACATTACAAAAAAGACATTGAAACTCTAGAGAAAGTGCAGAAGAGAGCAACCAGGATGATAAAGGGTCTGGAAAATAAAACATACGAAGAACGGTTGCAGGAACTGAGCTTGGCCAGTCTAGCGAAGAGAAGGACCAGGGGCGACATGATAGCAGTGTTTCAATACTTGAGGGGATGCCACAGAGAGGAGGGGGTCAGGCTGTTCTCTATGGCACCAGAAAGCCAAACAAGGAATAACGGATGGAAGCTGACCAAGGAGAGATTCAACCTGGAAGTGAGGAGAAACTTTCTGACAGTGAGAGCGATCAATCAGTGGAACAGCTTGCCAGCAGAGGTCGTGAGAGCCCCAACACTTGCGACCTTCAAGGAGAGACTGGACTGCCATCTGTCTCAAATGGTGTAGGAACTCCTGCTTGAGCAGGGGGTTGGACTAGATGACTTACAAGGTCCCTTCCAACTCTAATAATAAATCTAAATCTAAAAAAACCATGTTCTCTTCCTTTCCTATCATTTTGTTCCTTCTGAATATTCCAATCAGGAAGGTCATCCAACCAGCTCTCCATTATACATATTAAATCATAAACTCATTTTGGTTTTTTGTCCTTATCCTGAGCATTAGTGTACAGACAATGAGGGCCGCAAACATTAAGAGCTGCTGTTAATGTCAGTGTTACTGAATAGTTTAATAGACTCTGTTAAATTATTCAATGATTCCATTCTCCCACTTCCTTCTGTAGTGCACAAGGTTTTATTTGAGGAATCTACTTCAGGCTTTTTGTCTCTCAAGTATTTAGCTTAAAACCCTCCCAATCAAATTCATACTTCAGTTAAACACATTTTAACCAATTCTTGGGAGATTAAACCTATCCTGTGGTAGCAATCTGTCATCCAGCAAACTGAGACCATAATCCCAAGAGCACTGCAGATGTTAAGTTAATAACACGGTTGTTAAGTGGATCTGGCTTCCCCATTGACTTTGCTTGTCAGAAGGTTGCAAATGGTGCTCACAGGCACAGTGCAACTCTCGTCATTATAAATCGGTTGCCAAACAGCTGGATTTTGATCATGTGACGATCATGGGGATTCTGCAATGGTCATGTATATGAAAAATGATCATAAGTCATTGTAACTTAGAATGGACACTAAACAAATAGTTGTAAGTTGAGGGCTACCTGTACGTATGTGGCAGGACTTGGATAAATCTTCAATACTTTCAACAACAATATCTTCCTGAACTGTTTGCAAGAGTTGGAGTCAGAAGCATTGTTCTTTAGTTTTCTTTTTAACTGGAAGGCTATAATTGATGATGGGGAGAAAAGTCAAGGCCTCAGCCACTCCAGTCCTAGGGGTCAGCCTTCCCCTACCCACCCATTCATATGGCTTAACACAGGGGTGAAATGCTCCCAGTTCGGGCGGGCCAGTCGGCCGTCGTAGAGCCGATAGAGCCGATAGCGATCGCAGTGCGAGGCGTCCCCCACCCGCTTTCCCCACCTGCCTGGACGCCGCCATTTGGGTTCTTTTACCCTCTGCGCATGCACAAAGCGTTCTGCGCATGCACAGAGGGTAAAAGAATCCAAATGGCGGCGTCCAGGCGGGTAGGGGAAGTGGGTGGGGGACGCCTCGCGCTGCGATCGCTATCAGCTCTATCGGCTCTACGACCGACCGGCCCGCCCGAACCGGGAGCATTTCACCCCTGGCTTAACATCTACATGAAATAGCTGGGAGAGGTAATCCATTAGCATGGAGTATAAAAATATGCTGATGACACTCAGTTATATAGCTGTACCCCAGGCCAAGCTAGAGATATAGAAGATGTTTTGATTGAGAGATCAAATTGGGACATTAAGATTCCAGAAGAATTCTGATTCCAAGAAGGAATGCAGTTGTGTTGTACTCCCCCAAAAAGGAGTGAGTCTTCAGTCTGAGGGGTCTCCTGAACTGGCAGCTTTTCTTAAAGGAACTGCAGCCAAAAAAGCTTTTGTCCAAGTTCAGCTGGTCTATCAGCTGCAGCCTTTCTTGGAATGGGACCAGGGGTGGGTTCCTCCCAGTTCGGACCGGATTGCTTGAACTGGTAGCGACCCCTGGTGACATCACTGTCGGTGCCGTTCCGTGCGTGCCGCCATCTTTTTTTATTTTGTGTGAATTTTTCCCTTCCGCGGCTTGAAAAAGGGCCCTCCTGCCCCCCCCTCGGGTGAATTCTGACCTTTATTTCTTCGCCCGAAGCACAGCTGATGAGCTCCTCAGCTGTGTTTCGGGCTAATTCCTGCTTCTGAGCATGCGCGGAAGCCAAATCGCACGAGGGGACACACGTGCGGGCGCTAGCAGAGTGAGTGCACGCGTGTGCAACGTCACAATGCAAACCAGTGGCGAAGGTAAGTGGAACCCACCCCTGAATGGGACGTGCTAGTAACCCCTTAGTCTCAATCTAGGACTATTCTCACGATATGGGGCTGCTCTTGAAGAACCCTGCTCTTGAAGAACTAAAATACCTGGTGCAAAATGCAGCTGGTCACTTCCTAACAAGTGAGAAACCAATATAGGATTGCACTGGCTACCACTTTGTTTCTGGATTTGCTGGTTATTCTCTCTGAAGCCCTGTAAGGCTTTGGTCTTGGGTATTCAAAAGTATCTGCTCCATGTAGCATCTGCCCACCTGGGTATGGGCAACCAGAGAGGATATTCCCATATTCAGGATATGGGAAGGAGAGGCAGAAATGACTGCAATGGTGCCAACCCTCTAAAACAAGGGTCCCCAACCTGTGGGACGCGGCCCACTACCGGGCTGCAGCCTATTCGCAACTGGGACCCACTCGCGTGAGCATTGCAGGGGCTTGCGGCCCCACACATGTGAGTGTCGGCGCTCATGGCCCTCTCGTGCGAGCAATGGTTGCTCGCCTGCCCGTCCCTCAAGACCATTCCCTCTTTCCCCTCTCCCCCCACTCCAGGCCACCAACCTGGAAAAGCTGGGGAACTCTGCTCTAAAATACTCTGCTTTCCTCGCATTGCTGAAATTCGAGGGGGGGGTGCGCGTTAAAATGCTGCACTTCCACTGAACCACTGGATGTTAGTATGAGTGTATTTTATGAGAGTATTTATTGTGGTTTCCTTGGATACTGACTCTTGGCCTGCTGGTTTAATAATTACTGGTTGTTATTTTGCTAAGGTTGTTTGTTTTAGTGCACTAAGTTGTAAGATGCTTAGAATATTTGCCTGAAGTGGCATATACATTTTATAAAGAAAAATAAACAAGGTATCATCCCCATGTTTATTATCACTGAAATGTTCTTATTCTTCATAATCTCACAAAGCTTTCCTAGAACTTAATTGCCTCCTTTCTTCTCCAGCACATGCCTATTTCTGACCCAATAAAGGTATCTGTCACTCTTACTTCTTCACAATTAATTGTAAATTCACAAGTATGTTGGTTGAGATTACAGTTCCATTGTCTCCTTAATATTTAACATTTTTAGGTTCTATTTCTTTTCACAATGGGTTTCCTTTCAGCTAAGGAAGTGGTACCATCTACCTACTTCAAACTGTTAGTTCTTCAATCTCCTATTTTCATTTATCTTTCTCAGAGGTGCCATTGATGCAATATTTCCTATAGAAGCTACAGAGACTTGATGGGAAGAATACGCATCTACATGTTCTCCTCCCCTGGTAAGGGCTATCACTCGCTATCTTAATAGGACGACAGCAATACGAGCCAGCTACATTGAAAAGCATTTTATTGATTGTAAGAAAGATGAGCTGAGTTAGAGACGAGATATTTTATTTGGATTATCTAGTTTTAGAAATTTAGTTATTGAATTTTGATATCGTTGAATTTTGATGTTATGTACCATATATATTTTTGTACGGTTGTTTCTGTACCTGTTTGTTCTGTTTCTTTTTTTTGAAAAGGCCTTCGGGCTATTCAGTAAATGTATTGTATTTAATAAGCATCTATGTCTCATTTCCTTTTATATTCAGAATCATTCCATTTCTACAAATTCAGTTTTTACAATAGCTTCTTGTTCTGTGCAGAGATTTCTTACATCTTTGATCAGATGGTCTGATACTCATGTTAGTCTTAATGTTCCATATTCTGGCATAATCTTGTAGTCAAAGGTCTTTTTGTAATCAGTGAAATAAAGGTAAAGCTTCTTTTTGTACTCTTTCCATTATCCAATTTATGTCAGCTGTATAATCTCACGTCCCGCTGCCTTTCCTGAAGCCTCTCTATTCATTTGGCATTTCTGCATCTATAGCTCTCTTTTCCTTTGCAAGATCTTAAACAAGACTTCATATGCTTGAGGAATTAGTTCAGTGGTTCCGTAGTTCTCCCCTGTCTCCCTTTCTCTAATACAGAGGTCAGCAACCCGTGGTTCTGGAGCCGCATGTGGCTCTTTCATCCTTCTGCTGTGGCTCCACAATTGATAGGGCTTTCAGTTAGGACAGGTAGAGGAAAAAGGATGCCGCGCTAGGAGGAGACTCTATGGTGTGTGTGTGGGGGATCGGACTTCTGGTCAGCTCCAGAACTAAACGGGGGGCTTCCGGTTAGGATCTTTGTGACTCTTTGAGTGTTTAAGGTTGCCGACCCCTGCTCTAGTATTAATACATATTATGATTTTTTTTTCTCCAGCCCATACATATGGGAATGGTTTTTGTCATCCCTGCTTCCTGCCATCACAATGGTATCAACCAAAATACCCGAAGTTGCAAATTAAAACTTAGCAGTTTTAATTTTTATTTCTTCTATGATAGCATTCCTCCTGCTATATTCTGCATATACAGGTAGTCCTCGACTTACGACCTCAATTGAGCCCAAAATTTCAGTTGTTAAGTGAAACATTTAAGTGAGTTTTGCCCCATTTTACGACCTTATGTGCCACAATTGTTAAACGAATCACTACAGTTGATAAGTTAGTAAGCCGGTCGTTAAGTGAATCTGACTTCCCCATTGACTATGCTTGTCAGAAGGTCTCAAAAGGAGATCACATGACCTTGGGACACAGCAAAGATCATAAATGTGAACCAGTTGCCAAGCATCAGAATTTTGATCACATGATCATGGGGATGCTACAAAGGTCGTAACTGTGAAAAACGGTCATAGGTCACAATTTTCAGTGTAACTTTGAATGGTCATTAAATGAGCTGTTGTAAGTCAAGGACTACCTGTAATTAAATAAATGGCAGTCATAGGCATTTGTGACAGGCAGAGGGGGAGAAAGATTCCAATGAGGTACTACAGTGTACAAGCTCTTCCCTTTTTGTACACACACATGCACATGCCATTTACACACACATACAAAAGAGGGCAGGGCTTGTATCAAGATGGTGTACATCAGTGGTGGGTTCTTACCGGTGCGGTCGACTCTACTGCACTGGTAGTGGCCAGCAGATGGCGCTATTTGTGTGCGACAGCTCCGGTGCCATCTTCACCGGTCTGTCGTGCGGTGCCATCTTTTTTGGGGGGAATTTTTGGGCTGATTTTGCTTCCTGCGCATGCGCGGAAGCAAAATCTTGCGAGGGGACGCGCATGCACGTAAGATTTTGGTGATTTAAGCAAAAAAAGCGCTGAAATCACGTGCGCACACTCACCCCCTCGTGAGATTTTGCTTCCGCGCAAGCAACCCACCCCTGGTGTACAAGCCATTTTGCAGATGTTGCTGACACCCTGCAAATGCCACTGGTGACACAATATTGTTATACCCCTGGGCACATCCCCCCCCCCCAATTTTCTATTTAGTTTCCCCATATTATGCTCAAATTGTTGCTTCTTGATCACCATATAAAGTCTACAATAGACAGAAGAGGTGGCCTGGTACTCCTGTTTTTTTAAGGGCTATCCACAATTGGTTTTAACCTGAACAGTCAAAAAAGTTTTATAACCAACAAAGCAAAAATAGACATTTATTTGAAACTCCTTTTCCTTCTCCCTTCTCCACTGAATGTTAGCTACTGTATGTGCTCTCAATTACCCCCGCCGCTTCCAAATCCGGTTGGTACATCTGGCAGTTCTTATTCAATGTACTGTTGAACTTTGAATTGCAAACTCTTGAGTATAATCTCAGTAGTAGGTGAGAAAACTACAGGTGATAGACAGTACTTTAGCATTATCCTTTCTTGATATTAAAAAAAGAAATTCATCTTTTCCATTCCCTTGGTTACTGCAGTGTTTTTCATACCTGCTTAAAAACCACATGCACATCTTGGAAGATGTTAAATAATACTACTGGTATTTCATCAGCTCTTTATTTATTTATTTATTGTACAAATTTATATAGCTGCCCAACTCAACACATAGATGATCCTGGGCACCTTACAACATTAGAAATACATGAGGAGGCCTTGGTGCTCTCTGAGCTTGTTTGTTTTCTCCCAGACGTTTCATTATCCTAACTAGGTAACATCATCAGTGCTAGTAAGGAGTGCTGTTTGCTGTCAGTTTATATTCTGGTGTTTTATGTTAGAAATACATAACATAAAAGCCCATAAAACCCCACCTCTCCCCCTCATGACAGCAGCAATTAAATCAACCACTTGATCAGTTCCATCTCCATTCATAGCCCCGGCCCTGCTGTCAAAAATTAGGCCTTCAGAAATTTTTCAGAAAATCAACAAGGTGTGGGCCAGTCATGCCTCAGGAGGAATAATGTTCCATAAAAAAGGAGCCACCACTAAGACTGTCATGGCATTTAAAAGCAACAGCCTGAGACCTGGGCCACTGTTGATCCAGAGGTGGGTTCCTCCCGGTTCGGACCGGTTCTATGGAATCGGTAGTAACTTGGCGGCCTGGGTTGCTGGAACTGTCAGTGACCCAGGCCTTCCACGCCCCCGAACTGGCTCTCTTGGCAGTGCCATAGGCGCTGCCATCTTGTTTTTTAGCACTGCACCCGCACAAGGAGCAAACCAGCAGCGAAGAAAACCAGAACCCACCCCTGTGTTGATCTGCTGACCAGATAAAGAGGTTGAGCTCAATGGGCTAGAACGTGTGTCCAGTACAAGAAAGACATCAGTGTTATGTTCCTGGTGAACAGTGTGCCCTGCCTCCCACCATTATATCTCCCCATATCTGACACCACTGGAATACAAGGTCCTATTTTATTCATTCTGTCAATTTTTCCCTCTCCCATACTTGGCTCTCTTGGTTGTTGGTTTTATAGCTAGCAATATATTTTCTACAGTTCATTTATCTTCATTTTCCAGAATACAAGCAAGCCTTGTTTTCCTGTGCTTCCCTTTATTGCACTTTGCAGATACTGTTTCTTTTTTACAAGACCCTCCACCAGCAGAAAGATTACGACTCGCTGAAGACTCAGGCGATAATTAGCATTTTTTAACAATAAAGTATTTTTTCATTGCTGTATATTGTTGTACAATACTGTGTGTGCATTGTTTTTAGACATTGCCCATTGCACACTTAATAAACTGCAATATAGTGTAAACTATATGCACTGGGAAACCAAACAACTCTTGTGACTCACTTTATTGTGATATTCACTTTATTGCGGTGGTGTGACACCAAACCTGCCATGTCTCATGATTCAGAGATTAAAACCTCATATGTATTCAGAGGTGGGGATAGATTGTTCAGCCTTCCCCTGTAGACTTCCTATGTTCGTCATAAGATTTAGTCACCCAGCCTCTCTCGCCATCTTTGTTATTTTTGTCTGCACCTCTTTCAGTTCCTCAGGGTTCTTCTTCCATCATAGAGACCAAAATCAGACACAGTATTCCAGGTATTGTCTGATCAGGGCAGCACAGAGCAGAACATCCCTTTTCCCAAGATCTTGACACGATACTTCTGTCAAGGCAGCCCAAGACTGCATTTGCTCTTTTGGCAGCTGCAGCGTCTTGCTGACTCATGTTTAATCTATGGTTTATCAGGATGTTCAGACTTTTCTATCCCCCCCCCCCTTTATCTATATTTCTTACCATTGAACTGAATTTGTTGGGTGGAACCCAAAGTTCAAGTCTGTCAAGAACCTTTTGAACCTTCTGTGGTGTTAGCAATCTGCCCATCCCCCAGCTGTGTGTGGTTTGTAAATTTGATGAGCTTCTGTTCATGAACTTGCAAATCCCACTCCCTGCTAGACTGAAGACTTTACCTCATTGGGTAGATCTACAAGCAAACAAACAAGCTCAGAGGACAACAAGGACTCCACAATTCAACCCTGATCTACAAATATTCTTTTCTAAGGATTTGTTTGTTTGTTTGTTTGTGTTTGAACTGCAGGCATGTGGAGTGAAAGCTTAAGGCTCAGGGCCCAAACACACAATTCATTTCAGTATGTAGCCCTCAATATGTACATAAGGCCTTCAAATAACTCAGTGTAACTAATAGCTATTACACAAAGCTGTGGAGAGTTTTTATTCTCTAATTTGGGAGGGGCTGAGGAAAATCAAAAGCCCCTTTCAAATGTACTCATTTTATATGCTACACAATTTCTCTGAAATGTGGGTAGGCTGGCAGGAATTTTTAAGCTTTTTTGTGCTCTTTTGTTCCCTCACTCTTTAACTCGATTTGGATAGATGCAATGTTCAGGCTAACTCTGTTTCTAGTCACAGCTCCATAGGAGGCTTTGGGACTGATTTTACGATCCTTCCTCATGGGGTCTCTCACTCGTTGTCCCACACTTACAATGGAGCCTTTAAGGGTAGCAGCGGAGTATAGAAATATAGTATTCTTGCTTTGGGAAGAGGAAAATGATGGTAGGTTCTTTTGAAAGATCCATTGCAACAGCTCTGTGTTACGTACTGACGTACGGAGTAAGAATTTGCATAGCGGCCGCTGATTGGTTAATTCAGCAGCAGGAGAATTAAACCTCTGTCAGTGGCTAGCAGGCTTCAGGGAAGCCTTTAAAAGCGGCTTCCCTGCAGCCTGCCGGCAGTCCGTATTAGTTCTAGCTAATAGACAATAAAGGTGCTGAACTGTTCCTGAGCCTCTCCTCTTCATTTACACGTGAATCTAACACTCAGAATATGTCATGTTGAGCCCAGAAGCCAGAAAAAGAAGCCAACCAAATCCCACAATGACGTTCATCAAGAATATGCCACTATCAATGAATCAGTCAATAATATTTATAATCTAGGCCAACATTCTTAGTTAATCTTCAGAACCGGATCTTTGGATATAAAGATGTCTGCATCACTAGCAATTTAACAGATTAACAGAGTTGGAAGGGACCTTATCATCCTTTCAGTGATCTGGCTTCAAACAAAGAATTCTAATTGTACTGTTTCATTCCATCAGGTCGCATAATGGATAAGGAGTTCACACATACTGGGAAGCCAGGATAAAAGCAATACTTAGATCATTAAAGGTAGTTTCAAGAAAATAACAAAAAACAAAGCCATGCAAAATCAAAGAATATCAACTTAACTGTATAATTCTAGTATCTAGAAATGTAGCATCTAGCTCTATATACAAGGCAAGTTTGGCAGGAGAATGGATAATTTGATTTCCCAAACTTCAGCTCTACAACTACTCTTACCAATGCCAGCATTAAGAGCTGTTGTGGCACTGGTTAGAATGCAGTACTGCAGGCTACTTCTGCTGACTGCCAGCTGCCAGCAGTTCGGCAGTTCAATTCTCACCAGCTTAAGGTTGACTCAGCCTTCCATCCTTCCGAGGTCGGTAAAATGAGGACCCAGATGGTTGGGGGCAATATGCTGACTCTGTTAACTGCTTAGAGAGGGCTGTAAAGCACTATGAATGTGTGTGTGTGCACGTGTGCACGCACATGTGTGTGTGTGTGTGTGTGCACTTGATGGCAGCCAAGAAAAAAAATAGTTCTTTGTTGCCCCATAGTGATCAACAAATCAACCCAATTGACATGTAATAATTTTGGACAAAATATATGATGTACCCAAGTGATCCCACAGCTGAATACCCTTTAGATTTTTTTAGATTTTAGATTTATTATTAGAGTTGGAAGGGGCCTTGTAGGTCATCTAGTCCAACCCCCTGCTCAAGCAGGAGTTCCTACACCATTTGAGACAGATGGCAGTCCAGTCTCTCCTTGAAGGTCGCAAGTGTTGGGGCTCTCACAACCTCTGCTAGCAAGCTGTTCCACTGGTTGATTGCTCTCACCATCAGAAAGTTTCTCCTCACTTTCATGTTGAATCTCTCCTTGGTCAGCTTCCATCCGTTATTCCTTATTTGGCTTTCTGGTGCCATAGAGAACAGCCTGACTCCCTCCTCTCTGTGGCATCCTCTCAAGTATTGGAACATTGCTATCATGTCACCCCTGGTCCTTCTCTTCGCTAGACTGGCCAAGCTCAGTTCCTGCAACCGCTCTTCGTATGTTTTATTTTCCAGACCCTTTATCATCCTGGTTGCTCTCTTCTGCACTTCCCCAAGGTTGAATAAAATGACCCTTATAATGAACTCTGGCTCCAAGAAATCTTTGGGCTACACACACCCTGCCATCATTATTGTATGTTGCACTTAAGCAAGATGAACTGTAATTATATCTAGTAGTCATAAGATTGATAAATCAGCAAATATATTTTATATATATATTTAAAATAGTAGGGAGGAAATTGAACATGAGCCTGGAATGACATGTACCATCCCAGCACATGTTCTGTACTTAAACTGGCTTTCTCACAAATGTGACATTGAATATCAGTCAACAAAATTTTCCAATGCCTTCCAATGTTGCCCAGAGGTGTTGTACAAACAGCAGCACAGCACAGCATGGCTCAGCTCTGGATGCACATCAAGGGTTGGTTGTGGGGCAGTACAATTCATGCTGACATGATTTCATCCCATTTTTTGGATGGGAGGGGCTGCACAGAGGAAGTAGAGCAACACAGCTGTATGGATGAGCCTTTGCATTGATTCAGTCTCTCCATTAATCAGATGGATAAGAAAACATATGCCTTGCAGATCATTGGATGTCACATGTCTATACAACATTTCCTCTGTGAACTGAAATACTCAACTGATTACACAATTGATGGAATGCATAAAGTTCTATACATAAAAAGAAAAAGCCAGCTGCCCAAGTAGAATTATACCATTAGCTAAGCCATCAGTGTAACGGCTGGGCAATAAGATAAAAACATGCAGAAAAGATTTACAATCCAGTCTTAATATCTTCTGATGGGAATTCTATATGTGCGTATCTGAGAGTAACTGCCATTGAATCCAGTAGGAATTACTGCTATGTAAATGGCAATGCTGCAGGTTATTAATACAAGTCAGAGAAAGTGTGCAAAACGCGAAATATTCCCCCCCCCCATTTCTTTATAGACTCTGACCTTAGGAAACAACTCACTTTCTTCTGTGTACCAAAGTAACTTGTGTACATCCATGGAGGTGTATGCTCTCCTTACTTGGTATATCTCTGTGTGTTTGCAGAAACGTGCCCAGAGAAAAATAGAATAGACTGCTCAGCGATGGCTTTGTTTGCAGCAGCTTATAAGCCTTGCAGATAAATAAATGCATGTCACTCTGTGCTACAGGACAGGGAGGAGAAGGAATAGAATTGCCACTAGCGCTCAGAATGATTGCCCACCTGTCTTTCCCACAGGGAAGCACTGGAAGTTTTTCCCCCTCCACAGCTTCAGATTGATTTGACCCATTTTCAAGCTTAAAATCCAGAATGTCCTCCCAGGCCTTGGAGTGAGGCGATTAGAGTCCCTGTCAAATGCTCAGGGTATAGGTATTGTTAGCTAGACTTGCTATCAGTTCTTCTTCTCCCACATAATGTCATTGTTCTATACTGAAGTTTCTATTTTATTTGGTTTTATTGTGTACTGCCCAGAGTCATTTTGGAGTCAGGCAGTGCCTAAATTGAATACATGAAATAAAATTAAACTGCAACAGGAGGAAGCCATGGGTGAGCACCATGATACCCATTCCACAACATTTCATTTGAAATACAGGGTTACTCAAAAAGAATGAACCGATTTCATGACGCAATATTTTATTAAGGAAAAGTAATACAAAACTCCAGCCAAGTCACAAGTACTCTACTCACAATCAACTTTTATTTCCTGTCTTACAAGTGTTCAATGTGGCCCACACCTTCAGCACGGGCAACATCAATGCGATAAGAGAATTCCTCCCAGGCGCGTATCAGCATATCACAATCCACTGAGTTGATCGCTGTTGTTATTTGATGTTTAAGGTCATCGAGGTTAGTGGGTAGCAGTGGAACATAAATGCAATCTTTTACTTATCCCCACAAGAAAAAATCACACATGGTTAGGTCTGGGGATCTCACAGGCCAAGCACAAAGAGCAAGGTCTTGGGACCCCCAACGCAGAACGCCTTTTCTTGAGGACTCGCCATTCCGAGGGTAAACAAACAACTGAATGTTGCCGGAAGAACGACGTGACTACATCGCCCCTGTGGCAGCCATTCAAAACTTAGATAACTCCTCTTTCAAATAGTCACTGACTCATTACATGACGATGCTTGAGAACTGAAGCAATGCGTCATGAAATCGGTTCATTCTTTTTGAATAACCCTGTATATCAGTGGAAAGATATGAACCCATAGCTGGCAATTCACAAATTCATTGTAAACTTGCCGTATTTTATGTCTGTGGGCTTAGTGATCCTTAGGACCAGGATTGCAGGCATTTGGAGAGCATGCCTCCAGAAAAATGCAGAAGGTGCTGCAAAACAGTTATTTTGACCAGGTTGCCTTTTCTGTTGCTTGGAAGGGGAAGTTTCCACTTTGTATAGAGCCAAGTAAGGGGATAATTCTTTGAGTTACTATCCAGGTACCAGCAATTTTTTTTTAAAAAAAAATCCATGTATGCCCACCAGGATTTGGGTTTCCAAACAGCATTTGATGTCATCTCAGGTATATGAGAAGACCATTTTTGCTCATATCCTAAAGCCATGGTGGCGAACCTATGGCATGCGTGCCACAGGTGGCACGCGGAGCCATTTCGGCTGGCACGCCATGGGTCCGGCATCCTACTTCCGGGTTTCTGGCGCGCATGCGCAGAGCTACCAGAGCTACCCGAAACCAAAAGTTAACTTCGCCTTCTTTACTTCGGCTCTTTGGCTTGCAAAGCTCAAGCCTCAAGCAAATCCTCTTGCTGTTTGTTGCTCCCTCCCTCTCCTCACCAGCTTCAATGTAAGTGGGCTGGTGTGCGGGGCAGGTATGAGGGGGGGGGTGAGGGGGGGCGGGGATGAAAGAAATCCCCCATCCGCACGTGGAAGCCTGGCTGGAAATTCCCGGCGTGATACCTTTCATTCATGAGGCCGGAGCGAGGAGTGGGTGGCAGCACCCAGCACGTTTTTCTGCCGGCTCCCAAACTGCGCGCCCCGATGCTGCCCTGGGTGGGCGGAACTGGCCATAGCGGAGCCGCCGGTGCAGGGCAGCATCGAGGCACGCAGTTTGGGAGCCGGCAGAAAAACGTGCTGGGTGCTGCCGCCCACTCCTCGCTCCGGCCTCATGAATGAAAGGTGCGGTGTGTGTGGAACTGGTGGAATTTAAATAGATGGTTTGGCTGGGGAAATTCCTCTGGCGTTGGAACGTGTGGGGGGGGATACTTTTGAAGGAGATACAAGGGGGGCTGAGAGCTGGTTTCTGCTGTTGCCCGGAGTGCGAGGCTGGCAGCAGGAGGAGGAGGGGGCGGTTGCGCAGGCTGGGCGGCTCGCGTAACCGCCCCCTCCTCCTGCTGCTGCCAGCCTCAGCTCCTTCTGCTGCCCGGAGTGCGAGGCTGGCAGCAGGAGGAGGAGGGGGCGGTTGCGCAGGCTGGGCGGCTCGCGGAACCGCCCCCTCCTCCTGCTGCTGCCAGCCTCGCAATCCTGCTGCTGCCCGGAGTGCGAGGCTGGCAACAGGAGGAGGAGGGGGCGGTTGCGCGTGCGCAGTAGATGTGCGCATGCGCAGTGCGGGCGCGTGCATGGTGCGGGCGCGTGCATGTGGGTGTGGGTGCGTATGCGCAGGGGGGGCACACATTGCATTTTGGGTAGTGGCACGCGGGAGCGCTGGTGGGTGTGCGCGCGCGTATTTTTGGCACGCGAGCCGAAAAAGGTTCGCCACCACTGTCCTAAAGCAATAATGCTTTTTAAAGCTTCCATAGCTTAGAAGCTAGGGGGAAAAAAAATCAAGGTTACAGGATCTTGTCACCAAGGTAACAGTGGGTAGATAGCTACCAGTACTCTACTGTACAGCAGAATGGATATATGAAAGCACTGAATGCAATGAATTATTTCTATTCAAATGCTGAGTTTAAAGTGTGTTTGTTGTTCCTGCGTTTCTAAAAGCACATCTCTTCAGAGTTCCATGGTCATTTCATTATTCAGGAACTTGCTTCTCTTTCTTTAAGAGATGTGCTGGCCTCCAGGACAAGTTGCCAGGTTACCTGTGAGTCATCACTAGGTGAACCCAGGCTCAGAATGAAAAGACATTATTCAGATTGATCATTCAAAGCAGCAAGAGAGCAAAGTGCTGAAAATAAAAGAGGAACACATCAAAGCACATACTTTGATTAATTTCCCAGTATGATAAAACAGAATTTGGACAGACACTGAAGACCCAAATTACACTTGAGAATGCAGCATTTTATCTCTTGCAATTGTAGACCGGTCTTGTTTAGGCATTGAGTTGGACACATTTCAAAATTTCAGTCAAGGATGCCTGAATTTCTCTTTCTGAGAGTTGGAGTTTACCTACTGTAGAAAGTTAGCACCCACCCCTCTCCTAGAAGAATGAAAATATTCTAGGACTGCCCAAGCAGTCATATCTCCCTGCTAATTCCATGGGGGAGGGGCATCCCCCGCAGGCAATTTCCCCACTGAAGAGTAGCAGAAAAGAGATCTCCAAAACCCAAGCCCTGATTGTGACTCACAAATGATGCTGCCCAGTTGCCCAGTAAAGCAGGATATGCTGCACTGGTGGTTTCATTAGTAGGAGTCCCAGGGCTCATTATGTGTAATTTTTAAAAAAAAACTAAATAGATTGGATTGCACACTGGCTAACCTCAATTTGCCCTCATAAAAGTAAGAGCTAGGGCAGGTTCAAGAAACCACCCTTGGAAATGGGCAGCCTGTAGTTATTTAAAGGAAAACCATGGCTGTGAAGAATTGTGGGGCTTGTGCTTGCTTGAAACCTGACTGGAAGCTCATATAAAGTGATATCTGACATCTGAAATTAATTGGCATAGAAAATTGGATACTGTAAATTTCTTTCCAGAACTTTTGCCCTGGCTGCTAGACCTTCATGGTTGAAACCTCTCCTTTTGGGAGCCACTGAAGGAATCCTTCTCTGCTGCCTCTATCAATGCCTTCCCCTTTGCATCAGAAAAATTAAAAGCACCCATCAAGTCTCCCTGATCAGATCAATTCCTAATCTTGGGCCAAAAAAAGTATCCAACCAGGGGTGAAATCCAGCAGGTTTTAACAGGTTGTGGAGAACTGGTAGCAGAAATTTTGAGTAGTTCGGAAAACCGGCAAATACCACCTCTGGCTGGCCCCAGAGTGGGGAGGGAATGGGGATTTTGCAGTATCCTTCCCCCAGGAGTGGGGTGGGAATGGAGATTTTGCAGTATCCTTCCCCTGCCATGCCCACCAAGCCACGCCCACAGAACCGGTAGTAAAAAATTTTGGATTTCACCGCTATGTCCAACTCACACTTTTATGGCCCAAAGGGGGGGTTTGTAGAAAGTTAGCACCCACCCCTCTTCTAGAAGAATGAAATATTCTAGGAAATATTAAAAAGGCAGAATATTATATTTCCCTGGATGAGAAAAGGAGAAACATGTTTTTAAAGACAAAACAGCTCCCTGCAGCCCCCTGCCCCCCCTTCAGCTCCACGGTGACGGGATTAAGACCTTCACCCTCCAGACATGATAGGATTAGCTTCATTACTTCATCACCCAGCAAGATTCAACCAAGCCTGTGACTCAAGACAACCTACAAAGTTACCCCTGCATGGCCCCATGGGAGTCTGACAACCAATCAGGAAGGGGCCCTTACAATCAGGAAGGGGCCCAAGGTGGGGCCCTTACACAGGAACAGGAAGCTCTAAGGCGGGGCCCAAGAGAGGGTATAAATCTCTCTCTCTCTCTCACCCACCCATGTCCTCAATTGCCCAGGACTTCAAACCATGTGGTCCTGTCCACCAATAAACCATCTTTCCAAACAGCTTCCATGTTTCCAGTGTCTTTCTCCCCACTTGGAACTGAACCCAGATGGACATTTCTTTCAACATTACTGTACCAGAGGTGGGTTCCTCCCGGTTCACACTGGTTTGCCTGAACCGATAGCAAACCGCTGGTGATGTCATGGAGCCGGTTCTGCCATCTTTTTTGGGGGGGGAATTTTGGGGGGGGATTTTTTGGGGAGGGGATTTTTTTGCTGATTTTTTTTTCTTCTGCGCATGCGCAGAGCAGAGTCCCCAACACTGCACATGCACCGTCATCTTGTTTTTGGCTTTTTTGGGTGATTTTGTGGTGAATTTTTGGCACTGCGCAATGCGTGCACAGCCACGCGGCACAGGAGGAAGCGAACCGGCAGCAAGGTAAGTTAGAACCCACCCCTGTACTGTACATGCAATCAGGGGCTTCAGGATCAACACGCCATATTTAAAACACAGCAATTAGGAAACATGCAGTAATGCCTGTCATGAAATATCAAGAATCGATTTCGGTATCTTTTATCTGGACACAAATAGAAAGAAAAGAAAAAGCTGAGGAAGAGTGCAATGATTTTCAGTGAAATCCATTCCATTTACACTCAATAGCAAATTTCACTGAGTTCAGTGGAGCTTAATCCCAGTTGACAGTTTATAGGATTACAGAAACAGGATGTGACTTTTTTTTACATCCAAGATACATAACTATTTAGGACCAAGGGTTGTCCTTGGCCTTTGAGAGGGAATTGTTGGGCACAATTCAACATGAAGAAAAAATTGATTTGGTTTAATTTAACAGACCTTAAATAAATTAATATAGTTAATATTAAAGCCACAGTTTCACAGCAATTTTCTCAAGATAGATGTTTTCTTAAACCTTAATGTACCGTAACCTTTCAATAAAGTAGAATTAATTCATCTAATCATGTTTCCTGTCTGATTTACCTAAGAGGCCTGACATTTTGTGAACAATCCTCATATGTACAACCTTTGCAGATCATAAGCATGGTTCAGTTTCACTTAGCAACAGTGTTGCTTAACATTTAGGTTGCCAGTTTGAATTCTGGTCATTAAATAAGGTCCACCTATATTTGGTGGCCATTATAGAAAGGATACAATTGCAGGAAATCATCATATATAAATTATATCTTATATGGAAATCTGAATTCAAAGCCTGAGGTTCTGAAGCTATTAATCTCCCTGGATGAACTATGAGATCATAAAGCTCCCTTCATCAACTGAAAAGTTTTTTTTAATAGTCAAGCAGCAAATATTATATCAGAATTGTTGCCCGTTCAGGATTACCACGTCTGGGCTGCAATAATCTTCATGACCACTAGATGGAAGCAAAGAGAAAGAGACAGCTATGATTGTTCTAAATGCATGGCAAACCTGGATCTTTTTCAGAGGAGGATGCCCATGGATTCTGAGACATGCAGTTATTATTATAAAGAGCAGCTTTTTATTTTCAGAAAACTGTCTTTTAGATTTATTCAACTTATTTATTTATTTGGGGGGGGGTTCTCTTGAATGTTCAGTTATACAACAAAGTTATAAGCAAAAACATTTAAAAAGAATATTTATGAACCTGTTTTAGCTTTGCCCCCATTTTAAGTTTATCTTTTATTATTTTTTTCCAAGTGAATATGGTCACTGTACCCAGAGAGAATGTAGAATGAGTGGTAGAATCTGGGGGCAGAGTTAAAAGAGGGATCAGCCTAGAATCCCTACATAGCCATAAGTGGAGTAAGTCTACCCCTTCCTTGATTTCAGTTAACCCTTATCTAACTCCAAGCAGATGCTAACCATTAGCTAAGAAGATTCCTGTGCCTAGGCTATTTAGCAATAAATTAGACATGATAGCAGTATTCCAATATTTGAAGGGCTGTCACAGAGAGAAGGGGGTTGACCTATCCTCCAAAGCACCTGAAGACCACACAAGGAACAATGGATGGAAACTGATCAAGGAGAGATTCAACCTAGAAATAAGGAGAAATTTTCTGACAGTGAGAACAATCAACCAATGGAACAGCTTGCCCTCGGAAGTCGTGGGAGTTTCTTCAGTGGAAGCTTTCAAGAAGAGACTGGACTGCCATCTGTCAGAAATGGTATAGGGTCTCCTGCTTGGGTTGGACTAGATGATCTACAAGGTCCCTTCCAACTCTGTTATTCTGTTTAATTGGACTCCTTCAAGAGTGGATCTGGTCTTTCCCACCTGATAGCGAACCAGATATGGCAAGTCATGTGATTTGTACAATTTTAACACATTGATACCAAACAGCCATGCTCCCTTTGCCTTGCTCCGCCTAACAGCAGGACTGGCCTCTCTGTTTTCAAATGGCGGATGACTTTTCATCCAGTGGCATTTTTTTCTTCTCTATACAGTAATTCCTCCTCCAGCCATTTTGCTCCAAGTCCTCAGAAATGCCAAAGATGTTTTGAGAGGACAAAAGCATCTGAGCAGGGTGCCCCTCATGGGGAAAATGCTCAAGGAGGAAGGATTCGGTAACCAGGCCTGAACTCTGCCCCCCTTTTCTTATTGGAACTGCCTCACTCCGCTCCTTCACATCCCTCAGCACTTCCCCTCACCCTGATGAGGTTTGCTGCATCGTGTTTAATCCCACCACAAGTGTAAACGGAACTACCGCTCTGCAATTCGCCATTCATGTGGAATGAAATGTGACCCGCTGGAATGATTTTTTTTATAGCCCTAACGAGATAATGTGGACAAAGGCCTTCTGTAATCATTCTGTTTGTTGCAGACAAGCCAAAAAAGATGAGCTGCCCATCAAAATCTAGGACAGGGGATAACATGCCTGGTCTCTGCTGGGAGGAGAGCAAGAACACCAATCTTGGGCAGAGTGGACCTGACCTTTGGGCTCCCTCCCTCCACAAAGAAGCTGAGGCTTTTGTGCAGCCATCTCGGATGACTGAATTTCTTGTTACAACCTCTACTTAGCGACAGGAAAGAGCGGCAGATAATTGCAGCTTCTCTTCCCCTCTTTCATACGGCTGGCTGCCCAGCTGCCTTTTCTTTGTACATTTGCTTCCAGATGAACAGCTCCAGCACTGGGCTGTTGTTTGTTCCCATTTCTTTGGTAGCAGCAGCAGCAGCAGCTACTGTACAGTTGGCGGTAGGCTTTGTTGCTTCTGTTCTCTAGTGGCACTTGCAACAAGCAGGCTCTTGGAGTGCGTATTCAGCCATCTCTCTCTGTGTGTCTCTCATTGCCTCCCCCCCACCCCCAACACACACACCTTTAACAAGATTACAAACAGTCCTCAATTACCAATGGTAATAGGTACAGGGCAGGGGCGGGTTCCTAATTTTTTTACTACCATTCTGTGGGCATGGCTTATTTTGTGGGTGTGGCTTGCCAGCCATGTGACCGGGTGGGCGTGGGCCTCGGGAGCTTGGCAGCAGCCGGAGAAGTGGGGGGGCATTGCCCCCCCCGCAACGCAGCCCCCTGCAGCAGGAGCAGCAAGACCGCGGCAGCGGTTCTTCTAGGAGGCTTCGTCCGGCCTGAATTCTTCTCCCCATTCGATGATCCTAAGCTCCTGTCGCCCGTTCCCCCTCCTCTCAGCAGCTCGAGAAGCCCTGAACATGCAAAAATGCCTGGGATCATCACCACGTGTTCATGGCTTCTCGGACTGCTGAAGGGAGGGGAACTGAGATAGGTCCTGCCGCCCATTCCCCCTCCCCTCAGCAGCTCAAGAATCCTTGAACGTGCAAAAATGCCTGGGATCATCACTGCACGTTCGTGGCTTCTCGGACTGCTGAAGGGAGGGGAATGGAGATAGCTCCTGCCGCCCGTTCTTTCAGCGTCTCACGCACTCCCTCAGCCATCCTCCCCTGCTTGGACTCACTGTGGGGTAGGAAGGCAGCACATGCGCAGTGCCGGAAGCTCGGCTTCTGGGCATGCGCAGAAGAAATTTTTTTAAAAAACATTTTAAAAATTTTTTTTTAAATGGCGGCGGCCAGGCACCGGCAACCGACCGCATAGGTACTGTGATGTCACCAGTGGGCCGCTACCAGTGCTATAGAGTGGATCGCACCGGTAGGAACCCACCACTGGTACAGGGAACTGTCCCGCTAAGTGACATGGTTATAAGGCACAACTTCACATGGTTGCACTGACTTATAATAATTTGGAGCAGTCCCAGCCACCATTGGGAATTGCTGCGTTGTCCGTTGGTCATGTGATCACCATAGGCAACCTCCTGCTGGCTTCCCCATTGACTCTGCTGGTTGGAAACCAGGCAGGAAAGTTGCAAACTTCTCTGGGTTTAACATTTTTATTGGGTTATAAAGTATTATAAAATACAAAAAGTAAATAGAAAAGCAGGGGGGGAGGAAAAGGGGAAGGAGAAGTGAGGAAAGATAAAAGAAAGAAAAAGAAGCATTGACTCCCGACTCTCTCTGTTACAGTAAAATAAGGCATTAACATAAAATCACAACTTTTTGCTTTTTCATGATAATATGGACAAGCCATTTCTATAAAGATCTATCAGTCTAATCGATAAAACCCAAAGTCAGAGTTTCATTCTTTACCAAGGAAAGTTGCAAACTTCAATTACCTGGGACACTGTGACTTCATAAATGGAAGTTGGCTGCCCAGTGGTGAAATCCACATTTTTTTTACTACTGGTTCTGTGAGCATGGCTTGGTGGGCTTGGCAGGAGAAAGATACTGCAAAATCTCCATTCCCACCCCACTTTTGGGTCAGCCAGAGGTGGTATTTACCTGTTCTCCGAACTACTCAAAATGTCCACTACCGGTTCTCCGAACTACTCAAAATGTCCGCTACCAGTTCTCCGAACTACTCAAAATGTCTGCTACTGGTTCTCCGAACTACTCAAAATGTCCGCTACCGGTTCTCCAGAACCCATTAGAACCAGCTGGATTTCACCCTTGTGGCTGCCAAGCATCCAAATTGCAATCATATGACCATGTAGGTTGCTGCAACATGCAACTACAAAGAATACTGGTAAGTTGCATTATTGAAACTTTTAACGGTACCTGAAGGTGTGGATGTTAAGCGAGGACTACCTGTATTAAAAGAAACACCGGGAAATAGCACAAATTTCCTTTTTAGCCTAACAAGCCTCATAACATTTGAGAATCTTTCTCACTATGTTCCAAACCGTATCCAGTTCCTGTTCCAAGCAAGCTGGCCAATCTTCTTCTTCAGTTCCTAGGAATCATATGCTGGATGACATACAAGTAATTTATACAAGGCTACAGAGAACCAAAATTAACTGGCTGGCTGTGTATTTGTATTACCCCAAGCAGTTTCTGGTGGGAGGAGAATTCATTTGCTGGCTTGGGACATTAGCATTTAGTGGCATTAGTAGTTTTAGCATATGTCAGTTAGCAGCCAGCAGCTCCCCCCTACTCCCCCATCTTTGGCAGAGCTGATAATTGCTGGAAATGGTTGGAACATCCTTCTTCAATTTAAGGCTATTTAGTATGTTGGGTTTCCATTTCATTGACCAACACATCTGGAAGCCAAAGTAGTTTCCATGCATTTCTCTGGAGATTACAGTGTCTTGATTCATACCATGTTTTTTTTTAAAAAAACTGTAACACATTTTTTAGGTGTTTGTAGTGGAGGGAAGAGACAGTTGTCCAAAGTGCGGGCACCAACTCTGTAAGCAATAAGAGGCTCCAGAGGAGAGAGGTGTTGCTAATGTGTTTACGATCTCCAGATCAATATTGCAAAATTTCCTAGGTCAGAAAAGCAAAGCACAAGAGCCTGGATTGCTCAGTTGGTAGAGCATCAGACTTTTAATCTGATGGTCCAGGGTTCAAGTCCCTGTTCGGGTGGCTGTATTTTATGCTTACTCTGGCAGCAAATGTACATCTGGACGGACCCAAGTGCAATTCCTTCTTTGCCACAAACCAAGATCTCCTGTTTTCAGCCACAGGGAAGTCACCAAAGGTTGCATCCATGTCCTTTGCTCACAGAAAATATAGCACAGGAGTATATGGCTTCACGGCCTTATTTTTCCACTTGGTAACTTTCTCTTGATACTAATGAAGAACTTTCTTTGCTTACACAGATTGTCCTTGTCTAATGACTTCTTTATTTAGCTGAAGTAAGAGCATAAACACAATCACGATTTCACTTAGCAACTGCGTCACATAACAACTGAGTTGTGGGCCCCAATTAAAGGACTACCTGTATAGGAATAGGCCTGTGATGAGGCTGAGGAACTTCATAGAAGTAGTCCTCGACTTAGGACCACGATTGAGCCCAAACTTTTTGTTGTTAAGTGAGACATGTGTCAAGTGGATTTTGCCCCATTTTATGACCTTTCTTGCCACAGTTGTTCAGTGAATCACTGCAGCTGATAATTTAGTGACCCTGTTGTTAAGTGAATCTGGCTTCCTCATTGAGTTTGACTTGTCAGAAGGTCACAAAAGGGGATCACGTGACTCTGGGACACTGCAACCGTCATATATATGAGCCAGATGCCAGGTGTCCAAATATTAATCATCTGATCCTTGGGATGCTGCCACAGTCGTGTGAAAAAATGTTCACAAGTCACATTTTTCAGTGCCGTTGTAACTTTGAACGGTCGCTAAATGAACTGTCGTAAGTCAAGGACTATCTGTAATTGAGAACCAAGTGACCAAAACTAGACCAAAGAACCCTCCCATCTGAACCTGGTGTCTGAGTCACTTTGCAATTTAGAAGGTAGGTACACAAAACTTTGAGAGTGAAAGGGGAAAAAACAGAGGCATTGCCTCGGATGGATATATAAAAATATCATTGATTGATTCACATTTTATTAACAAAAAAATGTGTTCATATCCTTAGCAGCGCACCTCTTGATTGCCTGCTCAATTTAGTACATTAAGAGATTTTTTAAATGTCACACTGAATCACTCTGGATATATATTCATATTCAGACCTAGTGTTTAACTTTGCTTTTGCAATCAAGCCTCCCATCCTCTTCGCCAGGAATGAACACATTTACTGGGTCCCGTGACATGGCTCTAGTCCGTTTCTGACACACGTTCTTCTGTTCCGTGACCGCAATTTAAGTGTAAATCAGAATAAGCTTATTTTATAGCTCAGAATTTTGTAATATGTTTTGCTTTACTGCAGTCTTTTCCAATCGGGAGTCTTCTAGATATGTTGAATTACAACTCCCATAAACCCTATAATTATGAGAATTATAGCCAATAAACCCTATAATTATGAGAATTGTAGCCTGAGAGGCACCAGGGTGAAGAAACCCAGGGAATAAGTTGAACATGACTCAGACAATAATTTTGCACAATTTATTTGTACTCAACAAAGTTAACATATTGTCCCTCACCCCAATCTACCTCACAGGGTTGTTGTGGAGAAAAATGAGGGGAAGGAGCACCATATATGCTGCCTTGACTTCCTGAATAAAAGATAGTCCATAAATCTGATGTTCGTCTATCGTGTTTGAAGAGGACCTTGACATCTAACGGGTTGTGGGCTGTCCACGGTGTGTCCGCAGGTGGCTAGTAAGGCATATAAGGGCACGGAATGTTCTGCCACATGTTGGGCAGACCTGTGTGGGCACCATTGTTGCAGCATTTGCAGCTCTGGCTTTGCGGAGTGCTCACTTCTATTGTGCTGTGGTCGATCTTCTGTCCTCAGATGTCTGGCAGCCTTGGTGGATCAACATGCACCATGTCGATCGACCTTGTGCCAGGGTTTCCCAGGAGGTGGTGTCGGGACTTGAAGGAGGCTTTCAACATGTCTTTGTATTGCTTTCTTTGTCCCCCGGGCAATCACTTTCCTTGAGACAGCTCACCATAGAGGAGCTGTTTAGGGATGCAATGGTCTGGCATCCTTGCAACATGGCCTACCCAGCGTGTCTGGGCTTTCATCAGCAGGGTGTGAACTAATGGCAGGCCTGCTCTGGAGAGGACTTCTGTGTCTGGCACCTTGTCCTATCACCGGATCCTCAGAAGTCTGCGGAGGCAGGTTGTGTGAAAGTGTTTCAATTGCCTAGCGTGCTTCCTGTATACAGCCGTAAGTCCAAGAAGATTGGAAAACAGGTCTGAGAAATGATAAAACCCACATGGGTGTTTATCCTTTTCCCTCTTGAGGAACTAAAGGCAAAAATCTACTTGAATTCTCCTCCCCGTCCTGATATCTCTGCAAGCTTGGCAGCAGTAGCCCTGACCTGCTTCTGAAGATGGGCTTCCACCTAGTCTTCCCGACCAGAGAACCATGATGGACAGCTCCATTCCCAACTTCTCCAGGAATTGTTTGAATCGCCTTTGAAACCTCTCTCAGTACATGGTTGCCATTAGATTATGATGTAACCAATGTCCCATGAAGCACATTTTCTTTTTCCTCTCCTCATTCTTATACTGGCTGACCCTGAGGTGTAGTATTATGAGGGGATGGAAGCACTTTGCTTTGCAAAATGGTCCAGTGGGACAGCTAGTTAGCAATACCATAAGCGGCAGGAAAGCCTGATATTTAACTGTGTCAAATAAGTTTACATTTAGCTCAGGGCTGAACTATAGAGTCTTTGGTGCTCTCTGAGCTTTGTTGACATTTCATTACCCAACCAGATAACATCATCGGTGTTAATAAGTTTGGCGTTTGCTCCCTGTTTATATATAGTATCCGGGTCCCGTCGGCCAAACAATGTCGGTTGGCGGGACCGCGGGGGAGGGCCTTCTCTGTGGGAGCCCCGTCCCTCTGGAACCAACTGCCACCAGAGATCCGGACCATCCCCACCCTACTGGCCTTCCGTAAAGCCTTAAAAACATGGCTCTTCCGGCAGATGGGGTGAATAGGACAATCAGATTCCCCCTGAATGTTGTGTTTATAATGTCTTCTTTTTAATTATATTTTTAATTTAAATTAATGACGACTGTTTTTAAATGTACGCCTCTTATTCATGTTGTACGCCGCCCTGAGTCCCACGGGATTGGGCGGCCTATAAGAGCGTTTAAATAAATAAATAAATAAAATAAATAGTAGCTCATCATGCCAGGGTGGCTGGGGGTGTAGTTTTGTCCTTGATAATTCCTTAATTAGGCTGTGGCTTACTACTTGATTTTAATCCCTATTTGTCTGGGTGTTGGCTGCTGGGGAGGAAGTGTTCTGATCTTTTTGTTTCCTTTTAAGCTTTTCAGTGTCTCTTTCAAATGGTATGTAAATGTGATTTATCTCTAAGTATCCAGTGATGGCTGATTTGTCTGTATGCCAAGCTTCCAGACCATTCTTGGATTTATCTTGCTCTAGTCTAGGATGTTCACAATTACCCAGTTGAAACTATGGTTGAGTCTGTCCATCTGTTGTGAGTTCAAGGAGTTTTCACTGTCTCTTCTGAATGCTAGCTGGTGTTCATGGATGCACTCTTTTCTGTGATCCCCTGCAGATATTTGAAGACCTGTGTCATATCTCACCTTACTTTTGTTTTTTGTAAGCTAAATATACCCAGATGCTTTAATTGTCCTTCCAAGGGCTGGGTCTTCAGACTTCTCACAATCTTGATATCTCTCCTCTGGCTTCAGTTTTTTGAACATCAGGGTGCAGAATCAGACCCAGTACTCCAAGTGGAGTTTAATCAGGACAAAATGAAGTGAACCAGTTACTACATATGGTCTGGACCATATTACAGTGCCGCAAGATAGGATTTGCCTTTTTATCAGAGGCAGCATGCTGATGGCTCATGTTGAACCCAGATCCCTTTCATATGTATTACTGCCAAACTAGTTCTCCAGTGCGCTGCTTAGGAGAGTCCAACATGGGTAAAGCTCAAGCCTGATTGGTAGGGACTGAGCGCACAGAGAAGACCGTTCAGGTAAGACAACGGTTCTTCTCCCCCGTCCTATGCAGATAACTTACATTTTTCCTATGCAGTTCCTTGCCTTCTGATTAGGAATTCAAAAAGCCTCAATCTGCTTAGACCCTCTTGAGAATATTGTCGCCTAGAGCTAACTTGGTAACAGAATTACCAAGGGCAATTCTGGCAAGGAAAGTATGTGTATTGATGACAGGAATATCAGACAGAAGCTTACACATTATTAAAGATTGTGGAGCCAAAGTAATTTGGTACAAAACTAAAATTTAAATTTGAGGTGCTTAAAAATGGGATTTCTCCTTGTGCTGTCACTACAATAAGGAGAGAGAGAGAGAGAGAGAGAGAGAGAGAGAGAGAGAGAGAGAGAGAGAGAGAGAGAGAGAGAGAGAGAGAGAGAGAGAGAGAGAGAGAGAGAGAGGGAGAGGGAGACAGAGAGAGACAGAGAGAGACAGAGATGATAATGGTAAGGTGGAGAGAAGGGCAAGGTAGAAGTTTAAATTAATAGTTACAGATAAATCATTTCACTTTGACTTCAAATCCAACAACTACATGGTGTTCACCATGCAGAGCCATGATTATGAGTTGGGCAGCTCTGTAAATCTTCCAACTAAATAAACAACTTATATTGATGCTGATGGTTACTAGGAAGGCGTGAAAAATGAAAGCAAGACATTCTCGGGTTACACCATGCCACACCAATGTATGGAAACTGGCTTGAGGGACAGTGTACATTTTGTGAGTCGAAGACTTGGGCAGAATGGGCTAGACATCAGAGTGAAGCAGAAAGAGAGCATCAGATTTCTGACTAGTCTACAGTTGCCCATGAACAAGAAGCCCACTTGTCCCAACTACTCTGTAAGATACTGCCTACAGTATCATTAGAGAAGAGGGCCTAAGAAGATAAAACTTATTTCTACTTCTCTCATGGGTTTTTTTGTCACCATAGACCAAGGTTTCTCAGCCTTAACTGCTGAGGAATTCTGGGAGTTGAAGTCCTTCTGGGCAAACGAGTCAGGAAACATGACTACAGAAGCTAAATCTCTATCTATCTATCTATCTATCTATCTATCTATCTATCTATCTATCTATCTATCTATCTATCTATCTATCTATCATCTATCTATCTATCTATCTATCAGAAGAGAGCTGGAAGGTCTTCTTGTCCAACCAGAGGTGGTATTCAGCTGGTTCACACCGGTTTGGGTGAACCGGTAGGGGACATTTGACCTGGTTCGCTGAACTGGTAACGACTTGTGGCTGGCCCCACCCCCGGTCACCCAGCCGCTGTTGGCCCCGGCCACCCGCTCGCTGCTTGCTTGCCCCACCTGCCAGCTTGACACTCACCCCTTCCGGCCGCTCGGCGCTCACTCCACCCCACCTACCCCACCCTTGCCCCAGAGCTGCCACCCGCTCGCCGCCCGCTCCCTTCGCCAGTCACTTCTTCACTGCAGTTTTCACTTCCTCATCACTGGAATAATGTTTGCCTCTCAAACCACCTGCATACATTGTTAGCGCCTTCGGACTATCATCTCTTCGGCCCCATGAAAGAGGGTTTGAGAGGCAAACATTGTTCCAGTGATGAGGAAGTGAAAACTGCAGTGAAGAAGTGGCTCACAGAACAGTCAACAGAATTTTACGAGGCAGGGATACATGCTATCATTTGAAGGTGGAACATTGCTATTGAGAGAAACGGTGACTATGTTGAGAAGTAGGGATGTGATCCACAGAGGACCAGCTTCATTTTGATGTATGCTACATGTTCCTGTGTTGGTAATTATACTTGTCCTAAAGAAAATGGCATTACCTTTTGACTCACCCTCGGTATTTAACTGGCATTCATGTGGTAAAAGGAATATGGAAATATGGTTCAAGGTAAAACACTCAAAAGGCTTTGACTATAGATGGAGAAGACTTTCAGATGTGGAATCAAGAGCTAACTGTGTACTGAAAAGAAGCTCCCTGTTTGAATATGGAGGGGTGGGGGGTGGGGGTGGGGGGTAAAATAAAACACTTCTCCATTAGCTACACAGAGAAATGATGATTAAGCTCAGCATTTAGCAGCCAAGCCCAGGCATATGGTTTAAGGGACTTTGGCCATGGAGAAAGCAGCAGCAAGACAGCCAACCTCTCATGGAAGTGCTTCTCCCAGTTCCACCTGGAATTCCCAAGGGATGCTAAGGAATTTTCATTTCCTGGAAAAATTATGGCAATACTTTTCTGCTACAGGAACTCCATATGATCTCTCTCATACCTGAATTTGTCAAAGTCACTGAGATAAAGAGGATAAAAACACTAGGTTTGACTTCATGCCCTTGTGTCAAGGCTAGACCCTGCTGTACTTCCGAAAATTGCTGAGGTTGGATAGTAAAAATTGTATACAGCTGTCTCTGTGGAATTACCTAGCCCCATGGTCATCCATCTAGGGCAGGAATCTGTCTCTAAGTCCCTCCCTACTTGTTTATATCTATCTAGGAAAAGTTTTCCCTCTGTCCCTTTTACGAACAGTCTGATTAAGCACATGGTTTATCCCTAGTCCACATGGTGTTATAATATATGACCAGTGGCATGCAAATGCTTTGCCCAAAATAAATTCTCATCAAGACTTTCAACCTGCATTTGGAAAACATTCCCTGAATTTTTTTAGAAAGCAGAAACATTTTGTAACCCACAGTGTATAGGCAACAAAATTTCTGGTATGTACATAGAGGAGAACAGAGATAGTAATAGATCGCAATAGCAATAGCACTTAGACTTTTATACCACTTCTCTAAGCGGTTTTGGGTCCAATCTGGATCCTCATTTTACTGACCTCGGAAGGTTGGAAGGCTGAGTCAGAGGTGGGATTCAGCTGGTTCGGACTGGTTCAAGTGAACCGGTTGTTAAAATTCTGCCCAGTTCGGCGAACTGGCTAATCCCACCACTGGCTGGCCCAGCCCCCGCCCATTTTCGGGCAAAAAACGGTCCGAAAAACAGCCTGAAAATGGCCAAAAAACAGCCTGAAAAACGGCCCAGAAACGGCCAAAAATGGCCTCCAAAACAGCTGTTTTCGGGCAAGTTTTTGGGCCATTTCTTGGGCTGTTTTCTGGGCCATTTTGGGGCAAAATATGGCCAAAACACTGACCAAAAACTGGCCAAAACTGGCCTGGAAAATGTCTGGAAATGATCCAAAAAACAGGCTGAAAAAGGAAGGAAGGAAGGAGATGGGAAGGAGGAGAAGGAAGGAGGGAAAGAAGGGAGCGAGGGAGGAAGGAAGGAAGGAAGGAAGGAAGGAAGGAAGGAAGGAAGGAAGGAAGGAAGGAAGGAAAGAGATGGGAATGAGGAGGAAGGAAGGAAGGAAGGAAGGAAGGAAGGAAGGAAGGAAGGAAGGAAGGAAGGAAGGAAGGAAGGGGTTAATCCAGCTTTAGCTTAGTCTCTTTCAGAATTTCTTGCACAGAAGTATTGTCAATCCTTCTCCTTCTGCTATTTATTATTTTTGGGGTGCAAATGGGCTTTAATTGTAAATTGCTTCTGAGGAGTCAATAGGATTTATTACCTCTGCCACCTCAGGTATGAAATGTTGGCTGTTATGACACAATATATTGCTTTTTAATAAGCTCAGCCTCCAATGTCTTACTTTCCTTGGTGATGGGAGCAGAATGCTTTGCTGGTCTCTCCCCATCCTTTCACGGGGAGGGGGGGGCATTTGCACCAGGAAACTGAGGGTTGGTTAACCCTTTCATTTCTGGAGGTGTTGCGTATAGGCCCAAGGCCTAGGGAAAGGGACAGTGGCCGGGAGGCGGGGCTGGGTGTGATGAGTGATGTCAAGTTGGCCATGCCCACCCAGTCACATGCCTACCCGGCCATGCCTACCCAGCCAGTCATTAGGACAGAGAACTGGATGCTAAATTATTTGAATCCCACCACTGAGTCAACCTTGAGCCAATGAGAATCAAACTGCCGAGCAGCAGGTAGCTGGCAGTTAGCAGAAGTAGCCTGCAGTACTGCATTCTAACTACTGCGCCATCATGGCTCATCAGTAGGGTATGTATAATGGAACTGTGTGTAAAACCTGGAGTGCTACCTTTAAAAAAAGAATGAAAAGGAATCCTGCACTGACCAAGAGCTTTTCTTAAAACAGAATGAGGTCCTTCGCCTCTGTATGCTGGACTGTCTATTACTGTGGTGACGCAGTGGTTAGAATCCAGTACTGCAGCAGTTCAACAGTTCGATTCTCACCGGCTCAAGGTTGACTCAGCCTTCTATCCTTCTAAGGTCAGTAAAATGAGGACCCAGATTGTTGGGGGCAATATGCTGACTCTGTAAACCACTTAGAGAGAGTTGTAAAGCACTGTGAAGTGGTATATACGTCTAAGTCCTTTTTCTATTGCCATTTCTCTTGACAGAAATAAGACATGAAATTAGATTAGATTACCATCCCCACAATCTGGTGCCCTCCAGACTCATTGGCGTTGAACTCCCATAAATGAGTCTATCCTAGCCATCATCCTAATGAAAAGTCTTGCCTATTTGAAGTGTATTAGGTTGGGAACAAGTGCCAGTTTAATGTAATGGTTGAGGCACCAGGGAGACAATGAGTTCTAGTCCTGCTTTAAACATAAACCCAACTAGGTGTCTTTGGGCTAGTGATTCTCTCTCAGCCCTAGAGAAAAAGACAAAGTCGTATAATTTCTGAAAATGTTGCCAAAAAATAGCAGGTCCTAACAAAGGCAATTGCCACCAGTCAACAATGACTCGCAGCCTAACAAAGGAAGAAAAAACTAACATGCAGTTAATGGATTTTTACTTTGTAAAGCAAAGTAACTGATCCATTTTTTTTAGTGTTCTGAGAAGCACTTAAATTACGAGTGCATTAATGGTGCCAAGCAGCTATTAATGTGCAACACCTTTAGTTTTATATTGATGGAACAATTCCAGGATAAAAATGTATTGACATTCTTGTCACTTAAGCATAGCCTTCTTTCATACAACCCAGAATGTGAATGTTCGCAAATCACACTTTCGTGGACATTTTAAAACTTATAATTTTCCTTCAAAATATTTCCTCACAAAATATTGAACCAAAGCTAAATTCCCTGTTGAAAAGGTAGCTTAAATCAAAGTAACCAATATGTCTTGTTTTCCACTTTCTGTATTAACAAATATTGTTATGGTGATCGATTCAGACCATTTTGGTTTTCCATAAATATCTGAGCGGACAAGGAAAGTCAAATATCCGGGATTTAAGGAGTTCATATGTAGGATCTACATGATGTCTTCCAATGTTTTCTACCTTGCGGAAGTGATTTGAATATAATAAAAGGAAGGAACCAGATTTCCCATTTTGTCACCCCTGTGAGATCAGTTAAAAGACGAGGTTCGGTGTTTGGATATGAATGGAGTTCGCAGTGTGGAAGCCTTCGCACATAGAACTGTGCTTTAGAGGAAATCTAATCCAATCCTCTGCTCAGTAAAGGATCTATTAGAGCACCTCTGATATCCAGTTTTTGCTAATTTTAGCAAGCAATAGACTTATATGTTGCTTCACAGGACTTTACAGACCTCTCTAAGTGATTTACAGAGTCAGCATATTGCCCTCAACAATCTGGGTCCTCATTTTACTGACCTCAGAAGGACGGAAGGCTGAGTCAACCTTGAGCCGGTGATGAACTGTCGAACTGCTGGAAGCTGGCAGTCAGCAGAGGTAGCCTGCAGTACTGCCATCTAACCACTGCGCCACCACGGTTCTTATGACATCTATTAATTTTTGACATCTATTGCTCGGATTTCAGGCGGTGGGGGAAGGTTGTTAAGAGTGTAGTGATCCTTTGATATTAATCATAGTGATGGTCTTCAAGGTAGATCATGACCTGCATTATGTGTAATATGTGAGCACATATTGAAGTGATGTAGAACTTCAATACTTAATTTGTGCAATTGTCTAGACTGTTTTGATAAATGGGCTGGAGGATATATTTCATTTTTTTCAGTGACAGTAGTACTGTTTTGCAGACTAGTGCTAAAGGTCTGTTTCTCCTTATCCAGTAGTTTGATTTATAAATATACTTCATCAAAATGTCATATATTTTCCATCCTCTAGCCTTATAAGAAAGTAGATTCTTTAGTTTTACCCAATACTGAGGCCTTTTATGTGAATTGAAACACAATTCAAATTCTTCCCATCTAACAACACCAATGGTGAATGATGGTCACAATTACAGCCCAGCAATATCAAAAGGTTCACTGTGGCTGGAGTAGCACTTCCTGTTTTTTCCTACCATTCCGGGGTGGGTGGGAATCACTATATTTTCCTAAATCCCAAATTATCCACACTCTGAAATATGACACCTACAGATATCCACTGGGATTTCAGAATATTCAGTAACTCTGACAAAAAAATACTGTGCAAATCTGAACTTCCTTATATTAGAAATCTGCCTACCTCAGCTATCAATCTATGCTGACATGTTACATAACTTCTTTTCTTCTTCTATCACTTACATATGATCGTGCAATCTAGTTCCCTGCTGTTCTTTTGTTCTGTCCTGTCATGTAACACCCAGGATTGCTTCAAGCCTTCCTGATCGGTTTTAGGATTTGGGGATGAGGTAAAGCTCATAAAGCAGAATCCTTGATTGCCTTCAGGACCGCTTTTAGATATTATTTTTTAGTTCATCCTAATAGCAATAGCAATAGCACTTAGACTTATATACCGCTTCATAGTTCTTTACAGCCCTCTCTAAGTGGTTTACAGAGTTCAGCATATTGCCCCCAACAATCTGGGTCCTCATTTTACCGACCTCAGAAGGATGGAAGGCTGAGTCAACCTTGAGCCTGGTGAGATTTGAACAGCTGAACTGCTGAACTGCAGTGCTGCACTTTAACTACTGCACCACCTCGGCTCCCTTATCCTAAGGGAGAAGAACTCCGCTAGCCAACAGCTTGGTCCCCCCCCCCCCAATCCTACTGCATCCCAGCTGCCCAGGAATACTAACCTCACTCAGAATATTATCGAACGGCACATTTAAAAATAGCACCTCCCTGGGAGAATGCCCAAGTTAGGAGACATGATGTGTTCTATCACAGCTCTGTTACAGAAGCAGCTGCTTTCCGGATTGGATCAAAGGGTGACGGCCATTGAACGGTACAATAAAGCAGCTGGAGAACCCATTGCTCCAAATAGCAACGTGTCCCAACGTTTGAACAAAGTGTGAGGCAGAGATTGCGTGCTGAAGATGGGGCTGATGGGGGAGGCCAGCTCTCCAGATGAGAGATGGGTTTTCATTATTAGTCCTTGGAGAAATCATCTCTGAGCTGTAATTACAGAGCGCAGCCACCACACGAGCTCCCCATTCGCTCCCCACTGCATATCCCTCAACTTTGAAACAGAAGTCTACCCACTTTTAATTACTGAAATAAATCTTTGAAGTCAATGTTTCAAATTGGCCGTCCCACTGATCAGCAGAGTGATCTTTCAGCAGCTGTTGCCAGTCAGCATAACACGTTTCCACTTACAATAAAGGTTTCATCTAGGGCAGAGATCAGAGGTGGGTTCCTACCGGTTCTAACTGGTTCTTTAGAACTGTTAGTAAACCGGTGATGATGTCACGGAGCAGGTTCTGTGGGTGCCGGTCTGTGGGCATCGCCATCTTGGATTTTGCGCATGCACAGAAGCTATTTTTTAATTGCTGCAGGGGCGTGTGTGCGCGCAAAGCACGCACACGCGCCCGGCGCAACCCTGAGTGAGCTGGCAGCAAAACAATCCAGAACCCACCCATGGCAGAGATGTCAAACTCACAATGACACATTGTCTTCACATGACGTATCACAACTTTTTTCCCCTTGGCTAAACAGGGCGTGGGCATGCTCAGTGCGTGAACGCATCCGGCCCGTGGGCCATGCATTTGACATCCCTGATCTAGGAAGATCTGAAATGAGTCAAGGCTATTTAGAATATAATAGAGCTGGAAGGGACCTTGGAGGTCTTCTAGTCCAGCCTCCTGCACAAGCAGGAAAATCTATACCCGTGGTGGCGAACCTATGGCACGCGTGCCACAGGTGGCACGCGGAGCCATAGCGGAGGGCACGTGAGCGTTGCCCACCGGCAAACCGGAAGTGCGGAAAAACGCACTTCTGGTTTGCCGGTGAGCTGTTTTTTGCACTCCGGAGGGTTCAGGGAAGCTTCCTGAAGCCCCGGAATGCAAAAAACTACAAAACGGACAAACCAGAAGTGCGGAAAAACGCACTTCCGGTTTGCCGGTGAGCTGTTTTTTGCACTCCAGAGGGTTCAGGGAAGCTCCCTGAAGCCCCGGAATGCAAAAAACGATGAAACGGACAAACCAGAAGTACATTTTTCCAAACTTCCGGTTTGCCCGTTTTGTCGTTTTTTACCGTCCCAGGCTCCGGTAAGGCCTTTGCACGGGGGTGGGTGGGTGTGCGCATGTGCAGGGGGCAGCATGGGGGGGTGTTGTGCGCATGCGTGGGGGGGAGGGAATGGGTGTGGGTATGAGTGCGCGCGCTAGCGCGCGCACCCCCCCTTTTTGGCACGCGAACCAAAAAAGGTTCGCCATCACTGATCTATACCATCTCAGACAAGTGGCTGTCCAGTCTCTTCTTAAAAGCATCCAGTGATGGAGCACCCACGATTTCTGAAGGCAAGCTGTTCCACTGGTTAGATGTCCTCACTGGTTTTCTTCTGCTCTGGTCATTATCAATGACCAGAGCAGAAACAGCCCTAAAATCTCACTATCTCCTGCTGTTGCCCCTAATTCTCCTTTTCTTTACACTAGCCAGACCCAAAACCTGCAGCCGTTCTTCGTATGGTTTAGTCTCCAGGCCTTTGATCATCTGAGTTGCTCTTCTCTGAACTTTTTCCAAAGTCTCAACTTTGGAAAGTCTCAAATGTTGAGATAGAAGCCACAACAGTGCCATTAAAGCTCCATCTTTAATGGGGCAGAGCCGGGGGCAAGGTGCTGACTCTGTAAACCGCTTAGAGAGGACTGTAAAAGCACCATGAAGCAGTATATAAGTCTAAGTGGTATTGCTATTGCTATCTGATTTCATGGCTGCCCTCTGGACTTTTTTGACATCTGACAGACATGCCTAAATACCAACTACTTTTATTCTGTGTTTTATCGTGTCTTATTTCCTGGATATTCAACACAGGCAACTTAACGCTTTTAATTTTTTAAGGATACTCACTGGGCCTCCATACAGCCTAGAAGAATTCTAGTAAAATAAAATAAAAATACTAGAAGCTATCTCGGGATTTGCAACACATCCGGTCAAAAATCAATAAAAGAAATATATTATGTTAAGAATTTGACAGTGGATGTTGTTGTCCACCATTAACAATGGCAAAACTGGACCGCTCCTTTATTTACTTATTTGTTACCTGTATAACCTGTCTCTCCTCTGGGACTCAAGCCAGCATACCTGGGGATTGCCCGTCATTTTATTCTCACCACAAGAACCTTGTGAGCCAGTTGTGGGCTGAGAGAAAGCAACTCCTATAGAACAAAGACATTCTGGGAATTGCTAGGCTGAGAATGGACTTGCTTCAAGGTTTCCTCAGTCCAACTCCTTAACTATTACAACACATGGTTTCCAGTTAGTAATAACTAAGCTTGAACTTGAACCCTGCATTAACTGAGGCCAAGGGTGTTCATAGGATAAGGTTAAAAGAAAGTAAAGATGGTGACTGCAATGCTACGGTCAAAGTTCTGTCTCCGTTTTACGTGTGTTGCATGTATGATGGTACATAAAATGGGTGATGCTTTATGGTAATCATTTTGACTTTTTTTTAACCATACTTTGTGAAGACCCCTATCTGAGGCCTCTATATGCCCTTGATATATACAATACTAGCAAAAAACAAAACAAAATTGAAAATCTTGGGCCTGCTACTATATGTAACTTGACCTCCCATGTTACATCATGGCTCCCCCAAATAGTAAGTGCCCTCCAAACATTGGCCAACTCAATTTCAGTCCTGTTATATGCCTTGGGGAACAGCTTGTAAAGACTATCTGCTAAAGCACAAAAATATGCCAGTGTAACATTTGCTGCCTCAATCACCAGCTTTTATCTCACCACAATAATAAAACCAGTGACTGGTATGATCATTATTGTTTTAATATAGGACAAATTAAGGAAAGCAATTGGTTGATTCCCATAGCTTCATTTCCCTATCCTAAGCATTACTCCCTGCTGTTAGAAAAATAACCAACCACCACTCTCTCTAATCTTATTTTTTAAAGACAGGTTTAGCAGTTTTTCAAAAGAATGCCTACTCCATGTTTTTGAAAAGATCCTGCGCTCTTTCAAAAGAATGCTAAACCCATGTTTATATGAAGCTGAGATAAGACCTGATAAGAGGCATTTGCCCAATATCTGATATCTAGTGCTTGCTAGTCAGACATTTCATGGGAAAGTGCCTCTGCAGAATCCTGCTCGAGGAAGACTAACTAGGACCCAAAGTTATGAATCCTAAGACTATTTTTATTGCAAGGTTATAGCAACAGAATATTGAAAGCCTGAATGTGCCTCTCTTCTCCCTCCTTTTATCTACTAGCGAAGGTCAAGCCTGAGATGCTTTTTCAAATAACGTTTATTCTTCAGACTCATATTTCTTTTGTCTAACCATTGTCTTAGTTATGGCTCTTCCTCTAGTGCAGTGATGGCGAACCTATGGCACGGGTGTCACAGGTGGCACGCGGAGCCATATCTGCTGGCACGCGGGCCGTTGCCCTAGCTCTGCTCCAGTGCGCATGTGCGTGCCCGCCAGCTGATTTTTGGCTTGCGCAGAGGCTCTGGGAGGGTGATTTCGGCCTCCGGAGGGCTTCCGGGGTGGCGGGGGGAGCGTTTTTGCATTCCCCAAGCTTAAGGTGACCAGACGTCCCGATTTTGGCGGGACAGACCCGCTTTTTAATGGTTTGTCCCGCGTCCCGCCCGCCCTCTTAAAAAGTCCCGATTTTTTGAAAGGGGCGAGGGAGGGCTGGGGGGCGGGCTCTCCCCTGCAGGGACGGCCGGCCGCGGCTCATGGGGGGCGAAAGACAAATACAATTTTCGGCGGGCACGGCTTTGCAAGGGCTCTTCACAAGTTTGGCAAGTTTCACAAGAGCCGTTCGCGTGCAGGGCAGTTTATAAATAGCGGCCGCCAGGTAGGGAGCCGGCCGGGGTTGCACAGGGCTGGGGGAGGCTCGCTAGCCCGGCAGCTCTGGCCGCAGGAAAGAGCGGGGGGGGGTGCCATACTGGGAAGGGCCAGCAGTCGCCGCCGCCTGAGGGGGCCACCCCCCCGCCCGCCCGCTTCGCTGCAGGGGACGCTGCACCGGATCCCGAGTCGCGCCGGCTCTCCCGCGGCCACGATGCCCGCCGACCTGATGGAGAAGAGCTCCTCCTCGCCCGCGGCGGCCATCCCGGCCAGCGCCGGAGGAGTCAACGCAGGACGCCCGCCCGCCGCCCACAGCTGAGAGGCCTGCTGCTGCTGCTGCTGCGGCTGGGCCCCCAGTCCCGGCGGCGGGAAGGCTGCGGCGGCGGCCCCAGCCTGCTGAGCCAGCGCCGGCCCGAGGGTCATGGATGCGACTCCTTCGCTCGGGCCGCCCCTGGAAGGTGGAGAGGCGCCTGATGCAGCCCCGCCCTCTCAAAAAGGCCGGCGTCACGGTGGGCGGGGCGGCCCGAGCGAAGGAGTCGCATCCATGACCCTCGGGCCGGCGCTGGCTCAGCAGGCTGGGGCCGCCGCCGCAGCCTTCCCGCCGCCGGGACTGGGGGCCCAGCCGCAGCAGCAGCAGCAGCAGGCCTCTCAGCTGTGGGCGGCGGGCGGGCGTCCTGCGTTGACTCCTCCGGCGCTGGCCGGGATGGCCGCCGCGGGCGAGGAGGAGCTCTTCTCCATCAGGTTGGCGGGCATCGTGGCCGCGGGAGAGCCGGCGCGACTCGGGATCCGGTGCAGCATCCCCTGCAGCGAAGCGGGCGGGCGGGCGGGGGGGGTGGCCCCCTCAGGCAGCGGCGACTGCTGGCCCTTCCCAGTACGGCACCCTCCCCCCGCTCTTTCCTGCGGCCGGAGCTGCCGGGCTAGCGAGCCTCCCCCAGCCCTGTGCAATCCCGGCCGGCTCCCTACCTGGCGGCCGCTATTTATAAATTGCCCTGCACGCGAACGGCTCTTGTGAAACGACATTAGCGGTCTTTTGCCCTCTGCGCATGCGCAGCGTTCTGCGCATGCGCAGAGGGCAAAACCCGGCGTCCAGGCGGCCCCGCCCCCTTCGGTGTCCCGCTTAAAAAAAAAAAATCTGGTCACTTTACCCAAGCTCCAAGAAAGCCTCTGGAGCCTGGGGAGGGTGAAAAATGGGCCTACCGGGCCCACTAGAAGTCGGGAAATGGGGGAGTGGGGGGGGTCGTGCACACATGCGCAGGGGGGTGGGGCAAGTGGGGGGGCTTTGAATTATGTGTGTGGGCACGCACGTGCATGCGATAGCGTGCGCACGCACTATTTCGGCACCTGAGGGAAAAAGGTTCGCCATCACTGCTCTAGTGCCTCCATTACAACATAGTGAACCCTTCTCAGGGACTGGAGGAGAGGGAGCATGTTCACAGCAACTATGGTGATCAATAGGAGCTGGATAGATCCCAGCCCCTCCCTGTGACATCATCAGTGAAGCCTGCAAAATCATATCAAGTATTGTGTCAGAAGAAAGATAACCACTGTTTTATAACCAGAGAAACCAAAGATACGTTGCAACTATGTCTTTTAGCTGCCTCAGTAGCAGGCTAGGGATGAGATAAGGACTATGTCATGAAGACAAGGTAGAGAAAAAAAATGGTTACCAGGACATATTTGTGCGGCAATTAGAGGCTATGGAGAGCATGAAATATGAAATGTTTACTAATCCTATTTTTAAAAATTGCCCCACCTCACCAATCAGCATCCATTCCCAGAATAAACCAGGCTTCATTGTGAGCAGCTGTATGCGTCAAGGAGGGAAACAGGCTTACAGTATTCTGAGGCAGCTTACTCTGCCTCGCTTTTGGATAAATTGCTTTCCCTTTGCTCTTATATATATCATCTTTGGCTCAAGTCAACTCATGACAAAGCCATCACCAGACAAGCACAATCTGGCACCACAGTTCAGATGATAATTTCCATCTGAACTGTAACCTGGCAGACCCCAGATGTGACACAGTGCAATCATAAGAAGCTTTCTCTGCAATGTCTAAGGGGAGGCCTACCTGTATTCTGCTTCTCTGGGTAATTTGAAAAATATATTCCTCTCAAATGAAAATCTAACCACTACGGCACAGAGCGCCATTTTATGGAAATTTACGCCTGCTTGAAGCCTTGGTAGTCCTAGCTGTCTTGAACATTTGCAGTTCATTGGAATATAGTTATGTTAAATTGACTAGGCGAAAATGCAAACATAGGCTAAACCTAGCTAAAACTGCAATTGCATAGATACATGTGCCATATTAGATGTGATTCTATTCCCCTTGTTCAAAGCTATTATTTCACCTTTTCACTTTGTCCCTGTAGATTTAATAATAGCAATAGCACTTAGACTTATATACCACTTCATAGTGCTTTACAGCCCTCTCTAAGCGGTTCACAGAGTTCAGCATATTGCCCCCAACAATCTGGATCCTCATTTTACCGACCTCAGAAGGATGGAAGGCTGAGTCGACCTTGAGCCAGTGAGATTTGAACAGCTGAACTGCTGAACTAGCAGTAGCCTGCAGTGCTGCATTTAACCACTGCACCATCTCGGCTCTTTCTGGCACTTGTACTGCAACTAATTGCTGGATTTCTGCAGTGAGGTTACGTTCCATTATGAGCAGATGCATGTATGTGTAAATTCAGGCTAGAAGAAGAAAATCTGAACAGTAACTTTGTACTCCCTTTTTGAGTAAAATGGATCTGCTTTCAGTTGATTTGCCAGTTGCTAAAATGAGTAGAAAGGCAGTGCAGTAGTGAATAGCAATAGCAATAGCAATAGCGCTTAGACTTAGATAGGCTCAAGATACAGAAGGATCTTGACAGACTTGAACATTGGGCGCTTTCTAACAAAATGAAATTGAATGGTGAAAAAAGTAAGGTTCTACATTTAGGCAAAAAAAAAACAAAATGCACAGGTACAGCATATGTGGTACTTTGCTCAACAGTAGTAACTGTGAGAGGGATCTTGGAGTCCTAGTGGACAACCATTTAAATATGAGCCAGCAGTGTGCAGCAGCTGCCAAAAAAGCCAACACAGTTCTAGGCTGCATTAACAGAGGGATAGAATCAAGATCACATGAAGTGTTAATACCACTTTATAATGCCTTGGTAAGGCCAGACTTGGAATACTGCATTCAGTTTTGGTCGCCACGATGCAAAAAGGACGTTGAGACTCTAGAAAGAGTGCAGAGAAGAGCAATAAAGATGATTAGGGGACTGGAGGCTAAAACATATGAAGAACGGCTGCAGGAACTGGGTATGTCTAGTTTAATGAAAAAAAAAGACCAGGGGAGACATGATAGCAGTGTTCCAATATCTCAGGGGTTGCCATAAAGAAGAGGGAGTCAAACTATTCTCCAAAGCACCTGAGGGTAGAACAAGAAGCAATGGGTGGAAAGAAGCAACTTAGAAGTAAGGAGAACTTTCCTGACAGTTAGAACAATTAATCAGTGGAACAGCTTGCCTCCTGAAGTTGTGGGTGCTCCAACACTGTAAGTTTTTAAGAAGATGTTGGATAACTATTTGTCTGAAGTGGGGCAGGGTTTCCTGTCTAAGCAGGGGGTTGGACTAGAAGACTTCCACGGTCCCTTCCAACTCTGTTATTCTATTCTATTCAAGACTTATATACCACTTTACAGTGCTTTACAGCCCTCTCTAAGCTGTTTACAGAGTCAGCATATTGCCCCCAAATAATTTGGGTCCTCATTTTACCCACCTCTGAAGGATGGAAGGCTGAGTCAACCTTGAGCCTGATGAGATTTGAACTGCCAAATTATAGGCAGCCAGCAGTCAGCAGAAGCAGCTTACGGTACTGCACTCTAACCACTGTGCCACCGTGGCTCATTATCATTATATAGGGTAATTATTCCCTTGGTTTGCAAAAAAAAAAGATAATCAGGCTATCATAATAAAGCAGGCTAACCTAGAAATACTGGCTATATATATTGGTATTTTTCACAGTTCAAAGGGGAAATCAATGGCAGTTGCAGATAGGGAGGAGGTTCAAAAAGAAAATGAAAGAAAGCAGAAAAGGCCAAGAGAAAAGGCCTTTTCTCTTCTTTGTTCCGTTAAGCCAAAAGTCACATTCCTTAGGCCAGGCATTCATCCTTCATGGAATTTTACAAGATCACTCTCAACACATACACAACACTAAAGTTGTACATGTTGCTTAACCGGACCCCAATAGCATTCTTCCAAATGACCAAATCCTTCTTTGGAGGCAAATGGGCTAGCTTGCCAATCATGACTATTCGTGATACAGTCTTGGTATAATCATTCCGAAAGGAAGATGTTTATTTATTTTATTTATTTATTTATTTATTATGGTTCTTCTATGCCGCCCTACTCCCGAGGGACTCAGGATGGTGTTTCTCTTACATATGTGAAAGTTTTGAAATTGGCAAGACAACTGGCCCTCTCCTCTCCCTTTCCATCCCAGAGTTGCTCTGAAAAGTTGTTTGACAATGTCAACCAGTTCAGAGTATGGGCAGGTTGACTCCAAGAAATAATTGCTCTTACTCCATTGGCTTTTTGAGCTTCTCCCATTAATTGGATCTCATTAGCTACTTAGCATTTTGGTGGACACACTTTCCCAGTTACTATTGCCAACTGGAAGCAATTACTATTGCCCAAAGAAATATTAAATTGAAATAAAAGCATGCCCCAAGTAGCAGCAGATATAGAAGCAAGCAAGCAAGCCACAAGGAAGGAGAGGGGTCATAATGATCCAATACAACTGAATGGGGTCAGTTCAGTGAAGGATCTCTCATGGCAGGAAACTCAAACTGAGAGTCCCCCCCCATATTGTATCCATGTCCTTTATATTTTGAATTGTTGTTCCTCCTCTATAAAAATGAACATTTCTCTTATATATGGTTTGCTGGTCTTTATATAAGTCTGTACTTTTGAGAATGGATTTTTCTAAATGTGGAAAATATAATTATCCCAGAACTTTCTTACCACTAATTGAGACAAAGCGTATGATGCAGAGAGCCTTCAAATGGATATATGAAACTGTATTCAGACTGTTAGAGAAATGTAGTTTTTAGTACTGGTTTTTAAAAAAATTGTAGTTTTAATGCTTTAAATAAATAAAATAAGCAATATGGATACACAGGTCCTTGTGCATATTGAAAAAAATATTGAAGGCTGACTCCATTGAGAAGTAGACAGAACTCACATTGGGCAACCAACATCTCCTTAGGGAGGTGGGTCATTAATCCAAACCAAAGATTTAGATTAACCACCAGTAATAGATTAACTATTGTAAAATACAGGTTTGTGTGTGTGCATGCACGTGAGTGTGCATGTGTTTGTAGAATATTCATTACAACTTGAGGTTTTTGCTTTAATCCTAACAGTTTCCCACAAGGTATCCCATCAAACTGTTTTATTTTCAGCTTGCAACATTAGGGTTTAAATTTGGGGGTCCTTGGTGGAGACGGGGATCTACAGTCCAACAAGTTGAAGGCTTGAGTAAAAGTAATTTATAGCACTGAAAATGAAGACGAAACTTACAGAAATGTTTTAGGTATTTAAGAAGGATTTTTCAGGACAACCTGAAGGGGAACTGGAACATTTCAACTGAACATTTGGAGAAGACAAATCTGTCGCAGTGAATCAGGAGTAGCTAGAGAAGGATCGGAAAGAGCTGAGCTTAACAAGAAGTGAGGATGCACAATTAGGTACAGAATTGCAAACCATAGTTATTTTCTGTTATACGGCACACAGCAATGCTGGTGAAATGCTTGAAAGCCATCAAAAATAAACATACTATCAGTCCTTGGAAGAAATAACAACACCACAATAAGTCCCAAAGGTGCTTTTTCAAAAGGCAACTGGACTTTCTTTGCTTTTTCCTTGAAGAGGTTTTACTTCTCATCCAAGAAGCTTCAGAACTTCTGACCTGGTTGACTGAGAATCCCCATAGACACAACACAATAAGGAACGGTGCACACAGTGCAAGGTGGAGTAATGAAAATAATACGACCAGTGCAATTTCACACCATACCCCATCCTAGTGATCGAGGGGACCCCTGCTGAAATTGAAAGAAAGGATATATGTTGGGGGAAAAGAGAAATAAATGGTCTTACACAATGGACAGTAAGTGTTTGCATTATTGGGGTATGATTAAAGCAGGTGGTGCTTTTTAGTAATTGTTCCACAGCCTGATGATACGTTGGACTTTAATGCCCATCATCCTCAGCTGCAGCAATTAATGACCAAAAAGGCTAGAGAACTATGGAATGGGAATTCATGGAATATGAAACCTATCTGAAGTGCTCTGGGTAGACAAAGGCTTTTTAATGCCTTGTGCTTGCCCAGTTCATTTTATCGAAACCGTTTTCTCTCCAAGGGGACCTGATAAATATTCCCTAGTACCAGAGCTTTTAGAAAATATAGCAGCAGATAAAATGGGTATTATAAAATAGCCAACTTAAATCAGGAAATTGTGCCATGAATTTCAATTATTTAAAAAAAAAACTTTAAGAAAAATCAACGTTCATGTAGCATGCTTGAACGTACACCGATTAACCTTTTTTTTTAAAAAAATGACAGCCTCAAATGGAATAGAGTGGTGTTTTAGGATTTAATGCTTTTTAATTAGGCCAAACAGAAATGTAATAAATGAAAAACTTGTGTTCATTGTTTCCGCGATTGTTCATCCAGGATGACTAAAAATATTTTTGGCAGCACATTGCCAGGGAAAATAAGAAGGCTGTTTTCCAGTTCATAAACTAAATACTCTTACTTAAAGTTCTAAAAGCTTTTTAAAAATACATCAAAAATTAACATCAAAAGCAAACAACTACATATAAAGTCGTTTTTCCCAACCAGCTTTTCATTTCTTGCTTCTGTAAATTATTAACGTAATACCCCTTGGATAAGAACGGAGGTTGGGAACCAGACTACAAACTTTTCCCATCACAAAACAATTAGAATTAATATTTCCAGATTCAAACACTATAGACCGATGGTTGTTTTCATCACTGTGGACCCCTTTAAATACCTTTCATGGCCACAGACCCCCAAGACAACTCAAAATTTAAATCATAATATTTCTTCAAGCCTTTGTGGACCCCCTGTGATGACATTGCAACTCGCCCCACCCCCCCAGGTTGGGAATCACCGCTACAGACCATTCTTCTCCATCTTGAATCTGTCCAGTTGTTTGGAACTACATCTTTTATCACCTATTCAAACCAGGGGCAGGTTCCTAATTTTTTTTTACTACCACTCTGTGGCTTATTTGTGGGTGTGGCTTGCCAGCCATGTGACCGGGTGGGCATGGGCCTCAGGAGCTTGGCAGCGGCCGGAGAAGAGTGGGGCATTGCCCACCCGTAACGCAGCCCCCCGCAGCAGGAGCAGCAAGACCGTGGCAGCGGTTCTTCTAGGAGGCTTCGTCTGGCCTGAATGCTTTTCCCCATTCGATGATCCTAGGCTCCTGCCGCCCGTTCCCCCTCCCCTCAGCAGCTCGAGAAGCCTTGAACGTGCGAAAATGCCTGGGATCATCACTGCGCATTCATGGCTTCTCAGACTGCTGAAGGGAGGGGAACTGAGATAGGTCCTGCCGCCCATTCCCCCTCCCCTCAGCAGCTTGAGAAGCCTCGAACGTGCAAAAATGCCTAGGATCATCACCGCGCGTTCGTGGCTTCTCAAACTGCTGAAGGGAGGGGAACTGAGAAAGGTCCTGCCGCCCGTTCTTTCAGCATCTCATGTGCTTCCTCAGCCATCCTCCCCTGCTTGGACTCACTGTGGGGTAGGAAGACAGCGCATGCGCAGTGCCGGATGCTCGGCTTCTGGGCATGCGCAGAAATTTTTTTTAAAAAAAAAATGTTTTAAATTTTTTTTTAATGGTGGCGCCCAGGCACCGGCAACCGACCGTACTGGTACTGTGACGTCACCAGCGGGCCGTTACCGGTGCTATAGAGTGGACCGCACTGGTGGGAACCCACTACTGATTCAAACCAAGGGTAAGGATGAGGATGAGCCCTAAAATCAGAAAGAGGCCTGCTTGGGAAGGCTAGCATAAACTACCTGATGATTTATATATTCTTAGAATGACTAGATACATCGCCCCTACATGGCTATGAAAAATTGTGCAAAAGAAATCATCTAAATCTGGGCAGTTTTCCCCACCGTGTATATGACGGATAGGAAATTATTCATCATCAAGAGATGATATAGGATCTTGCTTCCTTGAAGTCATTCTTACTTAGAAAATAAAACCGAGATTTAATTCTAATTAACAAAATATTTATTTCAGTATAAAAGTAACAAAATATAAACCTTAATAAGCTACATTTTCTCAGCTAAGAATTCACGTCTGCCTCGGGCGAGGCTCACAAGAGAAGAAGAAAGGAGGAGACTCCTGGAATGCACACATGCGCAGTAAAACATATCACATGTCTGCTTGATTAGAAAATACAATAAACCTAGAAATATTGCAGAGGTTCTCAACTGGCAATATTCACATCGTGACAGTATAATAAGTAACTTTAGCTGAAACTTACTTTCTACATAGAAGGCCTATAGCATAATTTATGTGTTGTATGCATAGAAGGTTCCCTGAGAAGTCCTTGGCATTTACCAGAAATACTTTGGGTGGAGAGGTGTTGGCAGTTTGAGTAAAGTTCACCAATCTGATGCCTTCCAGATGCACTAGAAGAGTATGCTTTGAAGTCTACACTAGCTGGAATTTTAGTTTTGTGGTCCCAGAACATCTAGAGAGTCTTGTTGGGTGAAGGCTCAGTTAGTGCAACAATACTTAAATGGGATCCATGGGCAATCTGAATAGGTATAGCACTAATGTGTGGTGTGGGTCTATGGAAAAGTAATGGACTAGGGTAGGGGAGACCATGGTAATTTTCAGGGTGAGTTTGGGACAGTCATTTTCTCTCAACCCATCTTTCCTCACAGATTTGCTACGGTGGGGATAAAGAGAAGAGAAATCTCAGTGCAAGTTAGCTTGTCCTTGTAGAGAAAGAGAGGATATAAATCAATTGAATAAGGAATCATGCTTGAATAGGACTACCATTTCTGAGCTGAAAACCTCCAGTGGACCATTGTTGCCATCTAGTGATCATTTGGACTTTTGCAACCCAAATCTGATAGCCCTGGGCATTTCATTCAGGGTATCTTGCTTGAATACATGGGTTGAAAAAAATTATATCCAAGGTAACATTGGATGAAAATGAAAAGAAATTGTAACAAAAGGCATTTGTTAAATTGCAAAGGACTATAAAGCCCTGAGGGTGGTTCACTCAGCCATCAGCTATCTTAGCAGAAAGAATAAGCGTTGGCATTCTCTGCACTTAGCTAGGCTGGGCTGGGCAAAGACAACAATATAATGAAAGCACTTGAGATCTGAGGATTATGAGGACAATATGGAGAAAACACGTTGGGAACAATTAGGAGATGGAAAGGCAGAGGAGCACGGCAAGGTTGCATCTTGGCATCACTGCTCTTCAATTTGTACATCAATCCTCTTATGGCCAAAATGAATAATCCAGTTTATGATCCCTTAAAATTGAAGGTTAGACATACTGCAATGTTCCTACATGCTATTATTTCACACACCAACTGGACTAAAGTGAGCTTCACATGTTTTAGCTGCAGATATACCGTGTTTCCCCGAAAATAAGCCCTCCCCTGAAAATACCATTTCCTCTGGCTAAGGTTAGGGAGACAGAGCTGGAAATCAGGTAAGACAGCAAGAGGAGCCCCTCTTGCTCCAAGTGCCCCAAATTAATAAGACCTCCCTGAAAATAAGGCCAAGCGCTTATTTTGGGGTTCAAAAAAATATAAGACAGGGTCTTATTTTCGGGGAAACACGGTAGTACAGAAGCATTCAACCTTAATTAAGCAAAAACAAAGCTTTTATTTTTTACTAAGTGTCCCCAAAGTCATGCCCGGTGACGAAATAAGCACCCAAACAAGTTAAAATTTTAAGCATTTAGAGGTAATGTTTGATGCTACTGCCCAATGCAGAGCACAAATTAAATAAATTGTTCATGATGCACAGAAATTAGCAATGTCTTTGCAGTCTTTTTATCACATTAGAGGTATTATTGAGTGCTGCACTACAATTATTTTCATTTAGCATGCAGGCACGGTTGTTGTTGTTTTTTTGAAACCCAATTAGGACTCAACTATTCCTTCACCCTTTTAAAGAGGATACAATCTAAGGAACATCTTTCAGATCACATTATCTGTTCCTAACACGGTTTTTCACCATGAAGCTGGAGTGACCAAACTTGAAACTCATATTTTTCTTCTTGTGGGCTTGACACCTCTGATTTTAAATTATGACTTTCACTTTAAGGATGAACATTACTTGAGAAACTGAAGTACTGTAGACTCTGGCCTAATGTGGTCCTGACGATGGTCTGATATGATGGTGCAGTGACTGCCTTAAACAGCATGTCAAGGATTTAGAAGCCCAATCAGACCTGGCTGTCAAATCCAAAATTGTCTTACTAGCTTTTTTTAAGCTGGCTAGATATCTAAGCCAAATAACAGTTTCCAACTTCAGAACGGATTTCATAACCTATCTCGGTGATTCTTGACAGAAAATTTCAAAGCAGCTCTTCTGAACAAAGACTTTGCTTTGAAGGAGTTCCTGAAACATTATCCTATGTTTTGTTATATTGCTCTCATTATAAAGCTGCAGCCGATAACATGCCATCTAGTCATATTTCCAAGTGACCAAGATCCATCTTCTTTATAGTTATTATCCAACCATTGTGATTTTATTACTCTTAACCTAGCTAAGTTTGGCTTTACAGTTTATAAAATATTGCTATGCTTTGACCACAGCAGTATCATAATCATTGGATTTTATTGTAGTTTTTATTTGCCGTCTTGCCTTTTCTTCCTCTTCTTCCTGATGGTCCATTACTGCAATATAGTGCTGGACAGTGGATTGCAAGGTCTGTCTGCCAGTTTCCAGCTTTAAACCAGCCTTCCTAAGGAGATGCTCCCCAGCCTCCTCTCAACACTAATATTTATAATCCAACACATCTGGGGAGCATCAGGTTGGAGGGTAAATACTCTAACCCAGTGTTTCCCAACCTTGGCAACTTGAAGATATCTGGACTTCAACTCCCAGAATTCCACAGCCAGCATTCGCTGGCTGGGGAATTCTGGGAGTTGAAGTCCACACATCTTCAAACTGCCAAGGTTGAGAAACACTGCAGTCTAACCCATTGATCTTCTCCCAAATTATTACATTATTTCTTAGTAATTTAACTAAAAGGGCAAGGCCTTAATGGAGGATAAGAGGGATAAGAAAGAACTGTTTCTTTAAAAAATAGCAATGGCACTTAGACTTAACTAACCCTCTTTGTTGCTCATCTCTGTGCTCTTTCTAGGATCTCAACACCTCTTTTTATATCATGGTGACCAAAACTGGATCCTGTATTCCAAGTCTGGTTTTACCAAGACATTATAAAGTGGTAGTAATACTTCATGTGATTTTAATTCTATCCGTCTATTAATGCAGCCTAGGACTGCATTGACTTTTTTGGGTGGCTGCAGCACATTGCTGGCTCATATTTAAGCGGTTGTCCCCTAGGACTCCTATGGTAGATCCCCCTCACAGTTACTGCTATTGAGCCAGGTACCACCTAGTTATACCTGTGCCTTTGGTTTTTCTTGCCTACGTATAAAACCTTATTTTTGTCACCACTGAATTTCATTTTGTTGGGTAGGGCCCAGTGTTCAAGGCTGTCGAGATCCTTCTGGATCTTAAGCCTATCTTCTACAGGGAAGTTCGGCGTTTCAACAGATTAAGCAAAATCAGAGACATAATCAGTTGCATAGACACCCCTTCACTGCAAGGGAAAATGTGGCAGAGATTGGAGGGTGGGAGGCATTTGAAATGTTAAAGGAAAAGGAGTGCTCAGCCAGTGGGAGGGAGAGATCCCTGGGCAGGCAGAGGGAGCCATTCAGCCCTGCTGGCTTAGCTGGCCCTCCATGACAAAAGGCAGCCTAGATTGGGGATGACAGTCACATCTGTTGGGTAGCATCTATGGCCTCTTTCTTCTTTGGCGGAGGGCTGCAGTCACTGCCAAAGAGGTAAACGGAAGAAGACATCTTTGCAGCATTGGCCTCACTCTGTCAATTCTAACGGGTGTCACACGGACACGAATTTAGTGTGCCAATTTAGCTGTACAGCACTTTTCGTAACATTTATTGAAAATGTTACCATCTGTGAGACACTATGCAAAACATAACTTGGTTGTTTCGTGTGTGTGTGCGTGTGTGTGCGCGCGCGCACGCATGTTTTATTCAATTGAAACCTGGCATTGCATGTCTTCTGATTGAGCTACTTTCTTCTGATATACATTTGCACAGATTTCACAGTTCTTTTCTCAGTTCTTTCATCTCCCGCACAACCAACCCCAGGCAGCCTGTCTGAAAGTTGGCCTTTAGAAATGAGGACTCCAAGCTCCCAGTGGCAAATTATGTGGCTATATACGTTTTTTTATTAGTTGGATTAGGACAGTGGTGTGGTGATTAAAGTGATTAAATGAGTATCATTAAAAAGCCTCTTGCTTATGAAATTAGCACCAAAGTTAAGCATGTAATGCCCCTAAACCTCTTTGTTCATTTATTTATATGTAACATTTATTTGCCCATCTTATATCAAACTCTTAATTTATCTATTAAGATAACTGATCTCAGCTATATTTACAAAAAGACCAGATAAAGTAAGGGTTGGGATCAGTGGTGGGTTCCTACCGGTGCAGTCCACTCTATAGCACCAGTAGCGGCCCGCTGGTGATGTCACAGTACCGGTGCAGTCAGTTGCCAGTGCCTGGGTGCCGCCATTTTTTAAAAAAAAATTTACATTGTTTTTAAATTTTTCTTTTGCGCATGCCCAGAAGCCGAGTTTCCGGCACTGCACATGCGCTGCCTTCCTACCCCACAGTGAGTCCAAGCAGGGGAGGATGGCTGAGGAAGCACATGAGATGCTGAAAGAACGGGCGGCAGGACCTTTCTCAGTTCCCCTCCCTTCAGCAGTTTGAGAAGCCACGAACGTGCGGTGATGATCCTAGGCATTTTTGCACGTTCGAGGCTTCTCAAGCTGCTGAGGGGAGGGGGAATGGGCGGCAGGACCTATCTCAGTTCCCCTCCCTTCAGCAGTCTGAGAAGCCATGAATGCGCAGTGATGATCCCAGGCATTTTCGCACGTTCAAGGCTTCTCGAGCTGCTGAGGGGAGGGGGAACGGGCGGCAGGAGCCTAGGATCATCGAATGGGGAGAAGCATTCAGGCCGGACGGAGCCTCCTAGAAGAACTGCTGCCGGTGGTCTTGCTGGTCCCGCTGCGGGGGGCTGCGTTGCGGGTGGGCAATGCCCCCCTTGCTTCTCCGTCTGCTGCGAAGCTCCCGAGGCCCATGCCCACTCGGTCACATGGCTGGCAAGCCACACCCACAAAATAAGCCACACCCACAGAGTGGTAGTAAAAAAATTAGGAACCTGCCCCTGGTCCGAGCATCCACAATATGTTACAGGCTGATCTCTCCTTAAATGCAGACAACAATATTCTCTCTCTGGAACACTGATTTAACTCTTGAACTGTTCTTACCATTATAATGTTTCTCCCTTAACCTTCAATTGGAATCTGCTTTCCTGGAACTTTAACCCATTATCCTGTATCTTGCATATGGGAATGATAGAAAACTGGTCTTGACCTTTTTTTCATCACCAATAAACTTTGAAGAATACTTTTCTGTAATACTTAACACTCCATTCTTTATTATTTTGATTTCATATATTCTACAACAAATAATAATTTCTGAGCATCCACTTCAAATACACATTTAATAATTCTGTAAAAATAACCTAAAATCACCAGTGATCATTTAATAAATGTACAATCTGACTATAGTTAGAAATATGCCCTTTTAATACCATGTAGAAAAATGGTAGACATGATGGGATGGGATGGGATGGGATGGGATGGGATGGGATGGGGTGGGGTGGGGTGGGGTGGGGTGGGGTGGGGTGGGGTGGGATGGGATGGGATGGGATGGGATGGGATGGGATGGAATGGAATAGAATAGAATAGAATAGAATAGAATAGAATAGAATAGAACAGAACAGAACAGAACAGAACAGAACAGAACAGAACAGAATAGAATAGAATAGAATAGAATAGAATTATTGGCAAAGTGTGATTGTACAGACAAGGAATTTGTCTCCAGTGCATAAGCTCTCAGTTACATACAAACAACAAGGTAATACTGTATAATCATAAGATACCAGTAAGAGAAGGTAGTAGAAAAGATGAGAAGGATAATAGGGTATAATGAGAATATAAATAATGAGAAGGGAAGGGATGAGAAAAAAATTAAGAGAAGGCAATAATAATAGATTAAGCATTCCAAATAAAGTTAGAGTCAATGTAATATAATGCATTTTTCCTGTTCAAGTAAAATATGCACAGCAATTGTTCTGGGTAAGAAAATCTGAAAGGACATTTTATATCTCCTGATCAGCTATTACCAGGAAAACAGAAACTACAGATTAAGTTTCGTATATTTGTGGCAAACTAAGATCAATAAAAACTGATCCTTTACTGGAGATGGATGTTTTTTTCCTACCACAGTGCAATTATCACAGTTTCTGATGTTAATAGTCTAGCTAGCCAATCAGATAATCATTTTCAAGCTAGAGGCAGTTCTGCTGTAGCTCTGAACTTAGATGTTAAAATAATTGTTTAGTTTTCTATTAAATGAACAGTGAAAAATAATTTAACTTCTGAGGGGTAGAATAAGACATCTATTGATGAGCTTCCTAGGGGAAGAGGTATCGAAGCATTGGCACTTTAAGAAATATGGTTCAATGTGGAAGTGTCTAGTATTACTTTGTGCTGAGAATAATTTTCACCACATCACATGAACCCATCTAGCAAATGCCAATGAGGACAAATGAGTTTTAAAGCTCTGCTCGCAGATGGACAAATAGTCCATGCACATTTCCACAGGAACATGTTTATGGAGATTTCACTGAAAAGTCCATGTCTCTAGTCCTTGATAATCTGATGGATCTTAAAGTGAGATCAGAATTCATTGCTTTCAGGGCCAATCTCATATACATTAGGTGGCCCTTCAAATAACCTCGTCTCATATTATTTACAGTCTTAAAAACTGTGTATCAGCTCTTCAAACTGATACTAAAACCAACTCATCAGCAAGATTGCACTTCCCCAGAATAAGTGTAACAGAAAGAGAGATCCTTGAATGCAGATTGTAGGTTTGTGGTTGTCTAGCACAAAAAGTGGACTTCCCAGAGTATCCTTTAGGAGGTGAGTAATGCAAGATACTGGCATCTGAAGGGTCTACCTGCCTCCTAAAGTGGAAGGCCATAAAAAAAAGAGAAAGAGAAGGAGGGAGGAAGAGAGAAAACCTGAAAGGTTAAAGCAAAGGCACGAAACATCTGTGCCTGCTGGACTGTCTATCTGGCAATCTGATCTGAGGCATTGTCTCAGCTGCTTTTTTTGTGCAACTTCTTCAGGTTTACTTATATGTTTGTAAATAACCACAATGTTACAAACATCTCCAGTGATGCTTCTTCAGTTAACCTGTACCTAATTAATGTACAACAGGTGGAGCCAGGACTTGTTAAGTTCTGCTAGTGGAACTTCTTTATGTTCAATATACCCCTTAAAGTAGGAGTCCCGAACGCCTGCGCCCCGGACCAGCACCAGGCCACGGCCCGCCAGGAACTGGGCCGTGCAAGCAAGCAAAGCCCTATCCATGCACATGTAGGATCCAGGCAGTGTGTGAAACCATGCCCCCCCCAATCTGCGAAAAAGCTACCCTCCATAGAACTGGTCCCTGGTGCCCAAAAGGTTGGGAGACGCTGTCTTAGAGTAATTTTTCCTGCGCCGCCAGCCAGCTTGTCCTCCGGGTCAGACGCAGCAGAGACAAGCCCCGGCCATGGCATTGGTAAAGGCTGCGATGAAGGGGTGGTGGTGCACAAAGCTGCAGCCTCTGCTGCTTCTGGCCTGGAGGACAAGCTGGCTGACGGTGCTGGAAAAATCCTTCCTGGCCCTTGCCAGCCGGGCCTGGTCTTCTCTCCGGGGCGGCGTCCGGCGGGTGCCCCACGTCTCCGCTCCTTCCCCCCATGTGGCAGACCCGGGAAAGGATTCCTGGGGAGGAAAGGAGCTGGAGCCAGGCCAGCCTGTCTCTGCTCTCTGCCGGGGGGGGAGGCCCGAGATGCAAAGAGTGAATGACATGCGGGAGGCAGGGAGGAAGCTGGGCGGGGCCTGGCTCGGCTGCTGAAAGAGTCCCTGGACGTTGCCGGAAATCACCCTGGGGAGAGGAAGAGAGAGAAAAAAGGTGCAGGCGGGAATGTGGATGAGGCGTTTCCTTTCCTTTCGCTCGGAAGCGGCATTGATGTGAAGAAACACCCCGGCTCTGATTTTTTTTTTTACACCGGCCTGTGCACGTTCCGCAGATTTCTGTGTGGGAGACATCCGGTCAGAAGGCGTCGTTTCAAAAAAGCAGGACTTTTTTGAAACGATGCGGGACGCGGGACAATTGGTTTAAAATCGGGTCTGTCCCGCCAAAAGCGGGACGTCTGGTCACCTTACTCTATAAGCAACCATAAATCTGGAATCTGGAATACAAGCAGCATCTCCAAGGAAAAATTCAGATTGATTCCCAAATTCCACCTGTGCATTCTTCCAATCGCACTTCAACCTGATTTGAAAGGTCAATTGTTATGGATGATTTTTCCCCTTACCAGATAATCGCACCAAACACATTCAGCTGGCAGTGCTCCCAGAAGAACAGCAATCAAAGTCAACTTTTGCGGGTGGGGGAGGTCTGAATCAAGTTGCCAGAAAGTTGGCTGCCTACAAACCCATGAAAAACCATTCAGGAGGCAGAAGGATGAGCTAATGTTTGGAGTGGATTTTCTGTAGATATCACACCTGAAAATGAAACCAAAGGTCCCATTTTCTTTTTCCAAAGGGATTGCATCAGTTTAACAGAGTTGTAAGGGACCTTGCAGGTCATCTAGTCCAACCCCCTGCCAAGCAGGAGACCCTACATCTGCCTCTACCTGGGATTGAACTCACAACCTCCTGATTGTGAGGCAAGACTCTACATCAGTTTTGCAAAGCAATAATTTTCCAGAATTTCTCTTCATATCTTTGAAATATCTTGAAAGAGCACTTCAGCAGATGACTCAAATGGAGGTTGTGGGAGGTTGGGGTTTTCATTAAAGATAGAAAAGAGTATGAAACCTTGAAGTGTATTGCTGTGCATTGCTAATGTGCAAGGAATGTGTTATGTTCCCTTTAAAAGGTTGGAGGTGGGAATGTAGCTCACATATGTTACAAAACACCTATCTTGCTTTGCAATTGGTTATGCTTCTGTATTAGAAGAACCCAGTAGTGCAACACTTCAGAAAAGATGCTTAGGGTTGTAAGCAAAATTAGGAGAGCCCCTTTGCTTATGTGAGGGAGCTTCATTTACTTAGGAAAAGTGCTTTCTTTGATTGTTAAGATATTTCAGATTTGGTCTCTGGCATAAATAGTGAAAGGTAATGGGAAGGATCTGGTCTGGGATCTAGAGCAGGGGTCACCAACAGGGGTGGGTTCCACTTACCTTTGCCACCAGTTCGCATTGCAATGTTTCACGCGCGGAAGTGTAGCAAGCGCGCACGCGCGGGCCCCCTCATGCAATTCTGCTTCTGCGCATGCTCAGTAGCTATAATCAGCCCAAAACACAGCTGAGGAGCTGATCAGCTGTGCTTTGGGCAAAGGAATAAAGGTAAGTATAAACCCGGGGGCAGGCGGGAAGGCCCTTTTTCAAGCAGCAGCAGAGGAAAAAACTTCCAAACAGTAAAAAATTCAGAAAAAAAATCCCCCCCAAAAAAAGATGGCGGCGCCCACGGATTGGCACCGACCAAACCGGATCCGTGACGCCATCGTAACATCAACAGCAGGTCGCTACCAGTTCGGGCGATCTGGTCTGAACCGGGAGGAACCCACCCCTGGTCTCCAACCTTGGTAACTTTAAGCCTGGAGGACTTCAACTCCCAGAATTCCCCAGACAGCTGGCTAGGAAATTCTGGGAGTTGAAGTCCTCCAGGCTTAAAGTTGCCAAGGTTGGAGATTCCTGATCTAGAGAATCAAATACCAACCAGAGAGCAGAGTATGGAATTAAATAGGCAAACAGACTGATGTCTGCATAAACGTAAAAGCAAAAAATAATGATGATGCAAGGAAAAGCATATAAGCCATCTCATACCTTCCGATCCTTCCTTGCAAGTTCCTTCTTTTCAAGGTAGGATTGGTTCATGTCAACAACATAATTTGAGGGCATTTGCAGTAGAAACTGAAAGCTGAAGATAACTTTTAATCCTCTTCTTATATCCATATGTTTGTTTTCCTCAGCAAGTGCCTCCCCTAGTGCATTAGTATTAAGAGATAAGCACAAAGTAGCTTCAATGGAAGACAGCTAATCTGCCGGTGAATTCAATCTGTCACCACTTGTTCCCATTTCTTATGCTCTTATCCTGCTAGACTCTTCTTTTTCATCATCTGTGTCCACTTCAGATAAGTTATCAGGCAAGAGAGAAACATGTAGATCTCATTCAGTCACTTGCCTTTACATGAATAGTAGGACACCTTTGTTGGAACTAACCACCAACCAACCAACCAGAATAGCATAAAATAATGTGCATTATTTTGATTTCTCTAAATTTCTTCATCAGGTACAATGTTACATTACACAGCCAAGGATGGGAGAAATTTAGGAAGTAAATGAAAAAAAATTTACAAAAACATACAATGAAAAAGCCAAACAGTCCAAGTGTCTGTACTCCATCTTGGCTACCATGGTTCATTTTTCCTTCCATAATCACATTTAGACAGCATTAAATGCTTTTATTTATTAATAGATTTCATTAAATTGTTACGGTTGACCACTCCAGTAGACTTATCCAAATAAATTCAGTCAAGTGTTTCCCCTAAGGAGAGAACCGGTTTTGTGCCCTGCACGAATGGGACCGAAAAGTGACAGGTGAAACACTTTCCATGTGGGAAAAGCAAATTTTTGCCCCAAATATTTAATGAACAGCTAATGTTTTGCATCCAGCCCAGTCAATGGCAACCAACTTGCTTTTGAATTCTGAATCCCTATTCAGTCCACCCAGAATAGACAATAGGTAGGAAGTGAATGGAAGATCACGAAACCTCAATGGTTAAAGGCTCCTTAACTATAAACTACACTTATTCACTCACCAGCTTCTCTTTGTATAAGAAGTTCCTTTATATATTTTATTGTGGCATAATGATCGGCAAACCGTCTCAAAGCTCCACCAGCATCTCCAAGCAGAAGCATGAAACAATCAATCCTAGAGAGGTTCTGTTGCTTCCTGACTCAAAAGTGCTTTTTCAAAAGGTAACTGGACTGTTTGTTCCTTGAGGAAGAAGAACAAAACATTTCATTTCTCATCCAAGAAACTTCATCAGTTGTGATGGCGGGGGGGGGGGAGGGGGGAATGGAAGGATAGGTACTACTGACAGTTGAGACTGGGTAGTGGTGGGATGGAAGGATAGGTTCTAATAGATGGAGGGGATGTAAGGATTGTATTTCTTTGCAGCCATCTGGTCTGTTAGCACTCTCTGTGAGAGCTCTTGAAGCCATTTGGAGGTTTATCTTTGCCCTCAGAGTGTAATTGGTTGTGGAATCTTTTTGGCACTGCTGCAAGAGATGGGGTGTAGACTGGAGCTAGGTGGTGTCTTATCCCTCCCCTTCTGTTGAGAGAGGGCTGCTCAATGTTAACATAAATGGCTTCTTCCTGACTTTTAGGAAAAGAGAAATAGTCCAACAAAAGCTATGTAGGACTGGACTGAAAGGTGAAAGATCATTTGATGTGAATTTTCATTCCAGCCTGGTGCTTCCCAGAAGTGTTGACTCAGGGGCGTGCATAAGCGCACCATTGTGCCTACCGTCCCTGTCCTACTGTCCTATTGCCTAATTTACCTGTACCTACTTTGCTAATGTTTATGTTTATACCAATACCTGCTATTTTGTACATGTTTGACAAACAAAATAAATAAAATAAATAAACTCTGGTCATCTCCAGCCAATGGGACCAAAGTCTAGCAGGACTGGAGGACATCAAATTGGGGGAAGATTAGTAAAAATTTACAATTCTTCCTCCAAGTTTTACATTCTCCAAGAATTGCATTATCTAAGTGGTAAACAGATGGAGATGCAAACTAGGGTAACACAGAATGACAGCTTCTAGTCATTTGTTGGATAAACTGCAGCGTCTTGATAAGACTAAGATATTCCTTTCTAGATTCCCCACGTTGTGGACTTCTAACCCTCATCCTCGGATATATCTTAAGGGCAAACTTGGTGAAGCCTGATTAAAAACAAACAACTAGACTAGATATGGGTCTCCCCCCTTGGTTATGAATGTTAGATGTTCTTTTTAATTTTTGTAGCTTTTAAATTGTTGTGTCTTTTTATATTGGAAAATGGATTGACATGTTGTGAGCCGCCCAGAGTCCCCTGGGAGTTGGGCGGCATATAAATCCATTCAAATAAATAAATAAATAAATAAATAAATAAATAAATAAATAAATAAATAAATAAATAAATAAATAAATAAATAAATAAATAAATAAATAAATAAATAAATAAATAAATAAATAAATAAATAAATAAATAAATAAATAAATAAATAAATACTATTAGTGGATCATATGGCAGCCATAGTGTTTCTATTGAGGGGCAAGGAATTGCAGCTAGCATGGTAGCACCATCTAAAATGTGCTAGGTGCAAGAATAAATAATCCAGGAGTGATTCTAAACCCTCTTAATTTCTGAGAGTGAGAAAAGCCAATACTCGAGACAAAGGGAAATATACCCATTGGGGAAAGATAGAAAAGAAACAATCTTCACTGGAAAGGTTTCCAAGAAAATCGGGACTGCTTTGATTTCTATTTCAATGCTGCAAAAGCAACGTTATACATGTGGGTAGAAACGTGCAAAATCAAAGGGCCTTTTGACAAACATACTGAACACAAGTTTCCAGAAGGAATCAGTAAGAATTTTGCCATAGCTTTTAAACAGGCAATAGCTACCTTCCTGTATTCTTTTTAGTAAAAGTGAATGGTACTCTATCCTGTTTTTTTTTAACCACATTGTGTAATGAAAGACTATGAACAATGCAAAGCAGAAATGTGAAAAGGGGACGTGCTAAGCTTCTGCTATAATTCTTCATTTTGTCTGTAGCTGATGGCCTGTTTAGGTAAGGTGCTTTATAGATTTGTGAGTGTGTGTGTGTGCCTTTGAAGTGAGTGTTGGCTCAGTGTTGAGAGGTGGCTTTGTGCCTAAGGCAGAACTAGAACTCACGGTTTCTAACCGGGTGCTTTGAACCACAACCATTTGGCTCATAGCTCATTATTACCAAACAAATTTATTCGTTTCAGAACATTCTCATTAGGGTTTTGTAAGAACTTTTTAAAATGAACAATAATGGTACTGTATCTGCTTACAAGATCACATATTTCAACCTGGCATGGAGTACTTTTTAGTTCTCCTTTGATGGAATAAAGCAGAACAAGAAAGCAACAGAATATAGACTGAATAAAATATATGACAACTATAGTCATTCCCAATTCATTTGCACCTCATTTCTATATCAGGCAGGTCAGGTCGAGTCCAAGAATTGACTCAAACTGCCCCAGCTCTGACTCTGAGGCTGACTGATCCTTTCTTACAAGGGAGAATTGAGTTGCATTAAAACCAGGATTGAGCCAAATTGAGTGAAACTGTTTCTCCCATGCACTAGATGAGCAGCCAGCAGAAAATCACAAACCAAAGTCAATTCTCTAAAGCTGGATAAAGCAGGTAACATAAAAGGCCTATGGAATATCTAAATGGAACACCTAGATGGAGAGGCAAAGACGGGGACTGGAAGACAAGCAAAAGAGATCCATTTGGAGAAACGTGGGGCCCTTCCAAAATACAGTGGTGGGCCTAGAACTGGGGTCGGCAACCTTAAACACTCAAAGAGCCATTTGGACCCGTTTCCCACAGAAAAGAAAACATCGGGAGCCACAGAAACCTTCCCGTGTCTGACTATTTCCTGAGCGGCCACAGAACAAGCATATGTTGTTGAATTAAACGTTCTGTTTTCTTCTGAAACTTTTCTTTTCTTGGATTTATCCATGGTTGGCCTACCATGGGGGTCGAAAAGCTCAATAAATTGCATGCTGGCGGGTATCACACACCGGTTGTGATGCATATTTTGAGCGACAGGGAGCCGCAGCAGAGGGATGAAAGAGCCACATGCGGCTCCAGAGCGGTGGGTTGCTGACCCCTGGCCTAGAATATTATAGTTTGTTCATCTTTCTGTCACTTTCAATCAGATGAAGATTGTTAAAAACTTAAGATGGTTGAAAACCAGCCTAGTTGAGAATACCTTACCTTTACCTTACCAATGTAGCAATAGCAATAAGATTTAGATTTATATACTGCTTCACAGTGCTTTACAGCCCTTTCTAAGCGGTTTGCAGAGTCAGCATATTGCCCCCAATAATCTGGGTCCTCATTTTACCGACCTCCGAAGGATGGAAGGCTGAGTCAACCTTGAGCCAGTCAGAATAGAACTGCTGGCAGTCGGCAGAGTTAGTCTGCAATACTGCATTCTAACCACTGCACCTAACCTAACCTAATGCAACCCAACTGAACGAGAGAGAAGGTAATCCTCTAACCCTGATGGAAGTCTTGGAAATTGAAGATGCTTTCATTAGAAAAGGAAAATCATTGCCTAAACATTCTCATGTAAACCTAGTTATAAGAAGGAATGCTAGTCGAATTAGAAGCCCATTTAGCCCATGACTGTCAGCAGTTTTCCACAGCATGAAACTGTCATATTTCTTAGCCTCTTAATAGGAGATATTTCTAGAAACTGAACAAGGGACTACTTACATGTAAAACATGTGCTGAACCACACACCTGGGATGTTCCTGCTTCAAGAGGTTTGTCGTTCATACAAGGAAGGATTCTGGCTTCAGTAAAAGCTGTGGCTGTTCGTATTATTAATTACATCTTGCAGACAGCCAGTTCAGTGAAGCAGCACAGCAGGTCTGTATCAGTTTTGAACCAATCCAAACAGAATTTTGATTTCAAGAAAAGCTTTCTCCATTCTGCACATCATTTCTTTTAAATTAACTCTGATGCAACAGAGAGCTGATGCATGGAGAGGAAACCTGGAGAAGAGAGCGCTGAGAAGAACAAAGTTTGATATCTTGTTTTAAAAGCACAGATGCCCAGCAGGATGCTGCTTGTTAGATACTGATTTCCACCTGTACCATTTGAGCATGTGCCAATGGTGGCATGGGAACACACACAAGGAGGCACTATGAAACACAAGCGGCTTTGAATTCATTTACAAAAACTACAAAGGGAAAGGAAAAACAGGACAGCTAGCCTCGTGCTTTAGGAAAGATCAAGGGTTCTTCTTGCATAGGGTACCATAGCAGCACTGGGGAGGCTTTTCAAATTGACTCATCCCACATAACTGTGGTAATGTTTGGAAGTTAGAATTATACAAATGGTGCAAAACTGTGATCAGATGTCACTGGCTTTCAAACATTAGTGCAGGGATCTGGGTTAGCACTGAGCAAAGTCGGAAGAACAGCTATGTTTTAACCATGGGTGTCAGGTTAAACAAACTTTGGGTTAGTTTTGTTCCATAGTAAAGGAGATGAGGAAAGCTACTAGTATTGTCTACAGAGAAAGGTTGTGGTTCTGAAATCTGCTTCTCAGAGGTGCTATCACAATACTGTAAAGATGAGAACACACCTGGTTAGACTTGACGGAATGGCAACAAAGTAGAAGGCATGTCCCATTAAACATTTCATTTAAGAATATGGAAATTAGGTCAAGTAGAGAATAGAGAATTCGTGACCAATTAAATTAGGAATTTGGAACAGGGAATAGTCAATTGTGACTTTGTTTCCCATTGTGAGTCCAGACCAGGGATCAGTAGTCTCAGAATAAAATTCCCAAGCTTCTTCAATAAGAGTTTTCTCTCGCTTTTTGGATAAAAATATGGTGGACCATTTAAAATATTTTACAGAAAAGATCAAGTTTATAACACAATTTTTCCTGCTGGGAACAACTATGGACTGTACTGTAATAGTAATCAAGTTGATTCTAAATGCCAGACTATTGGAGATATAGTGTTGGAAGAAGGATCATTTATTGTTGAGGAATTGACGTTGATGGTTGCGCATCTGGCCGAGATGGTGAAGAAAATTTCCCTTTTCTCTTTTTATTATTATATTATATTTTAAAGATTATCTAAATCAAAGATATATAGTAATAATTTCATATATTGGAATGTTAGTTTACTAATGATATACACTTAATTTTTAGATTATGTTTTAAAAGTTCTGAGTAATTAGGAGTTAAAGAACTAGAGAAATGTTGAAATTAATAATCTGTTAGTATATTTTAATATTATGTTTATTGAATACTATACTCTGTGTTTTCTCTGGGAAGTCGGGGGGGTGAGGGGTGAAAGGGGGGAGGGTAAGGGGGTGGGGGCAGGGAGGGGTTTCAGAGGAAGGAGGGAAGAAAAGAGAAAAATGTTTGTACTTTGTACTAATAAAACTTTTTGAATTAAAAAAAAATAAGAGTTTTCTCCCAAAGGCATAGTAGCCATTTAACCCAGGAAATGAAGACTGGGAAGAAAAGAGTTGAAGTCAGTCCTTACCTCTCCACGAAAGTTATAGTTCAAATGTCTCTTTTCTCTCTAGTATTTATTCTTAGAATGCTCTTTCTTTTTACTTTTTACTATTCGAGCCTCCATTGTTGACCTGTTTTCCTCGCATAAAAAAAGCAAACAACAGGGAATATAACCTATCCACTTTTACCTGGGGACAAACTCCATTGAACACCCAGTGAGACGTTGTGCTCAGACAGTAAGAAGAATGGGTTCTAAATAGCACAAGCATTTAGGTCTTTATAAAGTCTATGATGAACACAGAGAAATCCATGTTGGGAATATCTCTAAAGAGAACCAGCAAGGAAAGCTTGTGTTCTGAACCATGCCATCCATCTTTGATGTTTCTTCTGTTCCTTTGATAATTAGGGGGGGAAGGGAGTAGCTATAACTGAAAACTTAGATCAAGAATTGTGATCTGATTAGTACAGTAGAACCTCTGGTCACGAATGTTTCTGACCACGTCTAAATCCGGTTCTGACCAAAAAATTCACAAAAAAATGTTTTGCAGCCAATTCACCTTTGGCACCATTTTTTTTAAGCAAGCACCAAATTTCCAAAATTAGGTTCGGGTCACGACTAAATTGGGTTGTGACCAAAGTTATGGAACGAATTATGGTTGTGACCAGAGGTTCTGCTGTATTTCACTTCAAGCTAACAATTTCAATGCCTGTGAAAAATTAGGGCAAACACTGCCTAAATCCAAGTAACCTTACATGGAGCTTTTTGTGGCTATTTACTAATACCTGCTGATCAGCCTGTTCAAACGATTGGGTGTGTTAATATATGATTAAGCCACAAATCATTGTTATGTGTATAATGCTTTAAATGTATTGTGGATGATTACTATTTAAGCAAGCGAGAGAAAATGCTCAATGTGGTTGATGGTTGATGGTTGATGGTTTAATATGGTTTAGTGTGGTGAGTGGTGTTTGACGGTGTGTTCCGGATTGAAGATTCTCTGCTGTTTTACTGATTAGATTACTTTATGGCTGTGTTAAATTGCTGTAAAGAAGAAGAGTAACTATCTGTGATAGTATAGAATTAAGTGATAGCTGTAATCTTTGTTTGTGAGTTAAAACATAGATAGGCAAGAAGAAGAAACTTCGCATTGACTGAATAACTGTGTATGACTTGGACTTCCTATTTAACTTTGCTACTATTCAAGTAAAACTATTTTGTATATACTAAAGATATTCTGTTTATTGACTGAATAGCATTCATATCAAACTGCAACACCATTACTACAACACATTTTGCTGTGTATGTGCTTAACAGCACAATAACTCCTTAACAATCCTCCAAATTTTTTCAGTCGGTGTATGGTAGTCCTAGAAAAGTGCTACAAACCTGCTTGGGTTTCCTTCTCATCTCATTGTGATACTTTGGGAAAGAAATATTTTCCTCCTTTAGAATGCTTTGTTGAAATGAGACAAAATCGATTTAGAAAATATCCAAAGTAATTTATGTTTTTGTATTAGATTTATACCTCACAGTTGGAGATCAATGTAATACACCATCCTTCTGATCTGATCATTTGATAACATCTGAGGAACAGCAACTTGTGCATTGAACTGTATAAGTTAGGACTGGGAAATTCACTGCTATTAGGTGCAAACACCAAATTATTACACTGAATCACTAAATCCTTTGGTCTGGAAAACGCTTGACGATTACTGGATCGGAACAAAGAGTTTGAGCTTTCTTCATCTCATTCTGGCCATTGGGGTTTTGCAGCCCATATCGGTTGGTCTTAATTTAGACATCACATTCAAAACCCTGCAGAGTGTGGGGGTCCAAATTAAAGGATCCCCCACAGATGTCTGTCTAGTCTACATTTGCATATCCAGTGAAAAGAAATCTACCACCTTTCTAGGATAAACAGTAAAAGAGCAGTAAAACTGCTCTTACTGTTAGAGAACTTTTTCTAACCTTCAGTTGAAATCTGCCTTTCTGGAACTGAAATTGATTATTACATAACTTGCATAACTTCTTGGTGAATAAGACTAGATCTTCTTGGTATTAAATTAGGCATCTGGACAAATTCATAGAAGACTTACTGTAGCTACAAGACTTGATGGATGACTGTTGTGTCCTTCACAGTCAGAAGCAGCATGCCTTGAATTCCAATTACTATGGAGCAACAGCAGAAGACGATTATCTGAATTCCCTGAAAGCAGCTGGTTGTTTCCCACAGGCCACAAAATGTTGAACTAGATGGACCATTACCCTGTTCAAGGAGAATTGTATTCTTACAGGAATTTGCCAGCTCTGATTTCCATGCACATGGCAGACTTTCAAGCAATTCCATCTTGCATTTGTTCGGGGTTATTATCTTCTGTGAATCTTGTCACGGTATGATTATTGTCTGTTGTATGTGTATGCAGGGAGCTGCATCCCTATCTAATATAATGGTTCATTCCTGAGCACGTAATTGATATGTTCTTGTACGCATGTGTGCATTCCTGAAACTCCATTCTTTCCTTCTTCTTCTGGCTTCCGACTGAGGAAGTCGCATTTTATAGCAGAAATGTAAACAAATGAGATTTTATTGTTTTTGTACCGAAATGAATATTTTAATTAGACTTTTAAACTCCGGCTTTATTTCTAATGTCTGAATTCCGGGAGAACGATCTATTTCGCCTCTGTGAGATTTATTCTCACTCCGTCAAATCTGAGTGTTCCAGGTTCGTAGAAACCTCACATGGAAGCTTCTGTGACTCTTTCATATCTGGGAAAAGCATTTTTAAAAATGGGGGCCATTCTTCTAAGACTATTACAGAACTAAGTGTCCTCAGGTTAACTCTCCCATTACACATAATGCAGTAGCCAGCTCAGGCAGCTGATTTTGAATACCATGAATTGTTAGCAGAGTGCCAGTTCATTAATTTCTTACTATTGTATTGTATTTTGTGTCAGGAAAGGAGAGGGAGAGACACATGCAAGATATCCTATTCAGGTACTCAAATTAGTGACAAGCTGTGACTTCTATGAATAACCTTGATTTGGGCAGGTGGGTGTGATTTGTTTCTCCACCCCAGACTAGAATGGCCTTTATTGGGAAAACTGGCATAAATCAATCCATTCAAGTTTGCACTCTAAAGCCTTTTCAGCTTGCTCATTTATTTACCATTATCTTGCCTTCTCTTTGCAAGTAGCCTTGGATAAAGAGGTCCATCTGAAGTGGTTAGTCTGCTGCTGATGCTGTACTGTAACTATGGTAGGTACCTATGAGCTGCAGTGCATCAATTATTGAAGCCAAGAGCTGGGCCTTCTGACAGGCCAGCCATCTATAATACATGAAGGCAGTAGGAGGCCAGGAGAGGCAGAGGCCCTCAGCAGATAAATTTAGCAGTCAAGCCCTGTTTAAGAAGCAACATGGAACAAAAGGCTGAAAAGCTGGACGAAGAGTTGGATGCTCAAGGCAACTCATACAATGCAGAGGGTGAGGAAACTTAATTTGCAAAAATAATTTTTATTGGAATGCCATGAAAAAGAAGAGAGGGAACAGAGCGGCAAGGAGAGCATCAAAATGAAGCAAATCACCAATGAGTTTTTTGGCTCAACACAGTAGACTTCTTTAACTGATGGTCAAGCCCATGATTTATTTAGATGGAAAGACTCCCAGAAAATCCCAGTTCATTATTTGGTAACTCTCCTGCCTGGAAAAGAAGAACAACAGACTTTCTGATAACAGACAGATCTAGTCAATCTTCAGGAGCTGAGAGAAGATAGTGATGGATTGTGCAATCCCACCCATCAGGAATAACCAAGAAGTCTTCATGTTCTTTTTTCAGGTGCACACAATACATGTGTGCACACACATACACACACACAGCTGCATACATATTTTTCTGACTGTCATGTTTTAGTCAGGCTTCAAATTATATTATACATTATACTGTATAATATCATTCTCTCTCTCTCTCTCTCTCTCTCTCTCTCACACACACACACACACACACACACACACACACACACACACACGAAATTCCATCTTTTGGGAGAAATTCTGAATTTAATTCTGAAAAAGAATTGTTTTCATCAAATGATTCATAGCTTCAGTTTATTGCCTTTCACCATTAATTAGTACAATTGGCTTTAATTGGCTTATGGCTTTCATCCAGCATTCTCTTCAAATTGTTAATGATCGACCGGACAGAGAGCTGCCTGCCCTCATAGACATGGGGGCACAGACACATGTTGAGAGGCAGCAGATCACCTCTGATGAGGAATAGCTGCCTCCCCCATGCGATCTGAGGGCACGGAGATATCAGCGGAGGCAAGCTCAAAGGAGGTCCACGAGGCTGCTCAGGAGAACGCTGTCCTGCCCCTCCTCACAAGGAACACCTGGCTTGGGTTAACTTAAGGAGAAGTGGGGGGTGGGGGGAGATTATCTTTATCAGGAACAATTGTTTGCTTTGGCATGAACCCCCTTGCCTTGCCTTGTGCCTTTGCCTCATGGACTTGTCTTGCCCTGTGGACCTTGACTCTGGATCTTGCCCTATAAACTTGCACCTTGTCTTTGGACTTCCTCTCTGGTTTTGTGAATTGGTTTTGTTGCTTACTGGCTTTTGTTTGTGGGACTGTGGGTGGCTACCTTCAAGGAAGTATGGGGTGACAACTTATTGGCTATTGTAGGGCCATTTGTTGTGGAATTTAACAGAGCAATGAAGGACTCTATCAATGCCTGCCTCTGCGTAGGCAACCTTTGTCATAACAATGGAATAAGGTAATGTGATCCTGTTCCAGACAGATGATATTATATTTAAACATGGCTGATAAGCAGCTGAAGTTAAATTTGGGGTACCAATTAATTAGGGCTACATTTAATACCATTGAAACTTCTGTACTCTCACAGTTCACCCTCTTGATTTAATTTAAAGAAATGATGCTTGAAAACAATATAACATATTGTGCTACATATAAATTTACAGAAAACAGAAGTATTCATCCAGTCAAACCCAAAATCTAGTTACTTTACTTCATTACCGATCATCAATTTATGCATATTGAAAAGTTCATCTTTTGATTTGGCAAAACTCACTTCAAGAATGCTAGTAACAAGGCTTAAAGGCAGAATTTCCAAAGCATCTGCTGTTTTTGGAACACTGATTAAGAATCATTGAAGCAAGTGCAAAACCACATTGAAAAAAGCTGGTTCGCCAATTTAAATATTGCTATTTATAATTATCATTATAAAGGTGTGAATTCTCATAATCCTGAAATTTTGGCACCAAAAAATGCTCAGGGCCTTCTGGACTTGGCATTGTGATCAGTAGTGCTTGAAAGAAATGCATGAAGACGCTTCCATTCAGAGGTTTCCTTAGGGGAAAGAGGGAAACAAACAGGTTGAGATTGAAGCCATGACTGTGCAATGGTAGCCCTTTTCTTTTACATGTGTCACATGTGAAATACATGTTAAAGGAGATGAAGCTTTGGTCCCATGGCCATTGATTGCTGTCTTGACATTTTCGATCCCCCACAAAGGTGCCTCTGTTTCCACTCCAAAAAGATTCAATTCTTCCTCAGCAGTAAATGTTTCAATATGCACATTGCTAACATCAAAAGCAGCAGTTCATGTATTTATTTTATTCAATTTGTACACCACCCACTCCCAACAACTCTGAACAGTGTACATGTTACCACTTCTTCTCTGTAACGTTAATTAAAATCTGACTAGTAGAATGACATCATTGTGTTGGAAAGTTACATGCTCTGAGAAACAGCAGACTAGAAGAACTACAAAATGCCATCATTCAGCTGAAACTACCAGCAGGCTATAACATATTAAATATATTTCAAACTTATTTGGCTCTAATAGTCTTAAACCTAATCAGACATTATTCATCCTTTTTATTATTCTAAATCCCACTGTCAGTCAATCATATGGAATTCAGCCTAAACGTTTTTGTTAGACATATCAACTTTTTAAAAACTAACTAGATCAAGTATAATCCTTTGTGTCTCTTTGCCCATAACACACCAAGGTACACTTTCATATCTCTCCTGTCCCTAAATCTGCTTCCCATAAATATCTGTGCCAGAGAATGGAAGAAACCGCTTAATCACACACAGGATTTATGCATCGTAATAAACAGTACAAATAATTTGTTTTTGGTAAGGTGTGTTATGTGAACCCAGTGATTATGTTACAAAAGGCTTATGTAATGCATTACAATAATCCAACAATAAGTTACAAGGCATGGATTGCTCTTGTGAGGCTATATCTGTTCAAATGTTGGCACATAACTAGGTCTGATGAAAGATGGCTCATGTCACAGAGTTCACATGACACTAATGACAAGGATGACTCCAGAAGCAAACCCCAGCTACGGGGGTGAGAAACCCTAACTATACAGGGTTACATGAACTAAACATACCCCCCCCTTCAAAAAAAATTTCTAATAAATAAAAAATAGATTCCTGCATAATTCCTGAGTCCCCAGGGAGTAGGGCGGCATATAAGAACACTAAAATAAAATAAAATAAAATAAATAAAATAAAATAACTAGTATAAATGCCTATATGGAATTAATTCAATTGTGGATTTATCAGTAACCTGGACCAAGCAGCATTAGGTGTGTCATCTTCTCATTTATTAAGCACAAAGGCTTTCTAAAAAGAGAAAACAAACTTATCCTGGATCCATTCCTTACAATAAGAAGAGTGACTTTCTTTCCCGATGCATTGGATTATCCTCTTTGCTGTACCTCAAACTTGACAAAGGCAAAGCTGTTCGTAACATGACAAGCCCCATAATCCAACATCATAAGAATCCTTAAATATAATGTTTCCTCTAAAAATTATGTCAAAATACAGGCAGTCCTTGACTTATGACTGTAATTGGGCCCCAAACCTCCATTGCTAAACAATGTGATCATTATCGTGCCTGATTTTACCATTTTTTAATTTTTTTTTTGCTGTGAACATTGAGCAAATCATGTGGTTGTTAATAGAATCTGGCTTTCCACATTCACTTTGCTTGTTGGAAGCCCCCTGGGAAGTTCGCAAATGGTGATCATATGACCCCACGACAATGCAACCATTGTAAATACATTCCAAGCACTCAAATTTTGATCATATAGATCAGCGGTTCTCAACCTGGGGGTCGTGACTCCTTTGGGGGTCAAACGACCCTTTCTTTTTTTTTATTTTTTTATAAAATAATCTTTATTAATTATATAAAAAGGACAAACAAACATCCAAACAAACATAAAAACATGTATAAACATATGTAAGAATAAGTAAGAAATATCTTTGAGTATAGAAAACATTGAACATTGAACATACATGTCAACCATCTCGTCGACGCTATCCTTTTACAGCCTAGTGATACAAAAACATGTTTAATCTTTATAGTTATTATTTACATCATTATCTTTCTTATATCTTCCAATATTTTCCTTATTCTTTTCTCTTGTTATATTGTGTTCAATCTATTATCATTACAATAAAACAATTTTCCCTTTTTCAACAATGGTTCTTTTGTTCAGCTTGATTAATATTTTATAATCTTGTAAAATTGTATACATTCCGATATTTTGTTCCGGTCTTTGCGAAAAAGTAGACATTTGTTATTATTTATACTGTCTAAGATCATGACTCATAGTGTGTCTAGGATCATGACACATAATTATAGCGATTTTTGATATTTATTTTGGTTAAGCCAGTTATACCACCTGTCCCAAGTTTTATAGAATTCAGAGTCATCTTTGTCTTGCATTTCCAGTGACATCCTACTAAGTTCTGCGCATTCAAATACTTTATTAATGAGATTTAACGTAGTTGGGATTTTTTCGGTTTTCCAAGTCTGCGCATATATAATTCTTGCGGCTGTTGTAATGTGTAAAATTATATATCTGTCTTCATTCGTCATTTTTTCCCTGAAGATACCTAATAGGAAAAGCTCCGGCTTTAGGGGGATCGTTTTTGAGATTATTTGTTCAAGGCAGTTTTTGATCTTAATCCAAAAGTTTTTCGCTTTGGGGCAGGTCCACCATAGATGGTAGTATGTTCCTATACCTTCTTTACACTTCCAGCACTTTGGGGAAAGTTTCGGGAACATTTTTGCCAGTCGTGCTGGGGGAAGGTGCCACCGGTAAAACATTTTGTATATGTTTTCTTTGTATGGTATCGCCAGTGTTAGTTTATAATTTATAGACCAAATTTTTTCCCATTCGTTTAAATTAATTGAATAACCAAAGTTTTGTGCCCACGCAATCATTGAGCCTTTTACCACCTCTTCGAATAAGTTATATTGGAGTAGGAAATTATATAATTTGGAAATCATTTTTTGGTCCTTGCCCATTAATATTCTATCTAAGTCACATTTTTTTTGAAATCCGTATTTTATTTTATCTTTATTGTATTTTGATTTGACCTGTAAATAGTGCCACCAATCAAGGTCTATTCCTTTTTCTTTAAGTTCTTGTTTTGAGAACATCTCATTGTGTTCATCTAGGAGTTGTTGATATGTTATAATCTTATTTACGTCTAAAAGGTTCGGGTATATAATTGCTTCAGTTGGTGATATCCATTTTGGAACACTTCTATAATGGTCCTTCCTTATTGTTAACCATGTGTCTAATAGATTCTTTCTTATATAATGTCGGCGGAAATATGTATGTGTTTTATAGGTGTCCCCCCATAAGAAGGCGTGCCAACCTATCTGCAAATCGAAACCCTCTAGAGTTAATATCCTTCTATTTTTGAGTGTAATCCATTCCCTCATCCAATTGAGTGTAGCAGATTGGTGGTATAGCTCCCAGTTAGGGAGACCAAATCCTCCTCTCCTCCTATGGTCTTGAAGAAGTTTCAGTTTGATCCTCGCTTTTCTTTTGGCCCATATGAATTTGTGTATCATTTTATTTAAATTTGAAAAAACTGTTTTGTTCAACTTTATTGGAATTACCTGGAATAGGAATAAGATCTTGGGTAAGATGTTCATTTTGATTGTCGCGATTTTACCCATAAATGATAATTGAAGTTTTGACCATCCGTCAAGGTCCTTACTAATTTTCTGTATTAGTTTTATATAATTATCCTCCTTTAATGAACTACATCTTGCGGTGAGCCATATCCCAAGATATTTAACTCTTTTAACTATTTTCATGCCTAATAAATTTTCCAATTTGGTATTTTGTTTTGGTGTCATGTTTTTAGTTATTATTTTTGTTTTTTCCTTATTAATTTTTAGGCCTGCCGCCTTTCCAAATTTTTCAATTTCTTTGATTAGAGTCGGGCCGGTGTCTAGAGGTTCTTCAATTATAAATGTCATATCGTCAGCGAAGGCTTGAAGTTTGAATTCCTCCTTCCTGATTTTTAGACCTTTTATCTCTTGCATGCTTCTTACTTTCCTCAGTAGGCTTTCTAATGCTAATATGAAAATTAATGGGGCTAACGGGCATCCTTGACGTACTCCTTTTTTAATATCAATTTTCTCTGTGATATCGTTATTTACTATTATTTTTGCTGTTTGGGTACTATATATAGCTCTGATCAACCCTATAAATTTTTCGCCAAATTTCATTTTTTCTAGTTGCATAATAAAAAATTGCCAGTAAAGGTTGTCGAACGCTTTTTGGGCGTCGACAAAGATAAGCGCTAGTTGTTTATCTATGTGTATATCGTAGTATTCTAGTATATTGAGTATTATTCTGGTATTGTTCCTTATCTGTCTGTGGGGTAAAAAACCGTTTTGATCTGAATGGATAATCCGATTTAAAATTTTTTTGAATCGTTCAGCCATTATTGATGCGAGTATCTTGTAATCCGTATTTAGTAATGAAATCGGTCTATAATTTTTAATGTTTTGTTTGCTCAAATCTTCCTTGGGTATCAGAGTTAAATATGCTTCTTTCCAGGACTCGGGTAGTTCCCCTTTTTCCATTGTTTCATTAAATAAGTCTAACATTACTAGTTCTAATGAGCTTTGTAGATTTTTGTATATTTCGAATGGGATACCGTCCGGACCTGGTGATTTATTGTTCTTTTGTTTACCGATGGCATTTCTTAATTCTATTAGAGTAATCTTGTCATTTAGCATATTCCTGTCCTCCTCCAGCACGATTGGCAAATTGTTTTCATTGAGATATTCTTTAATTGCTTCGTCTTTTGGGTCTTCCTGTTTGTAAAGGTCGGTATAAAAGGTTTGAATTATATTTTTTTTCTCAGTGATTCTAGTATGTACTTCCCCATTTTGGTCCTGAAGAGCGTCAATTGTTCTATCTGCTTTTTCTTTTGCAAGTTTATAAGCGAGCCATCTTCCTGGTTTGTTGGCTGATTCGAAATAGTTTTGTTTTGCTAATTTAAGTTTCCTGGCCAATTGCTCTTGCGTTATCAAGTTTATTTTATGCCTGGTTATATTTAGGTCCTCTAATGTTTTAGCATCTTTGGGGTCTTCTTGCAATGTTTTCTCTAATTTGTGCAATTTAGTTGTTAATGTATTTAATTTGTTATTTCTCTCTTTATTACGTTTGGCCAAGTAAGCTATGGACAGCCCCCTTATGTATGCCTTCGTTGTATCCCATAGAGTTCTTAGGGAAGTCTGTTCTTTAGTGTTAATCTGAAAAAAGATATCTAATTCTTTCTGCATCATTTTAATATAATCTTTTTCCTTTGTTATTGTTTGGTTTAAGGTCCATCTTACTCTTATTTTACTATTTGGCTCTTTCCATTTTATCCATAAAGGATTGTGGTCGGCCCAGGCGTTTGGAAGAATTTCAGACTCAGCCAACTCGTTTAAGAATTCCCCATTTGCCCAGGCCATATCAATCCTCGACCATGATTTGTGTGGAAATGAAAAGAAGGTATAGTGCCTGCTGTCTGGATTTTGGTATCGCCAACTGTCTTTTAAATTAAATTCTGTTGCCAATTGATGCCGGTAGTACTCTTCTTGCTTTTTTCTTATTGGTACCTTTGTAGTCCTTTTTCCTATCCACGACTGCATTGAAATCGCCTATTATCAATAATTTCTCCCACTGTATTTCTAGTAATTTTTTATGTAAGCTGGAGAAAAAGGCTGATTGATTTATATTTGGGGCATATATAACCACTATCGTTACAGATTTGCTTCCATTTTTTGTTTGTATTATCAGTGTTCTACCGTCCTCATCTGAATATAGTAGTTTTGGATTCAACCATGCTTTTGTAAATATTGCTATTCCACGCTTCTTATGTGTAGATAATGCTGTGAATAGTTTCCCTAACTTTGGGAATTCCAAAATCTGATGTTGTTCTTTTTTAATGTGTGTTTCTTGTAGACAGATAATGTCTGCATTTTGATTTAGTAGTTTGTGGAAAAAAATTTTCCTTTTTGTGGGCGAGTTTAGTCCATTTATGTTCAGGGATAGCAGATTTACTGTCTGTTCAGTTAGTGGTTTCCCTTGGTTTTGCTCTCTTTGCCTCGGCCTGTGCTCTCGTTGTCGCACCATCTCTACCATAATTAACTACCACCGTCCTCACACTTTCTTCTTTTTGCAGTAAATTTTCTTCTGAACTTATCTCCTCCAAGCTCTCCCTTTCCCCCTCTGCCTTTGTTTCATGTTCCTCTACTACTTTAATATACTGCTCGTAAAAGTCTCTGGCATCTTCTATTGTTGTGAGTTTATGTTTTTTATCCAGTAGGGTTATTAGCATTCCTTCAGGTAATAGCCACCTGAAGGATATCCTATGTCTATTCAGTTTGGTGGATAAGAATTGATAGGGCCGCCTTTTTTCCCTTACACGTCTTGGTATTTGTCTAAGTACTAGTATCTCTTTACCGTTATGTGTGACTGTATTTTCTTTCGATAAGTTATAAATTTCATCTCTAACTATTCTTTTGGTAAATCTAATATGTACTTCTTTCGGTAGTCTGTTCTTTCGGGCATAGCTCGTATTCAGTCTATATATTTCATCCATATCCATTATTGTTTCCTGTAGTGTTCTATTTGTCATACTAGCAATTATTTGCGCCATGACCTCCGGCAAGTTCTCATCTTTACTTTCAGTAACATTTTGAAATCTAAGAAAGAAGGCCGATTTTTCAAGCTCTAGATTTAAAATTGCCTCTTCGAGATCCCTGTTTATTATATCTGTTTTATTCTCTGCAACTTGAAGTCTAAGTTCAATCCTCTCATTATGTTCCTCTATTTTTTTTATTCTCTGTACATTGTTTGCCAGTTCTCCTTGAATTGATTCCAATCTCTCATCTAGTTTTCCCACCCTGTCATCCACCTTTTTGATATCGTCCCTCACCTCTCCTATTGTCCCTCTCATGTGGTTGTAGTTTCTGTCAATGGACTCCTGCATTTTAATCATCATCTCCTGCAGTGATGCTTGAGTTGTCGATGTCATTTGTGTACTGGAAGTTCCACCTGCTCTATCTCCTGTGGAACCTTCGGTAGTACGCTGGTTTGATGGAGTTGGGGGTAGGGTTGAGGTTTTTTGTTTCCCTATTTTAGTTGCAGTGGATGTAGTAGACATTTTTAATACACTCCAGATGGTGTCCCAGTATACCATATGAAACCTCTTCTCCCTCTTGTTATTTTAGCACCAATTCTTTCTTTAGTTCCCACTATTTGTTTTTTTTTTCACTATTTATATCTTTTTCTTCAAGTCTCACATCAATCTATTTCTTAGAATCTAATGTCGATTTCCTCAAATGATTATATCACACCCTTAATTCCTTCACTATAAATAGTAAATTATATATAAATGTTATCACCGTTTACATCACATTTATATCACGTTCGCAAGGGATCAATCAATAATTATCAATGCTTAAAGTAATTAATCTAGGTTCTATATATAATGTTATTTTCTAGACCATATAGATCAGCGGTTCTCAACCTGGGGGTCGTGACCCCTTTGGGGGTCAAACGACCCTTTCACAGGGCTCAGGGGACTTGGCTCGGACGCCGCCATTTGGGTTCTTTTATCCTCTGCACATGCGCAGAATGCTTTGCGCATGCGCAGAGGGTACAAGAACCCAAATGGCGGCGGCAGGGCGGGGGTCGTGGCAACGGGCGCAGCGGCGGGGTGGGTTGTGGCGGGGGTGCGGGGGCAGGCGCGGGTCGTGGCATTAGGAAGGTTGAGAACCACTGATATAGATCCTTGGATACACTGTGATGGTCGTAAGTATGAGAACCAGTCATAAGTCACTTTTTTCAGCACTGCCATAACTTTGAACAGTTGAAAACATTTGAGGGATCCACTAGACCCAAAATAAAATACAGGGATTGGGGCGGCATAGAAGAACACTAAAATAAATAAAAATAAATAAATAATATTTCCTGATGAATTAGTTTCATTTTTAAATCAGAAGGTGTATATTTCACATTTTTGATCCAACAAAGACAACTCAAATTAAGATTCTGGTAAAGTTAATTATTAATTTTATGTAAAATGCCACAGTAAAAATACACAGGGCCAAGTTAAAATCCCGCAGCACCATCTTCTGGGGCAACCTTTCAGTTAAGAGTGGATTCCCTTGAAATAATGTATTTGAAGTAGCCTAAAATAATGACAGAACTTCCTAGATACATAAATTGTTTAACCCAGGTATTTAAATATAATCCACGCACGGTGTTTCTCATCTTTGCTAACAAACATAGTCATGATTTAAGAAAATTGTCAAGTACACAATAAAAATCACTTATTATCCTCCTCACATCTACTTGTAAAGAGGTGACAAGGACAGAATCATTACAAGTTGCAGCAAAGGAGAAAGTGACTAATCTCACAATTATATCAAAGGGTTCTTGATAAGATTTCATGAATATTTTTTTCCATATAGATTAAAGTAGATTAAACTAATGCTGTGCCAAAATCTGCTTCATAAATCCTGAAAGATTTTCATTCCTTGTGAAAGAGGCTTCTGGGTTTGTATCTTATTCTCAAGGTGCTTAAAATATCTTTTACATTTCTCTCAGTGGTATTTGTCATCCCTTTCATTTTAACATTAGAGACAGCTAAGGTTCCAATTACTAGCAGGGTTCTTTTCTGAGAGATGTTATTGTACCACCCCTTCCCAACTGGAAAGGTGCAATGGGAGGAGCTTTCTGGGAAGTGAGGGAGGAGACCAATCATTGGAGAATTTAATGAAACACAAGGCATCCACAAACACACCTTGGTTCCCTGCTAAGATTTAGTATTCAACTCAGGAGAGTTTTACCAGGATTTTCTGCTCTTTGAAAGACATTTCAGAAACAAATTATTTTTCATTAAACTGAATAAAAGATGATTGGGGGGAAATGCAAGAAAAGTGTTCCATTGTGACTTCTTGAACCTTCTGATATTGGAATTTATTTATTTATTTATTTATTTGTGAGATTTATATACCGCCTCACAGTGCAAGCACTCTCTAAGCCAGTGGTGGCGAACCTTTTTAGGCTCGCGTGCCAAAAAGGGGGGGGTGCGCTCGTGCGCGCTCGCATGCCCACACCCATTCCCTCCCCACCACGCATGCGCACAACACCCCCCCATGCTGCCCCCTGCGCATGCGCACACACCCCCACCCCCACGCAAAGGCTTACCGGAGCCTGGGACGACGAAACCGGCAAACCGGAAGTGCGAAAAAAACGCACTTGCGGTTTGCCAGTATGCTGTTTTTTGCACTCCGGAGGGTTCAGGGAAGCTCCCTGAAGCTCCGGAATGCAAAAAACTACAAAATGGACAAACCGGAAGTGCGGAAAAGTGCACTTCTGGTTTGTCCGTTTTGTAGTTTTTTGCATTCCGGAGCTTCAGGGAGCTTCCCTGAACCCTCCGGAGTGCAAAAAACAGCACACCGGCAAATCGGAAGTGCGTTTTTTCGCACTTCCGGTTTGCCGGTGGGCAACCCTCGCGTGCCGGCTTCTATGGCTCCGCGTGCCACCTCTGGCACGCGTGCCATAGGTTCGCCACCATGGCTCTAAGCGGTTTACACCAGTAAGCAATGTATATTTATATTGCTCCCAACAATCTGGAATTCTGCTTCAAATTTTACCAATGGGTTCTACCTGGTCTTCCAGTGAAGTTTGAATATGGAATCTTATTATTAAGTGGAAAAGATTGTCATCTATATTTACATGGATGCTTCACTCACATACATATCCCCAGTAGAATATGGATTATAAAATGTCACATACTTTGTTTGATTAATTGAAAAGAAAGGGTTGGGTGAGTTTGGCAGGTAGGGAAAGAAAACCATTATGCTAGGTCAACATTAAAAAATACATTAAATCCTGGTTAAATGCTAAATAAAAAGTAGACGTATCTAGGAATGTATTGGTGGTCACACAAACACTACCAAGAACTTTGGGCAAGACTAATGGAAATCTTCTTAAAAGGCTTTTTAAACGCAACATCTGAGATAGCACTTAGAAGTATATGTAACTCTTTATTACATATTCTACATTATTCCTAAATAACTTTTGATTAACACAATACTGGTTATAAGATTAATTGTAGTATGCTGTGCGCTATTCAAAATAATTCAGAAAGAATCTTTTGGACTTCCCATAAGCAACAATAACCTCCTGTTATTTGTTAAAGCAGGCAGGTTTTCAAGCAAGTGTGAAAAAAGACCCAGTGTCTTAAAATCATTAAAAATGCACTGCTGTAATGATTCAGTTCATTAAAGCAGCAACATTTTTCTTATGGCCCATTCAAAAGACTGAAGAAACATAGGCTTTCATGAATAGCGGAGAGGTGTGCTTAGGGGAAGCCCAAAACACCAAATAATTTTCAAAAATGTGCACAGTGCTCATAAGAGCCAAACACAAAAATCTGCAGAGATCTGCATACAGCACAGATGTATTATATAACTTGACCAAACTTGGAATATTATGTCCAATTTTGGTTGCCGCTGTACAACAAAGATGCTGAGGAACTGGAGAGAGTACACAGAAAAGCAACAAACATAGGAGCACAAAGCTTAAAACGCCAATTGCAACATTAGTGGATGGCCAATACAGAATAGCATTTTCTTTAGTGTTAGCTGAGTGGAATTTAGAAATAACGTCCTTTAAAAAAATGGATGCTTTAAGGCCACCCACAGAATAGACGCTTGCTGGAAATATAGCAGGCCAGTGATGATGCTCTTAATAAAAAAATTCTATGGTACTTAAAAGAAACTGACTGCCACGAGGAAGAGAACAAAACATGAAAACAGCACTCTTCCTGACAATGTCGGGAACAAATGCCCTTGATGTATAAAATGGATTTACATTCATGAATGTAGAAAGAAAGAAGGAACTTTAAAGCCTATTGGAAATTTTTTAGATCTATTGTGTGCTCTAAAAATGTTAATGATGAAAGGTTTGTCTTCAGATAACATCCACAAAAGGAGACTGAGACCATTAAAAAAAATGGTAAAGATTTGAAAGGAAACAGTAAATCTTGAGACTTAGGTGTGTCAACTAAATTTTTAACCAAAGATCCATATATCTTAGGAATTTAAAAAAAACCAAGAAAGCTCAAGGAGGCTTACTTAGAGATTTGAATTTGTCCCTAGAGAATTATATTAACAGAAGCAGAAGAAATGAGTTATTCACAGTTGAAAATTATTGCATATAGTAGTGATGATATTCTAATATTGGCAATCACCCAGGATCAAGATATGGAAGGGAAGAAGATCAGCAAACTCTAGTGAGAAATAAATATTTGGCCTAATATAGGAACCAGCAATGGGATGGGGCGGGGGAGAGCTTGAAAACAGACGTGTATGCAAACAATGCAGCTAATGTGGTATGAAACATGGCTATGTCCAGCATATGGGCAGCTTATGTGCGGCAAAGTAACAAATGCAGAAAACATAATGTCATGAGTTAGATGTGAAAAACTGAAAAAGCAATTCAAGAAATAAGCACACATATGGCAAAAGATTATAAGCCTAAAGAACAGTATTTCTGATCAATCAACAGGCAAAACATCAGAAAGAGAAAGAGAAGCAGAGAAAGTGCCACAACAAGATAAAATCCTGCATGGCATGTATGAAATGACAGACATCTGAGGTGGCAAACATTGGGAAATCCTACCAGTGAATGGAAAGGGCTGACCTAAAAGACTACATTGAGGGATGGATCATAGCAGCACAAAACCAGGCACTAAGCATCACACCCACAGAAGTGGGGTGTCTACCATACTACACAGGACTGAGGTGCACACTGTGCAGAGAGGCCTCAAAGACAGTCCAACAAATAATGGCAGTGTAAGATGTAGGCAGAAATAGCATACACTAAACAACATAGTCACAATCTCTGCATTCCAGGCTTTCAGAATGTCAGAAAGGGGAAATTTATTAAAACATTAGACCCAGCGTTTCTCAACCTTACCATCTTTAAGGCATGTGGAGTTCAACTCCCAAAATTCCCCATCTAGCTATGCTGGCTGGGGAAATTTGGGAATTGAAGTCCACACGTCTTAAAGTTGCAATGGTTGAGAAATACTGCACTAGACTATGTCACAAATACAGTACATGTGCAGGATGCATAAATACTCTGTGCAGAACAGTGACAGGTTGCCCATTTGCCTGAGTTGTTTGCATGATAACATTCAGAAATATTCTTATCTGTGCAATAGATTGTCAAGGCTCTTTCACCCATCTCCTCCCACTTATGACTGTATGACTGTAACTTGTTGCTTGTATCCTTACAATTTATATTAATATTGATTGTTTCATGATTGCTTATTTGAACCCTATGACAATCATGAAGTGTTGTACCTCATGATTCTTGACAAATGTATATTTTCTTTTATGTACACTGAGAGCATATGCACCAAAGACAAATTCCTTGTGTGTCCAATCACACTTGGCCAATAAAGAATTCTATTCTATTCTATTCAGTGTAAATGCTGCAGGTACAAACTTGCAAATAGGTTCCCCTTTTTAATCTTGTATATGTTTCTTAATGCAGCCAGAAGGAGCATATTCTTGCATATTCTTAAAGCAACTCAAGACCTATTGAAGACTTGTGGAGTGGGGGGTGCATTATAGAAGGATGCTATTTTCTGTGGAATATTTGTGGCTGTTACTTGCAAAACTCCAGCCTATGAGAGAGGCGGCCGTGTGCTGCCAGCCAACAATTGTTAGAAGCACACTGGGCTATTTTTGCAAAAGCTTTTAATCTCACGCTTGCCTTACAGGAATAACAGCCAAGGTTTTTTATTTTGTTAGTTTGTTTTGCTTGAGCTCCATATTTACAGACGGGCAGCAATGAAGGACTTGGTTTTCTGAGAAGGGGTGCAGCACGGAGAGAAACTGGATTTCAAACCCAACTTGGAGGCCCTGCTTCTGGAATCTGAATTGGCTCTCCAACCTGACCCCCCCCCCTTTACTCATTGTGCAGCAAAAGCCGAATTGCTGGATGAAAACAGCTTGTTGTTGTGTTATTTGGAAATTTGAGTGTAGAGCAGCTTCAGCGTTCTCTCTTGCAAGAACAGGGCCTCTATACTGACACCCCTGGAGTGGAACGAGGGGAGGCGAGAATTCTTCTTGGTTAATTAATTTGCTTTCAAAAATATCTCCCATTAAAAAAGAGATCAAGGACTCTGCAACCGACATAAGTACAAACAAAAGAGATGGCAGGGTTTGGATATTTTAAAGTAAACTGGAATAATTTTTTTGGAGCAGATTTTGATCTGGAGAAGTGCTTTTGTCTCTTATTTATCCATGAGAATAGGGGTCCTTCAAAATTTCCCTGGTGCCATCACTTGGAACTGAGAAGCCCACCTTGCTATTGCATGACCCTGCAGGAGGATGATTTTGTTTGCTGGCTTGTTAAATAAGTCATTTAACATCCCATCTTTCTGATTCTGCCAACATTCAGGGCTACTTTTAAATTAAATATACATGACAGCCCTGGAACGTGAAACTCCTGGAGCATCAGATGTTTTGGGACTGCAGTTGTTATCATCAGTTTCTCCTGGCCCATGATGGCAAGAGCTATGGATATTTGCAAGAATAAAAATCTGGGAGGCCACAAATTACCTTCCAGGGCTATCATGTATATTTAATTTAAAAGTAGCTCTGAACTTTGGCAGAATCAGAAAGATGCATGTTAGATAACATTGTTTCAGCATTTGATTTCAATATATCAAAATCAATAAACACTTAACATGTAAACATGCCACCAGCCTCTTGGGAAGGAAAATAAGTAAACAGCCTTCTTCAGTGCAGGATTTTTATTTTAACTGTGCTTCTCGATTTCCAGTAATATAGTAAAGTATAGTAGGCAACAAACACTGCTTTTCCCAAGTTGGAGAAAGATTATCTTCCCCAATAGGCTAAAATGGATCAATAGCTGTGTTTGGATCAAAACTCAACCATGCGTGTGTTGGCCTTTGGCAAATCACTATCATAATAAAGTATAATCTTTATCACTAAAAATCAATAGAGCAGGAACTGCTTTAGAGCCTGTCATGTATACAAAGCTAAGTTGAAATGGCACCACACAGTGTTGTTGTTGTTGTTTTTAATTTCACTTGCTCATATATAATCTCTGGTGCTAACAGGATGCCATTAGGATGGATTATAATTGAGCAAAGGAATTTGAGTGCAGACACATCAGGAGTTCTTAGGATAAATGTCTAAGAATTTTGAATAACTTACTCTTCTCTCTACAAAAGCAAAGGCACTAACATTCTATATTTCTGGATAAAAGGGGTGATATCACTGGTTGGTTACTATTGTTCAGACAAGAACAGAAATAACAAAGCAGAAGGCTGGTCTCCATCTATACACTGTCAGATTCTGCTTTCTCATTTTATGACTTTGATTAATATGATAGTTAGAATAAAGTTACAGCTGCTTTGTATATCACACTAATATTCAGAATATGATTTGTTGTTCTGACTTAGTTGATGTGTGATCTCAAACATTTTATATTATTCAACCAATTGCAGTTTAGAGTTCTAGTGTTTATCATACTGCTGACTGGTTCGATCATTTATATTTTTTATGAATCTCCCAGAATAATTTGTGAGTAGGTGGCATATCCATATACACAGTGAAAAGATACATACATAAAACCAAGGTGTGTGAAAGCAGCCAATATCTGAGCTTGTTCTTTATCTTGAGCTACGTGAGAAGATTGTAACAGAATTTGCACGGAAGTGTGTGCTTTGGGCAGCCACTCCTAAGATACTGACAATCACTTCTTTGAATGACTTTCTCTGAAATGCATTTTCGGGAACATAAAGGGCAATTACAAATTGAAGATATTACCTGTAACAACATTCCATGAGAGAGGCAGTGAGGTAGCACAAAAAAGAGCATCATTTGGGCATGAGGAAATATGTTCAACTCTGTAGCCAATAATTCCCACCCACCTACCCACACCAGCAGTGGGTTGCTCCCAGTTCAGGCCGGTTCTGCAAACCAGTAGCGCTAGTGGCAGGATGCTCCACCCACCCGCCTGGGAGGCTCCACCCGCCTGCCCAGGACGCTTCTGCGCATGCACAGAAGTGTTGTGCGCATAAGCGCACGCACGAACCAGTAGCAAATGGTTTTAGAACCCACTACTGACCCACACATACACACCCATAAATTTTAAATCATCTTGTTTGCCAGGATTGTGTGGCCTAGCATCTCCTAAACCATCCCTTAAAGAAACGTATGCAGAACGATTGGATCTAATATTAGCCATGGCCTGGCTTCCTGCTGTTGTCTCATTTTAACTTTCCGTTTGCTCTTTGTAACCTGGATCCCATCAATAAAGGGCTTTGCTTTATTTCCTTTGAGTTTCCAAGCCAACCAGCTAGCCATCTCTTGGGATACATACAGATAATATGTCTGTTTCTACGAAAGTAATTGCCAGAAAGAGATAACAAAACTTTTTCTAGGAGCAAGGGCAAATCATTTATGGGCCACAATCATATTCAGAAGGGAAGTGTGGAGATACAAGCACAAGGAGTCTCACCGCACCAGGCAATCCATTGGAATGTGATCATTTTCGAAGCAAACATGTTGGGCTGATGAAAGGATATCCTTTGAATAAAGCCTGTTCTAAATAAAACCGGCCTTCTTTGGGCCCCTGTCAGATTTTCAAGGCATATCAGGTCAGGAAACTGTAAGGAGTACTACAACTGTATTGCTGTAGGGTATAATAAGAGAATCTTGAAAGCCTGGCAGAGTTTCCGTCTACTTATCCTCATACCGAAGAAAATCAAAGTGATGGTATCTTTTTCACCCCTTCTCCTTTCCATAGCTAAGTTGATGTTTGCTTAAAAATTCCTGCATTCCTTCTCCATGTTCCAAGCCATTGATAACAATGAGGAGCTTCTAGAAAAAGAAGGTGAGAAAGAGTGACTTTCCCCAGCACCCAGATGACCTGGGTTGGCTCAAGACCATCATGAAATCCCAGGATGGTATCTCAATAGGGAAAAAAAAAAGCAGTGGGTGTTTCGGTACTGCTGCCAAAAGAAGCCTAAAAGGATGTAGTCATGTATTATTGCTCTTTAGTACATCCAGGAAATGCCTCTCTTAAAACAGAGAGGGAAAATACGGTGAGATCTGTGGTGGTTTATTACATTAAGACTAGTTTGGCTTAGCCTCAAAATTCTAACAGGCACTAATTCTAGAGGCACTAACTATGGAAATAATCCTCTGGTCTAGGGAATACAAAATTTCAACTCCGGGTCCTTAAGATTCAAAACCCAATTGTATGAGCAAATTTACCTCCTCACTAGCAGTTTCATTATCTCATTTACCACAACAGTTCCTTGCAGGTCAGGGTAGAAAGGAATTGTTAGATAAGAATTACTCTCATCAGAGGCGAAATAGATCTTTTCCTGAAACTCTGACATTATAGAAAGAAAACCGCAGTTTAAATACTAAGGTATAAAATATTTATTTCGATACAAAAACAAATAAATCACATCCTGGCTATAAAACAGGTCTTGCTCCTTACAGAAGCAGAAGAAGAAGGGAGGAACAAAGAAAAGAATGTACACATGCGTACTAGGAACATATTAATCACGTGTTCAGGAATAAACCATTATATTTGATAGGGATGCATCTCCCCTGCATATACATGTAACAGGCAATATAAAATCACTGCCTGACAGGAATTAACCATGAAAACATCTAAGGTATTTACAAGTTGTGAAATACTGAACAAACCACATAGGGCCTTCTCTGTAGGGGACCCCGCTCTCTGGAACCAACTTCCCCCAGAGATCCGAATCATCCCCACCTTGCTGGCCTTCAGAAAAGCCATTAAGACATGGCTCTTCCTGCAGGCGGGGTGAGTTTGAGATGATTTTATATCTGATGTCTCCCCCATGTATATATGGTGTGTATTTATATATTTCTTAACTGTTTTTAAGCTGTTTTTTAATGATTGTTCGGAGTTTTTATAAAATGTTGTACGCCGTCCTGAGTCCTGAGGGAGTAGGGCGGCATAGAAAAACTACCAAATAAATAAATAAATAAATAAATAAATAAATAAATAAATAAATAAATAAATAAATAAATAAATAAATAAATAAATAAATAAATAAATAAATAAATAAATAATCAAGCCATAAATCATTGTGTACAATCCACGTTCCTTGGTTTGGCATGGGTAAACACCCCCTCCCCAGTTTTCCAGGATCTATTTTCCAGATGGATCCTGGAAAAGTGTCATCTTCCTATCCTGATCTAAGTCACCAAGGCTTAATGGGCAAGTTGCATTCTCTCTTTCCCAATGAATGCTGGCTTCTGAGAGTTGCTTATAACCAACTCCTCTGAATAAATCCAGTCAACAGATACTGCTGAGGGACAATTAATTGTTGGTGAAGTCCCACACTATGACACTGGTTATTCAGCAAGAACTCTAATCATTGGAGCCCAGTGAAATTAACAGGGATGTAGGTCCATTGAATTCCTCATAGAACTAGGCTGCTATCTTTGTATTGGAAAGAACAAAACAGCACTGGAAGCTGTCCTGGAAAAGTTGGTACATTTCTGTTCTTGAACTATTCAGAGGGAACGGGCCATTTTTTGTTAGCAGCAAGCTTCTCCTCTAAGGTAATAAGTTAATGGTGCTAAAGAAATGCATTATGTCCTCCTGAGGGAACAAGGGAAAGTGTTGGAGTGTGCTTTGTGTTAGCTAACGAAAGCAGTCACAGCTTATCTGTGATCAGGGAGATGCAAAATTGTAGAAATTGAGAGAAAAATAGGGAAGAATATGCAACCAGACAAATCAATTGGTGGTGAGAAGAATGCTGAAGATTCCAGAAGGAGATTTCCTTTGACATTAATCTTTAAGGGTGAAGGTTTGTTCTCCAAACTTCTGGGTTGATTTCCAAACATTTCATTACCCGGTTAGGTAACATCTTCAGTGAAGTTTTCGGATGTCAGTGTTTTTCTGTTTATAAGGGATTCATGTGGTCAGTAGGTCTTGTGATGGGTCATGTGTGGGTGTGTCAAGTGAGGGTCTTGTGATGGGTCAAGTGTGGGTGTGTCAAGTGAGGGTCTTGTGATGGGTCAAGTGTGGGTGTGTCAAGTGAGGGTCTTGTAATGGGTCTTGTGATGCGTCAGGTGTGAGTAATCAGTGAGTCTTGTGATGGGTCTTGTGATTACAGCAGGTCAGGGTAATTAGGAGGTGAACTGATGGGGGAATTTTGTGGATTGGTTGAGGGTCGTTGCTGTCTCTGGTTGGCTGTGTGGTTGATTTGGATTTTGAGGGGTTCATAGGCAGGTTGTAGGTCAATGTGTCTGTTGATGGAATTGCTTGTGAAGTGCCAGGCTTCAATGAACTCATGAGCATGGCGGACGGTAGCATGGCCAATGATTTTTGTGTTGCTCCAGTCAAACTGGTGCCAGTTGGTGTCAGTGTGGGTAGAGATTAAGGATTTGGGATCATGACGTTTGACTGTCAGCCAGTGTTTGTGGATCCTGGTTTTTAATTGACATGATGTTTGTCCCAACTGGATTAAAAATGTTAGTCTTTAAATATATACTAAGAATTTCACCTTTTTAAGGGCTACCTGTTTTGCCTTACAGTTTGTTGTAACTTCAAACAGTCAACTTAAATGATTTGTGATATTTTTGCCAGTTTCTGGCATTTACTTCTGGTTTCCGATAAAGACTGTCCATTGGGGGAAATGGATTTGCTTAACAACAGCATGTTCCTTTAATGAGCACCATGTTTGCTTAACAACCACCACAAAAAAGGTCAAACATTTCTGTCCAGTCACAGGATACCCCAACTTATGACTGCAATGACTTATAGTCATCATTCTGGGCTCAATTTCAGGTGGGAGTTGAGGACGGAAAGCCAGATGGGTGACTTGGGGCCAGTCACTCTCCTTCAGCCTAACTCACCTCACAGGATTATTGTTGTGGGGAAAATAAGAGGAGGAAGGTGTGTTGGATATGTTCTCTGCCTTGGGTTATTTGTAAAAATAATAAAGATAAGATATAAATAAATAAGCAAGCTAAATACTTGTATATGCTTTTGGTTTCATAACTACTCATTTGCTACTTCTTTATTATATAACCATTTTCATTCTATCTGGAGTCATCAGTGATAGGTTCTTTAGGATTTATCCAGGTCCTGGATCTCAGCAGTTGCATGAAAGGATGTATAGAAGGTATGTGTGTAAGGGAGCTGAGGGGGTGTAAAATTATGTAAAACCCCATAGGTAGGGACATGACATAATGTAATATCCCTATCCCTCTGTTCTAAGAAATCAAGGGAAGGTGGATTATATATTTAATTCTCATAACTCCTTTCCAGTACTTGGTTTTTGATTAGAATAGAATAGAATTCTTTATTGGCCAAGTGTGATTGGACACACAAGGAATTTGTCTTTGGTGCATATGCTCTCAGTGTACATAAAAGAAAAGATACATTTGTCAAGAATCATAAGGTACAACACTTAATGATTGTCATAGGGTACAAATAAGCAATCAGGAAACAATCAATATTGAGATACATCGTAAGGATACAAGCAACAAGTTATAAGTGAGAGGAGATGGGTGATAGGAACGATGAGAAGACTAATAGTAATAGTAATGCAGCCTAGTAAATAGTTTGACAGTGGTGAGGGAATTATTTGTTTAGCAGAGTGATGGCGTTCGGGGAAAAACTGTTCTTGTGTCTAGTTGTCTTGGTGTGCAGTGCTCTATAGCGTCGTTTTGAGAGTGGGAGTTGAAACAATTTATGTCCAGGATGCGAGGGGTCAGTAAATATTTTCACGGCCCTCTTTTTTGACTCGTGCAGTCAAAGGACATTAGGACAAGAGTCCAGAGCTGATGTCACAACTACTAAGAATTAGGATCTAATTTTTCTACAACCTGGAAGCGGAAGCAAAGAATGAGAGCCAGCTTGGTCTAGGCTACAAACTAGGGGACTGTGAGTTCTAGCCCTACCTCAGGCATGACAGCCCCACCCATCTCACAGGGTTGTCATTTTGGGAAAATTGGAAGGAGGAAAGTGTGTTAGGTATGTTCATGGCCTTGAGTTATTTATAAAATAATAAAGGCAGGATAAAAACATCTAATAATATAAATTTAAAAAAAATAAAACATTAAGGTAAATATCAAGAAGTTACTGTTCATTTCAAAGTTTTTCTTGACATAAAGAACATCATGAAAAGAAGCCAACATTCCTCCAAAGAAGAGAGTTCCACTGGAGTAGAAGTCTAACAAGCAAGTCAGCAGAAGGATCGTATACTGCAGTTTCCAAATGAGCAGCACATCTGGCCTTTTAACACTTCACAGTCATGGCGGTAAGCGATAGGATCATTTAAAGAGGAATGCTTTGATAATAACACTAATAAACCCCTTATTTAATGGAGCCAGGGGATTAACAATATGTTCCCAGGACTCAAAGAGGAGACCTACAATCAAACATTCATGTTTTCAGTTGTCTAGTTTACGCATAGGTTTCTCCATTTCTTCTCTCAGTTCCCTCAGTTCTTCAGCCTGTTTAGATGGTGAAAAGGAAGTCAGAGGAGAAGAGACAAGAAGGCAAATCTGGGTAGTCTTCGCTGGGTAGTTTTTCTTCTTCTTTTAATCTCTTAATAAACAAGTCAAAAAGCCAAAGGAACAAAATTGAGTTTCAAAGATATGTGCAACATTTTTTGTCTCTTTTAATTGCTTGGGGATGGAAAAGGGGATTTTGTTTTGAGATGAATCTGTCTTGTTAGATAGCAGCTTTACTAATGAACGTAGATCAAAAAGAGGGTTTGAGTCTGCATTTGAAATAACAGAGAAATATAAACCAGCAAAAATATAAATGGGGTTGTTGTTGTTGTTTTGTTTTTGCTTTAAGAACTCATAAACTTTCCAAAGGTTTTCCAAAGGATCATGAGAATGGTGCACATAATTTGGAGAATGGCAGAGTCAGGCTTCTTGTGATGCTTCAGAAGGCCTCAGAAGTTTTCTGAAGACTTTTCAAAGCTTTGTGAGAATGGCACACACTATTTGGACAATGGCATGAGCAGCCCAGTGGTGGGTTGCTCCCAGTTCGGACTGGTTCTTAGAACTGGTAGCGCCGGCGGCGAGAGCCTTCACCCACCCGCCCGGGATGCTTCTGTGCATGTGCAGAAGTGGTGCACGAGCGCGCGCACATGAACCGGCAGCAAAATTATTTAGAACCCACCACTGGAGCAGCCTCAGGAAGAAGACTTGGCAGAGCCAGCAGATGTTTTTCATAGGGTCAGGTTGGTAGTAGCAGGAGGAAGATGGCAACATTAGCAGGGCTTGGTGGAGCACAGGGTAGTGCGGGTGGTTGGGGCTTTGTGAGTGGTTGGCCATGGTGTGGGGCCTGAGGCAGTACTAGTTCATGGCAGTGAGACTGAAGTAGATATTTGGGGGATGTTGCGACCAGCTGGGGCTGCTAAAGGACTTGGTCATATACTTCATTCCACTGCTTCCACAAGGAGTGTCACTGTGCAGAGCAGCCAAAAGGACAGAGATTGGGGTTAATAGCAGGGAAGGAGGGAGTTGCTGTAACCCTGTGGTAATAAGTGAAGGTAGACTGCCGAGCACCTAAATTTTGTTCATGTGATCATACGTGTGCTGCAAAGGCTTTAGCTTGGGGATCGAGCATAAGTACCATTTGTTCAGCCCTGCTGTAACATAGAAATATCACTGAATGAATGGTTGTTAAGTGAGGACTACCTGTACTCTCTTGGCATAGACCTTACTATCTGGCCTTCCTTTTAAGCTCCATGTGCAAAGATTTGCCACAGACAGCCTCTGTCAGGAGCCAATGGCTGATCCTACAAAGGAACTCTTTCCCATATGGCAGCAAGGCAGGCAAGCAGAGAGCCAGACATCCAGGTCATATAGGACACTGTTTATCCTGGTACAGTTTGTTATCCAGCCATGTGATTCTGTATGAGAGTCCATATAACTATGACCAGCATAGTTATACACTGCAATAATTCAGATGACCATTAAAAGGCAGCAGAGAGATATAGAAAACTCGTCCTCTTTTCTGTATCTAGTGGACATCTAAAACTTTCAGCCCAGATATGGAGTTTTGATGTAATTTGTGTTGTCAAATAAGCCAGGTGTTCTACATATCTCTTCATTCTTGTTTTTAGAAAATTTATTTATTTTATTTTATTTATTTATTTTATTTAGTTTGTCAAGCATGTACGAGATAACAGGTATAAGTATAAACATAGACATGAACACAGGAAATGGGTACAAATAAATGGGGACCGTAGGGCAGGGATGGTAGGCACGCTGGTACGCTTATGCACGCCCCTTACAGACCTCTTAGGAATGGGGCGAGGTCCACAATAGACAGTTTAAGGTTAAAGTTATGGGGGTTTGAGGATGTAACAACAGAGTCAGGTAGTGCATTCCAGGCATTGACCACTCTGTTGCTACTCAGGCCGATGGCAATCTTTTGCTCTGCTTTATCTCACTAAAATATTCCATCTCGCTGTCTTGCAAGATTACTGCTCATCTGTAATACTATGATAATGCTATGAATTTTGCTTTAAACATCTATAAAACTTCAAATTTATCATGCTCTGTGAAGATGACAGGACTGTATCGTGGCAAGGAGCAGTTAAGACAGACATTCCATAAAGGGATGTCAAAGTAACAGGAAGAGACTCTCTTTAAATTGACTTCATAACTGCTTTGGGGATCTGTCATTATTTTGAAAATCTGGGAGTATCTTCTCATTCCATTCCGGGATCTGACAATAGGAGAACTTGACCTCTGTTTGCGTAAATGATATGGGAGGGAGGAAGGGAAGCTCTTGAGTCTGCAATACTAAAGTCGTAACATCTCACAGCATTTGTGAATAACACAACTTTATATAACATTATGGGGACCCACAACATTTAAGACCGTATCAGAAAGCATGATATTTGTACAGAAGATGAACAGAGAAAGAGTGGAAGAGAGAGTAATGAACCACCAGCTATTAAGGGCAGGATTTAGTCTTCTTACACTATAATATCTCATGGTTTTCACACAAGCCCAGGGAGCAAAAGAAATAACAGCCAAACGCACACCTCCTGCACAGTGTTGGAGCAATATTATTCTCTTGCTGTGACAGACCAGACAGAGGAGCTTGTGAGATGCTGGACTTGTTCGTATCTGTTAGCACTTTAAGAACAACTGCTCACAGCCTACCCCTGCTGACACTCGGCAGCAGCTTTCTAAACTTCATTTTTTATGTAGGCCTTGAAAATGGCATCTGCCGATGACATCTCTGCATTAAAAATATTTCACAAGTCTCTTCATAAAACTTGCAGGAAGGGGGAGATAATCAAGACAGTTGTGCAAAGAGAAATCCATAAAACCGAAACCAAACTATTTTTTCATCCGCATCGCACATTGCAATCCAATTCTCTGAAAGCCTTTGGAGCCAATCATGGAAGATGCAGTCTCATGGCTTTGCTATACCATGATCTCCAAATTGACAACATTGAAGACAATTACTATATAGACCAAAAAGTTTAGATCTTCCCAATGATTTTTAATTAAACCCATATTGAACATTAGGAGACAAATGTTCCTAACAGTAAGAAGACATCAATAATGGAACCATTTTTTTAAAAAGATCATTCAATAATATTCCTAAAGTATGGGATATCTGTATAGAAAAAGAATTAATATAGATCTACTGCCTCTTGCTTCAATATTAAATATTAAATATTTATTTTCAAGAAGGAGAAAGTGCAAAAAAAATTGACCAGGGAGGGACAATTATTTGCATAGATTGCAAAACGTAATTGTTAAGACAAGGATGAAATATTTCAAGATTCAGATATTGGGTTCAATAGGTAGTATAGTTAAAAAGGAATGACACAGCAAGGTGGAATATGAAGACATTTGACTGAACTGACCACATTTATCACACAATATTCAGATCATTGAGCCATGGTGGTGCAGTGGTTAGAACACAGTATTGCAGGCTAACTCTGCATTCCACTGCCAGGAGTTCAAGCCTGACCAGCTCAAGGTTGACTCAGTCTTTCATCCTTCCGAGGTCAATAAAATGAGGACCCAGATTGTTGGGGAAAATATGCTGATTCTGTAAACCTTTTAGAAAAGGCTGTCAATGATATAATCATTTATAACTGGGAAAAATTTCAGGTATTTTTATCAAAAACTTCACCTGAAATAAAGAAAATGGCATTACATTTTGACTCACTCTCGGTAGACTTATGTATATGAGTCTACCTAATATTGCTATTACTATTTTATTGGGGCTTATTTATAAATTGCTGCTGAAGGATGACTCACAAAGTAAAAATATGGTTAAATAAATACAAAACTTTAAATGGAACAATTGACTGCAACAATGAGAGTATCAATGGAAATAAAATGTCAAATTTACAGTGAATATTACCCTTGGAGAAAAGTGTGACAAGATGTTCCAGGGTTGGTACTTCAATATTGATTGTGGAAATAGATAATTCATTTTCTAATAGTTGTTGGAAATGTAGCTATTGGGTTGCATCAATTTTGGGCAATATTGTAAAGCTCCACAATTCTGGAAAACAATTTATAATGGAGTGAAACAAATTTTAAAGGCGAATTTCTCTTTTCAGACTGCTAATTTTTAATTAAATATTACTAAACCTTACTAACCTTTACTTCCTAGAAAGTAAACATAAATTGCTTTGTACATAATAACAGCTGCTAGGTTTCTTTATGTGTCTGAACTGGAAATTACAATTACCGGTAAACCTTTCCATAGAAGAATAACAAATTAAGTTATGGTAGTAAAACTTAATATTTTTGTTTGCTATTTTCCCCTTTTAAAAATGTCTTCCTTTGTCTTTTCTTTTCTTTCATTGTTCTTGCAAAATTGATAAATTATTTTAAGGATAAAAGGAATAAGAAGCAGAAGACCCCCAAACTGTCTATGTTGAAGTAGAGACTGGACAATTAGCAATAGCACTTTACTTATATACCGCTTCATAGTGCTTTACAGCCCTCTCTAAGCGGTTTACAGAGTTCAGCATATTGCCCCCAACAATCTGGGTCCTCATTTTACCTACCTCGGAAGGATGGAAGGCTGAGTCAACCTTGAATTATCTATTGGGGGCATTTTAATTTGGATTTATTTAATGAACAGAAGATTAGGCGCTATAGTTACTTATGATTCTATAACTTTATTAGTTACCCTGTTTCTGATTGATGGGAGCTGGTCTCTAATAACATTTGGAGCAGGGGTGGGTTCTTCTCGGTTCGGACTGGTTTGCCCGAACCGGTAGCGACCCGCTGGTGACATCATGATGATGTCACTGAACCGGATCGGTTGGTGCTGGTCCGTGGGCGCCGCCATCTTTTTTATATTTTTTCTAATTTTTATTTTTTTTTCTGCACATGCACAGAAGCCGGGTTTCCGGCACTGTGCATGCGTTTGCTATCTTGTTTTTGGCATTTTTATTTTTTTATTTTGATTTTTTGGATTTTTTTGCACTGCGCATGTGCACACACTTTGGTGTGGCCACGCAACATGGGAGGAAGTGAACCGGCAGCGAGGTAAGTTGGAACCCAACCCTGATTTGGAGGGTCCCCAATCTAGAAAGCATTGAAAAAATATTGATCTAGTGGTTCTGGGTTCTATAATATGCCACAGTGTAAATGCATCTTTCAGATTTCATAGAAGTGTTGGGTGACATTGCAATTCCAGTACTGTACAATCAAACATGAATATTGAGAAGTTTAGCCAAATAAAAGTGTTGCTTAATATTTTAGAATTATTAAGAGTTATTATAATTTCATTTCTTTAATGCTAGTAAGGCTATTAATAAAGTGCAGTGAAACAGAATTAGGATTAGGATTATAGGGATGCCTGAAAGCCTCAGAAATCTTAAATTATTGCAGAAGTGTCTAAAATACTGGACTAGCATCTGGAAGACCAAAATTCAAGGCCACTTTCAGCCATTCACTAGTACTGTCCATGGTCCTGATTTGGGGCTCTATCTAAACCAGACTTGTCCCAATGGATAATATCCACATACACTTTACTTCAACTACCATAATTCCCAGATAACTTGGAAGGATATGATTGCCTTTAAAGAGGATTAAAAATGTATTTTAGCCTCTATTTCTACAATATTAATCACTATTTATAGAAATAACCCAAATTGGATTCATACAACACACCAAATCTTATTCATTTAATTCATTGCATTTTGGTGCTACCCAACTCCAGACAAGCTACGGGGCTTGAAATATGACAAAACAAAATGTAAAAATGTAATACATGATAAATAATGAACAAGATGGGAAATCTGGCCAAACATGAGAGAAAAACATATGCAAAATACAACCGATAAATGGTACCATCCACCTTTAGAAGATGTATTGAATCAACTGCATTTTTAGCTTAGTGTATTCTGTAAATCCAGCATAGACAGTATCTATGGACAGCCAAGCATTTAAGGCTTTCCAGAACACCATTGGGGTAAGAGCCATACAGATCTTGAAATGGTGGGGTTCATTGCAGAGGGGAGGTGCTGCAGCAGTCCAGCTAGATGACACTGTTTAATTGAAAGGACCCTGAGTGCACCCACTCTTTTGGCTTGTAACCTCTGGGAAGAACCCACAGGAGACAGGTAGTGTTCTGTCCCCATGGGTATGCCCCCAAAATAAGATGCACAAGAAGGAATTGGGAACAATATTCTTTTACTGCAAATAAATTCTTAGCCAGAGTTGAGTCTTTTGAAAAGAATATCAGTCATTTACAAAGTCTTCCCAGTATTTGGCTAGAGTCTCAGAGAGCAATTAAGGAGTGTTATCTCACCTCACAGAGGTTTTGGCGGAACTCCAAACTCTCATTAATCACAGGAAAAATGTTAACTGTTGATAATCCGAGCTGCAGATACAAGAGCAAAATGCTGAAACCACAGAACAGAGTTGTTCTCTGCAATGAAGCCCCTCGTGACAGACCCTTAAATACCCTCAGGGCGTGGTCAAGCCCTGCATTACTACTCACGAGGAAGCCTCCTCATGATTAGCCACTCATGTCTCTTTGAGAACCTGTGTGCTCTGGCATCCAGAAGAGCCTCCTCCTCTTCTCCTGAGTCACTAATCTCAGGAGATGCATCAGGTTCTAATTGTTCGCCAGCCTCTGACCCCACATCCTCTTCACTCTCCGTCTCTGGTGCCAGGAACACCGGTCTTCTGTACTTCACCCTCACTACCTCCGAATCCTCTGGATCGGCTGCTAATTGCACTGGATTCGACCTGGCCACAACAGGTTGTCCCTCAAAAACTTGGTCCTACACCATGTAAGCAAATATCTGTGCTGGGTTTACAGAATATAGTGAGCTAAAATGCAACTGGGTCAATACGTATGTCATATAAAAGCAAAGAGTAAGGCTGTTGAAAGCTTCAAGGCATATTAATTTTCAGGATAAGAGAAATCTCATTTAAACAACACCAACTTATCAGGAATTCTCACAAGGAAACAAAAATGATTGCTGCCCTTATCTGCTTGTAGAGTTTCCAAAAGGCAGCTGTTGGCCAATGGGGGAAAGAGAATGTTAGACTTATACTTTCTGCTTTTTTTTCTAATGTCATTTTCTGAGGAAGCCTGGCATATTTTTGAATAAAATATCTGTAGTGTCGTCCTACAAATCCTTAGATTTTCAGCTGTGGGGAACAAGGTGAACTTAGAAGAGAGCAGAGAAGAGAAACAAAATGGAAAAACATGAGAGTTATGTCTATCACTTTTATGTAATAAAGAGTTTTAACTTATGTGTTCCTCCAGAATCTCTGTTAATGTCCTCCAAGAAACAATGCAACAATGGTACACTTCCCAACTTTTTGTGATTGCAGTGTGAACTTCTGCATGTTGCTATCATCATTTTTGTCTTTTTGCTCCTCAAGCAAACAATTGACTTAGTGTTCTGTCATCTAGAATTTTATCCTATTCTGATTCTTCTATGGCAGTCTATAGTATTTAAAATCTTATATAAATGCTTGAGTTAAAACCATTTCCCAAGCTATTCCTGCTTAAGTAGTCATCCCCCATAATATTTCTTTTAAATTTCAGAGTTAGGTAATGGCCAATGGTCAGTTGTTCTGTATGTTGCACTTCAAAACGTGTGCACATTCCAGATTCTCTATTTCTATATTACGCTGTTGTCTAAAATTAAGCAAAGGAGTGTACAGAACAGCTGCTACCTGTTGCCCTTTCCCTAAGGAACACGGTTGTGGATTTGCTTGTGCTTCCAATCTGGTTCACATTTTTCAGAGGTTTAACTCAGCATGCACAATTAAGTATAATGGCAATGGGGTTGTTGTTTTTTCATATATAATATCAGAACTCTGAATTTCAGGCAAATGAAAGTCCCAGAGGTAGGGTATTAAATAAGGTCAGATCTCCAGTAGTTCATACTTATGTGGACTCCAAGCCAGCTCACAAGAGTATCTAATGACATTATTATAATAGAAGTGGAGCAGGAAAAATACATCTGTCAAGTAGCTAAATATCTTCACCTCAAGATTTGGCATTTGCATCAGAAAATCACATAAATGCCTTTATTTATTCCTGCAGATAAATCATAATCTTAATAAATTATCTAACTAACCATTTGTGGTCAACTCACATGACCTCTTTACTCAGCATAAGGGTACAATTGGTGCAGTGTTTCTTATGAGACTATTCAAATTAGATCTAATTAAGATCATTGTTTATGCTTTGTAGATTCTGCTCACCCATCCCACCACATACCCTGTTTTCTGCAGCAAAAGAAAGTAATTTTATTATTCAAGTCCACAGGTGAAAACTACACAAAGGCCAGTTCTCGCCATGACCACCACATCTCTTCCATGCATTAACTATCTCACATGTGCATCTATAACTACCAGTTGCTCTAGATATCAAATTGTATAAGGATCACATTTTGTAAATTCCATTCTATCAGTTCCAGTTTGATTAACTTAGAGCTGATCCCACCATTCAGGAATGTCAAGCACTGGATTGTGGACAAAATGAAAGGCTAGCCAATGTTCAGTGTTATGGTTAAATTTTGACCACAAAGTTGAGTGAAAAATGGATGGGGTTTCCAAGTGCCAAAATAACTTGGCAGACCTTGATTGTTCTGTCCCTTGATTTGGGGAAGGTGGATGAGCGCCATTTGTTATTCATTATGAGGCAACCACTGACCTCATTTTGACAGTGGGGACAAGAAATGGATGTTCCTAAAGGATACCAAGGAACAAAAGCATCTCAGTTTTAAATATCATCAGGATAAAACAGGCTGCTTGCTACAGGGGTTCTCCAGAGCCTCAAATGGTACCTCAGAAAAAGAGGCAGCCTCCAAAGAGCTATGCTTGGGAATATATTTTCCTTTCCTTGCGAGCATGAGAATCCTTTGCCAACAATGAACAGAACAATGTGATTTCAGAGTGGGTTAAACTGTCAAGGACTATTAGAGTTGCCGTAGCAACCTGTACCCAACCCTCGCACCACACATTCATTAAGTTCTGAATCAGAAATAGGAGGCAATTGCCTGTATGTTTCCTAGCAATAATTTCAAAATAACTGGGGGAGGGAGACTGCAAAAAAGTGGGGGCAATGTGGGTGCAGAGTTGCCCCATTAGTAAATCCTGTGCCCCGAAGAGGAAATGACATCTGAGAACTCGAGAAGTCAGATCAGGCAAGCTTGGAGACAAAGCCAAGTGATGTTTTGCCAGGACTGAACACAAACGCATAACAATATAGAAGAGAGAGAACAGGGCAGCCTGGCTTGTCATGAAGCAGACTGCAGGCCCCCTCACAACAGAGAGGTTCAGTTCAGCCTTCGTGTTCCTCATGCGGCTCTTTGATTGCTTCCGTCACTGCTACTGTAACTATCTAAAACAAAAGTTGAAACTCAGCTGGAGGTCAAAGCGGAAGACAGATAGTAGTGCAAGTTTTTAAAGGAATAATTGGTTACATTTGGGATTTTCTTACAGTATTACTTAATTGCTATGCTCGATGATATTCATATCCGGATGCGAAGGCTGCATACTGAATATGCAGTACATATTTCAAAATATGGCTAATCTATTTTTAAATGAGTTTCAGTTACTTTACAATGAGAGCCAAACTAATGTTAAGAAGAGACTGGGGTCAGGTTTCTGGTGAGCATCTTAAAAGGAGCAGCCATAGACAATTGGAGGGAAGAAGAAATAAGTAAGAATGGAAGCTCTTCTCCTCTTGACTCTATTGTTGTAGTGTTTTTTGTTCCAGTGTTGCAAGGAATTATGTTGAAATAGGGCGATATATAATGGCATAGAATCCTAAATTTTATTACAATCCCTGAAAGGGACACTAATCTTACAAGGGATACTAAACGACCTGTCAATTATAGAATTTGTGAATAGGTGTTCTTCAAACTACAGCTTCCATGATTATCAGCTGTCCATGGTGCTGGACATAATACAAGATTGTGATTCACTATGATTGGAAAGCATCTAGTTGTGCTTAAAGCCATGTGGACTGGGATGAATTTTAAGAGCTTCTAATACCCAACACAGATTTTTACTTATCATTGACCCAGACCCTAAGTTCTACCAGCTGCCAGTTGATGCAGGTATGTGTCTCATTCTTCCTTGTCTGCTTTTACCTCTATGCCACCACCTAGAATTTGCTCTTCTGCTCATAATGAATATGGTTCTGTTTTGACTCATGGTGTTGAACAAATCATCCAAATTGTTGTTTGCCAACTGTGCAGAATTTGTATTTTTTTTCCATTTATATTAGAAGAGCACTCTATCCATTTCCCTAAATAGAGAGAACTCCCTAGGCAGAACTACCTTTAGCTTTTCTATAATGAGAATAAGCACAAAATACTTGCAGGGATCTTTGCATTTCTACTTTTTATTACTAATACAAAAGATACTGCATAAAAATAAGGAAAGGAAATACAGTTCTAAAAGAGGAAGCAGCAGCTTGTGTCCTGCAACAGATTCCCAGACTGTGTATTCTAAGAATTCTTCAGGTCCAGCCTTTGTCTTGACCTAAAGTTATTTCAGCTAAAATAACTTCAGCTTTCTTTTCTCTTTCTTTCCAAAACTTCACTCAAGTAGCAAGGAAAAAATCCACAATTGTATCTGGCTATTAGCAAGCAATTACGACACTTCCCATTCCTAGAAAGAATGCATTTTAAATAGTTATGTAATCCATTCTGCGAAAAGAAGATAAAAATGTACAAAACTAAGACTGGGCAGGGTAATGATGTTTGAATGGATATTTGTATTTGGATCGTTCTTTTACTTTTTCCAGATTATGAAGGTCCATCTTCATAATTAAATTTCCTTTTCCCTTTGTCTTCTAGAAGCATAACCATTAATGAAACAAAAAGGCAATCTTTGCTGTTCTACACAAAGCTATTTTCCCAGTTTTAGATACGGTGATGCTGTAAAGAAATCATTTCTTCGGGATCAAACTATGTATCTTTAATGCTCTTGTAAATGATCAGCAACATCCCTCTCCTCTATCTCATCCCTCATTACCTACCTTGCCAATTTTCTAAGATGAATGGAAAAGCTGCAGTATGACTTAGGGGTAGCAATTAATGGGCAACACAGTTACTCTGAAGGAGAAAAAATATATAGTTTCACCTAAGTCAGTAATGGGAAATCTGCCATTTCTATTGCAGAAAATCTATTTCTCAGTATATTTGCTATTAGTTATTTATACCTTGGTACTTTCACTTGTTCTTCAACTCAGGTAGCAAAATGTCTCCTCCTACTTGTTGAGTCCATGCATTTCACACTATTATCAAAATTAAGAACGTATGGCCAGCCTCCTGCTGTAACCAGGTGGGGATCTTTATTCATTAACATCTGTCCTCTCATTTTTTTCTTCTTGTTCTTCTGCAGCTGGTTGGTTAACATCAATGGAGAGTCTACAAAAAGAGAGACTGTAGGGAAGAAAATGTTCTGATTTTACAGATTGTAATCTCCAGCCAAATCTTGATAGACCTATTTCTGTCTAAGCAGAGATGAATTCAGGTTTCTAACTAGTAAAGCATCTGGGCTCTTCTAGAACCACTGGGAATTTGTTAGAGTCCCTAAAGATAGGAGTCTGAAGTAAAATGAAGTTTGCAACAATCACCTCAGAAATATCCTGAAACTGCTTGCTGCTGTTTCTCTAATGTTTGGAATAATCTTCCATTTAAATGACATAAAGATGGATGTCTTTTGCTGCTATTGGAACATTGTACGTTTTGTTTAACTATGCATTTAATAACACATAACAGATTAACAGAGTTGGAAGGGACCTTGCAGGTCATCTAGTCCATCCCCCTGCCCAAGCAGGAGACCCTTCATCTCCTGATAGTGAGGTATGAGCTTCACCTCTAGGCCACAGCAGCTGGGTATCTATCTTACTATGCAATGATGAAATACAAATAATCACAGCTCATTCATCACCTCTATGGAGATTCATAACTTCAGTGTTATCCACAATTTATAAGCAGTTCATCTGTAATCTAATTAATGTAGCAGTTAATGTAATAAGAAAAAAATTGCCGTCTCAATATAAATAACCTCAACATTTAAAAAGTCTGTGTATCCTAGAATTATTAAAAGTAGCTGTTTAAGAATATGATCATTAACCTTGAAGGAAGATTCCCTGCCCCCCTGGAAATAGAAAACTTAAAAAAAATTAAACTTAATTACTTGTATTCTTTGAGGATAAAATATTCATGCCACAGGTTATGGCTACTATATCTGTAACATTTTCAAAACCTGGAAAGCCACTAGATGGTAGCAAAGACATGCAGAAAGCTAACTCCATGCTGCCATCTAGCGGCTGAGAGGGACTTTGCAAATATGGCTTGCTTTATCTGTGTTCCCAAACTTTTTCTTTCATTACCCAAAACCTCTTGTCAGAAACTCATTTTTACCCAATGCAGGTAAAACACTTCCAATCAATGTAAATGTCCTGTTGTGATTCGCTAATGGGTTTCTCTATCATTACCCAAAGAAAAACCACATTTAAATCAATTTGGGATAATTTGCCAAGGTTTGGGAAGCGCTGATTTGCTTCAGTGCTAAGACCATGGAGAGAGTCTTTTTTTGGGTGAAAAAAATGTCACACTGCATGGACAACCTTCAACTGTACGGTGATTTTTTTAAAAAATGAGACAAACTTTGTAGTTGTGGACAACCCATTGGATCTCTTTGCCATTTATCTACTTCTCACATCTCATTAAACTGTAATCCGAAAGTGCAGTGAAATCATTTAAAAAAATTTTTTTTAGGAAAGCAAAATGGATTTCTTAAATTAACATGCCAATTTTACATCTCAAAAACTCTGACCAACCACAAAGACTTTAAAAGGTGGGGGCGGGGCATAAAAATTCAATCTTTCCCCCTTGGGAGATGTCATCATATGCCCACAATGCCTTGCCTAGATTTCATGGTAAATTTAAGGAATGAATTATTTTTATATAGATACTAATGGACATTAAATGGATTTATATTTTATTTTTTGAAACTATTAATTATGGGTTTCCCCTCTTTTTTGTCATGTTAGGTTTATTTTAATTGTCATAACTAGTTTGCTAGTTTTTTTCCCTTCACAGTATAATACTATTTATTCTTTCTTTTCCTTTCTGCTGCTGTTGCAGCTTCTGTATTTCATGATTACAAATAAAAAGCACATATCCAAAATGCCCCCTGCTGCCTTCAAAGCCTGACCATCCATGAAGGGTAGATCAAGAAGCAAATAAAAATAAACATTCAACATAAAGGGTAAAAGAAAGAATCAACCACAGCACAGCCCTATTGGCAATTACCTTTGGGAGGGTTGCTCAGATGACTTATGACAGCAGATAAATGCTAAAATATTCCCATTGAAAAGGTGCATGTAAGACTTCCGGTGGTGACATCAGCACGAGCGGAAGCGAAGAAATGGGCTCCGTTTCCCAAACTCCGAATTTTCCAGCCTGGAAGCCTTAACAAGGCACTATCTGCCCCGGAGAGGTAGATAGAAAAAAAGGGAAATTCCAAGGACTTTGGGGAGAAAGGCAATCTCCCCGAAGGTTCAGGAATACCCTCTTGATTCCGGTCGGGAAGAAACCAGCCATTTTGGCAGGTTCAAAGTGCTGACAGCCGAGGAGTAGGAAGCGAAGATTAAGAAATCAACATAAAAGCGTTGGCAAGAGAAGAGATCCCCAAAAGGAGGTACAAATATTGAATTAAATTGTGGAGCTGAATTATTGTGACTCGAAGATTTGAGGCAGAGTGATTGCCTGACAGCGGCGGTGATCGGGAGGAGGAAAGAGTGGAAAATTTGGCTGAAAAGTGACAGCATAAAGATAGCATATTATTATTATTATATTATATTATATTATATTATATTATATTATATTATATTATATTATATTATATTATATTATATTATATTATATTATATTATATTATATTATATTATATTATATTATATTATATTATATTATATTATATTATATTATATTATATTATATTATATTATATTATTATATTATATTATATTATATTATATTATATTATATTATATTATATTATATTATATTATATTATATTATATTATATTATATTATATTATATTATAATATTATATTATAATATTATATTATAATATTATATTATATTATATTATATTATATTATATTATATTATATTATATTATATTATATTATATTATATTATATTATTATATTATATTATATTATATTATATTATATTATATTATATTATATTATATTATATTATATTATATTATATTATATTATATTATATTATATTATATTATATTATATTATATTATATTATATTATATTATATTATATTATATATATTATATTATATTATATTATATTATATTATATTATATTATATTATATTATATTATTATATTATATTATATTATATTATATTATATTATATTATATTATATTATATTATATTATATTATATTATATTATATTATATTATATTATATTATATTATATTATTATATTATATTATATTATATTATATTATATTATATTATATTATATTATATTATATTATATTATATTATATTATATTATAATATTATATTATATTATATTATATTATTATATTATATTATATTATATTATATTATATTATATTATATTATATTATATTATATTATATTATATTATTATACTATACTATACTATACTATACTATACTATACTATACTATACTATACTATACTATACTATACTATACTATACTATACTATACTATACTATACTATACTATACTATACTATTATTATTATTATTATTATTATTATTATTATTATTATTATTATTATTATTATTATTATTATTATTATTATTATTATTGCTATTACTAACAGTTAAGATATTATATGACATTTTGGAATAATATACTTAGAATAGGAAAAATGATGAGTACCATAACAATAACAAAGTTAAGCCCAAAACCCTCTATCAACACCATCCTCACCAGCACAAACATTCCATAGAGAGCATGTTAGGAATGGAGAAATCAGGCTCAGCATCGAACTTACAAAATATCCAGGCCACTTTACTAATGATACAAGAAACAATGTCTAAAACTCAAGAAGCCATAGCCAATAACCAGGAGGAGGCAAAAAGAAACCATGAAGAACTTAGAAGTGATATGAGTGAAATGAAAGGGGATATTAAAAATATGGACAATAAAGTAGAAAATATACAGCAAAATATTCTTAAAAATGAACAGAAAATTAAAATAGTGGAGGGAAAAATAGAACACATAGATAAAAAGATGGAATCTATGGAACAAAAATATATGACAATCAATAGGGAGATGGAACAATCTATAGTGTTTTTGGAGATGGAAAAACCATCTTTTTTCCTCAGATTCCAAAATATTATGGAAAATAAGGAGGAAGAGTTAGGGGAAACTATGGTGGAAATATTGGCAGTGGCATTACAAATAGACAAACAAGATATATTAAAAGAGATTAATGAAGTCTATAGGGTATAAACGAATTATGCACGCAGACTACCAAGGGAAATACATGTACGATTCACCAAAAAAGTAATAAGAGATGAAATATACAAAAAAATGAGAGAGGAACCAATATCATATAAAGGAAGGGAAATAATAACATTAAAACAAATATCGAGACGGGTGAGAGACCAAAGAAGGAATTACCAATTTTTAACCTCACAATTAAATAAGGAAAATGTAATGTTCCGATGGTTAATCCCAGAAGGAGTATTGATTACCTGGCAAGAGAAAAAGTTTAAGATAGATACATTAGATAAAACGAGAGAATTTCTAGAACACCATTTTGGAGTAAGAACAAGAGAGTAGGGAAGAAGCAGAGAATAGGAGCCAGGAGGAAGACCAAATAGAGAAGAAAGAGGAAGAACGAGAAGAAAGCAGAGAACAGGAAAAAGAACGGATAGTAAGAGAAGGAACAAGAGAAAAAGTATAAAGAGAAAAAAGATATACAAGGAGATTAAGAACAACTAATAAATAAGAAAGTAAATGGAGGAGAAAATAAAAATGGTCTCAATAAACATAAATGGATTGAATTCACCAAATAAAAGAACACAGATATTTACAAGATTGCAAAGATTGGATATGAATATTATAAATTTACAGGAAGTACATATTAAGAAACAACAAAGTAAACTATTAGAACACTCAAGATTAGGTAAATTATATGTAGCTTTAGCGCAACAACAAAAAGAGGAATAGAGATTTATATTTAAAAAGATTAAAATCAAAACAAATATACACAGATGAAGAAGGAAGGATATTAATGATTGAAATAGAAACAGAACAAAAATATTATTGGTTTCAATATATGCATATGAAAACCAAAAAATATTATTGGTTTCAATATATGCATATGAAAATCAAAAGGAATTTTATAGAAAGATACATAATGTAATAAAGAAATCGGAATATAAACGAAAATATTTGTTTGATTGGTGATTTCAATGCAATTGTGGATATTAAAAAAGACTATAAAAGTATTAAACCAGACAAAGAAAAGGACCTTGCCAGATACTTTTTATGAAATGACACAGGAATTATGTCTAAAGGATGTTTGGAAGGAAATAAATATGGAAAAGAAACAATTTACCTTTTATTCAAATCCTCATCAGTCTTGGTCGAGGATAGATATGGTATGGATGACACCAGAGCTTAGAAAAGAAATGGAAGAAACAGAGATAATGACAAACATTTGGGCAGACCCAATTAGGGTGATTTGGAAAGGGGAAAAGAAAAGAAAGAGATGGATGATGAATAAAGAAATATTGAAAGAGAAAGAATATGTACAATTTATTGAAAAAGAAATGAATATATATATTTAGAATAAACACAAAAGAAGAAACATCACTTCAAAACTTATGGGACACTGCAAAAGTGGGCTTACAATAGCATATACGTCAAAAAGAAACAAAAAAAAGAAAACAAGAACAAGATAATTGGCAGAAAGAAATTAAAAGATTAGAATTGGATTTACAAGAAGACCCCCAAAACAACAAAATTAAAGAAAAAAGAGATATAATAAGACATAAATTAAATTTAGTAATGCAGGTTGATATGGCACGGAAAATTAAGATGGCAAAACATTTTTTTTTGAAAACGCAAATAAACCGGGAAGGTGGTTAGCATACAAATTAAAGAAAGAAAAAGAGAAAAAAATAATACATCAACTACAAGATGAACAGGGAGAGATACATTATAGAAGAGGGGAAGTAAAAAATATAGCACAAAGTTTTTTTCAGATTCTATATGCTCAAGAAAATATATTAGAAGAAGATATTAAACATTATTTGTATAAAATGAACCTAATAAAATTAGAAGAGGCACAAAGAGAGATATTAAACAGAGTAATTACTAAAACAGAATTAATAGAGGCAAGGGAAAAACAAAAAAATAACAAAACACCAGGCCCAGACAGAATTCCGGCAGAATCATATAAGATATTTCAAGAATCATTAGATGAAATTCTCTTAGAAACTTTTAATGAGGCACTAATGGAAACCAAAATACCAAACTCTTGGACAGAAGCTTTGATTACTCTTATTCCAAAAGAAGATTCAGACCCACAACAAATTAAGAACTATAGGCCAATCTCATTATTGAATGCAGACTACAAATTATTTGCAACAATTATTGCAGAAAGATTCAAAAATGTGATAAATAAGCATATTCATTCAGATCAAAATGGGTTTCTCCCAAAAAGGCAAATAAAGAATAATTTAAGGACAATAATAGATATTAGAATACTATGAGGCATGCCTGGATAAACAAGCAGCATTAATATTTTCAGACGCCCAAAAGGCTTTTGATAATCTGAACTGGAAATTTATTATATTACAATTGGAACAAATGAAATTTGGTGAGAAATTTGTAAAAATGATAGGAAAAATATATTCAACACAAATGGCGAAAATATTACTGACGAGATATTACTGAAAATTTTGAGATAGCAAAAGGAGTGAAACAAGGATGCCCCTTACCTCCTTTATTGTTTATACTAACATTAGAAATATTGTTAGATAAAATTAGAAGTGAAAAGAAAATAAAAGGTCTGAAAATAAAGCAAGAAGAATATGAGGTCCAAGTGTTTGCGGATGATCTGGTATTCATACTAGAGCAACCAATACAAACAGGGCCTAAATTAATATACCAAATAGAAGAATATGGAAAAGTAGCAGGTTTAAAAATTAATAAATTAAAAACAAAGGCACTAACGAAAAACCTCACGAAAAAACAGGAAATTGAATTGGAAAAAATAATGGGCATTCAAACAACAAAAATAAAATACCTAGGAATTTGGTTAACGCCCAAGTGTTCATCGATTAAAGAAGATAACTATGATAAATTAATAGCACAAATAAAGAAAGATCTAGAAAATTGGAAAAAATACAATTGTCTTTTCTAGGAAAAATATCAACGATAAAAATGAATATTTTACCACGAATATTGTTTCTTTTCCAAGTAATACCAGTAAAACTTAGGGAAAAATTTTTCATCGACTTAAATCAAATTGATACTAAATTATATCTGGCAAGGGAAGAAATCTAGAATTAAACTAAAAGCACTACACGATAGCAGAGTTAGAGGAGGATTTGGACTCCTGGATTGGGAGTTATACTATCAGGCATCAACGTTCATTTGGATTAGGGACTGGATGGAATTAAAGAATAAAAGAACTTTAATATTAGAGGGGCATGACCTCCAAATAGGGTGGCATGCCTTTCTATGGGACGAAAAAAAACCAACATATTTTCGGAGACACCTAATTAGAGATGCCCTATTACAAACATGGCTAACAATAAAGAATAATTATTATAGAAAAATCCCAGAATGGTTATCACCCATGGAGGCACAAATATATCCAAACACATTGAATATCGATAAAATCAAGAGATACAAAGATTTAATAGATGATCAAGGGGAACTGAAATCAAGACAAGAGCTTAAAGAACAGGGTACAGACATTGATTGATGGCCATACATGCAAATACAGACTAGATATAAAATGAATTTGGAAAAATATGGATTTAAAAAAAATGAATTAGATACAATTTTACAAGGTACAGAAGATAAATTGATAACCAAGATTCATAATTATCTATTGAGATACAAATTGGAAGAAGAAATAGTTAAAGAAAATATGATAACTTAGGCCAAAAATTTTGGTTACAATATAGATTTAGATAAATGGGAGAGATTATGGAATTAAAAATATAAGCTAATAATGTATGTAGCCTATAAGGAAAACATGTACAAAATGTTTTACAGGTGGCATCTCGCACCTTCACAGTTGGCTAAGATGTTCCCAAATACAAAGTCAAATTGTTGGAAATGCAATCAAACCCAAGGAACATACTACCACATGTGGTGGACCTGCCCAAAGGCAAAACAATATTGGAATAAATTAAAATACAATTAGAAGAGATCACCAAAGAAAAAATAGAGATGAAATCAGAAATATTTTTATTGGGAATATTGCCTGAAACCTATAAAAAAGAAATACAATACTTAATAATAATACATGTGATAACAGCTGCAAGAATAATATATGCTCAAAATTGGAAAAATAAATATATACCATCAGAAGAAAACTTGATTAGAAAGGTCTTACAGTGTGCCGAAATGGATAAATTTACAAAGGAAATACAAGAAAAAGAGGAAACAGAATATTATAAAGTATGGGGAAAGTGGTATGAATGGTTAGAGAAGAGGGTCAAAGGATAAGAGAATAACGTAAGAAAGAGGATAATGGAGTTACTAGATGGCATTAAACATAAATAAATAAAAGGGAAATAGAAAATAAGGTAGAAATAGAGTACACTATTATATGATGTATACAAATACGTAGAATTGTGAAATATATGTGTATAATTGAAATGAAAATTTGAAGAGGAAAAAATTGTAAAACTTAAAATGTTTAGCGACGCGCAATTGTTATAAAGGAGCAAATTGTATAAATTTCAGTGTTTGTTTTTAACTTTAAAAATGTTCAAAAAAAAGTGCACGTAAGTGTACTGTATGGACACAAACATATGAAAGGTATGCTATATTTCTTATGATTTCAGAATGCTTATGTACACTCACAACAGGCCGCCTATGCACTTTTTACAAGGACTCCATATCCAACTGATCAGAAAATGGAAACAATACAGAACTATTGAACTGGAAGGTGGATTATCCAAAGGCAACTCTCCTTGACCACAGAAGATTCTGGGTGGCAGAAACTAAATATAACAGCCCTTCTGCCTAAGTCGAAGTATTTATAGCTTTTGGAAGAGGTAGAAGGCCATGCTATGTATGACATGAGACATCCTGAGAAAATCACTAAACTGAAAAATCTAGAAGGAGTCTTTGGGCCAGGAGCATTTGGAAAGGAGATTAATCCTTTTCACTGTAGTATCAGATACACCATAAGCTCAATTTTGCTATAATTTCAGATGAGGATAATACAATAACAGAGTTGGAAGGGAGCTTGGAGGTCTTCTAGTCCAACCCCTTGCTCAGGCAGGAAACCCTATACCATTTCAGACAAATGGTTATCCAATCTCTTCTTAAAAACTTCCAGTGTTGGAGCATTCACAACCTCTGGAGGCAAGCTGTTCCACTGATTAATTGTTCTAACTGTCAGGAAATTTCTCCTTAGTTCTAGGTTGCTTCTCTCCTTGATTAGCTCCTTGAAATGATATGCCTCTCATTTTACTCTCCAAAAGATTTATTAGCAATGTGGATTAAGCAATTGGAAAAACTCCAGGAACACTTCCATCAGCACCATTGTTTTGAGTTTCAGAGTATCCTCCCCCATTGTACTGCTTTGTGTGCTCTATTTTCTGATAGATCCTTGCTTTTCTTCTGAGAATTTCTCCTAATACGTGGCTGAACCAGCCTGCTCAGTATGTTCTTGATCTTGAAACATGCTGCTCCTTCTTGTCCCCATATGAAAGACCTTTGTTGGCAATAAAGTGATGGCCTTCCTGGAATCAGAGGCAAATCGTTAACTTCAACCTCACCATGACTCAGAGAAACCTGGTTACAGCCAAGCACATTAGGTGATCACTGGGTGAGGGGCTGTACCCTGTTCTGCAGAAAACAGGGGCAGAAGAGTTGAAGGCCTAGGGCAGTGATGGCACGCAGAGCCATATCTGCCGGCACGCGAGCTGTTGCCCTAATTCTGCTCCAGTGCACATGTGAGCTCCGGCCAGCTGATTTTTGGCTTTCACGGAGGCTCTGGGAGGGCATTTTCGGCCTCCGGAGGGCCTCTGGGAGGCGGGGAAGCCATTTTCGCCCTCCCCAGGCTCCAAGAAAACCTCTGGAGCCTGGGGAGGGCGAAAAATGGGCCTACCGGGCCCACCCAAAGTCGGGAAATGGGGGAGCGGGGGGGATGGTGCAGGCATGCACAGGGGTGGGGCAGCACGGGGGGATCACACGCGCATGCGCAGGGGGCATTGAATTATGGGTGTGGGCACTCGCACGTGCGCAATAGCGTGCACGTGCGTGCTTTTGGCACCCGAGGAAAAAAAGGTTCGCCATCACTGGCCTAGGGAGATGGAATCAAGGTAAGTCAGAGAACCACCGACCTAAACAGTTTGCCTTTGGCTTCTGTCGCTATTTTTAACTAAGAACTCCAGAGTTATGAATGTGCAAGGAAACAAGAAAATAATCAACAGACTGAACAAGACCACAGCAACCAAATACATTGTTAGAAAAGAAGTATAAGAAGAGAATACTGCACCAACGTGTAGTATTTATGTCCTTAAATATTAGGATAGTGAATCATGTCTGGGTAGAAAGAAGGTACCGTTAAAAAAAACTATACTATTGGATTCCTCCTGTATAAAATATAAATGGAAAGGAGAGATCAATAAAATGATTTTTGAATCTCACACCATAGAGTACATGAAATTACAGTATACGTGTTTCCATGATTTTATTGTTATTGAAGTGAAGTTCTGATTTTCACAATATGTCACACTTCACAATATCTGCTGGCTGCCTATCTGGAAATTGAGGCCAAATTCATGGAGATGGCTGGAACTTTGTAAGGCAGGTACCGGTAGCATATTGGAACCATAGGATACCTGAGTCAAGAGATAGTTATAGCAGAAGATGCCTCTTCAACAGTAACACCCAAATCATATCAGGGAAACTCTCAAAATAGGCTTTATCTATTCTATGCCCTTCTGGCCCCAGGAAAATGGTTTTTCTATTTTCTCTGTCATTTTAAGAAACTATTTTACAGTAATTGGAGACAGTTTTGTTGCCGGTTTTATTGTGATTTTATCTATTGCTGTTAAGTTTTAGTTCTATAATGCTCATGTTTTTATTTATTTTTCTTTGAAGATTTTCTCCCTGGTAAGATTTTGGCTCAAGGATTAGTAGTTTTACTAACTGTACTGTTTTCACTTTTGCTTGAGAATCTTTATGCCATTGCATTACTGTCTGTAAATGTGTATTGTGTGTATCTATTTTATATTTATATGTGCAAATATGCATTTGACTGTGCAGGCTGCAATTTGTGCAGATCTAAGATAAACTAAGATAAACTACTGCTGAGAAGAACAAATAATCTCAACAGGCTTCACAATGAAAGTCAACAAAAAGCTATATAACAGCTAGTATGTATCACAGGGTGGATGAGCTCCAAATCCCTCCATTAAACCTTGTGATCTTGTGAGACAAGGAAGAATAGAATAGAATAGAATAGAATAGAATAGAATAGAATAGAATAGAATAGAATAGAATAGAATAGAATAGAATAGAATAGAATAGAATTCTTTATTGGCCAAGTGTGATTGGACACACAAGGAATTTGTCTTTGGTGCATATGCTCTCAATGTACATAAAAAGACAAGATACATTGGTCAAGAATCACAAGGTACAACACTTAATGATAGTCATAGGGTACAAATAAGCAATCAAATCATACTAGGAAACAGTCAATATAAATTGTAAGGATACAAACAACAAAGTTACAGTCATACAGTCATAAGTGGGAGGAGATGGGTGATAGGAATGATGAGAAGACTAATTGTAATAGTAATGCAGCCTTGGTGAATAGTTTGACAGTGGTGAGGGAATTATTTGTTTAGCAGAGTGATGGTGTTCGGGGAAAACTGTTCTTGTGTCTAGTTGTTTTAGTGTGCAGTGCTCTATAGCATCGTTTTGAGGGTAGGAGTTGAAACAATTTATATCCAGGATGTGAGGGGTGTATAAATATTTTCACAGAAGTATGCTTCGTTTGTTGCCGTTCCCATCCTCTGAAACATTTATTTATTTATTTATTTATTTATTTATTTATTTATTTATTTATTTATTTATTTATTTATTTATTTATTTATTTATTTATTTCTACGCTCTTATAGGCCGCCCAATCCCGTAGGACTCAGGGCGGCGTACAACATGGATAAGAAACGTACAGTAAAAACAATTGTAACAATTTAAAAATAAAACAATATTAAAACATTATTAAAAACACCATTCATGGGGGAATCTGATCTCCTTATTCATACTAGTTGCTACCGTGTTTCCCCGAAAATAAGACATCCCCTGATAATAAGCCCAATTGGGCTTTTGAGCACATGTGCTAAAATAACACACACACATGAAAATAATCCCTCCCCAAAAATATTTGAACACATGTGCAGCCGGTCCCTGCCATTTCCTCTGGTTAGGGTTAGGGAGACAGAGCTGGAAATCAGGTAAGACGGCAAGAGGAGCCCTGTCTTGCTCCACACACCCCAAAATAATGACCTCCCCGAAAATAAGGCCAAGCGCTTATTTTGGGGTTCAAAAAAATATCATTCAGGGTCTTATTTTCAGGGAAACACGGTACATAGCTTTTTACTGACTTTTGTAGTGAAGCCTGTTGAGATGTTTGTTCTGCTCAGCAGTAGTTCAGCTTAGTTTAGTTTAGATCTGCACAAATTGCAGTCTTCAGGATCAAATGCATATTTGCACATATAAATATAAAATAGCACACAGTACACATTTAGAGACAGTAATGAAATGGCATAAAGATTCTTAAGCAAAAGTGAAAACTTAGTGCGCTCAGAGATACAGAAAGAGCCCTCTCTTCTTAGGTTCTGGAAAGCTTCAAAAAGCTGATATTGGTTCAGGCTGATGTTTGTTATTGGTCTAATGACCCTGTTTGGTTTTGCTGTTTATTAGATCATTTTAATCTGGGCTGTCCATACTTTTTTTTTTAGCTGTTTTTACATTGTGGTGTTTTTTTTTAGTTTTATATGCCACTCAAAGTCCATTGGAGTTGGGCAGCGAATATGTTTTTAAAAATAATAATAGTAACAGCAAACAGATGCCGCCTTAGCCTGTTAGTGAACAATAAAAAAACGTGCCTGAAAATACAGAAAACGTACCTTCCTTACGTCTTCAGGCTTAAGGTCCAGTCATCAGTAAGAACTGGAAGATGTTTAAGTCTGTCCTCTTGAAAGATAAATGAGATAAGATTACCATCGCTTCTATTTCCCTTGAAATTAATCCCCAACCATTTTACTTGAGCCTGTAGGTTGAGCCCAAGCTCCCCCTAGCATTTAGTAATTGAAAGAGATCCATTTTAAGTGTATGTTCCAAAGTTGGCCCATCTTTCTGCTTTTTAATTATGAGAGTCGTGTGTCATAATTAAAAGCAAAAAGTAGTTTCTTTTGTATTTTTTTATGTTCACGCTAGAATTTTCTAACTATTCCTGTTTAGCCTATCAGTCTCCTAATTTCTCCTTCTACCTTGGTAATCAAAAGAGTTAAGCTTCTTTGGGCTCCTAGTGAGCAATATACAAACATCAGTCCCAGATAGGGCTAAATGGTTTCATCACCCACTGAGTCCTACGCCCTTCATCCTGGCTCCTGAGGAGAAAGTAATCTATATGTTAAATACATTTGTCCTATAGAACAGAAAGGTGAGGCACTTAGCTGATGAATGGAGACATTGCGCTTCTTCAGATTCAGTGAGTCCTAAATGTAGCTTTCTCCCATTAATCCATATAATTTCTTATGCTGTCTTTATCTTTGCTTGATTCCCCTGGGATATACATTTTGTTTTTATTAAATATTTTATTAAATATAAAGTTCTCTATTATTTCTTCCTAAACAATATCAGTTAGCCCTAGAGCAAGCTACTACCATCAAAGCCAGTTTACTAAAACTGATCCTCTTCTGCTAAATTAGGCTTCAGTTTAAACCCTCCTTGTTTCCTATTCTGATTAAAGATTATGGAATTTAAATCCGACATCAGATCAGGGAAGCTAAAGTCTTAAACCTGAAATGCTCACACCATCTTGAGTAGACTATGTCACTTGTTCTTTATAAACATATTTCCATACTGCTTCTGATGCATTCACATAACAATTTGCAATAAAAACTTAAAATATAAAAATAATAAATTGAAGCAATGTCAGGGGTGAAATTCAGCAGGTTCTGACAGGTTCTGGAGAACCGGTAGCGGAAATTTTGAGTAGTTCGGAGAACCAGCAAATACCACCTCTGGCTGGCCCCAGAGTGGGGTGGTGTAGGAAGTTAGCACCTCCCTCCCTCCTAGAGGAATAAAGTATTTTAGGAAATATTTTAAAAGGCAGAATATTATATAGAATATCCCTAGAGAAATGGAGAAACATGTTTTAGGCAGCAAACAGACTCACTCCTAATAGCCCCCCACCTTTGTTAATAGCCTGACCAGTCTATTCTACATAACAAAGATCTATCCCCTTTAACTCCAGGGTGATGGGATTAAGACCTTCACCCTTAGCACATGATAGGATTAGCCTTCTACCCATCTCAGCAATGGTACCTGGGAAGATTACATCAGCCAAGCCTACAGAGTTGCCCCTGCATGCTCCTGGGAGTCTGACAGGCAATGGGATACATTTCTGTACAGGAACAGGAAACTCTGAGGTGGGGCCCAACAGAGGGCATAAAACAAGGGACTCTCAGCATCTCTCTCTCTCTTCACCCAACATCTGGACGCATGTGATCCACCTTTTCTGTTCAGGAACTCATGCCATGTGCTCCTGTCCACCATTAAACCTTCTTTCCAAGCAACTTCCATGAATCCAGTGTCTTTTTCCCCACTTGGAACTGAACCCAGAAGGATATTCCTGACAACAGTGGGAATGGGGATTTTGCAGTATCCTTCCCCTGCCACGCCCACCAAGCCAGAACCAGCAGGGAAAATTTTTGAATTTCACTCCTGAGCAATGTGATTTTATTATATTTTAATTTGATAGTATTTAAACAGATGAGTGGAATGGAAAACAAAAAACAATGGAACCATTCTTCCCACCTGGAAGTGAACATCTGGGTAAACAAATAGACTTTTAATTATCCCCTTTTGGAGTGGGAGAACATTCCAGAATGCAGGGGCCAGGACAGAGATGGTCCACCCATGAGTAATCACATTATGACACTCAGTAACTTTCATCACCTTTCATAACCAAGGGTGATCATCTTTGACTGAAATAACCACATGTAACTAGTATTCCAGGTCTTTAATCCATTTTTAAAAGTGTGCTATTTGTGCCAGAGTAGAATATTTGATAAAGTTCAAGGAACAAGCCAACACTGGAACTTAAATCTGTTGAATTGTCACAAACTGTTTGCTTAGTGCTATGGTCTCTGCACCAATGGGTTAAAACTGCACAGGGCATTGTTAATTTGAAAGCAATAAATGCAGAAATAATATTGTAAGAAGACAAAATTAATACAACAAGCAAACATTAAACATCCTTTTCAGCAGTATCAAATTATTTTTGATTCTTACTGAAATGTATTATTAAGGAAAGTTCAAAATATGTATCTCTAATTTTTTTTACAGCTGGCATTTGATGTATATGTGACTTAAACTAAAGTGTGCATTATGCGCATGTATAAAGATATGTACCCTTGCCATATGATAATTTTTTGAGCACCCTGTTAGCATTTTTGTGTGTACTTTTTGACTTGCAAAGTGCATCACCAAATCAGAAAAAGTGTGGATTTTGGCACATCATTGTTTTCCTGTTTGAATACACATTTGGGACGTGTGAATTGAGTATGTTCACACTGAAATGTGCACTGAACAATTTCTCACCCATCCTTAGTTTTAAACAGAAAGCAGAATCATTCTGTTATTGTTCCAGTTAATTACCTCCAGGGGAATAATCTGTCTCTTAAATAGCTTCCATTTTGTTGAAAGCAATATATATTATGTTCGATCACACATCCAGGATGGCAAGTACTTTGTAGAGAGACAGGCACTGAAGCAAGGGAGGAGAACATGAGTGTATTTTGAAACCCAGTTAAATAGGCTAAGTTGTTCTTTGGGCATCAGGGACATCAAGCTTTAAATGGTGATATCACAGCTCTGGTTTTGCATTTTAAGGACTTAGAGTTATTTAGAAAAAAGGCCATAAAGCATATACTACAGCAATCTGAAATCTCCAAACTGACCAAATTCCATAAACACATCAAAAGAGACATATCTTCTGCTCAAAACAAAACATATATTTGCTGAATCTTCCAATAATTTCAACACCTATTTTTTGTCAATTATTCAATTTGTATGTCACTACAATCTGTCAGACTTTCTGTGATTCAGTAAAGCAAAATAAAATATTAAACTATAATTCAAGTTAAACCATTAATAAATATATACCACAACAGTCAGTGGCATTATCTCACTCTTCTTACACTCTTCTGTTTCCAATCATCTTTAGCAAGCACATAATCTGGGAGGAAGCTTGATATCTTACTGGGACTCTATTATAGAGCACAGGCAGGCAGCTCCTTTTTACGGGGGCTGGGGTGTGTGTGAAAAGACAAAATGCAGTGGTATGGTCATAGTTGCCATGTTGAGACTTTTTACCTTCTCTATGGAGGTCTTTGTCCCTTCAGTTCCTAAAACTGGGGTGACAACAGATGTTTGTCCCAGGATAGGTCAATTCTGGTTAGAAAAGGCAGATCTTAGTGCCAAACCACTATGGCTTTATGGATTAAAACTAGAACTCTGAATCACTCAAAAAAGCCAATACATCACCAGTACACAGAATATCCAGTCTAATGTACTTATGACAATAAGCACTGGCCAATAACTGGGCTTCTGCATTCTGGACCAAATATTGCTTCCAAGTGGTCTTGGGGGGGGGGAAACTCCATATAGATCACAATCCAATAATTAAGCCAAACAGTGATGAGAATGGAAGTAACTATCTCACAAATAGGCCTTCATCGAATTCCAAAATGACCCAGCAGGAGCTCCTCCATAGCAGAGAAAGAAAAGAACAATAAATGAAGCAATGTTGTCATTCCATACGTTGCAGGAATATTTGAAAAGCTCAGCAGGATCTTCAGGCAATACAACATATGTGCACACTTTAAACCCAAGAATACACCAAGGCAGAAGATTTTCCACACCAATGATAAAACACCCAGGCACAAACTGAGCAACGTGGTATATTCAGTACAATGGAGTGAGACATGTGCAAATCTGTACATTGGGGAAACAAAACAACCACTTCATAAATACATGGCACAACATTGGAGAACAAACCAATCAGGACAGGATTCAGCAATCCACCTGCATTTAGGCCACTCTTTTGAAGACAGCAAAGTCCACATTTTGGACAGAGAGGACTACCAGTTTGAAAGAGGGGTCAAAGAGGTCATCTATGTCAAAATAGAACATCCCTCTCTCAAAAGAGGGGGAGGGATACGACATCATCTATCTCCAGTCTACAACACAGTCCTTTCAGCAGTTTCAAGAAAGCTCCACACTCTGCACTACTCAGGTGACCCTGAAGACATAGATAAACCTCCAAGTGGCCTCAATGATCCTCTAAAAGAATGGAAATGACCAGCTCTCTGCAAGGAGTATAAATCCTTCTATTCCCCACCATCCAGTCAGAGCTGAAGAAGCTTCTTGGATGAGAAGCAAAATGTCTTCAAAGAAAAACAGAAAAGTCCAGTTGCCTCATGAAAAAGCACATTTCGGACAACTATGACCTGGATGACTGAGAATCTCCATAGACATTTAACTATCTCACAGTTCCTACATTTTCAGCACCAGCAACCCATAATGCAATGCCTTCCCCCCCACACGCATGTGCGCACCCCCCCCGTGCTCCCTCCCCACATGCACATAGGGCTCATTGAAGCCTCCAGAGCCTGTGGATGGCGAAAAACGGATTCCAGCTGATTTTCGGCCTTCCGGAGGGCGGGAGGGAGGTCGTTTTCTTCTTCTCCAGGAAAGCCTCCGGAGCCTGTGGATGGCGAAAAACGGACCCAACAACCTAACCGGAAGTTCGGAAATGAACTTCTGGTTGGGCCTTTGGGGCGTTTTTCACCATCCCCAGGCTTCAGGAAAGCCTCCTGCACGCTGGAGCTGACATAGGGCAACGCCTCGCGTGCCCTCAGATATGGCTCCCCGTGCCACCTGTGGCACGCGTGCCATAGGTTCGCCATCATGGCCCTAAACCAATGGATGGCCTTTGCTCAACATCTTCATATAAATTTGACAATCAGAGCTAAGTCCTGAGTGACCCACAAAGAAGTAGCACTAAGCCAACCTCACGTCCTCTGAAGTCACTGAATGGAACTCCCACTAAGGAAGGAGCCAAATCACTGCAGACAGTGTTATCAATCTCCAGTCTCCAGTTGTGATCCAGAAGGCTACCTTGAACAATGCTTTCAAAGGCCACTGAGTGATCTGTACAAACCAAAAAGGATCTGCCAGGTGTTAGTATTTTACCATAGATTGGGATTTACCTTGTTGTCTTTATAGAGTTTATTTATTGGAGTTTTAATATTTATTTTGTATGGTGTTTTTATATTATAGCCACTCAGAGTTGCTACAGTGAGATGTGCAGCCCTATAAATCAAATTCATAATAAGCACAATCTTAACACTTCTCCATTTCAAACTGTGACAAATGCCATCCATAGGAACAATCAACACATCTTTATCCTATGCCTTAGCCTTAATCCTGACTGAAAATAATCCAGATCAGGGGTGTCAAACTCAAGGCCCAGGGGCTGGATCCGGCCCACGGGGTGCTTAGATCTGGCCCGTGGGGCCACCCTGGAAACAGCAAAGGACCGGCCTGCGGTGCCTCTGCCAGCAAAAATGGAGCTCATGAGGGCCACGTGCTGCTCTCCTGAGCTCTGTTTTTGCTGGCAGAGGGTTGCAGGTGCCTGTTGCAGCCAAAAATAGAGCTCGGGAGCCCGTTTTCGCTGGCAGAGCGCTCGGGCCACCAACATGAGTGATGTTGAACTGGCCACGCCCACTCTGGCCATGCCCCCCCCCCCGAGGTCAAACACAACCCTGATGCGGCCCTCAATGAAATCGAGTTTGCCATCCCTGATCCAGATATTCCACTTCTTTTAGGAAACACTTTTAGGTGCACCTCAAATATTCCCTCAATTTTTTTCCTATCAGGAGAAGTTTAAAGACTGAGTGAGAATTGTCAAGAACAGCTGGGTCAGACCAGAGATTATGTAGATGGATTGGGTTCATGGTCCCCATTATTCTTATTACCACAATTTAACATGCCTTAATTTCTTGAAATGATCTGCCTACATTAATACAGCCTCCACCCTCTATATAAAATAGGGAAAATAAGTTTTAAAAATTGTTGCCATAGGTCTGAATTGGAATATATCCACATAGCCCTAATTCGGGGCTGTCAGCCAGCAAGGTAGGAAAGGATGAATCAATCTCAGGTAACAGCACTAAGCTGAATATTGGGTAAACACTGAAATTTGTTAGTTGTTGTTATGTGCGCTAACTTTAGGTGATTTATGGCTGGATTTCAAGTTGTGCCTGGTGTCTCTGGGATTGAAGTTAGTTTCTCAGTTATATACATGGACCCTTCAAGTCAGGAGCCATTCCAAGCATGGACTTTTAATTGCAAACAAATCACCTCACAAACATCTATTAAAACTGTATATTCTGGCTGGCTGCTACATGATCTATTAACACAGCAGTAATGGGGTCATCTATTATATATGCCTTTTACATTACCACTGATCATTTTGTGAGAAGCACTGAGACAATGTGGGGAAAGAACATTTTGCAGTGGTTTCATTTAGGAGATACTACTGCACCAGTACTAATTAAAAAAAAAGTTGGACTATTTTTTTTAATGCTTCTGTCCAAAACTGTTTGTATGAAGTCCTTTCCATACCATATAACAACCTGGTGATATCTTATTTTATATATCACAACCCCAGAAGAAGAGCTTCTGTCTAGATCATGCACGAGAAATTTTCCAGTTTCTCAGTGGTTATGGTTACAGTTCTCATTATCTGGAAATCACCTGAAAATATTTAGTTTTCCTGACATTTGCAACGGTACCTATTACACTTGCCTTTTGAGATGATTTTATCAATGCTCCTTACGAAATGTTCACATTTAACTTCCAACTTACTTAATGATGTCATCATATAACTAAAAATAATTGTTCAGTATCATAATGCCCTCCTGGGCACCACGTGATATTAGGTGGGTGAGATGACATGCATTTCATCAAAACATGAATTTCTTTCAATGCTATCATTGTATTTCAAATTCCAAATTGGCTGAGGGTTCCATCATAAAATTAATCCAAAAATAAAGTATCATTGCTGCATGCATACCTGGGTCAGAGGTGGGTTCCTCCGGTTTTATAGAACCGGTAGCAAACCGCTGGTGATGTCACAGAGCCTTTTCTGTCGGTGCCGGTCCGTGAACGCCGCCATCTTTTTTCTGGAATTTTTTTTTAAAAAAATTGGATTTCTTTGCTGATTTTTTCTTTTGCACATGCGCAGAAGCCATGTTTCCGGCACTGCGCATGCACCGCCATCTTATTTTTGGCTTTTTAAAAAAATGTGGATTTTTGGCACTGCACATGTGTGCACATCCGTGTGGCGCAGCCACGCGGCGCGGGAGGAAGCGAACCGACGGCGAGGTAAGTTAGAACCCACTCCTGACCTGGATGACACCAAAGCAGGGAAAGCTAAGAAAAGTGATTACACTTAGCAACACTCAATCATTCATAAAATAAAATGTTACATTGGATATTAATTATCTGAACATCCTTATAACGGATAGGAAGTTGAGAGACAGCATGAAACCTGCTTGTTAGAGCATTAGAAGTGGATTTTTGCAGTTCTCTTTTTTTATTGCTAATTTAAATTACAGTTGGTCTTTTGGTGGGCTTTTTTTAAGGTACTCTTACTTTAAATTAGTAATGATAAGCATTGTACCTCTTGTAACAAACTGATGTCATGAAATCTTTTTTCACATTGCCAACTTCAGTGCCTGCATTACATTTCATTCCCAAAAAGTAGGCGATGTCTAAGTGATTGTAGTATTTATATCATTCTGCACTCTTAAATGAACTGTATTCTAAGGATAATTAATTTTAGGCCTTTGACCCATTCTGAGCTGGCCAGAGGTGCCAGTAGATGGATGCATGGTCTTTTCTAATATTCATTTTTATTGAAATACTGGTGTATTTCTACTTATTATAGGCTGTATCAAACATTTACAAAGAAGTCCATTATCTGCTTCTTTGCATCTGATTTCCCTTTCTTGTGGTTATGTAAATGTTACTTGCAGAAAATAATGGATTTCATTTTAAGACACATTTATCTTGTTCTAAAGGTGCAGCTAAAGCATGGTGAAAGGAACCTAGATTTTAAAGAAAAAAGTCAAAAATGATCTTCAAGTTATAACTGGGCAATCTCATCTGGTCTCATATTTTCCCAGTTTAAGACTGAAACAGAAAAAAAGTGTAGTCTTTCTTGGCATGTCACATTGCTAGGCAGCCATTTCTAAAAAAATGGCTAGTCTGCCACATTTGAGTGTTAAATAGTATACAACAGGGGTGGGTTACACTTACCTTCGCCACCAGTTCGCATTGTGACGTTTCCTCGTGCAATTCTGCTTTGCGCATGCTCAGTAGCTATAATCAGCCCGAAACACAGCTGAGGAGTTGATCAGCTGTGCTTTGGGCGAAGGAATAAAGATAAGTATAAACCCGGAGGCGGGAGGGAGGGCCCTTTTTCAAGCAGCAGCAGAGGAAAAAACTTCCAAACAGTAAAAAATTCAGGAAAAAAATCCAAAAAAAAGATGGCGGAGTCCACGGACCAGCATCGACCGAACCGGATCCGTTATGCCATCGTGACGTCACCAGCATGAGGCAGGACATTAAATGAAACAAGTTATTAAATAAAACTATTGGCCATAATTAGGATGGGCTGGATGGTCTCTGCTGAATCCCTTCTCTTAGCTTTCGGACATTATAAAGCATCTCTGTAGACTTTAAGAGGAAACAGCAGATGTCCGACCACAGACTTCATGCTCCGGCCATGCGTAACCTTAGGACTTAAAAATAGGATAACTATAGGAAACTAGACATGTTTTGCAAGGGAACCTGTGAGCCTTTGTCCAGAAGGAAAAAACCCTGAAGGGGGCAAACAAGATATTCTTAGCTTGTTTTTAACATATATTTTAACTACCTTCTAACATAAGCAACAGGTGCTTGTAACCAATCATATTATGCTTCTTTGTTCTGTAACTCTGTAAAAGGTATAAAAGAACTTGCATGTCTGGAGGAGGGTGTTCAGAATTTGCTTTTTGCCATACTGCTCTGAACCTTTGCGCAAATAAAACAAGACTTCTTTTGACTCCCGGGGTGTGAGTAGTCCACTCATTTCCTGCAACATTTCATGGCGACTCCGCCGGGACTATTTGCAACGATATTTCGTTGAGGACGACACGGGCCAACCGGGGCCCAACCGGGGCCGTCATACCTTCAGGCGCCACGGATCACTTATCCGGAATGGGACTGATGGCACCGCGGGGGCATCCGGTGGACACCGATCGATCCAAGAACCTGACCGGGGGTCAAAAGAAGTAAGGGAAGATAGCCGGCTGGAAAACAAGACGCCTGCAGGCAAGTAAAAGTAATTGTATAATTGTGTTATTGTAGTCCCACTCCTTGTGAGTGGAAGAGGGGGCCTGATCTCCCCCCTGGGTCCGGGATCGGCGTATCCTAAGGAGGCCCAAGAATTGTGTGGGTGGTTAAGTCATTGCAATTCCTATTGGTGACAGTCAGAACGTCCGGCACCGTAGGTCAGTGACAGTGTCTTAGAAAATGGGTGGTTCAGAGTGTGTCCCCAGGACACCTCTTCAATGTATGTTGAAGAATTTTTAAGAAAGGTTTTAGTGGAGATTATGCAACTAAAACTAATCTAGGTGATTTACAGAAATTTTGTGAAAATGACTAGCCCATTTTTAGTGTAGGATGGAGGCCAGAAGGTATTTTTAATCTAGACATCATTTCAAAAGTGCACCAAATTGTTACTGACCCAGATTCTGGTCCCCAGATCAATATCAGTATATTGACCAGTGGCAAATAATTGTAAAACAAAAAGCCAGTATGACTGCGCAAAATGCAGAATAGAAACAATGAGTGTTTGTGTGGCAAGAGTAAAAAAGAAAACTCAAACCTCATGCTAAAAAGATTCATGTTGAAGACAAACCAATCTTGAAAACTGCTCCTTACGAAGAAGATAATCCTCCTCAATGAAGAAAGAGAGAGATTGAAATAATACTATCACTAACATCCTCAAGCCTACAGCTGGAGGAAAATCTCCAGACTGTGTTAAAAGCAAGTTTCCAAGGCAAGACCCCAAGTGGGGTTCTTATGTGCACCATGAAGAAGTAATTTACATGGTTCAAGCACCAGGGTATGAAAGTAAAAAGCCCACCATGGTGTATAAATTGAGCAAGACCATTTAGGGCTGAAGTAGTCAGCCAGGAATTGGAATACATATCTAGATAAGATATTTAAGGGTCTTGGGTTTAAGAATTGCAAAGCTGATCAAAGTTAAACAACAAATGGAAGGCTTTGAAGGAAGGAGAACCAAGACCTTCTAGTTCATATTAAAAAATATTTCTGAACAACATTCAAATCAAGAAAATAAAATGAAACTATAAGAAGAAAAATCAGAAAAAGAACAGAAAAATCTAACCTTAATTTTGGAGCAGAAAGAGACTGAACTGCAAAAAGTATAAGCTGATTTCTCTTTCCTAAAAAGCACTTACAAAGTAAATGAATGTGGTTCTTTTGGAAAAAAGCAGAAGTCCAGCAGATCTTGAATTTAAAGAAACAGATAGTATTTTCCAATGCATCTAAAGAAGAGGAAATTACTAAACTAATTTAAAAAAATACTACTGAAAGTAATTCTAGGCAGTATCAAAATAGAATTGATAAGATAGGTGGAGAGCTACACAAGCTGAAGACCTTTCACCAAGATGAACTATCAGAACTACTACTAAAACTTGAAGCCTCGCTTACTGGCCAATTAGCCATGCCTTTTGGGGGCATGGCAAGCTGCCAAACAAACTCAACAAACTTTTGAAATTCAAGCCTCCGCTTGTTTCCCCTTCAGCAATGCTAATGAAGCAAAGAAACATACAAGTCAGTTGTCGATAAGAAATTCACTCTGTCAAAGGCAGAAGATAATCCAAACGATGCCTTCTTTACCCTTTTTGACACTATTTGCCTTTGAATGAAAAAGACAATATGCTCAGCCTCAGAAGAATTCAGAACGATTGCAAACTGCATCAGAACTATTTGTAATTTTGCTGAACTGTTGCTGTGAAATGCGATGGCAAAGTAGAAATAGGGAACTGAAACTGGACGAAGGCAAGGGTTTGCTCTAAGGTTTTAGATGTGTGAATGAAGGTCTCTATAAATCTTGATCTTTAAAACTTAGCCAGCGCTTGCTGGGAGATCAAGACAGATAGATAGAGATTTGGATCTTTAAAAACTCAGCCAGCGCTTTCTGGGATATCCAGGCTGGAAAGTGATGATGCGTGCAGAAAAAAAAAATGCTTGAACTAAGGCTTCCTCAAGGATTTCAAAATTCACCTACCCTTTTTGGTAATGCCTTTTGCTTCAGAATTAGATGATTTTCAGCCATGTGTGAATGGAGACATGGTACTCCAATATGTGACTAATGTGTAAATCACTGGACAGTCAAAAAGGCTTTTTGGGACAATACTGCTCAGTTACTTCATCTATTAAATTAATAAAGGCTATTGTGCCTCAAGCAAGCAAGCCCCTGGCAGTACATATTCAAGAAGTTACCCTCCCCCATGAAGTCAAAACAAGAGATCTATAGGACATAAGAAAAAGGAAGCTATATGCCGAATTGGTGAACCAACTAATAGAGAAGAATTAAAGAAGGTTTTTGGGCGCAGCAGGGTATTGCAAAATATGGATTTCAAACTTTGCCCTGTTAGCCAAACCACTTTATGAATCTACAAAGGGGGGAGAAAAAGAACCCTTTATTTGGACGCATGAACAACAAAAGGCTTTCTCAAGCCTGAAATCCATTTTGTCACAAGCTCCTGTTATAGGACTGCCCAACCTAGAGAAACCTTTCAATTTATATGTGGACTCAAAGAGTAATGTGGCCCTTGGAGTTCTAACTCAAGAGAAAGGAAGCTGGCAACAATTCATAACTCATCTATCCAAACAACTGGACAGAGTATCGAAAGAATGGCCACATTGTCTTAAAATCCTGACAGCCACTGCCCTCCTGATCGAAGAAGGAAAGCTCAGGTTTATGGGCTATGAGCCAGGTTCAAAAAGGTATCACTTTAGCAATGGGAGCAAAATGGGGTGAGTTGAGACGATTTATTCCTGATGTCTCCCCCATGTATGTATGATGTGTGTATATTTATATTTTTAATAGTTTTTAAGTGCTTTTAATAATTTTGTTTGGAGTTTTTGTATAAAATGTTGTACGCCGCCCTGAGTCCTGCGGGAGTAGGGCGGCATAGAAAAGCTACCAAATAAATAAATAAATAAATAAAAGAATATTGATTTCCAGGTCTGCTAGTTTTGCAGAGCAAAAGTGGAACATAATTGATGCAAATTTTGGGAATGATTCACTTAGTGACAATGACTCACTTAGTGATGGTATCAGCATTCAGAGAGGAGAAACTGAAAAAGCTGAACAAGATATGAAGCAACAAAGGATTGACACACAGGAGCAGTCAATGCCATGCAAGTCAGAGCAATGGAACAAAGGGATTCCACCTGACAGGTATTCTGCTAGTAAAGTTAAAGTGTGTAATGTGTGATATGAACCAAGAAACTATAAAGAAGTATTGGCATTACCTGAGATTGAACATGACTGTATGCAGCTAATAGAAAACCAATTCTCATGTAGACCTGATTTAACTGATGTGCCACTGAAAACAGCAGACTACAATTGGTTTACCGATGGGTCAAGTTTCATCGCACAGGAGAGCGATATGCAGGCTATGCGATAGTCTCACTGGACAAGGCCATGGAAAGTGGGCCGCTCTCAAAAAGTACAAGTGCTCAGGCAGCAGAACTTTGGGCTTTGATATGCACCCTGGAATTAGCACAAGGTGAGACTATAAACATTTGGACTGATTCTAAATATGCATTCCTCACATTGCATATACATGCTGCTGTTTATAAAGAAAGAGGGTTGTTAACAGCAGCTGGAAAAGAAATCCAACACCCTCTTCTAATTGAAAGACTCATAGCAGTGGTACAAGGACCAAAGAGAGTAGCTGTCATGCACTGTAGAGGGCATCAGAAGGGCCAGGATGAAGTCACCCAAGGAAACAGGGCCGCCAATCGAGAAGCAAGATTATCAGCTACCCGAGATAATGACATTTATCCTGATATGACAGCCTGTGTAGCATTAGAAATGCCAAAAGAATTGAATCCTAGATATTCTCAACCTAAGGAACTACAAGCAACTGCAGATTTGAATGGACGTAAACAGGGAGAATGGTATGTACTCCCAGATGAAAGGATTTTTGTGGAAAACCTGGTCTGGCCAGTAGTAAAAGATGCTCATTCAACAACTCACATGGGCAAGAGTGCCCTAGGAGAAGTCAAGAGAAATTAAAAGAAGATAATGCCTTTACTCATTATGTGTACATGCAACTGAAAGATGTAACACTTGTGCTCAAGTTAATCCAAAACAGGGACCTACTCTCCCGCCAGGAAGTCAACCCATGGGATATTATCCTATGGATTCATTAGTTGTTGATTTCACAGACATGCCCAAATGTGGACTATACAAGGCAATGTTAGTCTTTGTGAGCAACTATACCGGGTGGCCTAAATGTTTCCCTACCAGGATAAAGCAGGCACATGAGGTGTCTAGAATCTCACTTAAAGACTTTATTCCCCAATATGGAATACCCTCATTTATATTATCAGACAATGGTCCAGAATTTGTACATCAAGTAACTCAGACACTGGCTAAATCTTTAGGGACACAATGGAGATCAATGAAAAGGTGTGCTAATTAGGCTATCTCCTTTTGAAATGATGTTTTGGGAGACCCTAGTTATTAGTAATAACTTGAAAAATCCTATAGAGGACTTAGGTCAGATAGTCAAATGGTGGGAGAATTGAACAAGCAAATTCAAGCCATCCATCAGTAATGTGTATTCCTAACACCACCTTTTCTGACTACCCCTAGTCATAATATCCAAGTGGAGACAAAGTTTGGGTAAAACATTGGAAAGGGAAAAACTTGAAAGGACCGTATACTGTGGTCATGTGTTCTACCCCCTTTACAGTAAAAGCTAATGAGCAGCTAATGAGTGTTGGGAAGCAAAGCCAGATGAAGCCCGTCCCTTGGTGATGCACTTAAAGAAACGCCTCTTATAGCTGTCCTACCGGCAATGGGCAGACACCATACGAGGCAGAAGAAGCCTTACTGGAGTCACTCCCAGAAGCTGACCCCTCTACGTACGGCTGAAGACTTGGACAAGGAAAAATAACTTTTGACATATTGAGGGTAGTGTGTGTTGATTCCAGGAATGGTCGTTCAATCGTATGTAGGCATAGGGGTAATAGCTTTGGCCGTAATAAGTCTGATCGTCCTGATTATAATCTGGTGTGTAGATCACTTATTTTTCTGGAAATACTCTCAACCCGAACAGTAAGATATTGACTGTGACAGTAAACTGTGTAACTCTGCTAGGGATACTGATGCTTGAGGAATTCGGGGGTTGGGTCCTCTATAGTGTATTAGTAATTTTGGGACTGTGGATGGTGTACTTAGCCAATAAGACTTGGTTTTGTGGAACACCCAAAATTGACTTTGACCCTTCCCTAAGCTCACCTAGTCCCATCTTGACTGCTTCTCTTGATAAGGCTGTGTAAATTTTAATTGGATAAGTTTCTTTATATGTCAGATATGGGGTTTCTATGGCTTGGGTTATTAATTGCCAGTGGCCTGCTGAGTGACAAGCCTGGGAATGGCCATTTGACTCTTCCTACTCCTAAGGAGGGCCCAGGGGATGCTGAAGATCCCAGAGAACAAAAGAGTACATGGGAATGATGTGTGGTTTTCATGGCTACCAGGAGCTGCCTGGGTCAGACAAATATTGTTCCTCTTGTTATGTGGAATAGCAGGTCTCACTTTCATTCCTTGTATAATACCCCTGGTCAGACAACTAGACATGAAAACAGTAAAATAAATAACTGCTGAGAAAGAATTAGTAATGATGGAAAGACTCTTAGAATATGAAGAGGCCCTAGATCCACAAAGTCAACTTATAGACCCAGATAGTGGTTATACTAATCTGCAAACTGATGAGAAGGATGAGATTTGAAAATAACCCTTTTTAATTCTTTGCCTTTCTGTATCTGCTTGCTATTCTAAATATGTTAATGTTGTTTTATGTTATAAGAATCTGCAATTCAGTTCAAAGGTGTGACTCCATTGTTCCTATTAAAATAGAGTCACAAAGGGGGGAATGAGGCAGGACATTAAATGAAACAAGTTATTAAATAAAACTATTGGCCATAATTAGGATGGGCTGGATGGTCTCTGCTGAATCCCTTCTCTTAGCTTTCGGACATTATAAAGCATCTCTGTAGACTTTAAGAGGAAACAGCAGATGTCCAACCACAGACTTCACGCTCCGGCCATGCGTAACCTTAGGACTTAAAAATAGGATAACTATAGGAAACTAGACATGTTTTGCAAGGGAACCTGTGAGCCTTTGTCCAGAAGGGAAAAACCCTGAAGGGGGCAAACAAGATATTCTTAGCTTGTTTTTAACATATATTTTAACTACCCTCTAACATAAGCAACAGGTGCTTGTAACCAATCATATTATGCTTCTTTGTTCTGTAACTCTGTAAAAGGTATAAAAGAACTTGCATGTCTGGAGGAAGGTGTTCAGAATTTGCTTTTTGCCATACTGCTCTGAACCTTTGCGCAAATAAAACAAGACTTCTTTTGACTCCCGGGGTGTGAGTAGTCCACTCATTTCCTGCAACAAGCGGGTAGCTACTAGTTTGGGCAATCCGGTCTGAACCGGGAGGAACCCACCCCTGGTATACAACATGAGGTTGTACAAGAAAAGATGGTAGGTGGATCACACACACAGACACACACAAAGGATTCTCACTACAGACCTACCTGCTTCACAGATATGAAAACCTGAAGAAAGAGGCTGTTTTGATTAACCAAAGTCTATTCTTCTAGCTTGTTGCCTGCACTTTAGATATGGGGTTTGTTGATGTAGAACCATCCCTTTCAAAAGCCATGTCTACACAAGCAGAGAATGTTTTGTTCCTAGTATAATAATGGCAAAAAGAAAATGAGCTATACTAATCTCAAAGTGCCAGTTAGATTCTTTGACCAGCTCACAGGTAGCATCAAAAACATATTATAAGCTAATTGCCTTATACCTACCAAGCTCCAAGGACTTGGGGCTGCATTTACTTGAATGCTAGGGCCAACGTACAAGAAACAATATTTTGCATGCAACTCTCTGGTTTATATAAAATTTAAATATTTGTTCCAACAGCTATCCCCAACCTATTTCAACTATTGATATTTATTACTGAGGTTGGCAGGCGGGGTGATCTGAGACCATTTAATACCTTAGGTCTCCCCCATGTATGTATGGTTTGTATGTTTTTAATTTTTTTAAAATTGTTATTAATTTATTAATATTGTTTTATAGTTATTCTTTACATGTTGTACGCCGCCATGAGTCCCTAGGGAGTAGGGCGGCATATAAGAACACTAAATAAATAAATAAATAAATAAATAAATAAATAAATAAATAAATAAATAAATAAATAAATAAATAAATAAATAAATAATAAAGCTTCTTTTGATGTATTCCATGGACTCTGAACAACTCATTGGAGATGGAACACCACAACCATTTTTAAACTGAGAACCTAGTAAATTAGTGCCACCCATCCATGTGAAGCAAATTAAAACTACTCTAAATTGACCTATCCTAGCTGAGATGAAAATTTGTGCTGAGTTTGGGAAGCAACTATAGTTACATACTGGAGAATATATAGTTATAATGCTTCAGCCAAGCATCAATAAAGGCACTTCTCTCACTTTATTTACAAAATCAGGAACAAATGCTAAATGAATCTGGTTTTCTATATTAGAACTGCCCCAACCTGAGTTCTGCAGACTCAGCAGAATATACTACAGAAGTATAGGGAAATAATTGTTAACCCAAGTTGCCTCTTTAAGTCTCATTTTGAAGCACCTGAATCAGTGCTACATAAAAACCAGCTTTTATCTGGATTTGCATATTATCCCCCAGGATAATTTTCACAAGGATTGGAATGGATAGAACTTGAGGCGAAATCTATAATTGCTGTGCCACATGAGAAAAATATAAAGAACCAAAAGATAACATCAAATCCAAAAATCTTTTTCATGATGAGAGACAAGTTACGGTATCTTATAAATACAAATTGAAACTCCAGAAATTATATAGTACTTAATTTATGAGGCACCAATTGCTTTTGTCATGTTGCTTATAAATCTCAGTGGAAAATGAAGTTTTAAAATGAATTTATGGGAAGAGAGAAATATCCTGTCCATTTTGGAGAGCAAACACTGGACAACCCCAAAAAGGTACCATGTTTCCCCGAAAATAAAACCCTGTCTTATATTTTTTTGAACCCTGAAATAAGCGCTTGGCCTTATTGCCATGCACTCAAAAGCCCGATTGGGCTTATTATCAGGGGATGTCTTATTTTGGGGAAAACAGGGTACTTTGTGGAGAATTTGGCTAATGTGAAATAAAGTCGATTGTATGGCTGGGAGATTTGTAGCATATTATAAATTGGGTGCACAAAAGCTGAGAAATCTTTTCCAAACAACAGCCAGTGAGTCATATATGAAGCCCCATGGGATTATTCTGCTGCAGTGAAGGGGGAATTTGGAGGCCATGAAATCACAGCCACCATATAAACTGTTATTCAACTGGATAGATTTGAAAAACGCAAAAGTCGGGGGGGGGGAATAGTCAGCATTAGAATTTCCACAAAGTATTTCTGAACTAGTATGTCTCTTAGGGACCATTTTCCTGATACACAAAAGAAAATGTAAGCATCCCGCCGATTTGGTGAACAGAGTGCCTTATTTTCACTTCATTTCTGTTTCACCGATTCTGCAGCTAGCAGTTTTCTTTCTCTCCAGTTCTAGGAATGTTGAACGCTGAAGCTGAATTATGGCTGCTCATGCATTTTTAATCCTCAGCCTCAGCCAGCCAGCTAGCCTGCCTGCCTGTTCATTTTCTTCATCTCATTATCAACTATTCTGGCCTCAATATACTTTGGACTATAGCGATGTACTATCCAGATAAGCAAACCGACAGCCATGCATATTTTCATGTAAATCAGACTTCATGAATCTGGTACCTTTCAAATGTGTTATGTGTTATTCAAATCAGGTACCTTTCAAATGAAGTGGCGCAGTGGTTAGAGTGCAGTACTGCAGTGGTGGCACAGTGGTTAGAGTGCAGTACTGCAGACTACTTCTGCCGGCTGCCTGCAATTTGGCAGTTCAAATCTCACCAGGCTCAAGGTTGACTCAGCCTTTCATCCTTCTGAGGTCGGTAAAATGAGGACCCAAATTGTTGGGGGCAATATGCTGACTCTGTAAACCACTTAGAGAGGGCAGAAAAGCACTGTGAAGTGGTATATAAGTCTAAGTGCTATTGCTATTGCTATAATTAGCTATAGCTGGCTGGAGAATTCTGGGACTTGAAGTCCACAAGTCTTAAAGTTGCCATGTTTGGGGACCCCTGGTCTAGAAGAATTATTGTGTAAATCTATAGCTTGCTGACAACACACTCCCTAACCCATACTCCCCAACTCAAAGAATGCAGGTATTTGACAGTTTAAGTGTAGAGATGTAGCTTAGATCAAGGAAACAGGATTCTCGTGAATAAAGGCTTATTTAATTTTAGGGCCTGTCTCACAAGGAAGAACTTCTGGAAATGCTGACAATTGGAATTTGATAGTTCCAGGAGCCATCAATGCCTGTTGGCCAGAGCTGGTCACCTACCAGCCTCTGACTTCATCTTGTGATCCTGATCTATTGGCTCCCTGAAACTATTCCTCTTGGCAAGTTGTCTCTGGAATCCAGCTATGGATACTGAATTAGATTCAATATGCTTACTGCTACTTGAACCCTGTGACTGAACTCTGCCCTAGACTGCCTGAGAACTACAGGTTGCTTTCTCTAGAATTCCCAGCGGAGATGACCATAAGCCATATTCAGTGGCAACTCTTGGATGAATAAATGGACACATCAAGGACACCAGATTAGAGATGTCTGAGATCAATCGTCAGCAATATTGATTATAAAACTTAGAAAGCAGTCCAATCAATGCTTTAACTATAGAGAAAGGAATGGTAGTTGAGTGGCTGCAAAGACCTAAATCACTGCTAGATGGCTTGCAAGAGTTAAGCATTTTCTGCTTTTCTTTGCTCCCATCTAGTGGTCATCCGAATCTTTGAATGTGTTTTATTTAAAGATAAAGTAGGTTAAAATGAAGGAAAGTATACAGATAAAGAATCCATCAATTTTTGTAGGAGATAACCAGGCTGAGTCTGAGGGCAGGGCCAAATGCATCATTAATTTGGAGTCTCTGTGTCCCATAATTTCCACCAACGGTACACGTGAACTGGCCCTAACCGGCTGAATACCTCCTCTGAAGAAGGGGAAGGATAGGGCCAAGCCAGAGAAAGAACCAATCTTGCTGGCATTAAGATTTGTTGTGCTAGATCAAAATAAAGCCAACTAAATTCTATATTTGCTTTCTAGTAGTGGCTCAATAGAAATCCTGGTGAAACTCCTAGGCAAAGGAGGAAAAGAGTACTAGTTTCTGGTAACCAAAGATTAATCACATGGCTATTGTGTTGTAACCAATGGATCTCTGAAGTGTGTGTGTGTGTGTGATATATCTACATATAATATTAAGGGGCTGACTTGCTTTTGCAGTCTCCTCTATATAAAGTAAAAATTTCTGATCTTTATCATTACAATTCCATTCAATTTGGTCAAAGATCCCCTTAAGTTTCAGCATGTTTGAAACAAATATGTTTTCTAATCTCATAATCAATTTCTAGCACCCTACTTTTTACCGGGAGTCTTTCTCATGACTCAGTCTTCTACCTTCTCCATTCCAATTCTCAACCAAAATTGTGCAGAATTGGAGCAGCATATACGGTACATAAATGAACTAGAAAACATTGAGTCATCATAATGTTGTGAGATTGTCACTTTAAATCAAACAGCTGAATCAGTTTGATGCATTAAACACATTGAGTTCTATCACATCCGCATTCAAAACAGTTTTGTTTTTCAGGCACATCAACTTTTTTATCAAATAAACAATTTGAATCAAATGCATCTGAAAGGTTAATTTGAATAAAGTTCATATTCTTAGTATCTTAAAAGAATATTGACATCTGAAAATGCTAAACTGTATTTTAGAGAAAAATAAATATGTGTCATTACTTGTTCCCAAACATAACAACTTTAGAACTTTGTGAAAACATATGTTTTAATGATGTGTAATTTACATTGCATCTTCAACAACACAAAGATGTAAATACCTCTTTTAAATAAATGCAAAGGGGCTCCATTAATTCTTAAATATTATTTTTGTTGAACAAGCTAAAGTCTTAGATTTACTGGATTGTTTTATAAGGATGTTTAGAATTCCAATTCCTTATTCCATTCAGTATTTTACATTTGCATGTCAAATTAATTTATCAATAATAAATATTTATATAGACTAGTTAAAGGGAATGTCTCATAAGAATTACTGATCACTTCTAATGAGTTGAAAACACTCCCAGCCAAATGAAGAGGTTAATTATGTTAATGATGTTGTAAATATTGCCAATGGGCAGTAACAAATAATATTTACCTTTAGAATAGGAATGATAAAAACTCACAATTATCATAACTGGTTTAAAGGAAAAATCCTAGCATCATCCAAATATACCATATAACAGCAGTTTTTAAAATCAGTTATAAAATTTGTTTTACCCTATAACAGGGGTGTCAAACTCAAGGTCCAGGGGCCAGATTCGGACCACAGGGTGCCTAGATCTGGCACGCGGGGCTGCCCTGGAAACAGAAAAGGACCAGCCCTCGGTACTTCTGCCAGCGAAAACAGAGCTCAGGAGGGCCGCATGCGGGCCCCCAAGCTCCATTTTCACTGGCAGAGGGTTGCAGGAGGCCATCGCAGCTGGAAACAGAGCTCGGGAGCCTGTGGGGAATGAAGCTCAGCTCATCTAAAGGGACCAGGCTGGGTTTTAAACTGAGTTTCAACCAACTTCAAAGTTGCAGTTTAAAATGGCCAGTCAGAAACCAGCCTAAATAAAGGACTAATCAGAAACCAACACTACCAAAATGACCAATCAGGATTAGGTATAAACAAAGAACCAACCAGAAACCGGCCCTCATCAACCAGCATCAATCAAAAACCAAATTGGTTAAAGACCAAAAAGCAGTCAAGATACTTGGCTATAATGACAGGAGCTCAGTTAGTCCCAGTTCAGTTGCCTGAGGCTTGCATAGCAGATCACCTTACCTTTGAAGATACCATCCATAGTTGCTGGCAAAACATCATTTAGACATCTGTTGTCTAGACCATGGTCACTAACCTAAAGCCCAACCCTGCCCAACAAATACCTGTCGTGAAAGCCTACACCATTATATTGCCAATTACACTTTTCTAGTCTGATGTGGAGGTATTATGGCTGAGCCTAGTGCCTTTTCACTAAAATATGTGTTCTAATACTGTACAGATCTACAGACCCTTCTCTATCATGGTGCACATAGGTCCAATTCTCCTAAAATTATACTTGCCCTAAGGATTCCTTCAATGAAAAAGAGGTTAAATTACATAATTGAATCTAGGATGAGCCTGTGAGCTTGTAACTTTTGAACTGTGAAAGTTAAATGTAAAGCTATGGTGAATTTACCCATCCTCCCCCAACTCATAATGAAAAAGGATGCCCTGAAAATATAGGCTAGGAAGCATAGTGCCCATTTGAAATAGAATCTTTTCAAGATCAAACAACAAGACATGTCTCAAATTTACGCACGCACACACACACACACACACACACACACACACACACACACACACACACACACGATAGATAGATAGATAGATAGATAGATAGATAGATAGATAGATAGATAGATAGATAGATAGATAGATAGATAGATAGATAGATAGATAGATATTGCGAACTATCCTAAAAATACGAGTTCCAGGTATAGCTATAAAAGAAGAGACATTGTGATCTCCGGAACTTAAAATATATTATCCACTTAGCTTTCGTTAGCCTCTGCTAACATCATCAGAGTGTAAAAACTACCATTGAAGAGATATTTGCCTTTATACATGATTGATCAATTTGGCCATTGCGCGCATAATAGTCCCATCCACCCACCTCCTATCTATAATTAGCTCTGTCATTTTTACTTCAGAACTGTTAATCGATGGAGGCCTAACTCCTGTTGCTTCCTCCCCTATCGCGCACCACTTGAGCTGCCCATCCCCAGGGAATGGTGCTGAGTTGTCAGATATTGCTTTAACGGCATTCTCTCGGGCCCCTTCCCACACACCACCGCTCTGTCACCTCACAGGCACATTTGATATATCAACAAAATTCATTTGTTGTTTTGCCCGTGATCTTGTAACCGGCCCGGCTCGTTCCTCATTATCCAATAACTGCAGTAACTGTGCAAGCAACTACGTAGGGGAAACGGCTAAGCGGCTTCAGACTAGAATGTATGAACTGGCTGTCCAGGGCAAAGGACAGCACTCTCAGATCTGGACACATATGAAGGAGCACATGTTCAATTTTCAAGAGGCTGAAGTTGTTGCCCGTGATGCAACTAAAAGGGGGATGCCTATTGAAAGAAGCCTGGTTTTTCAACAATAACTCCATCAATAGGCACACTGACCTGCTACCGGCTTACCAAGCATTGAGGCACCGGGAAAGTCCCAGCAGGATGAGCAGAGACCAATCCTTATCGGGGAGTAGATATCAATGGCACCTCCCCCCTTTGGGCATGTGGATTTGTCCTGTGGAGGCGTAGCCAACCGAATGGCGAGGAGCCTGGCAGAGCAGCTTCAAGCCATAAAAGACATGGATAATGAGGAACTAGCTGGGCCGGTTACAAGATCACGGGCAAAACAACAAACGAATTTTGTTGATATATCAAATGTGCCTGTGAGGTGGCAGAGCGGTGGTGTGTGGGAAGGGGCCAGAGAGAATGCCGTTAAAGCAATATCTGACAACTCAGCAACATTCCCTGGGGATGGGCAGTTCAAGCGGTGCGTGATAGGGGAGGAAGCAACAGGAACTAGGCATGCATCGATTAACAGATCTGAAATAAAAACAACAGAGCCAATTATAGGTGGGAGGTGCGTGGCTGGGCCTATCACCTGCACAATGGCCAAATTGATCAATGATATTTAAAGGTGAATATCTCTTCAATGGTAGTTTTTACACTCTGATGATGTTAGCAGAGGCTAATGAAAGCTAAGTGGATAATATATTTTAAGTTATGGAGATCGCGATGTTTCTTTCTTCTTATATATACATATATATGTGTGTGTGTACATATACACACCACACACACACACACACACACACACACACACACACACACACACACACACACACACACACAGAGGTACTTACACCAAGTCTCTCATTGCTTCAACATCCAATACCTTTGGTTCTGTTGCTTAATCTTAACTTTGCCACAACACATAAATCTGTATTTCTGGATCTTCTTGATGTTTCACTTTGGATAGTCTATAGATAGCCCTTTTTAAATATTACTTTTTTGACTTCCTTCCTCAACCTCAGTGATTCTACATTCTTTACAACCATGCAGTTGCTTCTGCTGAAGTCTTAATACCAGCTTCAGCCATGAAAGTGGCACAACACCTCCATTTGCAGGAACACTTTAATTTTGGCACTAAACAAAGTCTCTTGAAAGTCCATAGACAATCATGCAACTTACAGCAAGGATGACTGACAGGTACTTACCTCCTGAAATGGAGAGGGGTTTAATATTTTTACAACTGAGACACCAGGATAAAACAATGAAAATTTATCTCTTGATTAATGCTACCAGAGACTTCAGATGCTTTTCATATTCTAAAGCTGCAGCTCTGGAATATCAAATTAGGGTCAATTAATTTTTTTCCTTGGGATTATTTTAACCAAGAATGTGTCTTGCATCAGTCATGACATCTGGCAGCTGAACAAGGCTCAATCAGAACTACCATAAGCTTAAAAATGATGTGGCATCATCATACCAATGCATTCATTTCTAAAATGCTACAGAAATGACTTCATGTAACTATTGACCTATTGCTTTAAAGCCCTCAAGTGGTTTCTAACTCAATTCCTCTGCATGTTGCTTGTGCCCACGTTTTGACCAAAAATAACCCTTTCTTGCATCAGTTGGGGCTCAATTCCCAAAGGCAAATTCTCCCATAGGATGAATATTAATAAAAATACCTTTCTTGGCAGCTCTTGATATATTTGCATTTGTATGCATTTTGAACTCTGCTTTTTCCTTCTCATGCCCACTTTATTAGAACTCAGTTGGCTGGAAATAAATCTAAGAACACATTCAGAGAGCATATTCCTTGGACCAGAAAATACACAAAATACAATTGTGGCCTGTGTGTTGAAGTGACCCAGTTTCACCCAAAGAAAAAATCCCTCCTAGAGCAAGAAGAGAAAACTTGTATGTTCTCATTAAAAGGTGCTAATTCAACAGCATTTTCAAAATAGATGCATACAAGTGAATTTGAGAGGGAAGAAAGTGGCCTTTAAAAGAGGACCCACATCTACAAATCATTCAAGATTTTCTGGAAACAAGTACCAGCAAGGCCAATAAACTGAGAGCAAAAGACAGACTCAGGAAAGCCGGTGCATTTTTAGACAAATTGAGGAGGTTGGTAAACCTAACCACCTAACCACACATATTGTCCCCAAGTTAATTATTGTGGTTTACTAATCCCTGCTCTAAGCTTGCAAATACTTAAGACACATTTGTAAAACTTTAATTAATCATACTGGGTTAAGTCTTCTATTAAATCTACATGTCTGTTAAATCCAAATATGTGTCCTTTTCATCAATTGACACTTTTGACATTGGAGAATTGATATAAATTTGCAGGACTTGACTATAATGGCAGGAGATGTGAGATCTGTTTAACAGATTTGACTCTATTTGACCTCCTCATAAATAAATTTTGGTCCATTCTCTTTTGGAGTGCTGCATTTGACTACCCTTGAATTGATGGCAATTGTTCAGTTGTCAGACCTGCCTCAATCTGATCACTTAGGAAAGAGAGACCCTCGACTCCATTGGGTTGAAGCATAAGGTTATTTTACTAAAAAGACGTTGGCTGCAGTAAGGTCAAACTTTGGATTTCACATGCTCAAAAGATACAGAAAGGTTTCCCCTCATCCCAGCCTTCCCCCCCAATGACCAGTCCATCTTCAGCCAGTCAGAACTTACCAAGATGTTTTGAGAACACTAAAAAAATTTGGGGCAATAGGCATTCTTTCTCAGGGTGTCTGGCCTTGAATTCTGGTACAAACTAATGCCAAGCTTCTTGGGTTTTCATCACCTGTCATTCTTACTGTTTGTTCATTATAATAAATACTGTTTGATGGGTTTCTGTAACAATAATATTTGTCTTTACTTTTTCATATAAAATTCCAGTTATTTAGAATTTAGAGTGAAAAATATTTTTCATGAAGCATAACTTCCAAGTCAGGTATTTTAGGATTTAAAATACTGTAATTACATCAGGAGATTTCAAACACTACCCTTGGTGTATTATTTTCTACACTTTTTAAAGAAGGGGAGTCAAGTGCTTCATCTAAAGATACAAATGACTTTTCTCCCAGTGTAATATACAATAGTTCATACCATCAACTGAGGGTGTTGAATGATTCTCTTGTATGTATCTTGTGCTGGTTTTATCAGTAGTTGGGAGGTATATTGTATAATTTTTATTATGATGCTGTTGTGTACACTACCCAGAGGCATGTGATGGGGATACTATAAAAGAATTCTACTAAAAATAAATATTTTCTTTTCTGGTTCAGTTCAGGTTCAGCAGGCATGGTAAAATTATAGCAGAGGCTTGGCTTAAATTTGAGTGAACAATGAACTTCCATTCCAGAATTAGTTTCCATTTGATTTCGCTTGCTGGAGGAAAGAGGGATAAAGATGTGCTTTGTGATGGGCAGGAGGTTTTTTTAAAAAAAAACAAAACAAAAACAAAACAAAACAATGGAAATATTTCTATTGTCATATCATTTCTCCTGCTAATGCCCTACCCATGCATCACGGCAGGTTGTATAAATGAACTGACATGTTAAGAATAAAGCAGAAGATGATAAGCATTAAAGAAGTTGGACAATTGCCTCAATGCACATATACACACTGACAACCTGCAACAGAGGTGACTTTTTATATGTGCTGAATTCCCCTGAACAGGCTTATTGCATATTATGAATTTCTCCCAGAATTCCATTGTCATAACCCACAGGAAGATCACACAGAATCATTTCTATAAAGGACACCTTATGCATTTGAATGTCCCCATTGTATGGCAGCTATTGCAATAAATCAACATAAATTGGCCCTTATTTTGGTTGCCGCTTGCCTAGGTAGCATGGGAAATCTGGCTCTCAGTGCCATCTGCACTTTCAACCCATTTTCTGCCCAGCATATATCTTAAGTTTGTTTAATTTCTTCCTGAAACTGGGAAGGGCTCTCTATTCACACATATTAGCAATCTAGCCCAATTTCCATTTGATGTGAACCAGCCTACAACAACTCGCCACAGCCAACTCGCCATGGCCAACTCACTACAGTTAAGAATCAGAACACAAAATACAAGCTTGGAGGACATGACCTTATAGATGACCCTCACTCTGTCAAGGACCTTGGAGTACTCATATCTAACGACCTAAGTGCCAGAGCCCACTGTAACAACATTGCCAAAAAGGCAATAAGAATTGTTAATCTAATCTTGCGTAGCTTCTTTTCTGGCAATATTACACTGCTAACCAGAGCATACAAAACATTTGCTAGACCAATTCTAGAATACAGCTCACCTGTCTGGAACCTGCACTGCATATCGGACATTAATACTGTATAATCGAGAGAGTCCAGAAATATTTCACAAGAAGAGTCCTCCACTCCTCTGCTCACAACAGAATACCTTATTCCACCAGAGTTGAAATTTTAGGCTTAGATAGCTTAGAGCTACGTCGCCTTTGATCTGATCTAAATGTATTCCCAAAATCATCTACCACAATGTCCTTCCTGTCAATGACTACTTCAGCTTCAACCGCAACAATACACGAGCACATAATAGATACAAACTTAATGTAAACCGCTTGAAACTCGACTGCAGAAAATACGACTTCAGCAACAGAGTGATCAATGCCTAGAATGCACTACCTGACTCTGTGGTTTCTTCCCCAAACCGCAAAAACTTTAACCTTAGACTGTCTACAGTCGACCTCACCCCATTCCCAAGAGGTCTGTAAGGGGCGTGCATAAGCGCACCATTGTGCCTACCGTCCCTGTCCTACTGTCCTATTGTCCTCATTTATCTGTACTTACTTTGCTTATGTTTATGTTTATACAAATACCTGCTATCTTGTACATGTTTGACAAATAAAATAAAATAATAAAATAAAATAAAATAAAATAAAATAAAATAAAATAAAATAATAAAATAAAATAAAATAAAATAAAATAAAATAAAATAAAATAATAATAATAATAAAATAAAATAAAATAAAATAAAATAAAATAAAATAAAATAAAATAAAATAAAATAAAATAAAATAAAAAATAAAATAAAATAAAATAATAAAATAAAATAAAATAAAATAAAATAAAATAAAATAAAATAAAATAAAATAAAATAATAAAATAATGAAATGAAATGAAATGAAATATAATAAAATAATATAAATAAATAAATAAATAAATAAATAAAATAAATAAATAAATAAATAAATAAATAAATAAAGTTGCTGCCGCCAACTTGCTGCAGCCAACGCACCGCAGGACAACTCACCATGACCAATTCACCACAGGACAACTTGCCATGGGACAAGAGTTACAGTAATATCAAAGAAACAGTGGAATAGAATCATTAAAGAAAGGATACCAAAGGAGGGACAAAATGAAATGTGAATGACAAAAAAATTAAAATGTTTATTTTAATTATTTTAAATAATTAAATTGAATTGTTGAATTGTCCTGCAGCAAGTTGTCGTAGGGTGAGTTGGCCATGTCAAGTTGTCCCAGAGTGAGTTGGCTGTGGCAAATTGGTTGTGGCAAGTTGACCATGGTAAGTTGTCCACAGTCGGTTGACTGCAGCAAGTTGTCCCATTCGGATCAGGCTATTGTTATAACATTACACAAAAACAAAGAAAATGAACTTGATCCTACAACTTGCCTATTAATTTACTAAACATGATTTAAATAAATTCTATATCGTATTTTTAAATCTAAAACCAGTGGTTTGGGTACAAAAAAAATACTGTTGCTGAAGAATAGGCTGGATATAGAGGGGAATGTTCAACATTAGATCATTATTTGGTTCTCCATTGTTCTGCACCCAAGGTTTTCTTTTGGCAACATTTGTTGATTTTAAATCCTTTGACCTAATACCAAGGGAAAGACTGTGGAGGCACTCTGAGACATTCTTCTAAAAGTTATCCATAAACTATTGGAAAGCCAAAATGTTGCTTTTTGTCCAATATTCTCATATAATTCACAAATGGCAAATGTTAGGGGCACAAACTGAGCAGATATGCATCTACAAATACCTTGAAGTGTAGTTCCATGCATCCCTATTCTGGAATGCTTTTTTTTTTAACGAGACGAGTGTCACATAGAGTATCTCTACAGGTATCATAATAATTTGCCGCTAAAGAAGCCCATTATATCCCTGAAGCTTGCAAGCTAAGGCAGTCCCTTCAGCTTCTTTACAGCTCCCAAATTTGCTGTTCTTCAAAGTTTCATATTCTTGAAATTATTCAAAGTAAGTTGCTTCCACAACCTCTCAAAATGCTATCTTAGAAGTAGAGATTTGTTGGATGCTAGAGCATGATTTCTTTCTATTACCTTTTGATTAAATTTAACCCTACTTTCCATATACTGTATGTGATCCCATGAGTATTTGGAGGTCATTTTTTTTATCATCATGGCTTTAAAAAGCCATGGATAAAATTAATTTAGTCGGCTTCTTTATGAAAAGTGGGCTCATTCGGTTTTGATAATGCTGGAACTGCCTTCAAAAGATGAATTCGATATGTAGATCTTCAAACAAATTTAAGCAAGGTGTCCCATTCCATTGTTTATCAGATTCTCCCGAAGGAATTCACTCCAGCCAGTTATTTTATCATACATCACGATTCTGAAATTTTGTAAGATCTTCACTTTAGCCAGGTTGGATGCATTGCCCTTAGCAGTCCTTTAAGGGAACTCCCATGTCTCTTCGATTACGCTCATGTGATGATGGCGCAATAGAAACTCTAACCCATATGCTACTATGCTGTCTCCTATATAAGAACATGAAACAGACCTTCATTTATACAACCTTGTCCAGGCATGGAGTATGATTTCTACTTACTGTTGTTTCTTCTGGACAAGGACTCAGTAATGTGCTCCCAGGTTGCCAGGTTTTAAACCACCATCTATACTATAAATTGCACCATTATTTAACTGTGGAATTCTTGATTTAGCACTGATGATATTATCTGGTTCAGTAATGAAACATCTACAAGCGAAGAACCAGACTCAGAGAGTACCAAAGATTTCATAATTCAACCTTGAGCAACAGATATTCTCTTCTGTTGGAACCACATATACAGTAGTCATCAAATGCTTCAGAAAGCATGAAAAAGGAAGAAACATCCATATATATGTAGGCAAGCCACTACCAAGGAGTACCTATTCTTTCTGCATGAATGCCTATAACACTGTGTCCTGCCTGCCTGCCAATTTCAGATACAAGCCTCCAGTAAGCTGCACAACCAAGACCAAAGGAGTTGATAAACTCCAGGATGCAGAGAAGCCCACACACAGCCAGTTCATCTTACCAGGGTTCAGCTGAAATGTTTTGTTCCCCATCCAGGGAACTTCCAGGCAGCACCAAAGAGTATCCACAGCATCACTCATTTTACCCAGATGGAGATATACAACTGGCATTATCCATATACTGATGATATCTTGCCCCATGGTGATTGATGATCTCACCCAGTGTTTTAATGTAGATGTTAAAAAGGAGTGGAGAAAATACCGAGCCATGAGCCACACCACAGTGCAGGGGCTCTGAGCTGGACCTCTCGCTCCCCATCAACACCGACTGGGACCAGTCTTAAAGGAAAGAGTTGAACCAGCACAAAACTGTGCCACCCACCTCCAACTGCCTAAATCAGTCCAAAGGGATACCACAGTCGATGGTATCGAAAACCGCCAAGATATACAAACATACACAAACCCATGTCAGTTACTTTGCAAGTTTCTCATTCTTTTGTTTTGTAAACTGCCTTTTAAAGCGATACATGAAACTTGGATTATCTCAGAGAAAGGTGTGCCCCATGTAGAGGTGTTTGAACACTTCCCAATATAGCTATCTTCTCATTCGATGAATTCATTTTGTTCTCGCTTGGCTTAAACACACTGTGACTGAATCGAGACCTCCTGGCTTAAAGATGAGGGTGGGGTGGGATTAGAGAGTGAAAAATCAGTCACATGCATGAACAGAAATGACATTTTAAGATCACACATCCTGATAGTGCTAGCACATTTGCCCAACCAGAGAACAAGAGACAAACGCCTTGGCATCTCAAACCAGTCAAAGCTGAGAACACAATTCACACACAAGCATTCAGGGTTCCTAAGAATCTAAATGTTATCCCCTGAATAAACAAGAACTAGGACAAATGCCAAGGAAATGTGACTAGCCATCAGAGACCCCAGGGGCAAAGATACAACTACGAAAGTCTTTCTGGATCTTTCTTTTCTATCTCAGTCCTGGGATCAGAAAGGCAGAAACTAAACACAGCATTAAATTGATCCACCTAAAATGAGCCAGATCCCAGTTAACAAAGATGCCGCGTATTCTTAGGATCATATGGCTCTTATTTTAAATGAGGAACCTAATTTCAGAATCTTGCAAGTCCAAAGCATAATCATAGAGACAGGTATGAACATAGAACCCTATTGAGCTTTTCAGTTGTAATGATGAGCATTTAACAGGCTCCCACAACTTCTCACAGGGTAGATACTGCCTTTCGGTAACATAAAGAGTTTTTTAAAAGACCTATTTCACAGAATAACATTGTCTAATTATTCTTGGTGTGTGTCTAGTTTAATGAAAAGAAGGACTAGGGGTGACATGATAGCAGAGTTCCGATATCTAACGGGCTGCCACAAAGAAGAGGGAGTCAAGCTATTCTCCAAACCACCTGAGGGTAGAACAAGAAGCAATGGGTGGAAACTAATCAAGGAGAGAAGCAACCTGGAACTAAGGAGAAATTTCCTCACAGTTGGAACAATTAATCAGTGGAACAACTTGCCTCCAGAAGTTGTGAATGCTCCAACACTGGAAGTTTTTAAGAAGAGATTAGATAACCTGCCTAAGGAGGGGTTTGGACTAGAACACCTCCAAGGTCCCTTCCAACTCTGTTATTCAATTCCAGTGATGGTGAACCTTTTTCGGCTCGGGTGCCAAAAGGGTGCATGCACGCACGATAGCATGCGCGCGCGTGCCCACACCCATAATGAAATGCCTGCGCATGCACACAACCCCCATGTGCTGCCTCCCCACGCATGTGCACAGGCCTCACTGAAGCCTCCGGACTTCCAGTAGGCCCATTGGGCTGTTTTTCGCTCTCCCCAGAGTTCAGGAAAGCCTCCTGAAGCCTGGGGATGTTGAAAAATGGCCCAATGGGCCAATTGGAAGTTTGGAAACAAAACAGAAGTGGAGCTGCCCCACTACTTACCTTCAAATAGTTGCAACCAGGCCTCTCACACCTCAGCCCATTTCTTCTGCAGCTGGGAAGGCTTTCCTGAAGGCCTCTGTAGCTGATAACAGAGCTCCGGGTTGATCTGGAGCTCTGTTATCGGCTGCAGAGGCCTTTAGAAAAGTCTTGCCGGCTGCAGAAGAAATGGGCTGAGGTGTGGGAGGCCTGGCTGCAACTGTCCAAAGCCGAAGAAGTTCCTGAAGACCTCTGACAGCAAAAAGGAGGCTGGGGGTGAGCACACAAGTGAACTTCTGGTTGGGCCGTTTTTCGCTATCCCCAGGGTTCACAAGGCTTTCCTGAAAATGGCCGAAAAGAAGGCCGAAAATCAGCTGGCCAGCTCGCACATGTGCGCTGGAGCTGACATAGGGCAACGCCTTGTGTGCCCTCAGATATGGCTCCACGTGCCACCTGTGGCACACGTGCCATAGGTTTGCCATCACTGTTCTATTCTATTCTATTTATTTTTAAATATATCAGCATAACAGATTATGTGCCTCAATTGGATTTCTTGATAGAATTGTGATATGATGAAACAATATTCTCTAGGATTGAAGACCATAAGTTAGCATCGGAGTTCTCATGGAAAACTTTTTCTTAAGCATCCTGTCCCATTTAATTTTCTATAATTTTTTTTAAAAAAATGACTGTAAAAATTGGAACGTTTTGACATTCTGCAAAGCAAAGGTCCAACTTTCAACAATATGTCTATCACTCAGGATTCCTTGCACACAGACTAACCTCATAAACCTAATAAATGTCTTCATCCCGGTATATATACATAGTCTTCTTAGTCCAAAAGAATGACAAGCAGGGAAGATAAGGAGACGATGACAAATAATCTTAGAATAAGATGTGCAGTGACTGAGGTTTTAGGATTTTGCAAGAGCCCCCCCCCCCCACCAAAAAACCAGGCTCTTAAAATTCTATCTATGCCTACCTAGCCCAAAAGAATGCAGAATATGCTCTGGGCACAGATCAAGACAAACAGCTTGGTAAAAATGCAAAACAAATGTGAGGTTGTCAAATACCTGGACAATCTCATGTTTTTAGAACATAGGAACATAAAAGGAAGCGTACTAAATCAGGTCCAAGGATGGGTTTCCGTTTTCTTTGCTGCCGGTTCACTCAGGGACGCACTGCGGGGGCTCATGCACATGCGCAGTACTTAAGAAAAAGCTTCTGCGCATGCGCAGAAGGTAAAAACAAGATGGCACAGCCAGGAGATCTGGCTCAGGGGCGTGGCAGGCCTGGGTCACTGCTGTTTCTAGCAAACCAGGCCGCCAAGTTACTACTGGTTCTATAGAACCGGGAGGAACCGGGAGGAACCCACCTCTGATCAGGTCACATTGGTTTGACATTCCATGTCATGTAAGATCTAGTAGAAACATTCTGGAAGCTGAATATAAGGACAATAATTCAGACTATAAGGCAGAATATAAGGACAATAATTATCTTCCACTGTTGCTCACTAACACTAGGATTATTAAGGTAACCTGCTTTTCACGTTTGGAGCAAATTAGAACCTTGGACAGCTCCATCAGAATACAAATTTGACTTCTCCATATAATAGTTATACGGTAATAGTTATACTTCATATCTCAATTTATCCACAACATACCCTGAACATGTTTTCAGTATCAAGGTTGCTTTATACATCTTCCTTTCCCCTTCCCTCCTCTCCCTCCTTTAAAATTCAGAGACCATTGAATACTCTAGGTCTCCCCCATGTATGTATGTTTGTATGTTTTTAAATCTTTTTAAATTGTTATTAATTTATTAAATATTGTTTTATAGTTGTTCTTTACATGTTGTACACTGCCCTGAGTCCCCAGGGAGTAGGGCAGCATATAAGAACACTAAATAAATAAATAAAATTTAATTATTTGGCATCATGGGACTGGCAAATACTTGTATGTGCTTCTATACATTTATTTATCATCTGTTTTAGTATACCTTTGACACTAAACAACTGTATAATCTGCTATGATTCCATTATACTGGAAGTGTACTATCCCAGTACACTTTGTTAAGCAATTATAACCTGGAATATGGGTTAAATATAAAGGATTCTCATCCAGTCCTCCTCGCTTTCTCTTTATGTGTCTTGGGTCTCCAGCTCTCTGCACCCTTATCTCTTCCAAAACAGAGACTGTCCCCCTTTTAATTCACCTCAGAATTAAGGTGCTTAAAATATCTTAATTCCAATCAGCTATTGATCAAACTTATCATGTAAAAATACAGTAAAGGATAAGTATCAAATAAGAGTTGGCCTAGGACTTGGACTTCTGAAGAAATTTGCTTTGACATAATCTGGATTGGATGGGACTGTCTTGTCCCCAAATCTGATTTGCTTCCCTGACCTTAAAACTGGAGAGTGGGGGGGGGGGAGAGAGACTTAATTTTTGTCAGTGAGCTGCTTAAAACAAGATATAACAAAATCCAGCCATGGAGGTCTAACACACTTAGGTATAAATAAAATAATGAAGCACTGCACTCTATTGAGTATGTGTCAAAACATAGACTAGTAATGCGTACTTAGGTTGCTCTTATAACTGATTCTGATTTTATACCCCATTCAGATCGCCATTCTTACCCACTGATGTTGAAATGCCCTAAATGTCTCTCTAATCAATTGCTGATGTTTGATTCTCATCAGGCACTGATCAAACATTCCTGCTGATTATAAAATGTTGGCATAATGAATTCAACTACTCCACATTAAAACACATGCCTCTTTTCCCTGGGCTTGAACAGGATATTCAGGCCATTATCTTCAAGTTTATTCTTAGACAGCTGGAATAAGCTGCATTTGTCACTAATGCTACCTGAATACAGAGAGTCAAGAGTGGCTTCTCTGACAATCCAAGAAAATTAAGCTGGCAAAGGCAGATTAGCCACACAGATTTTTTTTTTTAATTCCCTATGTCTGGTCAGAAGAGAAAGAAAGCTAGGGAGATTCCTTGAGCCAAGACCCAGTTCACAATTCTTCAAGGTGTTGAGTATAGAAGACCTGTGGGATTATTTTTCAGTCCTCTCCTTTAGGGGAATAAAATTTACAACCCAACACATAACTCAGAAACAAACCCCATTGCTTCAGATTCTGAAAAAAAAATTGTAAAAAAAAAATCTCTTGTAGACACCATTACCAGGAGAATCAAGATGGAACTCTCCTCAGGTTACAAAGAGGAGGGATGGGATAGCAATAGCAATAGCATTTAAACTTATATACTGCTTTACAGTGCTTTACAGCCCTTTCTAAGCGGTTTACTGAGTCAGCATATTGCCCCCAACAATCTGGGTCCTCATTTTACCAACCTCGGAAGGATGGAAGGCTGAATCAATCTTGAGCCTGGTGAGATTCGAACTGCCAAATTGCAGGCAACTGGCAGTCAGCAGAAGTAGCCTGAAGTACTGCATTCTAACCACTGCGTCACCACGACTCAGGGATGCAAAATGTTTGGATGGATTCCTATCATTGTGTTTAAAAACTGATACTCTAAACTATAACTCACTGTGCAGAATTCAGGTTCATGCAAAGTGATTCAAATTCACAGAGCTAG